>OZ004668.1:11309490-12509490 GCA_963924505.1 Agonopterix alstromeriana | reverse complement strand
AAATATGATTATCTTCCTACAGAATTCAATTGTAGATATTTCGGTACGCTTGAAAACAAAATGACTGCTTTAATAGTCTATTTTATCATTCAACATTCTCATATGTTATTTTTATTGTGCAATATTACCTTCGTTATAGAGCCAGACGTTAATATTACATCACATTGACGTCATAGCTCTGGGAGATCCTAAAAAAAAATGGGTCAGCTTTCTTCTCTTGCGCCAAACTTACGTCAATCATCATAAGCATAATGCTCACGATTTTATTCCCCAAGGGGGTAGTCATAGATATTCTGAATCCACAGAACATCCCCATTTCACCAGTAGTACCGAAACTCTGTCCAGTGTGACGGGGGGTGAGCCCGTCGCCACATAATTGACACTGGGTACAACACATGCCTCGAAATTGAAGCATGCAGGTTTCCTCACGATGTATTCCTTCGCTGTAAAGCCAGTGGTGTCACAAATCGTACATAAATTCCGAAAAACTCATTGGTACGAGTCGGCCTGGACGGGGATCGAATCATCGCCTCCTGCACGACAGGCAAGGTTACTCGCCACTGAACCACCATAAAGATTAAAGATTTATAAAGATTTGTAACGTCACAATCGGCTTGTCACGTCAAACATCGATAGATAATATCACAGAAACAAACTTTCATATGCGTCTCTACAAATGTTTATTTTCCTATTCTAATTCTAACATTCATTAATTCTTATTGAGGTGAAATGAAATTGTAAATTAAGCTGCAGAAGATTTAAATTTGCAAATCCGATAATCTTTGATGTTTGAGCGGTCGAAAATTAGTTTTTTTATTAATATCGTTTTAAAAAGTCCTTGTATCATCAATCTCTGTTTGTAGGTCACCTCAATTTTTGCAAAGTTATTATTAAAGGTAACTGGATACGCGAGGCGGTAAGATTCTGAGAATTTTTTGGTTTCGTTCTTTGTTTATCGTTTTTAAGTGCCTAATTTTTTTAAATCTTGAATGCAATTTGTGTTTTATTTTGACACATGTTAAATCTTTCTTTTTTCTCACTACCAATCAATATGATTTTTTCTAGAAACCTATAACCATTATTTAAATTACCTATGAATATCTGTAAAATATTATCATTTAAAAAAAGTTTACTCTGTTGGTTTAAATATCGTCACTGCTATTGTTATGAATACGTTGGAATTACCTAGGTACATAAATATATGTATATATATATATATATTTTATACTATAAGTATAGACAAGGTAAAGTAAGTTATCTTTAGTCTCTAAGAAACAATGAAAGGCGCGGCCGCGCCGCATTTAGCGATAAAATATGACCCACATTATAGTAAAGTGTATTATCGCGGGTAAATATAACAACACCCAAAATAGACTGAAATAGAACGGTCTAACGACTAAGGAACAATTATTACTATTTCAGTACATTCTAGGCATTTATACCTCATAACCCAGTTTTATGAGACCATGATTCATTCTCTGCTGCAGTAACGTCTATCAATCAATCCTCACATTTGAAAAATCTGTGTGTCGCTTCTGACTGCTTTATTGTCTATAGCACCAACAATTTTAATTTAAGCTTACAAATATGTATTTTACATACAAGGCGTAAGGAAATTGCTTCCGAAAACTCAAAGGGGTGAAAGTACCCATCAATATGAACAACTTTTACAATGAGACCAACTCTGAGATCTGAAAAAAAAACAGCTGCTCCATACATTTTGAGCAGTAGGAATTTAATGTTAGTGTGAGATACTTAGTTGTTTTTTTTAGATTTCATTTTTGCCCTTATAGTAAAAGTTGTTCATATTGATGGGCAGTTTCACCTCTTTGAGTATTCGAAAGTAATTCCCTTAAATACATGGTGTATTGTGCAAAATATTTCAAATAAAAACAACACCATTCGGAAAATCTGGAGATGATCTTATAAAGTATGTAGTTAGGTATCAAACTCCATTAGTAAAAAACATAAAATTGAGACATCATGTTTAGAAGAAGTTGAATGAATTGAATTGAATAGAAGTTGTTTCCTCGTACAACTTCCTGGGATGTAAAAAGGCACAGGCAGTAAGCTGAACTACTTTACAGAAACCTTAATACTTTTCAGTCCTGAATACGACGTCCTGTTTTCTCAAAATACGAAGCAGGTAAATTTAACGTTAAAGTTATTCGGTATGTTAATAATAATACCATTCGATAATACTCGGGCCCAATGCCAAGATTAATCTAATTAACAACGTTACGCAATACAAATCTGTGGAATTTATTTTATCTTTGGTTGCTAACTGTTTCTGTAGGTATGTCTGAAATATTATCGAATGTATTATACAAACTAGTTAGTTGTTAATTCGATTCACAATATATGAAACATAACTTTATAAAATACTAGCTGTGTCCGGCATGCATTGCAAAGCCTTTTTTTGGCAAACAAACGAATAGACATAGATTTTTTATAACATATAAGTTTGCTCAGTTTATGTGATTTTCTTTCTTACCCAGCTATAAAAAAATCCTCTAGGTAATAACATTATGTGGGTAGGCCCCCACAGGGAGGACCGACGGCTACGACCTGGTGAAGGCGGCGGGAACCCGTTGGATGAGGGCAGCGCAGGACCGGTCGTTATGGCGATCCTTGGGGGAGGCCTATGTCCAGCAGCGGACGTCCATCGGCTGAGATGATGATGATGAATAACATTATCAGTGTAATTTGTACCTTTCACAATTGGAATAAGGAAACTAAAATATGGTTGCATTTTGGTTAATAAGAAGGAAATCGTTTCCATCGTCCAAAATATACCACACCTATCAAAAAGTATTTATATAGGTACCTACAAACAAAACTGATGTGACGCAAACGAGTTATTATTTATCATAATGAACATGGCTGTTTATAATTATTTCTATATCGTCACTTAAACATACTAGTTGCCGTCTGATGAAATTATAATCATTGTCTCCCACTGTTTCAATGAACTGTTTGGACAAACGTTTCAAACAGTCTCGAAGGTTAAAAGTGAAGTTATGACAACTATTGAAAGGAGACGGAGAACAAACGAATTGGTTTATTGATAATCTGGATGGTCTGAAAGCATATTTAAAAATATGTACATGTTTCAGCAGTAGTGAAGTAGTGAACGTGACAGAAATCCTTGGGGTATCTCGTACAAGGGAAAACTCAGTGTCACTGATTAGGTCAATAAGTACCTATTATAGATTTTTCTATTTGATATAATTAAACAATAAATACAAAATATACTTGCTAATGCTCAAGACCGTATTCCCTTTATGACTACTCCGAATTTTTACTACAACAACTGAATACATTTTAAGAGAAGTTTATTCCGAATGCGTAAATGCGCGCTGCATACAAACGAAGCCTGGTGATATTTTCAATACTAACCAATTAAAGTCAATGAAATTTTGATGAAACAATCTAGAAACAAATCTCTCTGCTTGAATCTAGTCCAATTTTCGTTAAAATATACTGTTTCAATGCTAGGATTAATTTAAGATTTGTATGGAAATCTTTGAGGAACTGTAACTTTAAAACTATACATTTTAATGAAAATCTGACAAGATAAAAGCATAGAGATTACTTTCTAGATTGTATCGGAAAAATTTCTCTTACTTTAATTGGTTAGTATTGAAAATATAACCAGACTTCGTTTCTATGGAGCTCGCCAACAGTAATGTACCATTAAGCTTTTGTTTGTTTGTTGGTTCAATTTTAGCCAATTTTAAGTCTCAGGGTGGAAAAACTCGTCAAGTAGACTTTTACTCACAATAACACAGAAACAAAACAAAACATAATTTCTTATAGGTAGGTACTTCAATACCAACACGCATAAGATGACATAATTGGGTTCTAATTACGAGCCACATGTCTTCAGACAGTCAATTATAATTAAGTACTTAATGAGATCAAATAATCACTTTGACTATTTATACAGGGTGTTAGGGTAAACAAATTTCTCCAAGAAACCGATATCAAATTCACAACAAAAAAAATCTACTTTTCATACGAAACATTATATCAACTGATTGGTATGGAAAGTCGAAAAAATTTTGCGAATTTCCAATAGGTTTCTTTGGGAAAGTTGTTCAGTATCATGAGTACAATAACCCCTTCAAGTAATGCAAATGTTTACCCTAACACCCTGTATAGGGACCAGCCTTGCGGTAGCATTTCCCCTCTGCCACGGTACAAGATCAATTGATCATGTGTATTTACATACAATTTTATATCTTATCACTAAACGAGACAGCCTATAATTGCGAAATAATAACTTCGAACTTATCTCGTTTGGGGTTCACACGAGACCACTTTTCATGATTTTTAACAATCAAAATTAGATTCTAAAGTTACGGGGAATAAAATTTAAAGTTGCAGATTTTATGTTACCTCGCCCCCCACGAATAAAAAGTGGCAGAAATGTTTGTTAGTAGAATTACACGCGTAACTAGTCAAAGAATAATCAGCAGATATAATAACATAGTGAAATGCCAATTAATTTGTAGACTAGATTAAAAATGGGTGAGAAAACTGTTTTTTTAATTACTAAATTTGTATAAACATAATTACGCCTAGTAACAATGGCCTACGTTTAAATGCAGCAGGTAATCGACAACTAATTAACCATGGAAAATAAATTTCATAAACAAAGGAAAATGAAACAAATCTATACAGGGTGTAAGGAATAGTATCATTAACCATTAAACTGCATACTCTACCCATCAAACTGAACAACCTTTTACTATGGAAACAAACCTGTGAGCGCAAAAAACAAAATCTGCTGTTTCATACTAAACTGCAGCGCCTACTCGACTCAAATATATGAGACACCTGATTTTTTTTGTTCTGACAGGTTTGCTCTCATAGTAAAAGTTGTTCAGTTTGATGGGTAGATTGTGTGGTTTAAAGATTAATGATAATTTTCCTTACACCCTGTATACAGGGTCGTTCTTAATATGATGATAGTTTTTTATGGAGATGATCAGAACATCAAACTGAACAACTTTCTCCATGGGTCCAAAATCGAAATCACGAAAAATACAAAAATCTGCTGTCCATTTTGTGTCAAGTAGGTTTGCAGTTTTTAATGGAACAGCTGATTATATGTGGTCCACTAAGAAAGGATTTTTTCAAAAATCAACCACTCTGGGAATGAAATTTGGTGCTAACTTTTGTATAGAATATTCCTTGTCTGTATTTGTATCCGATCCATGCGGACAAAGTCGCGGGCAAATGCTAGTAAACTTATAATGGGTCACGAAGATTTCTCTAATGGTCGTTTAACTTTTATGACAACTTTGTTATTGAGTATTTACTTCTACCGTCAGCGACATTTAAACGAATGTAGTCTTTAAGATAACGACAATAAGGGTGATAGCTGTTTCAATTAGAACTGCAGGGCGGTTGGCCACGTGTAAAAACGGACGAGACAATAAAATCATGTAAGAGTACAATCGTTGCACGAGCACGCAGGTCGAATGGTTTCCTTTTAATTAATATCACGATTGTGTCGCTATAAACATCATGTTTCTTCATTATACTTCCTATGTAAAAGATTTTGCAAGTATTTATTGCATTATTCTTACTTTGTTTTGTTGTAAAGTTACAGTTTTTAATTATATTTGCACAACTATCCGTCAATGTCCTTATGAAACATTGTTATTTTCTATCTGTTATACATTTCTTAAATTGCAATCTGAGCAAGGTTAAGAGATGACTGAGTTGAAAGGTTATAGGTATACCTACACCTAGTCAGAAGTTTATGATACTATATTAAGCATAACAGCATCAGGCGACACTACTGGTTTGTATGATGTATTTCTATGAAAACGACGTGTCGCTAGATACGGAGGATATTTCATAGAAATACATACAAACCAATAGTGTCGCGGCGGCATATACCTTTAATTCCATTATTTTTTGAGACAGACAGAAACATTTTCCCAACCTCAAATTAGCTTTTGAAATATGCAATTGTAGGTTCAATTCTTTCTTGCATGGTTTGTTCAGTTTAGTTGATGTTATATGTGAGAAAATATACGTTTTGACCCTAAAAATGAATTCACCAAAGCAACAATATGGTGCAAGAAATGGTGAAACGATAGTTACGTTTTTCGTTTAAGCCTGGCGTAACAGAAAATATAAGAGTAAAACAGCGTCTTAACTAAATCCGGATTTCTCAACGTAAGTAGGTAAATTTTATGATATTGCCATTTATATTTCATTGCAATCTTATCTAAGCTTTGCAGAGTAATTTAGCGTGTCTGTTTAGTATCTAACTTTAAATAACAAGCTTTGCTCCGCAAATAAATAATTCATAACCACTCAAAACTAACAATTAGCTGGTAGTGAAAATTTATTACAAAACAGCTGTTAGACTCGTGCATAATAAATATGACAAGGGTTAGACAGATATCGGCTCGTAACTAAAGATAATAATAGAGGTCAAATGCCCGCAAGAGGATTGCCCTCATTTTGATATATTCCAACGTCCGATTTGTATTATAGCTGTCTTGAACTTGAACTTGAAGAAAGAGTTATTACGTCACTTCATTGAATTGAATTATTTAACTCGAAAAGAACTAATATATAGGAATGATTTATAGAACGGTAAACGTAAAAGATAACTCAATAATACCTATTCAGATGATTGATAGCGGTTGTATTTGATTTGTAAATAACATATTATTATTTGGAAGCGATTGCTCTAGAAACTAACGTTACGTAACTAATTTTAGAGTATTTTATACAGATAGTAACCAAACATAATGGATTGACGTCCCTGCACTAATAGTAACGCAAACAACTTACAGACACATAAAACTTCAAAGAATACATTAATATTTAGCTATTAAAGTAAAACAGTTCACAATATCGTCATGAAACGTTTCGATTATTAATAATTTCGACTAAATTTAAATATGAAAAGGCAGTCTAGACGAATATTCTAGAATTCTCTGAATTATTATATCCAGACTTTAACCGTATTATTATTCCACATCCATGTTATATTTTTGTCTTTTCTGAAAGTTTAGATGCGGAACGATCATTTTTTTGCTGTTTTATTAAATGATAGTGTTGACGTCTTATTTATTTTTAAAGATATTATAATCTCAGACTGTTTGGCGAAGTTTAATATCTTTTGGGAGGTCGTCCCGTAAATAAATTGTCAAAGTGCCGCTTTGCTTTTAAATTTTACTGTATTGATAATGTAACGGTTGGAAGTAAAGTCATATTTTATTTTACATCCGTTTCAGCAACTTACGACTTTTTCATTCATTCTATTGAGAGCGTCAAAAATTTACTTTATCACATTCGATAAGATTTTAATACTTTATAAACTCATGAGCAAGCTAATGTTTCTAATAATAACTTTCATCCAAAAGAAGATAATTTTTTGAAGTATTTGATCTGTAGGTATCCTCCAAAATATCAATTATATTTTCTTTGTTTCTACCTCTGACTGAACGTCATTCTTATTATTATATGAACTTTTCTACGCTTACGTTCAATTCTTTTTTATTATTAATGTAGGTAGAAGGTTGTAATGTTACTGATCATTAAAGGAAAATATTACGATCGATGTATATTTACGTAACTTATTAATATTCTTCTGGCTTATTATTAATTACTGCGCCAAATTTAATTTATATTTATCAAACAGTTTCATCAAGATTAAGTAACATAATTTATAACCAAACATACTGCATGACTGATTACAAGATTACTTTACTAACACAATATAACTCATGAAAGTCAACATTTAAAATAAACGGAAATGGGTTACTATCGCAAACAACTATCTAGGTCTTCTAAGAATTCGGTTTTAGATCAAAGATGATTTGAGAATATCTTATGTTTTGAGGAAAAGACTATTGGCCTATTTATTATGTCTATCTTTGATAATCTGCTTTAAAATATAAATCTCCATCGACGATTTCATACTGATGCCATTGATAGTTTAGTTGATAACAATTATAATCACAATTAATTACTTATTATCCTTATTTATCATCTAAATAGGTGACAACAGTTTTTGTTTATTTGTGTGTATAAATGAATTATTGAAACTTACGTCATTATATCAATGCATTTTTCCCAAATACGTAGATATCATAACAACTAGAAATCCCAAAAACATTTTGGAATATAAACATTACAAATAATTATGTTGCTACTAAGAATTTATTTTAAACATCTGCTTCATTATGCATAAATTTAAAGTTAAAAAACAGGATGCAGATTTTTCGTAAAATTTTAACGTTTAACAGGAAATGATCATTACTGGTAAATGTTTCACAATATTTTATTCCTTCAGCAATAAAACTCTTCAGACTGCACGTCTGCTCATGTTTATTTACATATTCGTGTTTATATCTGAGTACTTTTGATTTATCGATATTTTCCATCTGCAATGTTGCATGTAGAACCAATCGATGTCGATGGGTTCGATGATTTATAGTTACGAAATATGAATCATAATGTTTGGAAACGATCGGGGTAATTTGCTTTGATTTTGCAGCTTTATTGAGTTTTTCTTTTAATACATAGAAATCAATAATAACACAACCAATTATAATACCTATAAGTACTACAAAATTGTCATAATTGACATAAAAGTAATAACATAATGTAGTATTATAAATAGGTAGGTACTTATTAGAATAAGAAACTGAAACTCTGTCCAGTGTGACGGGGAGTGAGCCCGTCGCCACTTGTAATGGACAGTGGGTACATGCAGGATGGATGGGTGGGTATTTCGGTACTAGTGAAACGTGAATGTTCTGTGGTTTCAGAATATCTCTCACTACCCCCTTGGGGAATATAGTAGTGAGCATATGCTATGCTATTAGAATAAGAGTACATATGCCTGTATTATAAATTTCAACCAATAACTTTAAAAGTTTTTTTGATATTTTTGGTGCATCTTGCTAATATAGTCTCTAGGGTGAAAACTAATAATTATCAGCAATTTAAACCACCGTGTGAGTTCTGGAATACTACAGTTAATATTATGAGTAATATTTATCAACAGTAAAACTATTGTTATAATACAAACTACATAATAACAAGTTAAACCGAGGAGGATGAATGAAATGTGTATTGTGATATCATATGTTCACAGTTTTCACTTTCAACTCATCATCAATCAGACTTGCTAAGTTTGTAACAACAAAGACAGATGTTTCTTCATACGATACAAAGTTTATTTGCACCTTTGTTATTGTACTTTCAGATGTCAGTGACTTTTCCTCTGAGACAACAATTGTCAGTTGTCCAAGGTTCTAATAAATTGCATCCCACATGATCCCACATTGAAAAAGTTATTTCTGTAAACTCTCCAAATAACACTTCCAACTTAACAATTTGATAGAATAAGATCTTATTCTATAAAAAGTTAACATCGACATATTAAAAAACAAAGATGTTTCCTAGTTGTTGGAAATATTAAGTAAATACTGAGAAAAAATCGTTTTCAAGGAAGTAAGTCCCTAACTGTCATCGAACCCAATGAAATAATTACCTAGTAAAATGTTAATGGTATTGTTTTGTAATAATATGTGTGGCTATATGCATATGACACATTATTACAAGTCAAAACCAATTCCATTTTACTTTATGTCATTGGCCAATGCCATATAATATAATGACCATCATACCGAATGATTGATTCCCTAAATTCAATTTGATGTTTATCTTTACTAAGCGCAGAGAGTTGATTAAAGTTTGTATGTTGCGCCATTGATTGTTCAAACCAAGGGCAACAGACACATCTTTCTACAAATTGAAGAATATAAGGATGACCAAACCAGCAAACTGAATAATTTCCTCTATGGGACCAAGGTCTAAGTAGCGAAAATAAAAATCTACTGTTCCATATAAAACTGAAATCCTTTTCGACCAAAATTTATAGGACAGCAGATTTTTTTTTCGGTTTTGATAAAGATCTCATACATAAAGTTGTTAAGTTTGATGGTATCATCATAAAAAAAAAACATCAGCATATTAATTTGGACCCTGTATTTGGCCTGTTTGACCAAATAGATTGCTCCACATTGATTCCTGGTATCGATACCGCAGTCGAGTGTTTGTGAGTTTGTTCACCTGTCTGTATGTCGTCCTATTGCAGGTTCAACGACTCGCGATAAAACGGTTCTTGTTAATTTTGTCGCGGATTTAAATACGCATTTTGGACGTCACGGCAGCGGCTTGTTTTCATTTAATCTTTTATTAAAACGTCTAAAACAACTATCCATTTATCAATGAAGCAGTAGATATCTTCTTTAAACGTTACAGTTTTGTTAATTCATGTTTCAAGATCCATGGTGCACAGCCAGAGCAAGTTATAGTTGTAATAACTTTGTCATCATCAGTTAGTACCAATTTTTTTCTGTATCTAAATACAACGTGTTAATGAATAAGCGCAAAAGCTCATACACCCCAACTGATTTATAACAAAATAATTAGATTGAAACAATAATTTCATTATTTTGATACTTAAAATTTAAAGTTATTCATATTTTAAGTTTTTAGGCAAAAACGATTTGTTATCATTTCAGCAATTAATAAAAGCGCTAACGTGCTCATGTATACATTTTAAGAATCGTGTTTTGGTAGTAAGTATGGTGAGAGTGCCCGAGCGCTGGGTTGAGATCGAGTTCAGTAAATTATGAATTTCACAAACAACTTATATAAAATTTTGAAGAAAAAATTATCCTATGTTGAAACCATGATAGTTCGATTCTGCTCTCGATTCTTAACGCAGTACTTTCAAGTTTTGGGTTAATTCATTAACACGTTGTATAATTTCTTCCGCTATTTGCAAAATACATGCCTTACTTCTGGGCTTATCTACTATAATATCTGAATTTGCTTTGACATTTGAACATCTGTAAAAAAGTAACAAATCTGAATTTAAAAAAGTTCCAAATAATCTCGTGATATACCGCAATAATTGATAGTAATAATTTAGGCTGGTCATTAGACTAATCATTGCAACACTCGCCCAAGGCCCAAATGTCAGCATTGACGTCAGAGGGGGCGTTAGCGCGCCACTCTATATATAATTTTATTCCCTCGTCTATTTTTAATGCCACACACCATTATGTCAATTGTTTTATATGTATGTAAGTAGTTATACTTCAATGCAGATAACTTTTTGTTTAGGTAGAAAGGAAACACAATCATTGGCTACATTATTTTAGTCTAAAAAATATGATCGTCATCATTATCAGCCTGTGTACGTCCCACTGCAGGGCACATTCCTATCCTCAATGAGGGTGTATGGGCATTCGTCCACTACATGCGTGTCCAATGCGGATTGGTTGGGACTTCACATACGCATAAGAATTTCTTCTTTGGCGTATGCAGGTTTCCACACGAAAAAATATTAATACATTTGAAAATATGACAAAGTTATCAAAAAACTTCGACTATTATCAACGAATGTACCAATGAATGTAATTCCTATCAGAAATGTTGTTAACTTCATCAAGAACTTAAAGATAAAACAAAAATGTTATGACTCCAAACATCTCGCAATAGATTCACTAAGAAAACCATTAATCAACCTAGATTACCGTCATATTTCATTTGGAAACAAAAACAGACAACGTCCAAAACTAACTGATGTTGCAACCCAAGATTAGACGATGCATCTCGATGCGTTCTATAAGAAAATAAACTAAAATAGTCTATTGGCAGTGTTTATAGGGCAGTGCTGACGTCATAGTTAACCCAGAAAGTGCACCGGCCCTTTACAGATGTTACGAACACACGTGTGTCCTGATTCAGTTTTATTACTTTCCTGTAAACAAATCCAGTGAAAGATTAATGTCTGATGTACTATTATTGGTCGACGATTCGCGGTTTTTCTTTGCTTTAAATCAAATATCAGCTTCGAATTTTAATAACGTTTGGCAACTTTGCGGTCCTTGTCATTTGCAGACGGACATCTTCTGCCTTGAAAATAAGTCACTTATAAACCACAAAGTTTATTTTGCACACAGAATAATCTAGAACATTATAAAGTAAACGTCTTTATTTGTGCACGCGCGAACCGGACGATTAAATCCGTCTTCAAAAAGTTACAATTTGCGTACTTTGGACATCCGCCACACGCTGATATCGTAAACGTGCACCTTGAAGACGTTTGTTTGGTTTGTATGTTATTGCGAATCTATAGTAAATGAATCTTAAAACGTACGTAGTACTAAGAGTATAAGTTCGTAATGTATTTCCGTGAACATTAAGCACTTATATAGATTTGGAATTAGTCATCATGTCTCATAATTCTGATACTATTTCAGCAGCTTTTCGCCTTTACGTCAATTTGTACAGCAGGCAACAATACTTCTGTATGATTTACCTTTTGATAGTTGCTTTTATTATCTTAAGAATAATTATAAAGCCTGGATTACTTACTATTACATCGAGTAACTCAATTTGTGTAATATTTAGGACAGTTTGAGTAGCACTTCTTTTTTCATAATTTTATCCAAAATACTGACTACTACACGACTGGACATATTATCACCACCAATGATATTCACCTCGTTTAGTTTATGCCTCGATACGATAAAATGAATTCGATACGATTTGACCCTATATAGAATAACTTCTTACTTATAGAATATATCAGGGATACCCTAACTCTGTCACCAACAGATAGACTATAATATAATACCCCATAGGAGGTTATCTTTGGTTGGCTCCAAAAAAATACGTGTTATCTGAATTTAAATAAAATATTGACTATTTGATACTGGAAGTTAGAAATGAAGGTGGTTTCCGATATTAAATAGTTCATTAACAATAAACAGGGGTAGTTAAAAAGAAGCGTACAATTTTAGGTTTATATGTATGTGATATACCTTTACTTCTCCTATTGAACCAAGCACATATATTTTTCTGGTAGCATTGGTATAGTAAAGAGGTGTGTGGACCACACATCTACAACATGGTACCTCAAAGAAACTTGAGGCCGATTTAAAAGCCTTTATAGCTACCTCTTTAATAAGTCTTGATACTTTAAGCCTGTATATGAAACCGCGATCAGCCCAAGTGCCAATAATTCTTGTCTTCTCAAATCGACAGCTTTAGTTCGGAGAAACACTCTGTGTCTGCATAATGTCTGGCCAAGAGAGTAATGCGCATCACTGATTATAGTTACTGGAACTTGGACTCAGACTGGAGTGACTCAAGGTGATGTTTCGCAGTTTCAGTTCTCATGTTTTTGTTTCATGAAATCTACCTACACCAGACTGCCTGCGCGCTTTAGTAATTAAGATGTGGCGCAGTAATAACGCCAATAAGCCAATTCCGTTATGATATCAATTTCAGATCATAATAATTGAGACAAGGCTTTGTAGTGTAGTAGGGATGTGCCTTGTTTACATAAAAAATATGTTGTTACAATATGTACTTTTAAGCATGGGACAGTTTTGTACTATCCTATTTTCTTTATTGGAAACGAAACTGTAGTTTAGCATACCTTATTTAAGGGGATATAATTCGGAGCGCGCTCCATACTAACGTGCTATGGTGATATTTTCAATACTAACCAAATAAACTCAATGACATTTTTCAGAATCAATTTAAAAACAAATTTCTATGCTTGTATAAAGTCAGATTTTCGTTAAAATGTATAGTTATAAAGTTACAGTGCCTCAACGATTTCCATACAAATCTTAAATTAATCCTAGCATTGAAACTGTATATTTTAACGAAAATCAGACTCCATACAAGCATAGATATTTGTTTCAAGATTGTTTCAGCAAAATTGTATTGACTTTAATTGGTTAGTATTGAAAATATCACCAAAGTACGTTTGTATGGAGCGCGCTCCGAATTATATCCTCTTAAGAAGGTCTTGGGTTCAAAGCCCACTCGTCATCTACCCAAAACATATAATAACTTTATTAGTTATTGTTCTTATGCTTATTAGTTATCGGAAATTATAACTTATCTACCTACCTGTAATGATTTAAGTGGAAATAATTATCTCCAAGAATTTCCAAGTATATTCGATAACCATCTGCATCAGTAGGTTATCTAAATAAAACAAAATATTCAAAACATGTTTTTGTTTTTTCCAACTAATCCGTAATGATTTAATGATAGAGATAAATATTTTCGAAATTAAATAAAACAAAAAAGATTCCGTAAAAAACTGTGTCAAAAGCGGAAACTTCCCAAAGTATTTGATAACGTGTCTTATTTCATGAACACTGTAATTTTCCTAACCTCTCAATCAAGGACCGGTATATTTTCCGGATTTTATTTTTAATGTTGTTTTTAAGTATGTTTAAGGCACATTTTATAAAAAAAACACAAATGCAAAGGCAGGCATGTATGTATTTATAGATACTACAAATTTATCAAAGAAAACGATCACATCCTGTCGTAACAGATTAAAATGATCATCCCCGAAGGTTCCTAACTGCGTCACAGACGACCACGACAGCTCTGGGTCAACCCTCAGTCTCGTGATAAAAATAACACTGTCATGTTATGTCCCGTCAATCATTCCTGGCATTACACAAACAGCAAGTTTTGTATTACGATTCCTGACGGCTGCCTTTTAGTATTATTACTGTAAATAGATTATTATCTAATTTACAGTAACGTAACAAAATAATTTATATTTACTGTCACTATGAATCTAAATATGCCCTCATGTTAAGAGCGCGTACGCAAAGAAAGCAAAATTGTAATATGGAAAGTGTAGTGTAATATTTTAAACGCCAAATGCATTTTTGTTCAATAACTCGTACAATATAATACATTTTCTAAAAAGCCCTTTGTAATAATGTATTACTTGTATCATATTTTCGGCTATCTACCATACTGAAAATAAATAGACAGTCTATGAAAATAAGCTCTGATTTATTACATGTCAAGATAGAGCCTCACGTTTCTAACGTACTTAAACAAAATGGGCCAACTTTCTTAGGTTGGTGTGCGTGAGGCGTCATACAACTTATCTGTGTGTGCGTGCATAGTGACAGGGTTTATCAGCCTAGACTGGTTGATATATTTTTAACGCGTTCGTACCTTCGACTGTTAATCTTATGACATATTAACTTACTCTAATCAAAGAAAATAAGAAGTATCTTTGCAATTTTTGTCGACCGAGGACCTTGCAAATATTATGTCATAACCAATTTAATTTCGACTGTAGTCGTGTAAAATTAAAATGTAAGATTGACGATTTTGCTACTATTATTGTAGATTGATATTAATGAGGTTGAGTTCCAAAAATGAAACATTACCGAAAAAATAGTTGTAATGAAGAAAGTAACAAATACCTATAAGATAACAGTTTTTGTATCACAGTGCATTTAGGTACGTCATGCATTTGTCAACCCGGTCCTGAGGCAAAAACAAAAAAACATCAACAAAAATCGATGTATGGCGATTATACCAACTTACTATAGAAATAGCAGTGCCTGAACCCGTGTAGCGACAGAAGATGTCAAGGTCACTGTTCCAAGGTCACTAGTACTCCTCGTGACGCGTAGTACGCCGCGTCACATCGTGTTATTGATCCGTCTACAAATATGTCTGATCCTCGACCCGTATGAATTTATAATGAGTGACGCACGTGCCTTTACCTACCATGGTTTGCAGTGTATATCTTTTATGGGAATCGATCTTAAAACTCGTTTGATGACGTGAGTCTAAGTGGCGTTGTAAAATTTTAATGGACATGGAACGTGGATTTCAAAATGTCGCCTATTTATACACCACTGTTTTTTATTACCAACATTAAGTGTGTATTCAGATAATTAAACTAAACACATTTCCCTAAGGAACAGTTGTGGAAAAACGAGAAACTTGTATCCCATAGAAAATTGATCGGATGATCCGTCAAACTTTTGTATGGAAGTTCCCAACATCTTTCTCGTTTTTTGTCTCAGGTTCCTTAGGGAAACTTGCTTAGTTTCTTTATCTTAATAAACCCTTAAAATTATATTTATTCAACACTTTATTGTACACATAATATTACGAAAAAACAATTAAAGTCGACATGTACAAAGGGCAAGCTTTAAATTAAACACCAAAAACTTGATTGTATCTTTTGTCAGGATATATTTCTTCTTCACTATAAATGTAATTAACTGTTATGCTACAGTAGTATAAATCCAGATTAACATTCCTAATACCGTCACCTTGCCATCATTCATGAATACGTTATTACGTTGTTGTTCATTGTTTATGTCGTTACGTATTGCATTCCTATGTGACGATGTAAATTGCGCACCAAAAATTACTGTTGCCTATTTATTCCAAGCAAACCTTTTACACCTTGTTTCCAAGACTTACAGACTATATTCCCGAGATAAAAATTGTCTAGAGATTCAATGACATGACGGAAAGAAGACGACGCCTAATAGCGTCCCGACTCGTGACAGCCGCAGTGACATTGTTGGAACGATTTTCGACGCCCACGCCTCACGACGACGGGTTAAATAAAGCGTCACGAGTTTTTAAAACGGTTTCAGATCGACTACCTTCTAAAAAAAGACCGACGAACGTTCAGATTTACCTACATGATTGATGTATTATTATAAAGGCCTTTGGTTTATAAAATTTGGCCTCCATCTAGCTAAAAAGATTGATCTTCGCCGCGTTTTGATGAAGAAAACATAAGATAATTTTAATGCACACAGTGCTCGGAGTGTAACAAATAACAACTTGTCCGGAATATTTTGCAGGGAAAATTTTTGGGAAGATGAATGCCTGGTAGATGAAGGACTTCCTGGCTTAAAAACCTATGTGAATGGTTCACCACCTCACTATTCAGGGCTGCAGTTTCCAGGTTCTGAATAGCCCTAATGATAGCCAACCTCTGATAGGAGATAAAATCATCAGTGATAGCTTGGGAAATACTAGCATAGATACCATATCAAAAATCTTTATTCATAATAATAAAAAGTAATTTCAATTCATTCTTGGAATTTAATATTTATCAAAGACATAATAAATAGTTTTGATTTCGGGGTTTTCTTCTTATCAACGATTTGATTCGAGATTGCTCCGCAAAACAAAGACAAAGATACGATAACGATTTCCTCGTAATTGCGAAATTACACACAACTCTTTTGTTTCATAATCAAATTAATCAATCACGAAGATCTAAAAATAATAAGTAACTACGTCATGTTTTCAACATTTTCATCACCATTTGAACGATAGAATTTGTTATAAAATCTATATTTGAGAAATAAATACGTTGTATAATACTTATTGTGGCCTATTTCAATGGGCATTGACGTAAAACGTTTAAACACTTTAAGTCAAGAATTAGCTATGGTCGTCATAAACCGTTTTAACAGAGAACTATTTTCTTAACAAAACAAATAGCCATTTCGAATGAAAGGAACTTATTTCAGTATTTTATGTCATGTGATTTGCAACCAATTTTATTTCCAATTGTCTTCTCCTTCCTTCGAAGAACAATAGATAACAACATATCGCTGTAACGATATTATTTATTTCAGGTCAAGTTTTGAAGCAAGATGTAATTTTCTGGAATTATGTATCATGTTTATGATAGACACTCACATAGCATTACAACTGAAATTGTCATACGGTAACTAAGGCGCGGTTTATACAGAAGAGACGTGTGGCGGTGGCGGATAGTCAAAGTAACACAATTATAAACCTTATAGTACGTAGCATAGCGTTTTTTGGAGAATTATGCCCGCGCCTCCAGGCGACGTCACCTGGAGGCGCAATTCTCCTTTACGACAAAAATTACGCTATGCTTCGTACTATAAGGTTTATATTGTGTTACTTAGATTATCCGCCACGGTCACGCGTCTCTTCTGTATAAACCGTGGTTTACTGTGAAGGTGTATCTAGTGGTATTAGTCATACCTACCACTAGATGCACTGTCAAAATTTGTAATTTAATTCTGTACAGCTGGCCTCTAGTCTTGCAATATTTTAATAACAATTTCAAATTTCTGTCAAAACTCCTTAAAATAAGTTTGATGTCTTGTCAAAGATTAATAATAAGTGTAACTGTGGCCTCTTAAAACCTTTTTATAGTATTCCGTACCAAAATTTGCAAAACGGGATACTTATGGAATCACCTACGTGTCCTATCGTTCTATCACAAGCGTTTCTTTCAGAGACCATAAGACATCAGAAAGCTGAAAATATATATTTTTAGTTCATAAAGCTTTCGTTCGACGTCAGTAGGTATACCTGTAGCATTTTACAGATATATTACGTCATCGTTTTTATCACATAAAAAGACTGCATTGATCGGCATCGTCACAAAAACACGCAATAGTCGTGCCCTCTGTATTCGTTACTTGTTAGTACTATAAATAAAATGCTATTCACTGCTGCTTCACTTCCCGGTCAGCTTATGTAGCCTTGACAAAAAAAAAAGTTATTTGAAAATGTATTCTATTGGTAGGAATTTAGCTTGGCATTGTGGTAAATGTTGCGGTATTGTGCAGTCAAAGTTACTTGAAATAGAGTAATAATTATAAGAATTGTCAACTATTATGTACAAAGCGTCTGGTTAAACATTCACAGGTACATGTCCTTTGTATTGTGTGTGAATTATATTCTTTCTATTGTTGCAGTCAGCAATCAGCATCGTGTTTACTATTTACAGTCATTTTAAGAATTCTTATACCAACATACGTCGTATTATTATAATGATATCCACTGTCATGGAAAAATACCAAATTGTAGTTGTAGAGAATTTGCAATATTCTGTAATGCTCATTTCGATGGAATGGGTCTTAATTCCCATATTCCCATAACACGCTATGGCTAAAAACTATTTTAAGTGACAGCGTCAATTCATTAACACGTTGTATATATGTGTTTATGAATTAACGCAAAACTAGAAAGTAGATTGTTTAGAATCGAATTAGTATCATGGTTTCAACATCGTTTTTTTTCAAAATATAAAATAACTTGTTTGTAAAATTTTAAATTTACTGAACTCGATCTCGATCCACCGCTCGGGCACTCTCATCCTACTTACTACCAAAACAATATTCTTAAAATGTATCCATGAGCATGTTAGCGCTTTCATTAATTGCTAAAATGATATCAAATCATTTTTGCCTGTAAACTTAAAATGCGAATAACTTTAAATTTTAAGTATCAAAATAATGACATTATTGTTTCAATTTAATTATTTTGTTATAAATCAGTTGGGGTGTATGAGGTTTTGCGCTTAATCATTAGACTGTCAACATGTTTGAAATGCCCCATATTTTAACTAATGCGTCAAAAAGATGTATCACGATTTCACGATACATTTGGGTCAGTAGGTCGACATTATTGTTGCGTCACAAGGACAGCTGCATAACAAAAAACCCAATGGAAAAATTGTTAAATTTCGACTTTAAGCCCTACGTGTAAGACAGACATATTATAATTAAATAAACTTGATGCAGAATTATAATAAAATATTGTTGATAGAGACAGGACTAGACGACTTCGCTGAAACCTTTGCAACCTAATTTATGGCCTCGCTATATAAATAGATATCTAGAATAGAGGGGAACTATATAAGTTATACAATTTTTTTCACAGTGTTTCTGTGTACGAAAAGCTAGCCACTATCAATAATCAGGCAGACTAATAAATATAAATACATATACAAGGTGTTACAAAAGTAAAAATAAACATTTAAAACTTTTGAGGGGGTTGTTAAGAACATCAAACTGAACAACTTTCACTATAAGACCAACACCAAAATCACAAAAAAAATTTTGCTGTGCAATACAAGTAGACTTGTAGTTTAGTATGGAACATTCGTTTTTTTTTCGCGACCATAGTGAAAGTTGTTCAGTTTGATGGTCTAATCCACCCCCTTAAATATTTATTTGTATTTTTGTAACACCTTGTATACAGGGTGAAATTGTTATCAGTGTTACCCATCAAACTGAACAACTTTTTCTATGGAACCAAAACGATCGTTTGCTGAAGTAATGTAAAGAAACGAAGGATTATTTGACTGAGTACCTAAACCCAATTTTGTATTTATTTGTCGGTGGATAACGTCATGGAACAATTAATTAATAAAAAACGGACAATTAAACTGTTTGTAACGAACTCTACACTAATTAAGTTGTTTATAAAAACACACAAAACACTTTAGTGTGAATTCTACAATGTCAAAAATTTAAATTAGTCAGGGTTCGTGTTTTTGTAGAAAACAACATTATAATACTTCTAATAATAAACAAGTAAACTGTATAGGAGTAGGAATAGTTTGAAAACAACATTTGTGTTTTATTTGGCTGAGTTTTTTATTAAGTACATTCTAGAGTATAGAGTACATTCTAGATTAGGAATGAGTATATTAGAGGAAGTTTGAAATTGGCTCCTGTGAATGAAAAGCTGCGCGGTAATCGGTTATCGTGGTATGGACATGTGATGAGAAGAGATGAGTGGCATATTACAAGACGAATGTTAAATATGAATGTGGATAGCTGCATGAAGAGAGGACGACCAAGGTAAAGTTGGATGGATTGTGTGAAAGATGACATGTGTAAAAAAGGTGTGTGTGTTGAGATGACGGCTAAAAGAGATTAATGCAGTACGACGACATATTGCGCCGACCCCAAATAATGGGATAAGGGCAGGAAGAAGAAGAGGAGTATAGAGTACATTCTCGGCTTCTAGATCATTGTGATTAAAATTATACAAGGTCCTTCTAAAATAATATACAATATTTGAAGGGGATGAAACTGATAATATACATACACTAGGAACGAGACGATAGTAGAGTTTGTATAGAATATGTTCCACACAAACTCAACTGTCGTCTCGGTCCAAGCTCCGCTTAGACCAAGCTCTAAGGGAACAGGCGATTTTTTTTTGCGATTTCGATGTCATTTCCATTGATAATATTGTTAAGTTTGATGGTCTGAGCGTCCCTTAAAATATTGTGGACTACTTCATATGGACCTTTTCATTATAGTTAAGAATCCATGACTCGAGTGAAACCTTTTTCATACAAATCTTTTATAGAATTTGGAACCGGTGACGACACGCAGCCACGTTCATTTTCAACTAGTTACTAGGCTAATAATAGTAATTTATAAAGCGAATGAAAGCTAATGCATTATAGCAGAACAGCTGCTAATAATAAACTATGACAGACGCCATAATGACATTGTCTGATCAATCAAAGACAATTGCCTGTGAACATATTAAATTAATTACGCATTGTCTTTTCTGATAAATTGTCCACTTTTTATAAAATGATGATACTACATCCTATCAAGTGTTTGTTATTTTTAGGTGGGTGGTTTTTATTTTAATCCTATGAGTCTCAACTCACACATGGGTTATAATAAATGACAAAATAAAAAAACATTTTTTTTTTCGAGAAAAAAAACTTTCGCTGGTGAGCTAATGGACCCAGTTATCCCAAAATCAACCCAAGAATATGATTTTTCAAATTATGTTTTTAATTCTAATATAGCATAACAAAATAGATAACGATTAATTTATAATGAATATTAGACCATTTTGTATTAACAATAAATTCATCAACATACTTATGCATAATTAACATTATATTTAAGTATACCATATAATTAGGTTAGACGGTACTTCAACGCATGATGTCTCATAAATTAGCTCTTGGGTGGTTGGATCATATCCGTATCACTGGGTTCAATAAGTAATTATGCTAAGAATATAACATTAAACACCAACCCTACTTAAAACATCGATTTAAAAACCGAGAAAAACCGTCAAATAAACTACTGAATCGATGTTTTGTCGACGATTTAATAGTTCCACTACAATGCGCATAAACTTTATCGAAAACAGAATACTCCAAAAAACATTATTATCACGATTTCGATTTGAAGGAAAAACTGCTGCGCAAAAACGAGTCGGATCTTTTTTTGGCTTGCACAAATAATCGTATGAAGTTTTAATTGTCGGTTTGATTACCCTCTGGACAACGTCAAGAGTCAAGACTAACAAAACGCACTACGCCGCGGAAATTAAAAATAGGTTTTTTTGTAAACAAAGAGTTTTTTTGGTTCCTAGTATTCATTGCGGTCATTAATTTGTTTAAGACTTGAGAATAAGGAAGATTCGTAAACTGAAGTTACTGGAATTTTCGGTGTTTGTCTGTAGTTTAAGCAAGGAATTATTTGTAAATAATGAGATGAACTTGTATCTTTGGCTGTTTATAAAACAGATTAATCGTCGATTTAATTTAAAAAAAAGAATCAAGAATCTAACAAGTGGTTTGCGTAATTGGTCAAGAAATTTACTCATTTTAGACGTGACTTTTTAAATATAATACTTATGATACAAGATATACCTAAACATTAATTTCTTTTAAATTCGCCAACTTTACAAATCTTCAGTCTTTCTTCAGTAATAAAAACGAATGCCCATATTGTTTCTTGCACGATTTCTTCTAAATTAGTCCGTTCAAAATACCAGATATTCATTAGTAAGTACATGTTGTGGAACATAACATACACGATCACACCATATAAGTTGTACCTAATTGGATGGTGAAAAACTCTGCAATGCGGCCCACTTTTATAAAAATGTATTATACTGGATGTTAGGGTAAACAGATGCATTAATTTAAGAGGTGATTGTACCCATGATACGGAACAACTTTCCCAAAAGAACAAAGAGAAATTCGCAAAAAAAAATCCATACAAACATTCGATCAGCTGATTGCATTTAGTATGGAAAGTCCATAATTGTTTTGCTAATGATATGGGGACAATCATCCCTTAAAGTAATGCAACTGTTTACCCTAACACCCTATGTGTATATGACAATATCAAAAGGAAGTTGGTGTTATAAGTATTTTTAAACCTTCTAGTCCATCCTACCCATCTACTTAGTAACAGCTTCTATTCTCAATAAAATTAATTCATCTTCATTGGAACACAATTCATTCAGTCGTCCACCTCAGCTTGGCTGATTGAAATTTAAACAGTTCAACAATAGGCATAACGTTGAAAGTAATTGTTATTTAAAACGCTCTTTCTTAACCGCTGCACAGATGCGGACAACGTGACTGTAACTTAAAAGAGCATGTGACCAGCAATGTGACTTCTATGAGAGGTTTATTTATTTCGTTGCGCATAAATTAGTGCCGACTGTTATAACTAACGAAGCGGGGTTATGATGCACTGAAATAGATACAGATAGATTAGAGTTAATAACTGAGTCTAATAGACGATGGGCTTTGAACCGTGTAACACGTATTAATTTTATTACTTCCAATGTCCGTATTATAAAGTAAATATAGTAAAGGAGAATAGTAGGACAAAATTACTTATCTCAGAAAAGAAAGAAGATTTCGAAGGTTGATTTAATCGATTCTCAAGCATTTAGTCCTTAAAAATACGTGTAGGTACTATACAGGGTCCTTCTTTATATGCTGACACTTTTTAAGGGGATGATCAGACTGCAAACTGAAAATCTTTCTCTATAGCACCAACATCGAAATGGCGAATAAAAAATCAGCTATTCTATCCAAAAATGGAAACCTACTCGAGCCAAATGTATGGAACAGCCTTTTTTTTTCGTAATTTTCATGTTGTTCCCATAGAGAAAGTTTTTCAGTTTGACGATCTGATCATCCAGTAAAAAAAGTGTCAGCGTGTTAAGAAGGACCCCGTATAAATACAAAATACATAAAGGAATCCTTATCTAGCACATTTAATTAAAAATAATTCTCTCTGGAAATGAGAATTTTGCATGAAACTGGTCTCATCTTCTCTATTATCCTATTATATTGGGTTGGCACAATATGTCATTTTCTTCCATTCATCTCTCCCGTCATTTCAGCACTCACTTCATTTTCACACAATCCAACCATATTTTCGAATCTTTATTCAAACTATATTTTCGGACCAATATTTTGAAATATTAGGTCTAGTAATTGGGACAATAATAACATTATTATGTTAACAGACATTTTTACAGTAGTTTTTGGGTTTGTGATTTCGTATCCGGAAATATTATTAAAGAGATGTACAAAAGGAAACCCGGTAACCAGATAAATTGACGCAACCGCAGAAACCAGAACGCAATTTATGTTTATTGTGACGAACATACGGTTTATTTTGGTGCAAACTACTTTGCTTTGTGCGGCAACAATATTTTCGCTCGCAATCAGTCAACTATTGTTCTGAAATTATTGTTTTATAATGACGCTGTTACTTATAGCAATAACTTTTGCTTGTTGTTGTTGATTCAACTAACTATTTCACCCCAACCAACGTATTTCTGTCTGCTTGAAGATAACATGAGTAATATCCATGAGTAATATCCAATCCACTAACACTATATTTAGCTATCTAAATATAGTGTTAGTGCATTCAATTGACCTATCTATCTATCTTTATACCTAGAATGGTTTTTCAAAATCGGTAATTTAGATATTTACCGATTTTTAAAAAACCTTCTAGTTTTATAATATACCATTAACTAAGCCGTGAATTACAAATGTATATTTCTACCGAAATGCCAATTCTCTAGGAATTTGACATTTATTTGCATTATAATGCTACTTCCTGGAGTTAAAACTGAAATTAGTGAACCATTTTATTTCAAAACATATAAATTAAATAATTTATGATCAGACAACATTCTTCTGGCCCCAAACACCTCTGGGGAATTTTAGGGCTTTCTGATAAAAGACCCTAGCAACAACATCACAACATTGATAACATCAATGACAGGGATTTGACCCAAAGACCTCTTGGGTAGTAATAAAAAAAAGACTTTGTTGTTTCACTATACGTATTTAATTCAAATTATTTTCGCGTGTACGTAATTTATGTATACATATGTCACAACATGGTTCCGTATTCTATAGTGTCCTTACAGCTGATTAATTTTCATCAAACAAAGCCTAATCCAAAAGTTTCCACTGGTTAAAACAAATGCGCATTATTATATCCATTCCTAGAATCATTATGTTGTAGATGTAGACTGCTCCAGTCGACACCAATTACTGTTATGAATCTTAATTGAAACGCATGCTCACACCACAATAAGGCCAATGCGGTACTTTATCATTTATCGAAACAATTTGTACAAATTAATCGACAATATAGGTACTATAACAGTGCGTACTCCAATCTTTGTAATGAGATTTATTATTCAGAGTTAAAGGAAAAATTTACACGACTCTTCTTTGTTACTGGATAAAATACTTTCCGTACCTAATTGAAGGCAATCATTATAATTAATAAAACAAAAGACTTTTAACGAAGCCAATTAACTTTAGTCACTGTGGGTTGATACTTTTTGAATGTAAATAGTTGTCACATTACACTACTAGATATTTTTCTCCGTGCATTCCAATGGGATGCATAACGCATAAGAAGTTTTGCTTATGAATGTATACCTTACTTATGTATGGAGTATATGTACACGCAGAAGATGCGCTAAAACGGCAAAAGAGTGGATCATATTGATTTTTACAGCTTTAGTATTAGTTGTACAAGAGAGCATCTATAACTACTCTAGTGCTATTACTAGTAGAATACATGGGTATCGTTGCCATTAGCTAATGTCCTGTATCCACAATACCTGGCATATTCAGTAACGTTGTTTAAGAAGAGCAAAAGAAGAGAGAAGAAGCAGAAATGAATTCGCAAATATTGAACAAAGTATAGCGTCGTTTTTGTCGTAAAGCACAATCGCGCCCGTGCCTCCAGGTGACGTCGCCTGGATGCGCGGGCGTAATTCTCCAAACGACGCTATGCTGCGTTCTATAAGGTTTATATTGTGTTACTTAGATTATCCGACACCGCCACACGTTTCTTCTGTATAAACCGTGGCTTAGAACGGGAGCGGTAAGAATAGATGTTTATTTTGAATTACGCGCCTCGTGCCATTGATTTGTCCTAAACATCCTCTTTCGAAAGCATATTGTGATGTAGAAGATCGTTAATGCCAATGTAATTAAGTGTTCGATATAGAAGTCAATCTGATTATTGTAATCTCTACAATAGATTTATGACGAAAATGCAGTTTGATGTTCAATAGGTCAATGAGTGTATAAGACTTTAACGTGTTTGTCATTGAATTGAACAAATATATTTTAGGTCAATGGAAAAGAATAATTTTATGTTGATGTTTTTAACAATACGGGCATCCGTTTGAACGAAATTAAAATAATTTAATCGGTAGCCCGTTGTGCTTGGCTATAATACAAGGTCCTTCTTAATATGCTGACAGTTTTTTAAGAGGATGAACTGACCATCAAACTGAAAAACGTTCTCTATGGGACCAACATCGAAAACGCGAAAAAAAATCTGCTGTCCCATTCAAAACTGCAAACCTACTCGAGCAAAATGTATAGGACAACTGATTTTTTTCGCGATTTCGATGTTGGTCCCATAGAGATAGTTGTTCAGTTTGATGGTGTGATCATCCTCCTAAAAAACTGTCATCATATTAAGTTGGACTCTGTATAGTCTAAGCGCGTAGTCATTATTTATTTTATTTAATACAATAAATCAATTAAAAAAAATCGATGAAGGATGTAAATATTCTCACTAGGTTTTGGTGTTTTCTCTTTTTTTTGGCGGGTGAAATTTATATTTGCTTCCTTTAATTATTTGCAATAGAAAATATCTAGTTGTAAATTTGTTTGCTGTTTATGGATCAAAATGTCACATTATTTAGTTAAGTCTAAACAGTTTTTAACAAACAGCTAAATCCTTTTTAATATAAACTCCATCACCTATACAACCATTTAGTAACATAAACTTAAAAGTTTGTCTTTATTGGTTGATGATACAAATAATCGATAAACAATTTAAACAAGTAATATGAATAATGTCCACTTACCAAGATGCGATAGGTCTGTGAGATCTGATTCTGAAATAAAAAGAAAAGTGTGTGTGAAAACAATGTAAAATGACAAGCGTGCATAAACAAATATGGGTACGATCGGCAAAAAAAGTTCATTAACACTTCTGAACCTAAAGTTAATAACTTTCTTCGCCGATTGTACTTCAAACAATGAGAGTTACCACAAAAACGATAAACCAGGTTACGGCTAGGTAAAGAAAATTAATGAAAACGTTTTTTCGAATTTTTCTGGTAATGCTTATGAATATGATTAACACGGCTTAAAATGACTTGGGAAATTAATAAATAAAATAAGTCACAAAAAAATAATGAAAACAATTTCATATAAATAAAATGCAACAATACAAAACAAATTACAATAATGGTACCTAGTGATTGAATAACATAACAAAAAAAGAATGGTTTTAATTGAAAATAATAATAATTATATACGAAAATAACATAGGTATTGTTATAAACTGTACGTATTATAGGATGTAAAATTAAATGCTACTAAAGGGGTGATTCAGACCATAAGACTAAACAACTTTTCCCATGAAACTAATATTGAAATCGAGAAAAATAATTAATTGGTTGTTGTACAGAAAATATAAATTATAGCCCAACCAAATATGGAACGGCAATTTTAGCGTTTTCAATATTGGTCTAATTGTGAAAGTAGTTCAGTTTGATGGTCTGAATCACCCCCTTAGTTTTGTAACTTAAGTTTACACCCTGTTTAAGGACAGGACAACCGTACCAATAAACTAATTGGCTCTAATAGCCATGCTTTTTTTCTGATACTGTCTCTCGTTTGCAATGGAGGGAAGTCGGATATTTGTTTTCCTACTCCTGCTATCCACTTTGATTACATTCATTGCGGATTCCAAAACAGATTAGAGTCATCCCCCGGGCGGGCTGGACTTCATTGTCTAGTGTTGTGAATGGTCGCCACTGTTGATTTAGTTTACAGGAGTTACAGCGGTGGGAGTGTGTGGTGGGCCCAAACGTACCTACCAACTAACCATACGCGAATTTTAACCTGTATGAGATTTCTTTCATCGATAATCTAGTTAACATCTCGTTCTAGCCTATAATTGTTTCTACTGCATTGAGTATTTTAATCAGAAGAAATAAGAAAAAAAAAAGAAATAAAAAAGAAAGTAAGAAAATACGAAATTGAAAAAAGAAAGAGAAGTGTAGAAATATAGAAGAAAAGAAATAAAAGAAATTAATATAGAAATATAGAAAGTATTAGTGGTAGTGTAGTTTATTTCTGTTCGGTAGCCTCCTGGATTATTACAAAGTTACTATTAAAATTGTTTAAATTGCAAGTACGAGGAAATAAAAAGTCGTTTTTATGAGAAAAATTAACGTACCTATATAATTGATTGCACCTTACTTTTTTATGTACCTAATGTAGAAGATTACCTAGGCTCTAGGTAACCTAGACAATACCAGCGAGTTTCCGACAAAATAACAGAATTTAATTTTGCATTGTTTCGGCCGATAGTAATGGCAAGAGCCGAACGATCAGCTTCGGCGAAAAACTTATCTTCGGTCGAACACTATATTTACTCTGTTAGGAAAATTTAAAAGGCATAATTTTAAGTAACTAGATGGCATAGGTTGATACATAAATCTTTACAAGTTTCCTGGCGACATTCATTTACTTCCGCACATTGATGTGTCGGAGTATTTTACTTTATTTCCTGTTTGTTTTTATTTAAGGCATAAAATGTGTTCGTCCGCATAAAAAAAGGGCAATGACATTGTATAGTGGATCCTACGGATATATTCGTTTTTACTTTATTTTGTGACTTGTACCGTGTCATTGACCTTTCTTTTTCGGTTGTCAAAGTACCTACAGTTAAAATTCGGAGAGGCACTAGTTGGCTGCTATAATCAGTGAGCTATAATGCCTCTTAATAGGTATTATTGGTAAAAATATTTTTTAGCATGAAAATAAATAAATGTCATCGACATTGTCACATCACATATGAAGTAGGTAGGTACCAGATTCTAGCCTGGACTAGACAACGACATAGAATACATTTCCATGACTGGATTACAAAAAAAACATATTCATGGATTCGAACCCGCAACCCTCAAATCAGCAGTCAGGTTCACTACCAACTGAGCTATTGGGCCGTCAAAGCACCCCTTATGCCATATGAATCTCGGAAATATTTCGAAGCTTAATCGTGAGGCCTGTCTTGCTGTAGGACGTAGGTATAAACGACAAACTTTACTGTCAGATCACATGATACACTTATCTGTTGTTTTCTCATCATACGATTTTAACATAATGTTTGTACAAGTAAGGCCAACTAATGACGTACGTAATATCAAAACAGATTAATAACATGATACATCTAAATGTCCCACAACCAGCAAAAACACATCAGCTGGTTGTTTATAAAATAAATGTAGGCTTTAAAAACATGTTTACTTATTCAGATAAATCACAGGAAAAACTAAAATCAACTCAAGAACTTAATTACTTATCCGAGGCATTGACATAAGAAAAAAAGGTAAAGGAACTTTTAAAAGAGATACGTTTATTTTAAAAAAAATTAAGTTCATTTGCATTAATGCACTTAATGACAAAAAATGCAATCTCGTATCTATGGGTTGCTGGATAGCAAAAATGTCAGAGAGTAAAACATATTCTATTTCAAGGGTCCATATTTCTCTGTGTACATAGTACATACATATTAATACACATATCCATACAATATAGCAGGGGGTAGTCAGAGATATTCTGAAACCTCAGAACATCCACGTTTTACTAGTACCGAAAATCTGTCCAGTGTGACGGGGAGTGAGCCCGTCGCCACTTGTAATGGACAGTGGATACAATACATGCCTTGAAATTGAAGCATGCAGTTTTCCTCACGATGTTTTCCTTCACAAAAAACCAATGGTGTTAAAATTTTTCAAAAACTTGTTATGATTATCGCATATAAGAAACTAGCTTCTGCTCGCGACTTCTTCCGCGTAGATTACACGATTACAACCCATTTTATGACACCCTTAGATATTGTAGTTTTTGCTCTTAGTACACTCCTTCCATCATCATAGAAAATAAATTTCATGTTTCTACCTTCAATGGTTCATGCCTCCATCTTTGTTATTTTACGTGTGCCAAAAACAGCTCGCATGACGCTTTTCTCGTTTGGTCGCTTTATTGTGGATGGCATGTTAGCCGTACAGATCAGTTTTTCTGATTGATACTGATGATTCCAAAAAACAAAGCTGTTTTAAAATGAATACGTAAGTTAAACAATTTAATTTTGTTATATATATTACATTAATTCAACTGTACGACATGAAGAACAAAAATGATCGTTGAGGACTGTACTGGAATTAGGTTAGGTGACGTATCCTGCCCCCTATCCGACATCCATTCAACAAAACAACGAGATAAAGTAAATAACGAACCGCGGGGGACCGAGATAAACTATCGCTCTAATTATAGCTTCTCTTCCGATACTTAACCTCTTACTCTCACAGTTTTCTGTTATCAAATGGAATACTCCTTTTAATGAAATTAAAATGTTTTGTTGCGTCATTTACTTGATGTCTTGTTTTGTCATCAGCCTTCATCATTAATTTTTAGTCACTAACGTATCTTTAAAGGTGTGTCTCCAGCGCTTGTTTTTTAGCAGACATTACACAAAAACATGATGCAAAATGGCGTCGCGCCATACAATTTTGTCTCAAAGCAAGATGGCGGAAGACAAAAAGTGAAGCTATGTTTTGTTTTCTCTGTAGCAGGAGACACAACTTAAAGGTGTATTCAGACAATGAAACTAAACAACTTACCCTAAGGAACATGGGTCGAAAAACGAGATTTTTTTTTGGAACTCCCATGGAAAATCAATCGGCTGCTCCACACTTTTGTATGGAAGGTCCAACATTTGTTCTCGTTTGTTCGACTCATGTTACTTAGGGAAAGTTTTTTAGTTTCAATGTCTGGAATACACCCTTAAAGTTATGTTACTAATTAAAAACCTCAGGGCACAGGCCTACCCTCAAGAAGGGTGTACAGGCGTTTGTTCACTACACGTGTCCAATACGGATTTCCTCGCGATGTTTTCCTTCACCGTTGTATTGTATGTTGTAAATATATTTCTTGTTTCGCAATTGGTATTCAGTAATCTCTAGATATATCAGCTGTATGCAACGTGTTAGTCAATTGGTTTTCAAGGGAATTCCTATCTAGGCTTGGCACCTGTATGAAGACGACAAATCTTTGTCTTGGATCTAATCCTTTGTTAAGAAATATGTGAATCTTAGAACAATGCATAATGAACGAAGGGAAGTCACGGATTTGGCAAAACATATTCTTGTGAACAAAAATTAATTAAAAATACTACCAGGCAGGTGGCTTATATACGTTGGATAAACGCAAAACAATTTTACGTAGTTACTCTTTAGTAGCCTGTGCTTTTGTTTAGAAGATAAACATTTTGAATTACTTAAGAAGTAAGTAATTAATTAAATCAAAATATACAGTGACCCTGTATCTTAATATGCTGATACTTTTTAAGGCGATGATCAGACCGTCAAACTGATTCGATAGTGCCATAGAGAAAATTGTTCAGTATGACGGTCTGATCAACCCCTTAAAAAGTGTCATCATATTAAGGAAGACCCTTAGGGTTCAACTTAATATGCTGACAGTTTTTAAGGGGATGATCAGACCATCAAACTGAACAACGTTCTCTATGGGACTAACATCGAAATCGCGAAATAATAATGACCTATCGTTTGAAAAGGTGTCCTAGTAGTACATAGTAAATAAAAGCGTAGCAAAGGTGGAAAATCGTAAAAATTACAAGTAATATTTAAAAGTAGACCCGAGAATAAATGGCTGTAAAATTACTAGTAGTTATGTTCAATAGTGTTCTATTCTATATCTTAATACAGATCTAAGTGGATCCTGCAGGTGTTCCAAAGCAAGTTCTAATCACGGTTGTGAAACCATAGTGTAGGCAGCATGGATCGATACACTATTAAGTTTACCAGTTGGTAATTTAACAACTGAATCTGACAGCTGACTTAAGACTTATGCCACAGGAATACGGTTAAAATTGTTACTCCTTTTCTGACAAAATGTAATTTAAGTAGGACATGATCAGATACATTCGTTCAAAATACTAAGTCCTGCGTTTCAAGCTATTATTATACTTAATTCAACGAGATACGTTCTTTATCAGGGAACTTCCTTTAACGCGGACCAGTCACATTGAAATAGACGTTTCGCATCGAGGTTTCCTTGGAGAATTGCACCACTGTACATAGTCAGTTAACCTTGTGACCATTATATAATATACATTTATGTATGTACAGAGATGGTACTGTATCTGGTATGATAAGACATGTCAAGGTGGTATACAAGGTTGATGACTAGGAACTACCTAGGTATGAAGTTAGTCATTTTTAGTTCGTCAGATACAATCAAATACAGCAAGAACAGTGGCCAAATTCTTATACTGTGCCGTGAATGAACTTAGTCACTTATATGTCAAAATGCTCACACTCTTTAAGTGAGTTCGACAGATGAAAGATCTATGACTGTAATGTTGATATATTATCGGAGTAAAGTGTGGGAGCCAAAAATGTGGGAGGTCATTAATTGTTCCTGAATTTTGTGCTTTTGGCCTTACCTCAACTGGGATTCACCTCACCAAAATTATACCTTCGGGATGATAAGAAACTACCTTAGGTGCCTTCTTGCCTACCTAACCGGATTCCTATTTATTTTCATCAAAGATGTGTAATCAAAACATTAAGTTTTTTGTATCACAACGGTTCATTTTGCAGCTTCCTGACAAGCTTATGATTGTGTTTATTAAATAAACTTATTGGTTGAAAAAAAAATACATTGCTCAGTGTAATAAATACCTACTTCGTATGTACTAGGAAGTATTGTAACATGTCAACTATGGACTAGAATGGTTTAGCGGCGCCGGTATACTGTTACAATAAACCACAAAAGTTTTACTATTAATATCTTGTCTAAAGGTGAAATAAGAGGTGTAGGTAATAAGAGGTAGGACAAAAATCGAAGGAGAGAATTTTGTTTTAATAACAAAAGTAGGTAACTACAATTTATTAATTTATTCATGGAAATTCATTAGTAACATATTTGTATACCAACTTCACCATTTTGAAAAAAATACTATATTTTTTCTTTTTTCCTGCTGTCCCATACATTTGGCTCGAGTAAGTTTCCATTTTTGTATGGGACAGCAGATTTTGTTTTTCGCGATTTCCATGTTGGTCTCAAAGATAAAGTTGTTCAGTTTGACGGTCTGATCATCCCGTTAAAAAGTGTCAGCGTTTAATATGCTAGGAGGAATAATAAGGTCCTAATGCTAGGTCCTTTAATATAAGGACCCTATAAGGTCATATATAAACCCCCATTACATTACTTGCCCTATTTGAACATAGGCCCAAACCTCATACTCTGAAACAAACCTAAAGCAATCCATTTTTTGTTTACAAGACTTATCAGAAGGAAGTCACTGTAACTTATACACGAGTCGTTTATATTGCGTAAGATTTTTACTAAACAGCTACCTAAGTATCTATTAATTAAAATATACATAGGTATAATATGTAAATATCACCAGATTCTAATAATAAAGTTGTGACACGTGTCGTTTACGAGTACGATTGTAAAGCAAAAGAATTAATCACTTAGTCTAATTATTGAAACATACCTACATACATACATGTTCATGATGAGAATATAAACATACAGGGCGACCCTAAATTCGATGTCAAGCCGAAAACAGGAGATAGATGAGTATATCTATTCAGGGAAAAATACAAAAAAAATCCAAGTTTGACAGTTTTAGAGATATTGAAATTTTTTGTATCGTCAACCTGCGTTCACCCTTTACATGTAGTTACTACAAATTTATGAAATTTTTGATGAAAATACTTGTTTCGTAACCCAGAATAATTTTCTCAGTGGACTTAATTCCAAAATAAAGGATTGGTTGCATACTTTTTACAGAAAATACTTTTTTCTGTCAGACTTCTGCGGCAAAATATTTCTATGTCAACTATGAGACTACATCCTGTATAAAAAATGTATGGCGCAAACCTGGCAATTTATTTCAAAAATTGGCCAATTTGATAAAGTTTTCAAAATGGTATCATCCTTGGCACTTTTTTTTCTGAAAAAGTAGTAACATTTTTTTTCTTGCAGAACAAGCTGATTTAAAAACAATAATTCCATAGTCAAATTTCTTTGTATTAAACACAGTAGTTCAGGACGTTGCACGTTTATAAATTTTAGTATGAAATTATGATTTTGAAATGGGGTTGTTTGATACCAATTCGAAAACTTGATTAAATGGGCCAATTTTTAAATAACTTGCCGGGTTAGCGCCATACATTTTTATATAGTAGGTAATCTTAAAGATGCCAAAGAAAACAATTTTACCGCAGATGTATGACGGAAGATGTTGTTTTCTTTAAAACGTATGGCACTAATGCTTTATCTTTGAATTGGATTCACTGAAAAAAATATTTTGGATTCTGTAAAAAGTATTTTCATAAAAAATGTACAAATTTGTAGTTAGTACATCTAAAAGTTGAGTCCAGGCTGGCGATTTTACCAATTAAAACAAAATTGCAAAATCTCGGAAACTATCAAACTTAGATTTTTTTTGTATTTGTCAGGGAACAGTTATAATCTCACCTATCTCCGGTTTTCGGCTTGACGTTGAGTTTTGGGACACCCGTATAACAATAGACCACCATTTTATAGTAATTTACATTTAATAGGTCCCTACTAGAAATGAGCCGATATTAATCTGTGCTACAGCTCGCTACACACCCTGTTGCACAGATTAATAATAAGTTACTACGTTGTAGTGCCTTTGTATGTTATAATAATGTGAGTACGTATATGTATGTATAAATATTTTAGTTATACATACCAAAAATTGATCGTAACTAGGTATAGGTAGGTACATAGTGTTTTATTGTTTTTAAGTAAGGGATAGAAAATCTCATTAATTAAAAATTAATATCTTAAATTTTTCAACTCTCTTCGAATGATTCCATCGGGATCGCTTCAAGGTATCAGACGACGCTTTCGTATTAGGTACTCCAAATTATTTATTGTATGTAAGTACTTATCACGTTTTGATTGGCATTTGAACTAGCTGGAGGAAAACCCAAAATCCGTAGCACAAAAATGTATTATTATTTGGTATAAGCACTTTAATTTGAGGATCAAAACAAGGTTCACGATCCAATTTTATGTGAATTTGAATGACGCAGATAAACCTTTATTTGTTGAAATACAATCAGGGTATATCGTGCCACACTCGTTTGTTTTGATTAATATTTTCAATGTCGAAAAATAAAGACGTCATTGTCATTATACGTCATTAGGATGCAAGCATCCGTTCACTTCTCATGTTTTTAGATGCTGTTTTTATATGCCACATAAGTACGTAATTGCTGACTCTCAAACAGTGAAGGAGTGTTCGTGAGGAAACCTGCATTCGCTGAAGAAGGAATTCCGATGCGTATGTGAAGTCTACCAATCCGCATTGGAAACGTGTGGTGGCGCTCATACATTACACCCCCTTGAGGGGCTGCCTGCTGCAGTGGGACATACGTAGGCTGATGATGATGGATAACAACAAGTATGTCGAGTTTCCTATGTCTGTTATTATTAAGAAATTCACAGAGAAATTGGCAAAAATATTGGTCAAACAAATGAAAAAAAGGTACTATAGAACGCTAATTTAAAGGCCTCTGACCTCTTCTTTATCATACAGTGGGTTTTCAATGTCCAGATAATTATGTTAATATGTTTCCTCAATATGTTTTCCTCAAAGTAAAAAGATTAAGGAAAATCCAAGATTATCGACCAGTTGCCATTACTTGGTAAGAAACCTTCGGTTATATATGAAATTGATTTATCCAAAAGTGTAGCATAGTTGTCTCTTTAAGGAATATAACTAGGTATTTATACAATTCTTAGGTACCTTACCTATGTCGGTAGCGGCTTCGATCGACATGTGAAGTCATATCGAAACGGCGGATACTTAGATAGTTAACTAAGTAGGTATACTTACTTAATATTTCTGAAATATTACCCGGAAGCAGTATTGCCAATGCCACCATACCTCCAGAACAAGTAGCTAAGCCGTATCCAAATAGTGGCCCGTAGATATTGGAAATTTTAATGTCGCCAAACTAGTTAAAATTGGCTAAATAAAATAAAGTGAAAAAAATTCATGTTTAAGTTGGATTTTTAATCATTTACTCCATAACACTGCACTCATAATTTTATAGAATAAATATGGAATTTTAGTCAGTTATTTTAACCCTTTCTTTTCTGTTTATGTTTTACAATACTCATTACAGAAAATAGCCTCTTGACTACTGCATTTGGGAGAGAAAATACCATAAATAGTCATTTATTATAAAATAAACTAACAAAAAAGTGGCTAGAAGATTGGGCTAAAATATTGAGCCAACGAATACATTTTTTGTAGCGAACGAGTTCAAAAATGTTGCTGGATATATGCATGAAGAGGCTAAAGTGGCAACACTGCCCTAAAGTAGTTTATACACATACAAACAACTATGGGTAAGCATTATCGACATCATAATTAAAATCCGAATGTGGTCAAATCAACTTTAGGTTAGGTCTCCATGTCTAAGCTAAGCCATATAATACTAACTTTTAAGTACTGTAATATTTGTTTTTTACCCGAAGCTATTAGCTTAAACGACGACCATTGTAGTGTACAGCAATAAAGAGTAGTTAATGTGGAAAGCGCCGTTAGCGCCATCTATCGGCAGGTGCGGTCTATGGTGAATATCTATCGTGCATTCGCTTGGTATTCACTCACCGACCGCCGTGCCGTGCGGACGTACGCCTAGCCACATCCACTAGTGAATACTATATCTGTGTTTTATTATTATACATCAACCTCAACCAACCCTGTAGAAAAGGTGTATTCTACATTGGCGACGACGGGATTCGAAATTCACGTGAGTAAAGTGCTTATTAGTTTGTTGAGTGTTGAAAAATTTTAAAATTCAAATTGCGATTGCGTATAAACGCCACTAAGCGTTTTATTTATTTGCTACACAATCAAAGACGGTGTCTGCTAGCGTTGTTTTGTTTGTTGCCTTCAGTTACACAGTGTTAAAAACAAATATTTCAAAAAGAAAAGTAAATATAGTTTAAAATCCCGATTGGAACTCGATTTTATTTGATTATGCTCACGACTGTATTCCCCGTAGGGGTGGTCAGAGTTATTCTGAATGAAGCCTCGGAACGTCCACGTTTCGCTAGTAGTCTGTCGAGCTCTGTCGAGTGTGACGGGAAGTGAGTGAACCGAGCCGTTAAATCGATTTATTTGGAATTACCTACATACTGTGTTTCTTTTCCCGGATGTCGACTGCCGAGTGCTGGAGGAAAGAGGGGAGACTCGAGACAGGAGGAAGGTGTGGGACAACACGTGACGACTACGCCTACGATGAACAAATGAACGCCAGCTGTGGACATCAATCTTTAAGGTCACGTGATCATTCCTTATTCTTCTTATCGAGTTTTTCAGACCGCCTTACGGCCTTACATGGGTTTTTGTAACGTGTACTACCGTGAGAGATAGTAGCCGAAACCAACGGCTTAACGTGCCATCCGAAGCACGGAATCATCTTTCTTTTTAGACAATGAGGTGATTCGGCCTGCAATGTCCTAACCAACTGGGGAGGAACGCACGAATTGAGATGTCACTAGGTGTCCCCCGTGGGAATCGAACAGGCTAGTCATGTTGTAGTGTAACCATGATATGATAAGTGAGTTTATTTCGATAGCTATTTATGCCTAGTGACGCATTACGAAATTATGCCAATGTTTATGCCATAATACCAGGTTGGCGTAGAATTAAACATTCTGCGTATTGACCATTATGCGGATCGAACATTCTAGGTGTTAATATTCTACGGATCGAACATTCTGCATAATGAACATACAGATTTCACAAAATCAAAATAGTAATCGTCTGTTCTATTTCAATTCAAACCTCAATTGTACCAACATAATTTGTTACCGGAACTTATTTGTCGTATCCTATACTTTATAAATTTGAAATCCAGTTCAGTGACCTTACGTCGATCTTATCTTTGCAGCATTGTTGTTAGGGTCATATGGATATAATTACCCCAGTACAGGTGAAACTAATTCGTTTCTTTTGCTATTTAAGCAAAGAATTAGATGTTCGATCGATTCGATTTTCAGTCAACCTGAATCTTGTACCTCTTATAATACCAAACGGTACTAAAAAGCTATGCAATCTTATGATCAAACCTATATTACGAAACGTACTGTAACTTAAGGTTGAAGATCGGATTGCGGCCTGAAAATGATCAGGTGATTTCATATTAAATTGAGTGTTTCTGAAGTACCTGCCTACCCACATTTTAATAAAGAACACTCATCTCTGTTGAGAGTAGATTACAGATAAACCTTAGTGATTCAAGCATCATAACTGAACCGATAATACTGCTTCGAAATTTTGTTCTCAGATTGTATGTTCCTAGATGTCACAGGGAAACCAGCCTCCAACAGGACCACTGCCAAGGCGCCGATTGAACCATACCTACTTGCTTCAGTGCATAATAAAGAGAAAATGTCTTCAATTAATAGCTAAGAGTTTTGAAATGGTCAGGGCAATTACTCTCATATTGTCAGTCAGCTTGTAGCTGTTTAATCAGTTGCCATATATAACAAATAATTATTACAACGCACAGATGGTCATTCAATTGACATAAGCAGCTTTTAGCTGGTCATTCAATTCGATTTAGCAACTTGTAGCTGGTCATTCAATTGACATTAGCAACTTTTAGCTGGGCATCAAATGCTGTCAAATCAAACAATTTTACTATCAGCAGCTTGTAGTTGGTCATTCAGATGACAAGTCAAATAATTAATAAAATAATTATTAGCAACTTGCAGCTGGTCATTCAATTGACATTAGCAACTTTTAGCTGGACATCAAATGCTGTCAAATCAAACAATTTTACTATCAGCAGCTTGTAGTTGGTCATTCAGATGACAAGTCAAATAATTAATAAAATAATTATTAGCAACTAGCAGCTGGTCATTCAATTGATAAAAACAACTTTTATTTCACTATCAGCATCTTGTAGTTGGTCATTCAAATGACAAGTCGTATAATTATATATATAAATAATTATTGGCAGCTTGTATAGTTGGTCATTCAATTGACATTAATTGTGCTTAGATGCTATACATGATTATGCTTAGTTACGCAAGGAAACTCTAAAGGTATTAATGACGTATTGCAATATCAATACTCAATATTCAATATTTTATTGCATTCCATAATGTACAACAAGATGTTAACTTATAAGCTATAAGATCATTATGGACCCCGTAGGGCACAGCAACTATGAACATTACAAATGAGTAGGTAACTTATGTGGTGTGGTCTTGTTTGTATAGATTAATTATGTATCTTACCTAGTCACTGCAGGCACTTCACTGCACTGTTACTTTATTCATTTGTATGTGTTAAATTACACTATACTGTACTTGAACCAAATCGGTTAATCATCAGTACCCTACCTGTAGGTATACGATTATATAGATAAATTATTATCATATTTTAAATGTACAATATATTTCTAGTGCCAAATAGTCTTCTATAATATTACGCCACGCAATAAAGTCGAAACAACAGTTGCACATAATTCATGTTCATTTAATTAAAAATAGTATTATTTTCCTAAAGCTTACCCAATGATATATATTTATGGTTTTTAGAAGGAAAACATTATTAGTGTAAATATATTTAAAAGTACCTAATATTTTAGGTATATACTTATACTTTATTCCAAGAAAGGAGGACAATATTTAATTATTTTCCTATTCCTATTTGGCTTTCTGGCCGATTCTGATTACCAAATGCAATTGGTTTATTGGATGAATATACTATCCGACCTTTGACTAATTATTATAAGGACTAGCCTTGCGGTAGCATTTCCCCTCTGCCACGGTATAAGCACAATTGATCTTGTGCATTTACAATAAATTTCACACCTTATCACTAATTGAGACACCCTATAATTGCGAAATAATAACTTCGAACTTAGAACGTTTGGGGTTCACACGAGACTACTTTTCATGATTTTTAACATTCAAAATTAGATTCTAAAGTTATGAGGAATGAAATCCAAAGTTGCGGATTTCATGTTACCTCGCCCCCGCAAAAAGTGGCAGAAATGTTTGTTAGTAGAATTACACGCGTAACCAGTCCACATATAAATAGTCAAAGTATCCGACATATCTTGGAGGTTCAAAAGCTGTTCTGGGAATTAGTGAGAGTAAGTGTTTCAAATCTCTGTTTCTGTAATGCAAAATGGCCCTAGAATTTCGTTGCTGTTTTGAATGGAGTATAGGTATATCTTACATTTCTTTTTATTTCGTGGCGTATCATGTAGCTAACAACTAGTTCCTAATTTGGTCATCATGTCGCGTTAATTTTGATGTTGTTATAGAAATATGGAGGTATGTAAACAAACCAAATTACAAAACTACTCTTTGTAAATTACCAAAGATCTCTTCATTGGAATTGTAATAATAAATAATGCAATGACCGAGATACATTTTGGCTACGGATAGCATGATACAGTTTTTCTCTAACGGATGTTGATATGAAGTTGTTGAAATGTATGTATAGGAGTAATTAACTGTACCAGGTTGATCATTGTTGAACTGTAGTAATTATTTTGCCCATTTATAAATCTGATTCAGAATACTGCTTTAGTGACTGAATAGGTATTGTAGACAAAATAACTCCCTCATAGGGTAGGTCACCATCAGACCCTTTGATACATCAATCTTCGTGAGTAGGTACCAAGATAGCAGAATAAAATCCCAGGTTTCTAGTCTAGCAGACTGTTGTAGTAGGCTAGACTTCTTTTGTATTTTAGGTGTTTATGGACGGAATGATTTAACAAATGGTAAAAGAATGACAAGCCTTTCATCCACATAAAATTCAGTCCAATTTCAGGAACAACTAAAGCATAGCATATCTAATGGGGTAGATCTTTTACAGACCAAAGGGGAAATAGAAGAATAAGATTTAGTCGAAATTCATCTCACTATGGATGCCCAATTCGGCCCAAGGCAGGGGAACTTGGGGCACAGGAGAAGTAAATGAGACATGCGCATTAGATTGCGAGAAGCCGGCCGGAAAATTTAGTTACGAATGTGCGGTGTATTCAATTAAAAGTAGCCATGCATTTAATTACGGGTGCATTTAATTGCGTATTTGTTATGTAATTGCGTCGCTGTCAAAGAAAAGCATTAAATTGGATCAAAGATCATTCAATTGCGACTGCGCATTAAATTGCGAATATGTATTTGTTATGTAATTGCGTCGCTGTCAAAGAAAAGCATTAAATTGGATCAAAGAGCATTCAATTGCGACTGTGCATTAAATTGCGAATCTGTTAAGTAATTGCGACGCTGTCAGAGAACAGCAGCAAAGGTCAAAGAGCATTCAATCGCGATGTTGATATCGTCAACATGTTTTAATGTTTTGAATGTAATGAAAAGTTAAATTATTACGATTATTATTTCAATTTAGGTATCAGCATTTTATTTGTTATATGTTGAGTAAAATAGTACCTATTTAAACTGATCCAATAAATAGATACTGCTGATTTGTCAAAACTAGTCTCAATGCAACATTCATGAATTAAAATGTATTATACAGTACTTCTTATTATTCTTTAGTTATGTATTATGTATTTTAAGTAACTACTGAACATAGCTGACAACAAAATCGACCTAGTGTACCTTACCGTGTATTGTTGTTAGTCAAAGTTATATCAGCATTCATGCAGGTATAATACACATCAAGTATTTATATTTATATTTTTATATAACCAATAACAATATTCAATAATTCAGAGAATAGCCAGGAATAGTCGTATTGATAACTTGTAGTCTTTGCGAAGGTTAATAAAAAAAAAAAAAAAAAAAAAACCTGGAAAAGCTAGTGATAAAGATTAGGATAAGTAAAAAGGTTTCTTATTTAAGAATGGTACTGTTTCTTACGAAACCTAGCTTAATATTTATTTCTGGATTTCAATTTTATGTTGTCTATCTTGTGGTGATTAAGAATTTATTTCAAATTAAGAATTAATTCAACTGAAATTTACTTAATGATCAACTAGATGTTTACTTACACTAAAGTACCTCAGAATTATTATAAAACAAGGTATACTTTACTTATCTACTTATCAATAGAAAAAAAAAAACATTTTTTTTTCACAAGGATGGGTAATATAGAACAGAAGTAACAAATAATTGAAATGTGTTGATACGATGAGATTGCATATTCCGTAGACATTGTTTATCGTTGAATTTAGTGTTTGACAATTTCAAATCAATATTTGAAAAATCTATTTTCTGTAAACAAAGTAGTCTCAATAAATGTTCAGTGATTTGTTTGAATGTAATAGCATTGATAACAGTCAACATGTATTGTTAATATGGTTTAAGAAATTAGTTAAACTGTGGAGTTTCTTGCGCCGCTTCTTCTCCACGGTTATACCTTCCGAAGCGGTGGCAGATTCGAGTAAATATAAAAATTAAATTAAAACAAGAAAGAGATGTAGTGTACAGCAATAAAGAGTAGTTAATGTGGAAAGCGCCGTTAGCGCCATCTATCGGCAGGTGCGGTCTATGGTGAATATCTATCGTGCATTCGCTTGGTATTCACTCACCGACCGCCGTGCCGTGCGGACGTACGCCTAGCCACATCCACTAGTGAATACTATATCTGTGTTTTATTATTATACATCAACCTCAACCAACCCTGTAGAAAAGGTGTATTCTACAACCATCTAACGACAAAAATAATTACAGGGAGTGAAAATAATTATAGTTTGCAGTGTGATAAAGTACCTACCTCTAACTGTCTAAAAGTACAAAATAATAGACGCGTGTAAATGTTAGTTTTTAATTACAATTTTGTTTGATTACGTGCGATGATAGGCTGATGATGATAATGAGGTGCAAACTTTCGGAAACAATTGTAGGTACCTATGTAGGACCTACAACTCTATAGACTCTATAAACAATCTGCCTACCTGTAGTACCTACCTAAGTACATTGTAACGTTTCATCCTACTCATACCAAAACATGTGCAGAAAATGTTATCCAAATATGTGCAACAATGATGCCGAAATTAATAAACAAACTTGCTCCCACGTCACACTGCAAACCACAAACAATATTTATGATGACAAAAAAACTGACTTCCGCGGATAAACTTTTATGACAAAAACATAAATAGTACCTACTCGTAACTTCTTAGCAAAAAGTTGACGTAAAGCACCAAGGGAAACTAGATGACTCCGATATCACGTCATGTGGAAAACCTGACGTACTGTGAGATACTGGGATATTAATTATCAAAGTGCTGTGATTTACTACCAACTATTCGTACCTATTCATGAATGAATTACTACCTATTGTGCAGATACTAGAAATACTATGGAACTGAGTCAATGCCGTATCCGATATTAAACTAATAGGATTTGATTTCATAATACCTATTACCTACTTGCAGACGTCATAAAAGCACAGATGACGTCAGAGTGAAAGTGAAATCCAGTAAGTAATAGGTTGCTAGTCTACACACGGCTGGATTTATGAGGTTTCTTGTGTTATACCAAAATAAAACACAAGATTATGGAAAAATAAGCGGGTCACCAAAATACTACAATCGCAGCGTTTTTAAGACTTCTAAGGATCCTACTTTGTCCAGGTCAGGATCCTTATCAGTATAAAAAAAAGTTTAATGACTATTGTTTTTAGGTATCACAAAATTGCTGCCAATAAATAATAATTGAAATTTTTTTTAAATGTAGTGACCAAAAATGCTATAGTCAGCGCCATCTAATGAACCATGTAGAGTTCTAATTAACGAGCGCATCCTGCTTTCAATCTATAGCGCCATCTGTTTGTATACGTTGCTACTACATCACTGCGCCATCTATTAATGTACGCCGGTACCACGGCAACAGCTGCGAATCTCAAGTCGATTTAGTTCTAGTGGAAATCAACAGATGGCAGGATACGGTTAAATACAGCGCCATCTATCGTTTTTTGATCGAACTACGTGATCATAATAGTAACAACATTACTGAATAACCGGATGGTCACGTAGTTTGTAGTTTGACGTTTACTTAATAGATGTCGCTAAAACAACTTTAAAACTTTTGGGAAAAGTTTTTTTTTGATCTGCCAAGCCAGGTAAGATACACATTTTATTATTATACAGGGGATACGTGTAGACAGTTGCATCGGTACCATAAGGGCGATTCTACTCATGACACTCAACAACTTTCCACCCAGGGACTTAATTAGAAATTTAGCAAAAAAATATTTTTAGCAATCGTTTGATCAGCTGATTGCATTGTGTATGACAATACAAGTTTTTTTTGCCTATAGATTCGTTCGGAAAAGTTGTTTAAGTATCATCAGTACAAACCTTTAAAGTAATGCAACTGTACACCCTGTAAAATTAGTAAAAAGAAAATGTAAATAATCTTACCAGTGTCATTGAGCAACCCATTGATATCCGTCGTCGACCCGTCGGTCGACATCGCTGAAAAAAAAGGAAAACAAACTGTTAGATTAATTTATTCAAACAAATAGATCCTACCAAATAAAGTGAATGAGAGACGGTTTTGAAACTTTGTATGGGTACAGTACCTTATAATAAAGAGTAAACAGTTGCATTACTTTAAGGGGTGATTGTACCAATGATACTGATCAATTACTGCAACTCTGTATAAACGGACACTCCCTACCTCCCACCGACTTTTTACTTCACCCCCTCTAGCTGGATCGTGGCATAAAATGTAAGCAAATTCGTATTCCTGTCTCACTCGCACTTACTCACTATCGCACATGCTTAATTCTTCTTTTTAATTTTTCCCATTTGTATGAAATGACAGCTATCAGCTAACAATGTCCAGGGTGTGGTAAGGGCATGGTGTCTCTATTACGCTGGATTATATCATAGTAGTAATTTTAACCAGCCTATGTATACTTGTTTAATTTTAAGATATGTCAATGATAATACTGATAATAATGTTATCGTGCGTTTCCGGTGTCTATTGCAATGAAGAGATTAAAAGTTTGTTAGGTACAGTCTTACACCATATAACTAGGGATCAGCCTCGCTTTAGCATTTCCACTGAGACATTTCAAATGAGACAGCCTATAATTTCGGAACAATAACTTTAAACTAGTCTCGCTTGGAGTTCACACCGGACTGTTTTTATCAATAAAAAAAAATAGAACTCAAAGTGGCGAACTTTATGCTACCTCGTCCCACGCAAAAAGTGTTCGAAAAGTTTGTTAGTAGAATTACACGCGTAAATCGTCCCTAGTTATATGGTCTTAGTCTAAGGGTTACAGTACGGTACAGTTATCTCTGGCTAAATATACAACGTGTTAATGAATAAGCGCAAAACCTCATACACCCCAACTAATCTATAATAAAATAATTCGATTAAATCAACAATTTCATTATTTTGATACTTAAAGTTATTCGCATTTCAAGTTTTTAGGCAAAAATGATTTTTTTTATTTTAGCAATGAATGAAAGCGCTAACGTGCTCGTGGATACATTTTAAGAATCTTGTTTTGGTAGTAAGTAGGGTGAGTGTGCCCGTGCGATAGGTTGAGATCGAGTTCAGTAAATTTTATAATTTACAAACAAATTAATCAATATTTTGAAAAAAAATTACCTATGTTGAAAACATGATAATTCGATTCTGCTCTCGATTTTAAACAAACTACTTTCTAGTTTTGCGTTAATTCATTAACACGTCGTATTGTGTCCAGTGTCGTATTTGTCATAAAGGTGACTAACATTGGATTTCGACTTTTGACCCTGGTACTAGATATGTACCCCTATCTACGAAGAAATCTTACAGAGGTGTAATTTCAACACATTATTTCTTACCTCAGCGTTAAACCTGTCGCTACCACTTATAAACCTTACTTAGCATATTGGGTAGATACCTAAACGTTCGTGAACCCAACTCAGATGTCAATGTTTCTCAAAGGACCTCTCAGACAAAGCTACAAAGAATCATAGAAAAAAATATGAATATTCAAAAGAACCGCCGGTTTGACTGTTATGTAAACAAACACTTTGAATATAAATGTTGAGTGGATTTTTTTCAAGGTTGGTATGTCCTAGCTAAATCCAATTGGCTTTTTGCTAATGTTATTCCGTAATCCGTTCAGGAGAGCTATTATTGTATACATTACATACATTATGATATTGAAACCAGATCGGTAATTTACCTACCTATACAAATATACCTGTGAAATTTTAAATTGTTTAAAATTAAAGCATATGCTCACGACTATATTTCGAAACATTTTGAAATATTTTGAAACCTAAGAACATCCACGTCTCACCAGTAGTACCGAAACTCTGACCAGTGTGACGGGGGGTGAGCCCGTCGCCACTTATAATGGACAGTGGGTACAATACATGCCTCGAAATTGAAACATGAAGGTTTCACCATGATGTTTTCCTTCACCGAAAAGCCAGTGGTGTTACAAATCGTACATAAATTCCGAAAAACTCATTGGTACGAGTCGGCCTGGACGGGGATCGAACCTCCTGCACGGTTATTTTTGCTGTCAGAGAATTTTTAAGCCGCCTCAATAGGTTTTTGACCTGGTTAAAATGTGGTCTAAAATTGATTAACAAAATATTACAACTGTCAAAAACACCATGTCGATTTGTCACCGATCGAATGAATTGGGTACTTATAAAATAGCACCCTTATTCCATCAACTGATTTCTATCTTTATTTTGATAGAAACAAGTTTACATTTCAGAAAGCAACTGTTCTGTATTTCGGACATCTAAAACAGATCGATTGATATTCGAAGCTAGTTCTGATTTAGGACGTCAGTAGCTCTAGTCACATCATTTCCTTATCAAGAAATACATAAAAATTGAACTCTAACGCTATCTTTACGTATTTCGACACATAGACTACCCACGAGATACATTTCCAAGTCTAGGCTAGATTTAAGTACTTTAAATGTGACTAGATAATTTGTAGTTTTTGTAATTTGTCATTTTGTTTCGCTAATTTATATTCGCACTAAATCAGATTAGTACAGGACCGTGAGGAATGGCGCAATAAAAGGTAGGCTTATATGCCCAGCAGTTGGTTGATATGGACAGATTTGAGCGATTGATTGAATCTAGATAGTCAAAACAAAACCATTGATGAATAAAATCATCAGATCACTAACTCTGTGGCGACCCGGCGACCGTGTCGTGTCGGTTACGCTCGGCTTGTTACGGCCTTCTGCGTCCGGCTGCAGTTATGCTGTTTCAGAACAATTATGTAACTAACCTGTTGATAAACAAACCTTATTGACAATTAAGTGTTGATTGTTTTTATTAGCTCGTTAGCCTCCATTTTAGATTAAGGTTCCAATCTTCCAATTCAAGTTTGGGTTCTCCACACCATACAAAAAGCTAACACATTTTAATTAACTCCACTGAAACCTTATAGAAATATATGGTTTTGGTCTCATTTGACTCAGCGCACTAGATTTATAGGTTTCGATTTTACTTCAAAGTCACAAAATTTTTTGTGAAATAAATGATTTTTAATTACTATGCGAAAATTGCAGTGTTGGTCCCATGGAGAAAAATTTTCAGAATGATGGTCTGGTTATCCCCTTAAAAAACCGACAGTATATTAAGAATAATATACCTACGTAATATTCATAGGTCATAACATATGAATTTAAGTACTAGGGTCCTTAAAAATAAATTAGGCCTTATGACTCATACGCCCTAATTTATTTTTCGCGAAACATCTCGCAAAAAATACTTTCCTACCTGAAGGTGCTTTTGTGGTAATTTGAAACATAAAACCTAGAGTTTTTACAATCGCTCCTATCGATGTTATAATGAGCTCGTAATAATAGATAATAATTATATACGTTACAATAAACAACCTTGAACTTCGATTCGTAGCTAAAAAACCCACGCAAACGTGCGTTATTGTTTGCAAACAAAATGCTATACATTACATACATAATTATTATGTATGAGTATAAGTTGATTGCTATCTTTTGTTCTGTTTTCAATATCAGAGTACATTTTTGTTATTTTGTTATTTTGCTCTTCACTTTTTAACGCACGGTGCAAAAAAGGGTAATCAATAAAATTATATCTTTTCGGTCGTTTTTTACTTTTTAAGGGGTGTTTAACTTCCTGTCGAAATATTTAGTTTTCTATTGTTTCTGCTTACTCTGTAGAAAACATGAATCATGAACTACTGATTAGTTCATTAGGACTGACACTAGCACTGACTAGTACTGGCTGTTAAATTAATTAAAATTTATAATATTTATTGCATAAGAAAAGTTAGTGTAATTATGTTAGTAGCAGTTACCTATACATACCATCTTACATCTTATGTTAGTAAATTATGCACGAAGGGAAGAATATGCAAATTGAACCTTTAAATCTAGAGGCATTTAAACAATCAGTGCACTCAAGTCCAACTAGCAGACTAAACGTAATCTTGATCATTATCAAAATGTTTAATGTCTCTTCTCGACTTTGTAACTACATGTAGTTCAATGTTCAATACAGGGTTCAACTTAATATGATGACGTAAGAGGATGACCAGACCATCAAATTGAACAACTTGAAAAAAATCTGCTGTCCCATACATAATGGGTCGATTTGCATTGTTTTTATGAAACAGCTGGTTTTTGTTGCGATTTCTACTTTGGTTCCATAGAGAAAGTTATAGGTCTGATCATCCCCTTAAAAACATATTAAGAATGACCCAATGCTTAATTTTAAAATTGTTGTGTTTCTGCATAGTTTCTGGCCGCATCTTCTCTACAATAGTCAATAACACTTTCCGATGCGGTGATAGAATCACTAACAATGATATAAGAAACAAGTCCTTATGATACTATTTTTAGTTATAAACTTTTTGCCTATAACTAAGACCGATCATTTCACAATCCATCTCGCTATAAAAATCTAATTTTCCTCGTCCGATCGGAAGTAACAAATCGAACAATACAGAGGTCAATATAACGATTTGTATTCACACTATGCCTTTGAACGAAGCTCCATACCTAATAGTATGTGTTAGTGACAATGATACACAACATATGAGGTCAGCTAACCTATTGTTTATAAGTTAGGCACATGACTATGTCATACTATTTAACAAACTAACTAGCGATGATTATCCTAGCTTTGGACAAAAATAATCCAGCGCAGCGATCTCTAACAATTATTTTTATTGTGGAATTAGTTTTTATAATAGTTGATTTGGTATGGAATATACAAGTGTAATAAAACACCATAGCAATATTTAATGGGGTGGATTAGAGACTAAACCCTTTAAATAATTATGGTCCAATCTAAACTAAAGTTTACCCTAGTACCTACTTATATTCATATGTTATGACCTATAAATCTAGAATATATAGGGTCCTTCTTAATATACTGACGTTTTTTAAGGGGATAACCAGACCATCAAACTGAAGAAAAACCTTTTAATAATTTTTCGGCGTATTGTTTCGAAATAATGTTTCCAAAAAATCTGCAGTCCCATGTGTCGAGTAGGCACTGCTATTTAACAACAGTAACAAGCGAAACAGCTGATATTTTATTGTTGTTTCTATAGTGAAAGTTGTTTAGTTTGATGGTCTGATCATCCTCTTAAAAAACCGTCAGCATATTAAAAATGATCCTGAAAAGTTTCTCCGCTGAATTTTCGGGAAAAGAAGTGTCACTAGATCCACGAACTGACTTCCACCATATATTAACTGGTAGTTACCTTCCACCACTGAACTAGGTGGTAAGGGAATTAACGAACCACTACTCGACTGAAAATTGCTATGGAAATATCAACAATAATGGTAATGACAGATGTAATTGACATTAGTTTAGACTTCAGTTAGATACATCGTTATGTACAAGTTGTAGTATGTTATTAATCTGCACGTGATAGTGACACCAGTCATCTAGGTCGTCAAACAAAGCCCTAGAATTAAGGTATTTTGATACTTATCACGCAGACACAAGATTTCTTTCAGGTGTCTTCTTTACGTGTTTTAATCTACAGACTCCAATAAAAACTCTAATAATACATCCTGAGCTCAATAGCAATTTGTAAGTTACAGAGAGACGAGGAAAAAAAGCAATTTCTTGTTTAGTCTGTGACACGTATTATTATAGTGTCGTTTCCATTCTTATATTATTTTTTCCAATTTAAATAATTTTTTTTATAAATTGGTACCTAGTGCGTATTTAATTTTTAATGTAGCTTTTGTGCTCAAATTATTTTCGAGTCGACGACGGCTCAAGTGTAAACTTCAGTTCATGAGATCTCCTTACCTGGACTGGATATTTAGATTAGTCTATTTTTCTTTTTACAAAATCGGGTTTGACTTCTTTGTTCAAAGTAAAAAACAGGTAACAGTTGAAAAAACAAAAATTTAGAATCAATCCGTGGACCAATTGAAAATTTCAAATAAAATGCACAATGATCTCGTCTGTTTTGTGTTCCGTATCAAAAGAAGATTTTATGTATCTGTATTTTTATTTGTAACATAATTTCTGTTAGGCCATGAGCAGACGACGGAAAATATTGTTCTCGGACACCGTCGGATACATGATGGGACTCTACATAACGCACAAATCTGTGGTCAATCCCATATACTGAGGCGTTGGACATTTTTGACCGTCACGGGCAAAGTGTCCGTTGTCTAAATAGGATCTTATTATTCTGAACAAAGCGTTCATTTGTTACCACGTTTTATGTGAAGCTACATTATCCGTTCAATCGTTAGTTTATACATCTCCACAGTACACCTTAACACACGTCCTCGTTCTAATTGAAAGATGACTAACGAGCTAAAGAGATAAATATAATTCATATTAAATTACTTTCAATCATTAAACAACGATTAAATACATTTAACGAGTACGAGTGTTATCTTATCATTCTAAACACTTGACGTGTTTAATAACAATTAAATGAATCGTGAACTCAAATGTGTGGTCAACGGAGAACATTGAACGATGCCATGGAGATCTCGATCTAAAGCCTTACGCAATAAAGAACTGGTTTTAGAACTAGTATCATTTCTAGTTAATTAAAGAAATAGGACTCGGAAAACTAGAAGGTTTCCGCAACGTGCCGCGAACCGCTGAGCTAATCGCGTTCTAAAACTTACACATTTGTAAATGCTTGAATGGTTGAGCTGATCTAAATGGCTTTCTGTTGAGTTATTTAAGTTAAGGCCTTGTGCCCGTATAAGTGTACGCATCAATCACGTGCAAGTGCGTTTCGTTTTCACTGCTATCTTTCGTCTTCCACTTCAAAGAAAACTTACCTACTAAGCAATCGGAGAAACTAAGTGTGCATTTCGATTTCACACACTAGGCCATGTTATGACTGTTAGAGCTTAGAGTAAAGGTTATATTGGTTGTGTGCTGTAGTACTATAGTTACTCATAGAATTAGTTACTCACAGAGCGCAGCAATCGGTCTTAGACTATAGATAGAAAGAGTATAATTATTGCCACTTGGAATTTCTCAAGGGTAAACAGCAGATTGCAAAAGTATCTTTTCCTTCTGTCCCTAACTACTGCCCCTGGCTTAGTACAAAGGAACATTTTCAAAATGTGTGCTTTTTAGTGTTACGTAAACTGCCTCCGTGGCCTCATAGTTAAGAGCATTGGGCTCTTGACACGGAGGTCGTGGGTTCGATTTCCAAGGGGGACATCTAGGGATATGTCACTTTGTGCGTTTTTCCCCAGTTGGTTAGGACATTGCAGGCCGAATGACCCGAACGTCTGAAAAGAAAGATGATTCCGTGCTTCGATTGGCACGTTAAGCCGTTGGTCCCGGCTACTATGTAGTCATTACATAAAAACCACGTCAGAGGCTGTAAGGCGGTCTGAAAAAAACTCTGACACCAGGGCTTTGCCCACACGATAAGAAGAAGAGTTCCGTACCAAAATTGGCAAAACGGAACACTTATTTAAAACGACTTCTGTTTTCGCGATTATATAGCTACAAAAAGAGTTATGGTAAACAGTTGCGTTACTTTAAGGGGTAAATGTACCCATGATATTGAACAACTTTTCCTAAGAAACCTATAGGAAATTCCCAAAAAAAATTACGACTTCCCATACTAAATGCAATCAGCTGACCGTTTCGTTTGTATGAAAAGTCGACAAAAAACATTTCGAGTTTCCTATAGGTTTCTTAGGGAAAGTTGTTCAGTACCATGGGTACAATCACCGCTTAAAGTAATGCAACTTTTTACCCTAACACCCTAGTTTAGAACATGCAAATAACATACATAAAGCTACGTTTTGATGTTATTTCAATTATACAATTGTACCATTTTATCTTATATTCTGTCTCAAGTTGGATTTATCGAATTTCTTATATTCAAGTATCACGTATACACGTATACAATCCAATATTGTTTATTTGAAACAATTAATCAACGTCATAATTATCAGTTTTTTTTCAGTCAACCGTGAAATTTCACTTAGCTACTTTAATTTTACTTATGCGTTTCTGTTTGAATATTTTTATTACCTAATAATAAAACTATGACCTTTTGAAACCGGTTCTTGATCAACTTCGCAAATACGTTTCAGAATTATATTTAAAACATTTAATCAAAGAGGTAAAAAAGCCGTGGTGGTCCAGTGGCGAGTGACCTTGCCTGCCGTGCAGGAGGCGATGGTTCGATCCTCGTTCAGGCCGACTCGTACCAATGAGTCTTTCGGAATTAATATACGATTTGTAACACCACTGGCTTTTCGGTGAAGTAAAACATCGTGAGAAAACCTGCACGCTTCAATTTCGAGGCATGTATTGTACCCACTGTCCATTATAAGTGGCGACGGGCTCACCCCCCGTCACACTGGACAGAGTTTCGGTACCACTGGCGAAACGTGGATGTTCTGAGGCTTCAGAATATCTCTGACTACCCCCTCGGGGAATACAGTCGTGAGCATTTGCTAATCAAAGAGGAAATGTTTATTTATTAAATGTATGTTTTGTTTCTGATAAATACGTTACAATATTATGTAATGCACGTTTTGAACCCTGCAGTTATGTTGGAAGTAAACCTGACGTATGAGTTCGAAACTAGGTTCGGGTTCGAATCCCGAAACGGGAAAATATTGATATGATTAATACTAACTAATTTTATTTTGTTGCAAATATTATTTGCACGGTTAAATTATAAAAGGACAAGATAATAATTAATACATTTTAATATTAATATGCATGTAGACATACTGTTGCCATGGTAGAACCAGATAGCGACGAGGGCAATACCAGTTGGTCTTGTAACTCGAATTAGCATATACTCTAAGGTAAAAAACTTATTAATGTTTGTTTTTAGTTAGTAGGTTTGATATTGTATTTATAAAATTTTTGCAATGCGAAAGTTACCTTAAAAATGAAACTAAACATTTCAATGTCTGAATTAACCCTTAAAGTTATGTTGGTAATTAATAAAACCGGTCAAGTGTGAGTCGCGCTACTCGCGCACCGAGGGTTCCGTACCACACCACTACAGAACATATTAACATAAAAAGTTTTATTTTCTCCGGGACCTTTAGTGCGAGACCGACTCAAACTTGGCCGGTTTTTATTATTTGTTGTTATACTGGAGACTTTGCTTTATAATCACACCAAGTTTGACGCTTGTATGTATTACCGTTTTTACGATAGAGCGAGAAGAAAAAACGTTGATTAAAACTAGGGAACCCCCCTTAATTTTTAGCTTTTGACATTTTTATTATTTGTTACCAAATCCACCTAGTTTAACTGTCTAGCCATTAAGGGTTAAAAGTAACAGCCCTAAATAGGTAGGGAAGACGGACAGACGGGCGGACAACGTAAGCTTATGAATAGGAACCCGTTTTCACCCTTTGGGTACGGAACCCTAAAAATTAGTGGTTTATAATTATACTAAACTAAACAGAATACATAAACAATTTGGTCTCGGGCACCGACGTTCCGCTGGGGTCTGACTATATAAATAAATATAATAGATTAATAAGGTTGATCGGGGTTGTTGGTGGCGCGTTGCAGAGAGGTATGGACACTCAATCATGAGGGCCCTGGTTAGAATCCGCACGGACAGTGACTTTTTCAAACTTATGTACGCAATACCGACTGATCTCAAACGTTGAAGGAAAACATCGAGAGGAAATCTGCATACACTGAAGAATTCTGATGCGTATTATGTAGAATTCACATACGCATCAGAATTTCTTCTTCAGCGTATACCTGTTGGACACGCTTGGTGAATTGACGGACGCCCATACATCCTCCCTATAGGCTGATGATAATGATGATGAACAGAACCTACCGGTGAATTAATACCCTCATCACTCTTTCACGAGCACTTGACAATGACAATGTAGTAGTTACAACGTCAATAATATGCTTCTATTCTCAGGTACCTAAGGAGTTCAAACCTCATATTTTCATAACCTCTCAAAATTTGATAGGACTAAAATACATCGAATCAAAGCCAGGTTAAATAGAAATTTGCAGGGACATTCAATGTTAGGAACACCTGTAAGATTAGGAATTTCTAATTTAAATATCCTTGAACATTTATCGTAATTAACTTGTATTTAACAAATTAAACATATAATTATTTTATCTAATTTAACAGTAAGTATTATAATATGTCTATAATACGCAGTTAAGGGTATATTACTGTTGGCACGCTCCATACAAACGAAGTCTGGTGATATTTTCAATACTAACCGATTAAACTCAATGAAATTTTGCAGGAACAATCTAGAAACAAATCTCTATGCTTGTATCGTGTCAGATTTTCCTTAAAATGTACAGTTTTAAAGTTACAGTGCCTCAAAGATTTCCATACAAATCTTAAATTAATCCTAGCATTGAAACTGTATATTTTAACGAAAATCGGACACGATACAAGCATCGATATTTGTTCCTAGATTGTTTCTGCAAAATGTCATTGAGCTTAATTGGTTACTATTGAAAATATCACCAGACTTCGTTTGTATGCAGCACGCATTTACGCATTCGGAATAAACTTCTCTTAAAGTGTATATTCCAAAATCTTATCGCTCTTTAAATCATAAAGATCCATAAAAACCACACATTAAGAAAATAGAATACATCACTTGACATACATTTTCACATTCTGAAATTCATTTTGCTATCTAATGTCGCAACTAGGTACCTACTGCTCATTGAAAGTTTGATATCTGATACTTTACTTCATATTGTTTTTACGGTTTTCCCCTTTTTGTTTTTGGTTACCAGAACCATTGACTATTTATATGTGGACTGGTTACGCGTGTAATTCTACTAACAAACATTTCTGCCACTTTTTGCTGGGGGCGCAGTAACATGAAATCCGCAACTTTGGATTTTATTCCCCATAACTTTAGATTCTAATTTTGAATGTTAAAAATCATGAAAAGTAGTCTCGTGTGAACCCCAAACGTTCTAAGTTCGAAGTTATTATTTCGCAATTATAGGCTGTCTCGTTTACTGATAAGGTGTAAAATTGAATGTAAATGCACAAGATCAATTGTGCTTATACCGTGGCTAGTCCTTATAATAATTAGTCAAAGACCAGAACTTAATCGTTAACCAAGATACTAGCAGCAAATATATTTTCATGTTTCTATTGATCCCTTACTAAGAATTTTTTAGTTATTGGGTTTTTATTGATTAAAAATACATATCGTAAAAGGAAATACATCATTCACATCCACAACAGGCTTCGTCAGAATTTTATTACAAAACCACAATAAATATATGGAATTAAAATAATCTACTCTTTTTCTATGATAGATAGAAACGGAAATAACATTGTTCATAAATTATTACACATGGGGAATAGAAACCAACAGTCTTTATACTTTTCCTTCTTCTTGACAATAATGACATATTATTTCATTGATAAGACTAGAACATAATTATAGTGCAATAGGTACCACTGTATAAGAAAGAGTATTAGCAATACATAGGTATGCGCTACCTCGAGTGCGAGGTTTCAAGTGTATTAAATCTTCAAACTATTCATCAATGGAATTGAATGTTTATGTAAAAGTAAACAAGTAATAAGCGATGTTAAAATATAATTCTCATATGAATGTAGGTAATCCTTAGGATTACTATCCCCTACAATTTGGTTTTAAGGGTTCCATAGCTAAATGATGCCAACGGGACCATATTACATATTACTGAGCCTACGCTATACGTCTAACGTCCGTCCGTTCTTCCGTCCGTCCTTATTCTAAAAGGCTGTATATTATAAACTGTAACAGGTAGCGAGTGTAGATTTTCACAGAATATGTGCTACTATTTTGAATTTGCTAACAAATAATTTAAAAAAGTAAAATTAAGGGGTGTCCCATACAAGAAACTTGTTTATTAAAGGTTTTTTGTTTTTGCTCAATCGTAAAAACGGCTATTTTATTATATTTTATTTATTTATTAATATTAGGCAACATCAATACATACAAGCGTTAAACTTGGTGTGACCTGATTATAGAGCATTCTGCAAAGTAAACCAACAAATAAAAAACTGGCCAAGTGTTTGTCGGTCTCGCGTAAGTATGGTGGTACGGAATCCTGGTAAAACCATTGATCAATAGAATTGTCTGTTTATGTAACACCATTGATCAATAGAATTGTCTGTTTACGTAAGTAAGTAAGAATTTTTTTTTCAAAAGAATATACTTTTCTTCTTATTCAACTTTTACGATGGCTACTGAACCCTTTCATGGGCGAGTCCAACACGCTCTTGGCCAGTTTTTCTATGTCCAATTTGACACGGGTATTTTTTAAGTGTTAATTATTGGAATATTGAATACAAGGAAACCCACCTACGTTCGTTGATAAACGTAAATCAGATTTGTTAATGTCTAATCATACTAGGATAAATAATTATTGCAAGATGTGCAACGCATACCTACATAATAAAATAGTATAATTAATTATATAAACATAATAGGTATTATAGCATACTTATGATAAACAACGTAATCTGTAAGGGTAAGTGAAAAATTAATGCAATGATTATAAAATAAATAAATAATTATTCTGCGTCACGGTCGTTAAGGAGTACTTTGTTTATTTGCTTTATTAGAGTCAATAAGTATAAGTACCAAAACACACTGAATCGCTGAGTTAACATTTGAATAACATTTATGAGATAAATACTTTTATAAACGTAGGTTTTTAGAGTTACATCACAATTTAATTTAGTTAACTGCAATTTATTTCAATCTTAGATAAATTAAATAATGTTTTTATAAAATTAGGGAAGATGTTGCTTTTCAAGGTAAATCGACATTTCGTTAGTCTTTTCTGAGCTAGTGGAAAAAAGTATAAGAAAAACAAATAGACCAATATACAACGTGTTAAGGAATTGACGCAAAACTAGAAATTATTTTGTTTAGAATCGAGAGCAGAATCGAATTACCATTGTTTCAACATAGGTAATTTTTTCAAATTATTAAATAATAAGCATAAGCATATGCTCACGACTATATTCCCTGAGGGGGTAGTCAGAGATATTCTGAACCTCAGAACATCCACGTTTCACCAGTAGTACCGAAACTCTGTCCAGTGTGACGGGGGGTGAGCCCGTCGCCATTAAATAATTTGTTTGTAAAATTTAAAATTTACCGAACTCGATCTCAACCCACCGCTCGGGCACTCTTACCCTACTTACCAAAACAAGGTTCTTAAAATGTAACCATGAGCGCTTGCAAATTCATTGCTGAAACGATAACAAATCATTTTTGTCTCAACACTTAAAATGCGAATAACTTTAAATTTTAACAATCAAAACAATTAAATTATTGTTTCAATCTAATAATTTTGTAGTAAATCAGTTGGGGTGTATGAGGTTTTGCACTTAATCATTAACACGTAGATAGGATGAGGGAATTTAGCAAACTTTCAGTGCAATATGGTACCGTTTACCAAATCGCGTAGTCTGCTGTATTTTTAGTGTCATTATTTCAGCTAATCGGCATTTGAACGTTTATTATACTTACCTCATTAAAGACTTACATTAATAGGCATATATGGTCACAGCATACCTAAATAAGGCTCCTTCTTAAAATGTGATTAGACCATGAAACTGAACAACTATCGATCTCTATGGGACCAACATCGAAATCGCGAGAAAAACAATAATATTATTGTTATTGCAAACCGTACTTATAAAGCTATAACTGACATTGCTGGTTGTGTCGGCCCATGCTTGCCCATATTTTCACATAATACCTCCGAACTTATAGTATTTTCTTTTCGTTCTCGAGTATGCACTGCCGAGCTAGTGATAATGACTAATGGAACCTTCAATAAATTCCGGAGAACTTAGTGGTACAGGCGAAGAATAGAACCGCTACCTCGTGTTTGATTCACAAAGCTCTCTTCCGTATAGGTCATCACTGCTCAGATTAAAGTTACATGACATAACTAACTAGGTACAACTGGCTCCAAATAAAGGGATAAGAGCTCAGAGGAATTATCTCTATAGAGTCCGTATAAATTTACGATTGTAGTTAGTCTCTTTTGTCTTATGACGTACCTTTAATAGTAGAAGGAGATGGAACTATATATATTTGTTTATGCGGCTGTCCACTTTTTTTGAGCTAGTGTGTGTGAAAAGTGACCGTAAACATAAGGTCATATGTCACTTGGTGCCTTTTGTCCATACTACTTGACACCACACACTCAAACCTAAAAGTCAAAAAAAGTGGACACTTTACAATTGGTATGGCTCACTCTATTAGGTATAATCTCTTTGGATAAGAGGAATATAATTTAACTGACACATTTACTGTCAAAGAGATTCCAAAAACTAAATTTTGCAATTTCGTTTCGCTTCTAACCTCTTTACCGGCCACAAATTGAATGATTATAGCAATTATTTAAATTCTCCGTATTCTCAACGGGTTACAAAATGACGTTCTAAGTTCTAACCATAATTATTATACAAAGAATATTTCCAAGTATTGGAAGGAAATAACTAAGAATAAATTGTTAAACAACTGAGAAGGTAAGATTATTAGAAAATTATGGTTGCAATTGTTTTACTTTATCTTCTTATTTTTGCCTTTTAAAGCACCCTTAAAGTAAAGGACGAGAGTTTAGTTTACTTTGTCAGCAGTTACATTGCTGTGACATTGATTCTCTCGATGGTCTGCGTGTTGATAAGAAAAGATAGTATTATTTATTAAAAAGACAATAGTGATGTTAAACTGATAAACAAACCTATCTGCTTTAAATTGTATGCGGTGGGTTAGTTGAGAGTATAACATTGCTTTGTCTATTTGTAAAAATGTGTCGTTAGAAGCGACGACGTATGATCGAAGCGGTTTCCCGTTCCATCATGTTAAGGATAGTAAGGGCAAGAGTGTGAGTGTGTACCTGTGTTTTGTCTTAAAAAAGTAAGTTATAGCCTGTAGAATCCCACTGCAGGGCAAAGGCCTCCTCTCACGAACAAGAGTGAAAGGGAGTGGGCCATACTCCACGGGCCCAGTTCGTATTGGTAGAGGCAAGTTAGTGGTCAACTTGCTGTCAGAGAATTGTCAAGCCGCCTTAATAGGCCTCTGACCTGGCTTGGAATAGTTACAACGCCATCTGACGGAACTATCCGAGACCAACTGCTTAACGTGCCTTCCGAAGCACGGAAACGCTCGAGGTGAAATACCACTAAACGGTCACCGGACCAGACCTGACGTTGCTTAACTTCGGTGATCGTTTCCAATACCGAAGCTCCACTACGCCAACGAGCGCTTCATCCATATACTGAAGCACTTAAATACGGGGTTATTTGATATCAGATGCATTCCTTTTAAGAAGATGATCAGGCCATGCAACTGAACAACTTTCTCTATGAAACTTACAACAAAATCGCGATAAAAATCTGCTGTGTCCTTTGGGTCGAGTAGGATCATAATTTTTAAAGTTACACGTTCAAATCAGCGGTAGAAAGTGACAAAATTACTGTGGAGATTATGTATGCATCATTCGATCATGATCTTAAAGTGTGAGATTCAAAAATAGCACTTCTGGTCTGCAGTTTAGGTATAGAACTTGCGATTTCGATGTTAGTCCCGAAGAGAAAGTTGGTCATTTTGATGATCTGATCATCCCCTTAGAAGCAATGCATCTAATAACAAATAACCCTCAGCGTACCTGTCTGCTTTTGTAACAAAGCAGTCACTGTAGTTACAAGATCAACTTCTGTCTTGTCGTCTAAGACAAGTATTAACGATTTTTTCAAAGATCCTTTAAAAGCGATAATTTTTTTCACCATTACCGATATAGTTCGTGAACACCTGCTTGTCTGACAACTAAAAATAGGTATAAGTCTGGTTCATTAATATTTGACTCTTATAATTTATGCTTTATGGCTGTTTCGTTAAAAGACTGTGAAATCGTGAATTTTAATAATTGATACTATGGTGGCTTATGGAACTTAACACCTATAAAGAATACATTTGTATGAACACCCATTGTTACCTACCTACAAGTGCCCAGAAAAAAAAAAAATTACCCAACTCCCAAGTACCCAATATGTACTCTACTCAAAAATTAAAACGAACTTTGAAAAAAAGTACAAAATAATATACCCAATGTGTTTGAAATTCAAATCTATAGGAACATTGGGCTTGAAGTAATTTATTGGGCTTGGCTTGACGACGATTCCAATAAACTACTTTTCCTAAATTCAATCAGCTAATCCCACGTTTGTATGAAAAGATGATATTTTTTACTAATTTCCTTTAGGTTCATTTGGGAAAGGTGTTCAGTATCATGAGTACAATCACCCTTTAAAGTAATGAGTCTGTCTATACTTACACCCTGTATAATACTTATAGCTTTTCATATAGCATGTTGTATTTTTTTAATGTGACATTTAATCTACTTCATTTTACTTCACCGTAAAGGACCAAAGTACGTAGTACGTACTTTCCTATCGACATTTTCTTCCTGTCTGGAGGGGTGAGTCAACCCTTCAATTATTCAGTAGTCCGGTCATTGCTAAGGAGGGATATTTTACCCTTAGTTTTGCTAAATGCATTTACAAATTTAGTTAGCATTTTGTCTAAAACAAATGTCACTTGAAAACAAAATAATGTCACAGTGCCAATGAAAAATATTTAATTTCATGTTTGGTTGGGTAGTTGGATATGTCAACAAATTATGTATGGCATATTGGTATTTTAGAGGCGAGATTTTTTTTGTGGATTATATAGAACGTTCCTTCTTATCCTTCTTAATAAAACTGACACTTTTTAAGGGGATGATCAGACTATAAAACTGAACAACTTTCTCTATGGGACCAATATCAAAATCGCGAAAAAAAAATCTATTATTCCACACAAAACTGCAAACCTAATTGAGCCAAATGCCAAATGTATGGGACAGCAGATTTTTTTTTCGCTATTTCGATGTTGGTCCCATAGAGAAAGTTGTTCATGTTCAGTCTCATGGTCCGATCACCCCATTAAAAAATTGTCATCATATTAAGAAGGACCCTGTATGCAGTTATCAGAACACTGGTCAAACACTTCGGGTGATTGTCAAGTTTTCATTTACATCATGGCTCTCCCAAATGTAAGAAATACCTAATTTCATTTTCGTGAAAGTTGTTCAGGTTGACGGTCCGAAGGTCCCCGTAAAGTATGTACCGCATTTAACCTACGCATTATAGTGTACTGAAACTGAAATACGATCAAACCATAGATTTCTGTTAAGTGTAAACGATTTCGCTTTTTGTATGGAAACTGTTAAATTCACAAGTTAAGCAGTTTCCATACAAAAAGCGAAGCCGTTTCATTGTCTCTCCTAATGCTTCGAAAAAAGAACAATAAACAAAGACGATTCACGGTAAAAAATTATACTTACAAAGTTACAATAATATTAATCAATCATTAAATATTAATAGTAACCTTGATCTATAGATGTTTCATTCACAAATAGTTATTACTTATTACAAACACGCAAGTTTCTAATGTATTTCATGCGAATCCATGACTATTGTCTTCATTTCAGCTGTACATGAAAAACAATTTACAAACTTTTATTTCTAGAAAACGCATTATTAATCATTAGTCAAATACCTAATATTCATATCTTAGATATGAATATTAGGTACTTATAAAAGTTTGTTGTTTTGTTCCACTTTCACGGCTCAATTGTTCAGCCAATCACCATTTTCGGTATGCAGTGGCCTATGGAGTGGAGACAGATACAGGATAATCTTTATGTCAAAAGTAGAATTAAATGCTGGCAATGCTCAGTACAAAATCTATTACGTACTTAGTACAAAGTGATTAAAGAACACGCCTTAGAAAGAAAGTCCGCTTCCTAATTTCTTGGGATTCTGGGGAACATATGGTATTCTAGGGACCCGTGTGAAATTATTATTTGGTTTGACTATATCTTACGAGTAGCTACACAGTTTTTCCATAAACCTATGTACTTTTCCAAGTTGAACAGTAATCCCCACTGGCGTCAACCTGAGTTGGCAATGAACTCTGGGTTAAATAGCTAACTGTGGTTTTCTACTATACTGAAAATCATATCATAACCTGGACCTGATTGCTAACCCATAGATTGACGCAAATGAGGCTAATTATGTTTACCTACGTAAGTAGTCTTAGAGTAAGACGTTCTCGGTGTCAGAATCATAGCATTTATTGTTGTAAGAGATCTGTCCAATCAAATGAAGGTATATGCTGTATGTTTGTAGGTGGGAAATATACATAAACTCACAAAGTCACGACCCTTATCCCTTTTTGTGTGGTCTGAACCTTTGCTAAAGCTACAAACTAGCTTTGTAAGTGGCCAGTTAGCAATCAATTCGTCTGTCGCATAACTAATTTGACTGTAATATCTGACTAATTTTGCTATTTTGCACGTACTTATACAAAAAGTTAATACATGCGACAGCTTTGCATGTGGCATCACATACAATAACGGCAACTGATATACAGGGTCCTTCTTAATATGCTGACACTTTTTAAGGGGATGAATAAACCATCAAACTGAACAACTTTCTTTATAGGACCAACATCGAAATCGCGAAACAAAATCATACGTCTCATACATTTGTTTCAAGTAGGTTTGTAGTTCTGTTTCTGTATAGAACAGCTGTTTTTTTTTCGCGATTTCGATATTGATGCCATAGAGAAAGTTATTCAGTCTGATCATCCCTTTAAAAAAGGTCAGCATATTAAGAAGGACCCTATTGATAGGTACAACGATCAGTGGTGCTTGTTCTTCCATCGAAATCATATAATTATGTGGGAAAGGAATGAATGTCCCTAATCTTTAATTAATCATACAAGAGACGTGTTTACTTTTAGCATAGAATGACGTGTTGCGAAACATTATTCGTTTTTATTTTTCATTAAGTTCATGAAACTTTTACAAAAACTAAATGAAATGGATGACATTTTATAAAGCAATCTTCCACTACTAATCAGAATTTTACAAAGCCAGAAAGGAAATCGCATGAAATCACGAAGACTACCTATTTTATTTGCTAATGTACTAACTAGTATTAAAATGTAAGGAAAAGCGATTAATTAGAGTATATGATGGCTTGAGAATCATAAAATTATGATTATTAGAGTCTGAAGTTGAAACAGATTACGTTGTTTATCAATAGAGTAGGAAACTCACAAGTTAATTGAAATAATAGGTACCAACTAGAATGTACAAAAAATTTTCATGAGCAACAATTTTTTGCTTGTAATTTGGAAGAGCATAAAAAAAGAAACCAAAACCCAAAAATAATTTTAATAAATTCTATTACCTACTTATTCAATGTCCAATATTTGCAATTTACAGTATAAAATATAAACAATCTACGAAATTACTTTGTTCTGCCCTTGATGGTCAGCTTTTTAAGTCAGCATAATCATAATTACGATTTATTGCAAAATTATTACGTCTACGCGGTCTATGAGTACCGATCTGAGATTTACACACGGAGCCACATTAAGCTCTATACAAAACAAAAATTAGCTGGCCACACGTAGCGTAGGGTTTTGTGTAGCTTGATATGTCGCCGTGTGTACCATCTTAAAATGTATTTACCTTTATTTCGGCTCATATATGATTCTTGGTCATGCCATTTTTTAAATAATAAATCACAAAAAAGCTTGATCAAATGCCGAATGCCGTCTCTACTACAATCGCACTTTTTCATAAATTAGGCCGCAACCTATTAGTCAACAAATGCCGTACCTTTTTGACCTTTGTCAGCTTTTTAGCAAATTGGCCATCCGTTTACAAAGTGACAGCGAAACCGGCGTAAACCGATATAAACTGGTATATTAATTAAATTAGTATGCAGAGAAATTGCAACCCGGTTTGTAAGATCCAGTTTATGTGAGTGATCGCAGTCTAACGTCGAAGTGTTGAGTCGTTATGTTATGTTAATAATATATTGGACTTGACTATACTTATTATGTACCGTTTTCTGCTAGGCTGCCATTGCAGGGTGACCAGGTGACCAGTATTCACCCTTCTTAATATGCTGATACTTTTTTAACGGGATGACAATCAAACTGAAAAACTTTCTCTATGGGACCAACACAACCGTAGAAATCGCGAAAAAAATTCTGTTGTCCCATACTGCTGCTTTTTGCAGCTGATTTTTTTTCGCGTATTCGATTTTGGTGCCATAGAGAAAGTTGTTCAGTATAACGTTCTGGTCATCCGTTTAAAAAAGTGTCAGCATATACAGAAGGACCCTATTTTGCATTAAGAAAATTAACATAACACAGTACTGTCAACTAGTGAATGAACGATAAAGTTGTTTGTTTAAATAAGTGCCAACCTGCCTAGATACAAGATAGACTGAGAAAGTATGCTCAAAACAACCATAAGGTTGTAAATAATATTTGCACGTGCTATTTACAGAGACACATTTCCTATTTGATTTATAATTGAAAAGTACCTGAGGGAAACATTGTGTTGAAAATTTATGGCACTCTCTCAGACCAGTGATTTAGTGGCTTACCTGAAAAGATAATAAAGTTGTATTAAAACTCAATTAGAAAACAATACGCAATACACTTATGTTAATACATTTTATTCGATAAAGTATGTACATTGCACGTGAAGTACCTGCATTACTTCAATTGTTTGTGTAGATTTGATTGAAGACTGGCTTTTCGGTGAAGGAAAACATCGTAAGGAAACCTGCATGCTTCAATTTCGTGGCATGTATTGTACCCACTGTGTATTACAAGTGGCGACGGGCTCACCCCCCGTCACACTGGACAGAGTTTCGGTACTACTACTGGTGAAACGTGGATGGTCTGAGGTTTCAGAATATCTCTGACTACCCCCTCGGGGAATATAGTCGTGAGCATATGCTATGCTATGATTGAAGACTGAGTTATGTAGGTATTTTATGCGCGGTTTATATAGAAGAGACGTGTGGCGGTGGCGAATAGTCAAAGTAACACAATTATAATCCTTATAATATGTAGCATAGCGTCGTTTGGAGAATTACGCCTGCGCCTCCAGGCGACGTCACCTGGAGGTGCGGGCGCGATTCCCGTTTACGATAAAACGACTTTATGCTACGTACTTTAAGTTTTATATTTTTTTACTTCGATTATCATTCACCGCCACACGCTCTTCTGTATAAACCGTGGCTTAAACTTCTTGGTTAGCGCTTAGTTCTGTTTTCATTGGTCATTTGAATGAACTGGCTTGCATCAAACATTATTAGGCTTAAACGTGTTAAAAATGATTCTGTTACTGTCAACAGTATGTGCAGTTGTAGAGACAGAGCGAAAACTAAATAAAGGCTAAATTTAGTATTCCTGACTCAAGTCTATGTTTCCTCGTCGCAATCATCATCGTCATACTATTATACGGTTGACTGCAGGGCACAGGCCTTCCCTCAAGGAGGGTGTATGTTAATCCACCACGCGTGCCCAATGCGGATTGGTAGCCTTCACATACGCATCAGAATTTCTTCTTCAGCATATGCAGGTTTCCTCACGACGTTTTCCTTCAACGTTTGAGAAGAGTCGGTATTGCGTACATAAGTAAGAAAAAGTCAATGGCATGCCATCTGTGCGGATTGGAACCTGGACCGTCGTGATTAAGTGTCCATACCTCTCCACTCCATAAGCGCTATCACCTACGCGCTACCTCTGTGTTAGCGTCATATAAAACCTGTGGCCTGTTGTACACATGGGCTGATGATGAAAGCGGCAAAGATGGTGTTTATTGTTTTAATAAAGAGATTAATGCTAGTTTGAACTCTAAACCAGCTGACTGACTATAAATAACGCAGATGTTCCGATTTATTTAATATATTCCATAGTGACTTTTATGTTCTTACAAAACTAGCCTAAAGATGTTGGTATTTTTAGGGTTCTGTGCCCAAGAAGTAAACAAAAAAGCCTCATGTTGTCACAGTGGATTTTCTATCGGTAACCACGGAATCTGTTGAAAAGCCTTATTAGCGATGGCAAAATTTGCAAAGCAATTAATTTAAAATAATGCATTATGGTAGAATTGAATGCAAATAAAAATGATTTAAACTCATTATGTTTTTGAGATAACAGCAAAAAACCTTTACCTAAACTTCCGAAAAATATATTTTATTCAGGTACGGAATCCTCGGTACGCCGCCGGACTTGCCCTTAGTCTGGTTTTTTATTGATAAATCAAATCTATCTTCGACATCTTTCATCTTGATCCGTTACTTGATTTGCCTCGGATGATGGAAGTAAAGTGGGTTTATAAAAAATATGTAAGTAAAATATTGTCATGGAGTAGGTAGATTTTCATAATTATCTCGTAAATCCTTCATCCTTTGACAAATGGAGTGACATTCGATTAATCTCAGACGCGAAAGTAACACAGGCCTTTTAAAATAATCACCAAGACTGGTTTTTATCTTTCGGATAACGTACCTACTACACACAGGGTCCTTCTTAATATGCTGGCACTTTTTAAGGGGATGATCAGACCATCAAATTGAACAAATTTCTCTATGGGACCAATATCGAAATCCAGAAAAAAAATCTGTTGTTTCAACATTTGGCTCAAGTACGTTCGCAGTTTTGTATGGAGCAGCAGATTATTTTTGCGCGATTTCGGTGTTGGTGCCATAGAGAAAGTTTTTCAGTTTGACGATCTGATCATCCCCTTAAAAAGTCAGCATATTAAAAAGGATCCTTTTTTTTTTTTATTTTCACGGTACCGACATAAACTTTTGTCTAATGAGTAATGAAATTGTTCAATAGCCTACGCAGTGAACATGTATGCCTGCTTAAAATTTTTATTTCGGAATCGGTACCAAGAAAAACTAGATCACAAAAATCGAAAATTTTAATACAAACATACCTACCTATTGCGGTAGAATTCACTCGAGTAATTTTCGTGAACATTTAGCAGTAATGGTTCACATTCACATCCTTTATAATGGAAGCAATTTATTTGCAAAAATATCCATCATTATTATTATGATGATGTTTGGCAAGTATATAATTTCAATCCGTACATTTTTGAGACCTACAAACGTTTCCGTAGTCAAATAATGAAATATTAACACTTTCATTCTGACTGTCAGTCTGACTATTTTTTTGCCCCGTCCCGCCTAAATTACGACCTCAGTACCTATTGAATCGAAATTTTTCATGAAGATAGATGAAAGTAATCCAAAATGTATACCTATACTTCTCTTAACAAGTTTTAATTGTAAATTTATTCTGAACTATAATATTCATTCAAGTTTGATTGATGGCCGCCCTTATAAATAGGCAAAAAGATGTAGGCGCCATTGGGCTTTAAATATCGGTTCAGCGGTTCTGCTGTGAAAACTTAGCAAACAGACAGACACACTTTAGCATTTATAATATTCGTATAGCGGGTTCTAGGGTATACAGACAGTTGCATTACTTTAACGGGTGATTGTACTCACGATACTGAACAACTTTCCTGTTTTTCCTAAAAGGGAAATTCACATAAAAAATGTCAACTAGGCTAGGAAAGATGGCCTGTAGAATTTCTGGCTGCATCTTGTCTACAGTAATAAAATGTTCCGAAAAGGTATTAGTGTAAAAAAAATTTTTGCCATTTAATAAGTGGGTGAAGCCTATATTGATGTGTGGAAGAGTTTCGTAGTGACCTTTGTAAACATTGACTTACCACTACTAGACGGAGGTTCCGCGCTCAAAAGTGTCCGAATAAAAGTGAACGAAAACGTAATAAAGAGAACGAATTACGCAACAGTCTTCGCACGGCGCGCGCCGTGCTCGGTCGGAAAAGAATTTCAGCATTTTCAATGTTTTTAGTTGGTTTATATTACTATACGTACTTAAGTTGTTGTATTTTAGTCTCGGACACTTTATTCCAGTATTATGTACTATCCAGGCGTCGATAGTATTCTACGTCTATTTTTGTAAAGCAGTAAGACAGAAAAGTTTAACAAGATGAATACATCTTGTAATTTGTGTGAATTTGTGTTTGCAAAGCGCAATACTTGGCGTCCATTACACCTTTATTCACACGTGGAGTACAGACCATAAATAAATTGGACGTAATGACGCTCTTCCCCTTCGCTTTATTCATGAAACTGCTAGATGCATCCGCACTTGTTAAATTTATCTTTTTATTAGCAAGCGCAAAATTTACTGTGTGAGTTACGTGTCGGGTTTGTCTCAAAAACCTGGTCTTCAGCTGGATCATCATCATATCAGCCGATCGACATCCACTGCTGGACATAGGCAACCCTTGGGGGAGCCAAGGGTTGCAACAACTGCTCCTCCTCCGGTCTTGCGCTATCCCAATCCAAAAGGTTCCCGCCGCCTTCGCCAGGTCGTTTGTCTTCCTTGGGGGCCTACCTACGTTGCGCTTTCCGATACGTGGTCGCTACTCAGGAACTCTTCGGTTCCACCTGCTATCGGGTCTGCGAATCGAGTACTGTGCCCGTAGATGTAAAGCTAGATACAATCCATTACAAATGATTGTATGCTCACATACCTATGTCTCAATCATGAGATGTAATCAAAATGGATATACTTTTGAACAAGTAGAATTTACCTAGCAATGTTCTAGGAGCGTTGATCATTTTCATAAAGCTCACTGTTTACAAATATGTTAGAATCTATCAGCTGACACGTATTATTAATCCTGATTTGTACCCGAGGGCTTAGTGGTTGAATTTGGGCAAATTCCCTCTTAGTAGGGTATATGCTTAGATGTAAAATGGGCCTTACGCAACATGTCAAACGAAAAAAATACGTTAAAACAATTGCTAGTTAACATTGCCTTTACTTTGACGAAACATCAGGCTACTTCGAAATACGTACAAAGATGACAGACCAAAGTGTGCCACGTTGTGTGGACCTGTGTGCTACTTGCGTACTAAATACGCTTTGGGCCTATCCTATATTAATATTTCTCATTCTCTTAGTCCTCACTCATTTAGTTTAGGCTGACCGTTTTAGAGTCGGTTGTTACTTAATAACTCTCTTTCAAAAATTATATATAATTAAGCGATAGAATTAAGATATTAAACGTTAATTTACTTTTATTTGCGACTGCAAAACTTCAATAAGGTTTTCAAAATTAATCATATCTTGAAAGATAACAGAGTACTAATTATAATCAAAAGGGTAGTTAAGCTAATTTTATTAGCCAGTAATATAGCTGTCCTGGATAAGTTGGAAACGCCACCTTGCGTGTTAAGAGTTCTTAAGTTTCAATGCCAAAGTGGAATACCCGCTATTATTTAAGAAGCACAACTTCTTTATGAGATTGCCGACTTATTTATGTTTAGCTTGAGCGGTCAAAACGTTTGAGGTTTTTGCTCCGGTCAACTAAAGGTCAGATTGAATAGTTTATCGTAGTATTATTATAATTTATATAAAGCTAGATCTTGTAGAGTTTTTCAGCGTATCGTCAGCGATGCGTGATCGGGAATGCTCTTCGTAAATATTTCAATGACTGTTGGTTCTATCCTCACATTTTTCCTCATGTGAATATGATTTATATAAGGTGTAATATAATTGATCATGTGATATAGATCACGTTCAAGTTTTCTAAAGGAAAATCAAGGTAACTTCTGATTTTCCTGAGTAAAAGACTGACCGACTCTTGTTCTTTATCAGATTAAGACAATGTAGCGCCAATGACAGTTTAATTATGGAGTGTCGACATTGTATTAAATGTATCTGAGTTATTGACTGATTGTAGGATTTTTATATAGTAGCTGAAATCCATACTTATAAAACAGTTCTGTGACTGACTGACTGACAGACAACTCACAGTCTAAACCACTGAAGATAAAAACATGAAACTTGGAATAAAATTGTATAGAGGATTTAGTTGGGTGAACTTAGAAAGGATTTTCGTTCGCTTGGAGTTTGGAAAAACTCCGAAGCGAAGCGAAGTCGCGGGCAAAAGCTAGTTGTCATTTAAAATGTCAATTCAATTCAATAATACTTTATTGGTCACCAAAACATAACATACATATTGAATAAAGATAATTAATTACAAGTATATTCAAATAAAGTGGTCTTATCGCTAAAAATTTCGACGAAATACGATGACGGCACTTTAGGTGAGACGAAAATATTAAACTAAAAATTTATTTCAAGGGAGTAAACCTGTGAAATCGCAAAGAGAAAAATCGTCGGAAATGTATGGAACAGCAATATTTTCGTGATTTCAATGTTTTTTCCATGGTAAAAGTTGACCAGTTTGATGTGTAGAGCCTTTCTTTGGACGCCAACGATTTTAATTTCAACCTATATATTTCTAGTACAAAAACTTGTTACTATACAAAGTTAAAAAATACCGAACGAACTTAAAAGTTTTTCTGAACCTTAAACTGCAAAGTAATCCACACAATTAAAATTATTTTTCTTATCAATTCAATAATCTCCATTCATCTCAAATATGTAATTAGCCTCGCATTGTGGTTCATGTAAGATTTTATGCCATTTTAAAATCATCCACTGCTATACCTAGATTTTAAAAGTCGTCAACTCATTGGTTTATTCTACTTTAATCATAGGCGGCATTGATATTCTATGATCCCCTGCCTGGAGACCGATTGCGCTCATTTTAAACATCGAAGTTCTATTCTTATCCAATTTCAGTTCTAATCACATTGCAATCCAATTATTATTCAACTGTACTGAATTCCGCATCGCGCTAAACTCTATGTACCTAACTGACAGGTTTTAGCGTCTGAGAGATCTATCAACACGGCTCTAACGGCTCTAATGAGCTGTACCGCGATTAGCGCAATAGCTAATGTGTCAAAAGTTATGGTTCGTACGTAGTCCAGTCACAGTTCAATCGCCGAATATTTACAGCGATTCAGTGCTGGCGTGTTAATGAGCGGCTTTCTTTTCGTTTTCAAATTGTCTTCCTAAAACTAAACTTCATATTCATCGCTCCATTGAGAAGTGAGACAGATCATGTCAAATGTGCCCGCATTTTTTTAAGGCCAGTATTCTATTATTCGCGCAGACCGTATCGCCATCTATCGATCTTCAAGAAACGCTCATTATCCAGGTGAAGTCGTCTCGACCGACTCGATATTCATTCATTTTGCTCCAAATTTTGCTACGTCCATAAGAAATGGTTCACAAATTAACCTAAAATCAAAACTCTCATTTCCTAATAAACTCTACCAAACAAAATACATAAATAATTAAAATATTCTAACATGTTCCAATCAAACAATGCTCTATATTAGTGCAAAATACAAATAATATAATATATTATAATACGTAAGAAATTTTTTGCATAAAAATTGTTACCTACTCTATGACTATGAGTAATGATGAATGTCGTACAAAGTACAATATTCTGAAATGATTAATTGTTTGATTTTATCTTTAGCATAACATACTATGAACTCTTGTACCTGAACTTTTAAGAAGTCACATGGTAGTATTTATAATTATTATGATTATACAGGGTGTAAGGGACAGCCCTCCGCAAACTGAAATGGTGAACTCAGACCATTAAACTGAACAACTTTCACTATGGAGCCTACTTCCGGAAACGCGAAAAAAAATCTGCTGTCCCATAAAAAACTGCTGTACCTACCCGACTCAAATGTTACTAAAAATAGGTCTGTCTTCCCTATACTAAATATTGTACTTTAATAAATACGCGTATTCTTAGTGTACGTAGTAACCAACTACCGTACTAATATTAGCTTAGTTTTTGTTATCCTCGGAGTCGTAGAGTCAAACTTATATTGAATTTTTTGTTTGCAAAAATGTGGTTTGGGCTGTTGATGTCGGGCCGGTTTCCGAGAGGATGGTCGCCGATTCGAATTTTTTAAGAAATTTTGTAAATAGTTGCTTAAAGCTACATCGTTGAATGACTGGAGATAAATTCTGCATTGCATATGTTATTATCTTTGTTTATAAGACACCAGTTGATACAACGGTTGGTAAAATGGTTTTTTGTGACGTAGTTTCTAAGAATTAAGTAATTGTTTGATTTACAAAGTAAACTTATTAGGAAATGTTTTTACTAACTATAAATAGAATAGGTAGTTATTATCCCATACTGTGTCACGACGTCTCGGTTCCTCCAGAGACAATCGACGTTTGTAAAGTTTTGATAGTAAAATTTGCTTAACCATAGCAAAGAAAATATACTTTCCCATAATTTATTTGCGAATATCTTTATTCTCAACAATAATTCCGAACAAAGCTACGAAGTCCTGTCATTCCCACGGGAATGACAAAGAAAAATACGAGGGAGCACCGAAATTATAAAGCTCGGCACGCATTGATGCTTTTTGCCTAAGAAACGTGTTTTCTACGATGCAGTCAGTGCACGATAAAAGTATGTTCGTTGAACCGTCAGATTGAGGAATCCCAGAGTTAAATGTCAAAAGAAACTGAATGTCTGAGGAATTGGCTTCAATGGACGTGTTTTGTTTTGTGTATCTGTGTCAATTTAAATCACAAAGTAGCTAGAGAGTTTACCCGACTACTGGCGACTACTGCGAGGGATTTATTTATTTCTTTAACATTTACTGTACACAGAAATACAGCATAGTAGACAAGTGCAAAGGGCGAGCTTATCTCTGAAGAGATTTCTTCCAGCAGATCCGTGATGGAGAGAAAGGTTTTAAAGTGAGAACAAGGTGTCAAACTTCAAAAATATTAACAATATTGTGATATAAGAGTGATATTGGCTGCAATTGCTTAAAAAAAACTGTGATACTATAGTATCCTTAGTAAAAATATTTACTTAAGATGATTCGTTTCTGAATACTATTCAGAAATGTATTATGCCACCGATAGCAGCCGTATTCGAAACCTGACGGATCAGTTTATCTATCAGCCAGGCAGACTGCCAATAACCAAGCCAGGTCTTTGACCTTTATACCATGTTTAAAATTTTAATGGCGTATATTTGTCACCATATTGTTCCTGAGTACGACGTCATGCTAAATAAAGAATCTTTTTTAAATACGGATGAAAGAAAAGTAAATAGAAAGGATTATCTCTTCTTTAGTGGAACAAAAGGCAGGTGTTTACGATGATTTGTAATGTCAAATGACGTCACTAATATTCAATCTAATAGTGGAGTATCTACCTACGCAAGACATACTTTTTAGGGTTCCGTACCCAAAGGGTGAAAACGGGACCCTACTACTAATCCTATGTTGTCCGTCCGTCTGTCCGTCCTACCTATTTAGGGCTGTAACTTTTGAACCGTAATAGCTAGACAGTTGAAATTTTCACAGAATGTGCGTGTTTATGGCGGATTTGCTAACAAAAATGTCAAAAAGTTAAAATGTAAGGGGAGTCCTCATACAAGAAGCAAATTTTTATCAACGTTTTTTTCTTCTCGCTCTATCGTAAAAACGGTATCGGTATCGGTATCGGTATCGTAAAAACATAAAGGCGGCCAAGTGTGAGGCGGTGTTGCGCTAAAAGTCCCGGAGAAAAAAGTTGTGTGGTTTGGTACGGGACCCTCGGTGCGCGAGTAGCCCGACTCGCACTTGACCGGTTTTTATTACTTTTCAAATTTTTGCATGCTCACTATTTTGTTCTCCAAATAAAGTCGACGTTAGCTATGATTCACTTTAAAAAACTCACGACTGTGTCCTTTTGAAGAATATAGAAATTGTGCTTTACCTAACTACCTACCATAACAACTTTGAGCTTTTACACACCAGCAATTTCTTAGGGAGATGAGAGTGCAGCGCAATCCGATATTTCACTAACAATGTGCCTAGACTCTGTCTAGTGTGACATCTAGTGAGCTAACATATCTAAAACTGAAAAGGTTATAAAACGTTTGTAGCAATAATCTGCCACGTGATACGTGATTTAAACACGTAAGTAAAATATGGAATAAAATGTTGATAGCATAGTTTACGACCTAGGCACTAACTAAAAGGTTATTCAACTTTGATACCTAGAAACTTCATATTATATTCGAAGCCAGATAAACTCTTCTTAAGAATTTGCTTGAGACCGACTCTATTTAGATCTCTAAGAAGCCAGGAAAAACGTACCTATTTTAGCAAATATATCCCAATTTGAAACACAATTCAAATGATGCCAATAAAATTACAAACAATGAAATCAATTTTATTAAAGGAAATAATTTTCCAACAAGCTGACATTTTAAGACAAAAAAAAACATTATTTTTAATTTAAAATCATTGTAAAGGTTTTAATACAAAAAAATAAAGCTAATAAATTTTGACAACAAACTGTAAAAATAAATTTAATAAAATCTCATTCTACGTTGTCACAAACATATTTTATGATATAATTATAATTTGACTGGGGAATTTAAGAAGTACTTTCTTACGTAATTTAAAACGAGATTCTGTTTCCGAAAAGGTTAAAACTTGTGTTCAAACATCGGAAGTACCTACCATAATCCAGTATTTATCGGTTTTATAATGCGGAACTATTTTGCTTTAATGTGTGTACCAAATTCGAATTATCTTTTGATTAACAAATCTGGTTACTTCATTGATATTATGTTGTTTTTGCAATCGAGATTTTGACTAAAGCATTAAGGGAAGTAATCACGGTTTAAGTTACCACTCGTTGTTTTTATGAATGCAAATGAATATGTTGTCATGTGCCAAATTTTAGAGCTGTTCCATTTTTCACAACAATTTTAAGCACCATGGCATAAAAAGTAAATCCCTATCGGGTCTATAGAGTAACAATAGTTGATTTATTCTGTAACTGAGGAACCTATTTATTTGCATCATCATAACCATCAGCCTATACACATCCCACTGCAAGGCACAAGCCTACCTTCAAGGCGGGTGTATGGGCGTCCACCACGCGTGCCCAGAGCGGATTGGTAGACTTCACATACGCATCGGAATTTCTTCTTCAGCGAATGCCGGTTTCCTCACGATGTTTTCCTTTTCCATCACCGTTTGAGAGCAGTTGGGAGGTCTTCATCATTTGGAATGGAGGCATCTTGTCCAGGCAAATGAGGAATGGAGAAGAGAGGATCTCGATACCAAACGGGACCAACTTAAGCCCGACCACCTGCGACTATACAGTACAATTATGAGAATGACATGGCACCCTCAAGTGCGCCATATGCGGACGTACTTTCACAGCAAAGATGTCTATATTAGCCACACCCGGGTACATCAGCGAAGCCCATAATACCAGCAGCAGTCGCCGTAGCCGTGTCGGCGAGGAAGACCTCATAATGAATTCTAACCCGGAGCCTCATGATTGAGTGACCATACCTCTCCGCACCACGCCACTGTCGCTCTATTTGCTTACCTTTAGGAAAATCTTTTTTGTGAAATATAAAATAACGCTTACAGGCACATACTTTATAACGATTCCAAGTACGCTACTGGTCTTTCTGGTTTGTGCGGAAATAAAATCAATTTCAGCACAAACATATTATTATAGCAATCAATGACCGAAACTGGATTCGAAACTCAGGACCATGGTTTGGCAGTCCTACGTGGTAACCATTACATCTACCGGGTCGTCAATAGATAAATGTTTACATTGTGTGAACCAAAGTAACAAGGTGCATCTTGAGTGTTCTAGATTTGTAGGAAGTAGTGTTGCCACCATCGATAGTAATATATCGATTTTCCATCGATAGCAGGCCGATAGCAAGACTATCGAGCGGCCTATCGATAGTATCGATAGTAACGATGGTTTGGATCATGACAATGACGGAATGCAATACTAACCGTACTATCGACGTGCTGATAAACAATAGTATCGATAGTGTCGGTTTTTAGATAAAAATACTATCAATGATGGTTCGAAAACAATAATAGGAAGCTCAAGCGCTTAACTTCCAAAATCTGTGGGCCCGAGTCAAGTCATTGGACTAAGTATTTACTTCTGATACCTCTACTCTACATTCACAGGTTCTTAACTAATCACCTGTCAATACAACATAGTCGCGTACGTAGTCGATCACCAATCGTGATCAATGATCGTTTGGTTCCAAGGTTAAGGTTCTATTGTTTACAGCCTTTATGTTTATGTATTATAAATTATGTTTATGCACGGGATTTAACCCGAGTCGAGTTTGCTAAGAGAACAAATATTAGCATTGTCTAAGTATTGAACAGTCTAAAAAGTTGTAAATAAAGAGACGTTGGTAAATAAGAAACTACTTAAATGTCCGTGTTTATTAGCGGAAAAATCGTTAAATAATCAAAACGATGGGTAATGAAAGTTATTTTGAATTTACTTTGTAGGGTTCTGTACCCAAAGGGTACCATTTAACCCTATAACTATGCATACGCCGCCGCGCCGTCGGGACGTCCGTCTTCAAATGGCACTCTTTCGGGGTATAGTAAGAACGGGTCGTAACAAGACGGGGGATATCAAGAATGGGGTATACCAAGACGAAACCCGTCCGTCTGTCCTACCTTTAAAGGGCTGTGTCTTTTGAACCTTAGTTAGTATTTTAGGAATCAGGAATTTTTCACATAAAATATGGTGTTAAATTATGACGAATTTGCAAACAAATAATTGAAAGTATAAAATATTAAGGGAGGTCCCCAAGGGGTTTGTATTATAAAGTGTTAGTGGTGGTACTGTGGATGTGTGTAATAAGGGTCGACTGTATTTATTGTGTTTACTAAATGATTCATAAACTATTTAAAATAAATAATGTTCTAAATTCTCACCTAAAATTGGATTCATAATTGTTTTTTTTTGGCGTGTGGAAGCTAGATTGTGAATATGTTGATATTAATGGTAAATTTAGAGAATTTTTAGTATTTTTGTCTCCAAGGTAAATTGGGATTGTTATAAAATTTATTGAATTGATTAAAAAAAAACACAGTTGCTTTAGAAGTCTACACAACTCGTGTAATTATTTATAAATAAAATGCCTTTTGACTGATAATGAAGATTTTATGTAGGTAAACCATTTATAAAACCAAAACCATCACCGCAAAATGTATGCAGCTTTAATCTTTAAGTTAAAAACATAAGAGTATTTTTTGAATAGCATGTTCTTCACTGATTGAGACAAATTTTGTGAAAAGAATTAAAACATAATTTGTATTCAAGTTTTGTCGTAAAATTGACTTTTAAAACGATGTTTGATTGACGTGTATGAATAATTAACAGTCAACAAATTATAGTAATTTATTTACATACCTAAGTAAAATGTCAAGATTCTAAAAAAGTCAGAACTCTGTTAAAAACAGACGACAATAGAATTTTATCGACACGACACGACTATTGTGGCAACGCTATTCTATCCTATACCCCATTCCAAATAGCAACGCAAATTTAAGGCTGTTTTGAATTACAGACACAGATTTGAAACACTTAATGTCCCTTTTTCTTAGAACAGCTTTAGTAACGACCAAGATATGACGGAAAGAATATCTTTCTGATAAATAAAATATATTTGCTGATCAGAATTGGCCAGAAAGCTAATTAGGAATCGGAATATCTTTTCGTCCTTATTTGGAATGAAGTATAGATCTATCTAAAATAAGCAACACTATTTCCGTAGTTGCAATATCTCTGACCACCCCTTCAGGGATTACGGTTATGAATTTATGTGTTTATGCATGTATTTCGTTAGTATTAAAACTAATAACTCGATGTCCTGAAAACCTGTATCACACATTGGTTCAATAAATATTTTGTTTATATTTCCGGCGGCGCTGGCGGCTTGAAAATTCTCTGACAGCAAGTTGACCACTAACTTGCCTCCACCAATACGCACTGCGCCCGCGTGGTGGAGTATGGCCCACTCCCTCTCACCATTATTCGTATATACAGGGTCCTTCTTAATATGCTGACACTTTTTTAAGGGCATGATCAATGGGAACAACTTTCTCTATGGGACCAATATCAAAAACGCAAAAAAAAAACAGCTGTGCCATACATTTGACTAGAGTAGGTTTTCAGTTCTCTATGGAACTGATGATATTTTTTCGCGATTTCGATGTTGGTGCCATAGAGAAAGTTGTTCAGTTTGACGGTCTGATCATCCCCTTAAAAAAGTGTCAGCATATTAAGAAGGACCATGTATAACTTACTTACTTACTTATTCGTTTACAATTGATGTCATTTATCATCATCACAAGGCTATAACATCTCACTGCAGAGTGCAGAGTAGAAATCTTTGAGGCACTATAATTTTAAAACTATAAATTTTAACGAAAATCGGACAACATACAAGCATAGAGATTGGTTTCTAGAATGCTTCTGCAAATTTCATTGACTTTAATTGGTGAGTATTAAAAATATAACCAGTCTTCGTTTGCATGGAGCGCGCCAACGGTAATAATAAGACTTAACTCATAATAAGACGAATGGATTGCAAAACTCAATAAATATGTCAGATTCTTGTAAGGAATACCTACTCCGACGCGACTGTTACATTAGTATGCGGTTCATTTGATAGCAGACCATAATTCTTTTTGATTCACATCAATGCGTTCGTAATGCCCGTATAATAGGTACTTTTAATAGTGTCTTTCTTGTCTTAATGACAAGATAAAGGATTACAAAAAACAAGAATGAAGACCGGTTTTTGATACATATTAATTAATTTATCACAAAAGTTTTTAAGTCCTCAAATTATTCAATGGCTATACATTTTAGCTATTTTCTCGACTACACTTTTTTTAAAGCCTCTACTTTTGTTGCGTGTTGTAGATATGTATGGACACTTAATCATGAGGGTCCGTGTTCGAATCCGCACGGATGAAATGCCATGTAGTACCAATGAGTTTTTCTAACTTATACACGTAATACCGACAGCTTTCAAACGGTGAAGGAAAATAACGTGAGGAAACCTGCGCACGCTGAAGAAGACATTCTATGATGTGTATGTTAAGTCTTCTAACCCGCAATAGGCACGCGTGGCGGATTAACGTCCATACACCCATGCATACACCCATACATCCTTGAGGGTATGGCTGATGATGATGCAAAGATGAGCGGGGGATCGTCGGGGACGCTTGCCAACTCGTCGTCATCGAGAGGGAGGAAGGCGTGTTGTTAATTACCATACTAGTTGTTTTATTTTTTGCGTATTTTGGAGTAAGTACAAATATATACAGTTAAATTACAGATTTTCGTTTATCAAATGCTATACCTATTCCAGCTCAAATCACCTTGACTCGATGTCTCTAGGTCTAGAATAAAGCACTTAACAAATTAACGTACCTACCTATTATAGTTAGTTTTTAGCTAAAAACGTTGCAAGGACAAACCTACCGCTGAAACGTTTTTATATAATACGAAAATAAAGCTGATTGTTTTTGCTTTTACAGGGTGTAACAAAACACCCTAGTAATTCTTAAGGGGGTGCTTCAGACCATCAAACTGAACAAATTTCGCTATGGAGCCAACATCAAGAAAAAATTTAAAAAAAAACAGCTGTCTCCTACAAAACTTCAGTTCCAACTCGACTAAAATGTATAGGACAGCAGATTTTTTTATTTTTTCTCGATGTTTGCTCTATAGTAAATGTTGTTAAGTTTGACGATCTAAACCATCCCCTTAAGTATTACTAGGGTGTTTTGTTACACCCTGTATAAAGCTGTGTTAGCGCACGATGCATCGTGATTCATGACTTTGTATCATTTAAAAAAAGTCGTAACAATAACTGTACCTACACTATAACTTTATTACGTAAACTTAACCCAGTCCATCATCTTCTGAATTTGCATACAAAATGTTGAAATGATAATGTGTTTACGCAGAGTTTTTTTAACATCATGTCTAGAAAATAAACACTCATTGAAATGGACGCTAAGCGTTTTCCGGTACACAATTCTTAACCTCTTCGCTCCTTTTTAAACCTATTCATGGTCGTATATTTTCTCACGTAACTGACTGTCTGAAAAAGTTAATAACTAAGTATAACTATGAGGACTGACGTAAGTGGTGATACGTCCTTACATAAATATTTCTTACGACAGTTAATTGTTGACAGTGTTTCTTATAAATTCAATTTACAATCCTTGCAAAAAACGTGAGTATGTAAAACTTACAGTATATTTTATCTACATGACAAAATGTGTTGGGATTAAAGTTTTACAAACAATCTAGCTGGAAGAATACTGACAATACATGCTGACACTTTTTAAGAGGATGATCAGACCAAACTGAACAACTTTATGGCACCAACATCGAAATCGTGACAAAAAAAATCTGCTGTTCCATACAAAGCTGCAAACCTACTTGAGCCAAATGTATGGACAGTTGATTTATTTTTCGCGATTTCGATGTCTATGGGATCAACGTCCCATAGAGAAAACTTTTTAGTTTAATGGTCTTATCATCCCCTTAAAAAGCATATTATAAAGAAGGACCCTACCAATAAGGAGTATAGAGGATGAAATTGATATCATTAGCATCCTATTAAACTTTGAGTCTACCCATCAAACTGAACAACTTTGACCATGGGAGCAAACCGATCGGAGCAACAGACTCTTAGTTTAAAAGGATGCTAATGATATCAATTTCAACATATATATACCTTATTACGGATAACAAGAAAAAATCGTGCTCTATCAATAACATACATAGTGCACATTACACGATGAATCACCACATTTGATAACACAACACAGTTCATAAGATCAAGGACACACCAATAGAATCCTTCCTGTTTATCCTTACACAATGACAAAAAAAATGCACCCACTAACAAGAATGACACTGCAAACTCAAACGAATCCACAACGTTATAAGGAAGAGTTTAATTTGATTAAAGGTAACGCTAAAGTTGTTTTAGGACCTTGTCGTGAAGTTCCGATGCGGGGCACGTATCGAATTATGGCAATCATAACGAATCATTCACTTCCATACGTGTACTCGGAAATAAATGATCGTTTTGGCAATAAGGTGATCATATGAAAATTGAATAATACGGCCGTAATGATAATTGCTACCTTGGCAATGTAAACGTTAAATTGCCATTAGTTATCTTTTATTTGGTTAAATCGTTTTTATTTTTAAACTGCCGTGTAGTGCCCGTATCAGAATGGACTCAAAGATTTCTTTTCTCGTTTGACGAACGAAGTGACTAAAGGCGGTATGATAAAATGGTTGTGGGCTGTCTGGCCATAAGGCCTACCTAGACTAGGCTTAACTATCACCATTTGTCTCGTCCTTTCAGTCTGCCTGACTGACTGTATTCATTTATTTACAAATTTAACACAACACTATACATTCTAAAACACTAATTACTCTAAAAGTGAACTTTGCTACATCTGTCTACACCTTAAAAATTCAGGCTTCGCTTAATCTAAATATCTGTTGTTTCATACACGTCGATCGAGTAGCGATTGGCCTTTTCTATGGAATAACAGATTTTTTTATTCGTAATTTCAAAGTTAGTCCCGTGGTAAAAGTTGTTATTGTTTGATAGTCTGATACACCCTCGTTTACACCCTGAATAAATGTAGCTAAGTTTCTGACCAATGGAATACTTTTAATATTGTTGGTTTATAATATTTTAGCGTTTTTATTATTGTTGGTTTTTACGTTTTTAATATTGTTGGTTGTAGATGAGATTCTGACATGATTACGGTCCTGACTTTACGTATTTACCCATTTACAATATGTGACAAACAGAAGGAAACTTCAAGATGCGGTTTTCCAATAATTTTTCCAAGGAACACCACTTAATTATTATAGCAGCGGTTTACCCAATAATTTTCCCGAGTAGGTATCACCACAGATTACTGAATAGTTTGGTAACACATCTATAATATCATAAAACTGTAAGAGAAGTGTCTGTACACACGTTGACACATTAAGGTACACAAAACAAACTTAAGCTGGCCCGCGACACTGTACTTAATTCTACCTACGCGAGGCGAGGTTATTTAGGTTTTGTAAAGCTTGATGTGTCGCCGGCTGTACAAAAAAAGGCTACGATATGGTATCCCCAACTCCTAATCACCAATTCTCACAAAGTATCTTTGTTTGCTTATTCGAGTTCGTTTGGGCAAAAGCTAGTCTAAACTAATATTAAAAATACTATATATTTGTCTGTTCCGTTTTCACAGCTTATCTCTGAACCGATTTCGATGAAATTTAGTATCGAGATATTTTGAAGTGTGAGTAGAGATAGACATAAAAATTCCTCGCAGACGAATTCGCGGGGAACAGTTTTACACACTCTGAAAACCTTTACCGGAGTACCTATAGGAAATTTCCTTGAAGTCTTTAGCAAACATCGACATAAACACGTCAGACGTGTCGGGCTGTTAAATAATCCATCATATTCTGTTTAGACAAAGTTTAGACTTCACTAAGCAAATTCGCAAACTCAAATGCTCGTAAAACTCATTTTGATAGACGTTATCTCTTTGTCAACAGAGTTTGGGCACTACTCATGAAATGTGGACATTCTGAAAATGGTATTTATCATCATCAGCCTATTATACGTCATACTGCAAGGCACAGGCTTACCCTCAGGGAGGGTGTATGGGCGTCAGTCCACCACGTTTGCACAATGCGGATTGGTAGACTTCACATATGCATCAGAATTTCTTCTTCAGAGTATGCATATTTCCTCACGATGTTTTCCTCTACCGTTTGAGAGCTGTTACAGAGGGGGTAAGGGTGGACTGTATAAAGGGAAGATCGGCTTAGTATAAAGCTTTTAATCATGAAAGAGGAAACTGGAAAAAACAGAAAAATAGCAAAACAGAAAAATAGCAAAACAGAAAAATAGCAAAACAGAAAAATAGTAAAACAGAAACGAACAGAAAAGAACCGACCAAAAGCCACTCGACACCGAGCGCGCAAGTCCAAAGACCATAGAGCATAAAAAAAGTATTTACATCCGGCCTGGTGGCCAGTTCGTAACACTAGCAGTTAGAACATCGCTGTCTAACTTATCGGAAAATATAAGCAAACTAAAGTCTGAACAGTAAACTACAATATTTTCCTATCAATCCAGCTAATATCAGTGAGTTGTCCGAACGACCTTGCATTAAAACCACCGGTTGTTTGGTTTACAACTGGTCTAAATGTCGCTGGATTTAGACACAGGACGACCTTAATTTTGTGACACACAGTTACGCCTATCAGTATACTGGGAAGTTGAGTATCTTTGTCATTAAACTGGCCAGTACAATTATTTTTTGTATTATAATTAGTATGGACAAAAAGAGAAATCATTTCTCGAGTTGTCATTTATTTCATGTCACTTTCGGTACAGTCGCCATCAGATACATCGTAGCATACAAGGTGGTCAAATATTTTTGAGCAGTGTTAATTTTGAATAAATTCTTTACAGTAAATGTTGCCAATTATATCTAAACGTGTTTTGTATCATAAATATCTGAACAGCTCATTTTCAATAATTTCTTTACAATTTTATTTAAAATTGAAATGTATAGTAACAGAATAAGGTATTTTTTCCTAAACTGCTCAGATGTTTATGATCACCCTGACGGCTTAGATATATTTGATGTTCTAGGCGTTCAGATATTTTTGATTGGTTATGTGTAAAGAAATTATTGAAAATTTGAACTGCTTAGAAATATTTGACCATCTTGTTTGCTAAGATATATCTGATGGCGACTGTACAATGGCGATACGATATGTTAACCATGTAAACTTAGTCTAATTGTTTACTATAATCCCCGAGTAGGTAGTAAGATATAAATATCTATACATACCTATATAATAAAATTGTAAAGTTGGATGTACATTGAAGATATTTGCAAAAATATTAATTGGGGGCGTTTAAGATACGTAATGGAATGCAATGAGACCATTTTTAGAATTTGTGTCTGTTTGTCTGTTTGTTTGTGAACGCATAACTTGAAAACTACTGAACCATATATATGGATATGGTTTTTACGGATGCATAGGGCTAAGTTTGACTTTACATTAAGGCTTTGTTTTATCTCAATCGATCCACTCAATCAAAACTTATGACTATTTAAAGTCAGTGGTCCGCGCCACTAGTATAACATAATAGAGAGTGTAAATAAGCTCTGTCCAGTTTGACAGGTAGGTAAGCTCGTTGCCACTTTAATATGACTCGAAACTGAAGCTTCCATGCAGGTTTCCTCATTGATCTTTCCTTATCCCTTCACTCCCTTTATGCTATGGTATACTATTTTATAGACACTAAATTTAAATTAGTATATTAAGTGTCCTAAGATTACAGAACTTACAGTACAAAGGAAATGAAATATGCAACAAACGTGGAAGCGAGGGCAAAACTATTATTATCAAAGCTCCATTAGTGATAATTAACATTATATAAAGTGTTGTTTAACTGAGAACTGTTCGTCGAGAATTTCTGCGTTCCTTTATAATACAACGTTATATCTTAAGCTTTTAATACTTCGACTAGGACAAAGAAGTGTGAAGTCATATAAAAATGAAGTACCTCCTCATTTAGAGAATACTAGATGTTCAAAAAAGTAACTTATTAAATAAACCTGTTCTGTAATTTGACTACAAACATCAGTCAGACCATTCAATAATTACTGCCTTTAGGCTATGAATGACTTTACTTTTTGGGCAAATTTCTGTTCACACACAAATATCGTGCATCTGATATTTCATATGAAATAAAATTATATTTGTGGTGGTGAAATATCTTGATGAACTTTTTATTTAATGAAAATAAAGAAGAAAAGGAAAAAAGAAAGAAGACTGAAAAAAGAAGAAAATTAGAAAATGATCTCTAAAGAATAAGAAGAAGAAACGAAGAAAGCGAGACGGATATTTCTGTTACGTTATTTAATTTACCTATCCTACTTTAATTTACCTAACCAACGTTAGCCGAACTAATCGGCAGTGTGTCAATTGAGGCCTTGGCCAGGTCGGTGAAATGGCCCATGGGAGAGGCACTGACGCAAAGAATCAAGGCCAATATTCCATTACTGCCCACGGCGGCGGGCGGTCCCATCACATATTGTCTTTGAGGGGGGGCGTATAAATAGGAAATGACGGTATGATAATATTGATAATCGATGGGTAGATAGTTCCAGTTTTGGGATATTTTAGGTTCTTGTTTGTAGCTTATTTTTCATTGTCGTGGGAGGAATTTTGCGTTATTATATTGTTATGCTATCTCTTACTTTGGTTTTTTTTACTTACAGTTTTCAGAACTGTATTTAAATTGACAGGGTACTTACGTCAGCAGACAGTGCCTGGAAATTACCTGACTTCATTAAAATTCAGGGCATCGGCAATTCAAAGAAAACATGCTCAAAATAGAAGCTTAGAAATGACTTCACACTCTACAGTGATGAAATGTCCTAGAATTGACCCTTGAATTTCTTAGATTATTAACTAATGAATTCATGTCTGAACTTTCTATTGAAAAAGCATTGATATCAAAGTTAGGTTAGGTTAGAAAGCATGCTCAAAATAGAAGCTTAGATATGTCTTTACACTCTACAGTGATGAAATGTCCTAAAATTGACCCAAAATAGAATGTCTTACATTAATAACTAATGAGTATTCATGTCTGCACTTTTCTTTGAAAATGCATTGATATCAATGTTAAGTAATTCACCCAAAAATATAATTACTCAGATTAAGAACTAATGAATTCATGTCTGAACTTTCTATTGAAAAAGCATTGATATCAAAGTTAAGTAATTCTCCTAAAATAGAATTACTTAAATTAATTACTAATGAATTCATGTCTGCACTTTTCATTGGAAAGGCACCGATATCTAGGATGTTAGATGGATTATTCAGCAATGCCATGAACTGGCATTTAGAATTTGGCATTTTGTGGCTCTGCCTCTGAATCGATATTTCGAGTACCTTGCAACATTCCGTTAAAGTACGTATATTGGGAACCTTTAAGGTTTTATACGAGAGCGTTTTTTTGAAACTTCAAGAGATTGAAATATTGTAAGAACTCACTTGTTTCTATTTTAAGGTGCGTTAAAGCGGTTAAAGTAACTTGCCTAGTCTTCGTAATTAGTACTCAGTCAATTATCTAAGATCAAACTTAACCATTAAAACAAGGTCTAAAAATTTGTAATAATCTTTTCTTAAATACTGGGATTTTAGCTCAATCATACAAGTAATTTTCTTCGCAATCTCGATAAAAAAGAAAAGTCTCACACAAACAAACTTTACAGTGAAAAGATAAGGAGTTATTAGGTATTTTGTCGTACTTTATCATCATCACTCAGGCGCATTGACAAGGTCAAAGAGTCGCTCTTGATTTATTTATTCAAGGTTAGAGAAGAAAAATACGCTACAAGTTATGGTTACGTCGAAACTCTCAAGTTTACTTACACTTGAACATAAGAAATCATTTATAAATAATTTAATTATGTTTTATACACATCTTTTTCTATCACTTTTCATTTATCATAAACCCAAGTTTTGCAGCAGTACCTTCTTCCTCGAATAAAGGCGAGAGGCAGCTGCTAATATAATGCGGGCCCCGTGGTAGAGGCAAATTAAGTGGTCAACATTATTTTCTCAAAGTATTTTTTAACCTACAATAGATTTCTTACTTCGCTTTCGCAAATACGAATGTTCTGGCCCAGAATCGTGGCCCAAATTCCTGTCATTAAACATTACGAAACGATCACCCACACATCCAATAAAAAAATTCAAAAGAAAAAATATCTAGATATTTCCTGATCTTTTATTTTATTGGTCAATAATTAGACGAAGTACAGCGCTTTTAAAATTCTAAGTAAATTTTCCACAAACTGCTAAAATAATGGAACAATATTTAGTAGAGCTTTTATACCAATAGTTACCTAAACGTTTTTCTTGGACAGAGGAATGATGTTTGAAAGAGGAAAAAATACATTTGATTAATAGCACTAAAAAAATACTTGGCTTATTGTTTCTACTAACAGGTTGTTAATTCAGTGAACATAAAAACTCTAAAGTGGTAAAATACTCTTCAAATCTTTAGCAAAGAATTTTAGAAATTCTTAAACAGCAAGGTGACTCGATGTTTTCAATATCAATTTACATTGGTATTAATAGTTACCTGCCTAAATGATTGAACAATATTTCATATAATAAATACATATACAGGGTGTAAGGAAAAGTATCATTAACTTTTAAACCACATACTCTACCCATCAAACTGAACAACTTTTACAATATGAGCAAATGTGTCAGAACAAAAAAAAATTTGCTGCTCCTTACATACTTTTCCTTACACCCTGTATACCCAATTAATCAAACAAGTTATAATTAGTAATTTATTTACGTACACTTATCCATGAGCTAAATATGAATGTGGATAGCTGCATAAAGAGAGGACGACCAAAGAAAAGATGCATGGATTGTGTGAAAGTTGACAATTTGACGGCTAAAAGAGATGAATGGAGGAAGACGACAAATTGCGCCGACCCCAGAAAAAGATCCATCACCACAATATTGTTATATACACACACAATATTGACCCTTCGTTTGTTTAAAAACCAATGGATTTGTTTTTCCTCTATGATAAAATTTTCTTTTTTATGAACAGTGAACATTTATTTTCATGGCCAAGGTTGCAGAGCGTGACGAAATGACGCATGACACCTGCGTCCGCGCATGTAGAGTCAACAGTTGTTATAATGACTTTGATTGCATTTGTACTCAGGATCATCACGGTAAATAGTCATTGTATGCAACTACATTGTTAATGATTAGGCAGTAGATAAATCATAACCACTTTGAAGTGTTATATCGTGAGATCTCCATACCTTTAGAGTTTAAACATATTTTTCCTTTTCTAAAAATTTGTACCAATGTTGTATTGTTGTTTCAAAGTTAGTTTTGTCAAAACACTAATCATTATTGCGTAGTACCATTCTTTTAAAATTCTCTTTGAAGACGGCTATTGCATCGTATCGAAGTGATACATTTTATAAAACCTGTTTTAAAAAAAATCTTCAGATGCAACATAATTTTGGGATCGCTCAACACATTTTCAGGGGTGGTTCAAACGAGATGGGAGCTACATTGAAATCGCAAGAAAAAAGACAACATTGTTTCATCCATCGAAAAAGCCGATTATAATAAGTGACCTAAATACATGGAGAAGAGTGGATGCATATTCGCGAGATTTCAGTGTTGCCACCAGCTCATCTGAACTACTGAAAATTTTACTACCATATTTATGTCAAAACTACTGGTTATTGCTTTAACGCATTCAATATGATAATATAAAATATCAAAAGCTGTTTAACAAATTAGCATTTTATAACGAGTTTTACTAGCAAGTCTAATTTGTGTGTATAAAAATAGAAATTATAAATAGTCTTTCAAGTTTTGAGGAAAAAATTTGTCCGAAAATATAATATATTCAGCGAAAATAATAGTTTTTATGTTGGACCATACCGATACGAGACCAACTCAATATCGATGTTATATTTGGCATTGTATCTTACGGTAAAAAAGGAACACCTTTTACAAATGTACACATTGTTTTTTAATTAACACATTATACAACCTCAAAGGAACCAGAAAAACTATTTTAATTTTGCTCTTTTTTAAGATATACAATATACCTCAGACGTGTATATTGTTACGAATATACGTGTACCTCCGATGGTTTTTATAAGAATTAAATTAAAAAAATATGGTTAGCAATTCTGTACGAAACAGTCTTGTATACCTGCGTCTTTTATTTTTTAGCGTATGGGATGACCCATTGCAGGCTAACCATAGGCCTCCCCATTAATCCTCCACCCATCTATATTCTAGGCTAGCTACAAGAACAGTTGGCCAGCACTTGTCATCAAAAGCATCCAGATCATCCCGCCACTCTTCCTAGAACAACCTGGACTAAGATTCTTTATTTACACACTAATCATTGAAAAGATGAATGGAAAGGCACAAATGGCCATATCATGTTACCAGTGGTCCTAAATGTAGTAGTGTTTACAGTCAGTTGCACGTACGTTCATTAAAGTCAATCCTCCACTAAAGCTCTTGCTAGCTTTTACTACGTCAACTAGACAAAAAGTAACAGTAAGAGATTTAATGGCGCATTAACTTTAATTAACGTAGATGCAACTGGCAGTTAGTCTATTAAAAGACAAATTAAGATTGTGAGTACTATATGGCGATATAGTATAATGTAAAAACGCACTAATGGTGGACACAACACTGCTTTGAAAAAGTGTAATAAATAATGTCTTCAATTCCAGCTTACTAATTGCGAAATCGAACTGCACTCTAATTGGTTATCATTCTGTACCTAACCTAAATTCCTGAATCGAATGTCAACGATTTTTCTGCCAAAGACAAATTCTTGGTAAATAATTTATTTATTGTTATTTTAATCACTGAGTATGACCAAATCATTCATTTCGTTTATCATCATCATCAGCTCAATGGATCTTTTTCTGCACATCATTAAATGTAATTTTTTTTCTTTGTGCCGCTCGCTCTCATGAAAAAAGTGTTTCAAAAATGTTACGTAGATACTTAGGTAGGTATTAAATGTTGTTCAGTAAACGATTGTTAAGAAATTATTTTCCCATACATTTTTAACACCCTGGTATACAATTTAAAAAGAAACCGAAAGAGTCTAAGAAAATGTTCATTCTGAAAAACTCACCGATTTCGATCGGGATGACATCTGTTGTCAGCTGGACGACAACTGACACGTCATACGTCTCGACCTCCAGTTTTCCGCGCACAAGTCGTGAACTTATGATCCACGAAACGTCAAAATGGTTGACGTGACATCACAGGAGCGTCACTTCACTTGCATTTGTCACTTACACCGTCACTTTATCACTGCAGTTGTATCCTTAATTCATTGACAGTAAAGTCTAAATTTAACTTGTATTCTTCTTAAGAAGAGAAATGAACCGTACCGTAACGCTGTAGGAACTTTGGTTTCCTCTTCCGTTTCGATAAGTTACTTTTTGTTCGTTGATGTCATTCATAGATTAAGATATAATCTTGAACGATCTTTTCTGGTTCCTGAGTAGAAAAATCTTTAATTTAATATACAGTGTGTAACAAAACACCTTAGTAATACTTAAGGGGGTGTTTCAGACCATCAAGCTGAACAACTTTCACTATGAAGCCAACATCGAAATAGCGAAAAAAAAAATCTGCTGTCCCATCCGTTTGAGTAGTTTCGGTGCTTTGTATGAAACAGCAGTTTTTTTCGCGATTTTGAAGTTGGCTCCTTTCTGAAAGTTGTTCAGTTTGATGGTCTGAAGCACCCGATTAAGTACTACTTGGGTGTTTTGTTACATCCTGTATAAATAACTTAAATAACAACGTCATGCCTCTTTTTGAGGCAAGCGACAATTTGTCTCATTAAATTAGCTTTCACTTCAGCTAGTATGTTTCACAAAGATTTCAGTTTTGTACATGTTCAATAAGTTTATCTCTGGACTAAAAGTTATTATTAGGTAGTATACAGGGGCCTTCTTAATATGCTGACACTTTTTTAAGGGGATGATCAGACCATCATACTGAACAACTTTCTCTACGGGACCAACATCGAAATCGCGAATAAAATCAAGTGCTCCTTACAAAACTGCAAACCTACTTTAGCCAATTGTATGGCACAGCAGATTTTTTTTTCGTTATTTCGATGTTGGTCCTATAGTGAAAGTTGTTCAGTGTGAAGGTCTGATCATCCCCTTAAAAAAGTGTCAGCATTTTAAGTTGGACCCTGTATATCTGAAAGTAATTAAATTAATTTGATGGTCTGCATCACTCATGAAAATATTTTTACCTACATTATTGATAGTGACCGTGGAAAAAACTATATCTGAGAATTTGATCAAAAATTAAGCATAGCATATGCTTACGACCATATTCCTCGAGGGGGTGAGATATTCTGAAAACTCAGAACATCCACGTTTCACTAGAATCAAAAATTAAAAACGTATTAATTCCACAAAAAAAAGTTAACGTGAAACCAAAAAAAGGAAGAAGCATTTTTGTAGCCTCCAGATTAAATAATAATATTAAAGTACCTAACCTTTAAGATAATTTTAAAGCCAAATCTACTGAAATATAACTATCCTGATTACCTAAACGTGTTTAGCGTACAAGTGTGCAAATTGTCATTGCGATAAAAATCTTATTTGGAGGAAAATTTTCCAACCTCCAGCTTATCTGTGTTATTCATCAGATCACATGGAAGTAATAAACAGTGATGAACAAGGATTCATTTAAATTTTATTGAAGGTCTTTTTATGACAAATAAGTGCATAACATTTTCTGTTTCTATTCTCAAGATTATGTTAGCAAGAATATGGTGTATACACATGGCGACACATCAAGCTGTACAAAACCAAAATGAGCTGGCCGCGCGACGTTATACGTTATGCAGTCTACGCGCGGCGGGCTTATGTTGGTTTTGTATAGCTTGATGTGTCGCCATGAGTACCAACTAAAAAAAAATTACCTAAATAATTATATTCAGGTAGCGCGTGATTGACGTCACATGCTGTCGAAGGAAACATGTTTGTTTTAGTACAACAAAAAATAGAACAAATCTTATTTATCTTAGTATCTTGCCTTTAGTCGGTATAGGATCGGCTACCTGTTCTATGGTAGAACACGGCAACTATATTAGGAGTATCTAATTCGGAACTTATTTTGTAGTGAAAAAAATTTGCTTCAGTGTTCTAGTTACCCAGACTTAACTTCACGAAGAATTTTTTGGGAATTACAGGTAGATAACTGTAGATTTTCTATTGTAAAGTCAGTTTTATAGATTTTGAATTACGTCATTTAATAAATTCAACACCAGACACAAATTGTTTAAAAAACTAAATCACAATTTCATAGCGATTTTATGACCAAATAGAGTCGATAATGGTAGAGTCTTACTACGATATGATCCGATTGCTTTTTTATGCGCGGGCACCACTGCCGCCGCTGCTGCCGCGACCGAGCCGCATCGCGAGCACGTGACTGGCGGAAAAATCACGCTCGCTCTCAGTCTATCCTTGAAATGACAGATAACTTACTTTTTAACCTTAGAAATATAATGCTGGATAAAAACATAATCAAGACCGCATAATAACAAATGTAAAAATAGGTCGTGTAGTAATTTAAGTAATGTAGGCTCATTAGTTACACTGATAGCTTATTCTTTGAAGCGAGATGGAAAATATTCGAGATGACAAGGTAATTGAATTGTTGTTTCCGCCAATCCATGCTCATTGTACTGTTTACGTGTAACAAGCCTTGTATCTTCTCATCTCGCATCTCGCATCTACATAACAATGATTTTAGAACAATAAGTGCAGATAGCTACGAGTTTTCCGGACGACTTTTAAATAGAGTATGAATATTTATGAGTAACCGAGACTAATCGTTGGAAGCACAGCCACTGGAAACTAATTTAATGAGGCACTGATCTTACTCTTTAAGTCAACTTTAACTCACATTAAAACTAATTAAATGAACGCGTAAAATCGCCGGTAGTTCAAAACGAATTCACGATCAAGAGCACCATTGATAAGGGCGTTCGTGTATCACTTCCTGCCCTAGTGCATCATGATAAGTGCATCTCGTTCGAACAATGCTATGTTAAAAAGTGTAGAACACACGATAAGGCACAAAACGTATACGATCTCCGCCGATAACTGAGTACCTGTGTTTGCGGGTACGACGCGCGTGCGACTTGCGCGGTGTTCCACGCACGAATGCCGCCTTGTCGAGACCATTGTTTACGACGATAATTACATTTTCGTTTCGATCGAGTTCGACTTCACAGGTCGAAGGCTCTGTCGCGGAAAATCTGGCCGGTGTCCAGTTGAAGCAGGGACCAGCGTCAACGATGCGTTTGTCATCCGTATCGATGGAAATCCTGGAACATAAATGGTCACTGGAACATAAATGGTCTCTGGAACATAAATGGTCTATTCTGGAACATAAATGGTCTATTCAGTAAAAAACATGAAGTAGATATTTTGTTAAAAATGCATCAACTAGATCTATTACTTATCTCAGAAACCCACCTTACAGATAGAACATCATTCACTCTGGAAGGATATAGTTCATACACTACTAATCACCCAGATAACACAGCGCATGCGGGGACTGCTGTAATAATAAAAACAAACATCAAACATCAGCTACTGCCAGAGTATCGCTCAACACACATCCAAGCAACTTCATTAATGATATATGACAAACAAGGCTCAATGGTAGTATCATCGATATATTGTCCACCAAAAAAGAATAGACAACCTGACATCACAGAAGAACAATTCGATGACTTCCTCTATACTCTGGGAAATCGATTTGTAGTAGGCGGTGACTGGAATGCCAAACATGTCCACTGGGGATCACGGTTGACACTTACACGAGGCAGAGCACTAAAGCGAAGCCTAGACAAAAATAAAATCAACATCCTCACAACATGTCAACCAACTCATTGGCCTACAGACCCGTCGAAACTACCAGATCTCCTTGATTTCTTTGCATATAAAGGCATAAAATCTCACTTCCTAAAGGCTGAAAGTTGCTTTGATTCAGCATCAGATCATACACCAGTAATTGCTACAATAAGTACAACTATAATTGAAAAACCAGCAAGATTATACTTGTACAATAAACACACGGACTGGGATGGCTTTAGAAAATACTTGGAGGAAAATATAAATTTAAAAATGTCATTAAAGACCGACGAAGATATTGAGAACGCTACAATTGAAATAACGAAGAAAATACAAACAGCAGCTTGGTTGAGCACTCCAACTGAAAAAACCGAAAGGAGAAGTAAGAGTTACACCAATGTGCCAGAGGCAGTAAAGCAGAAAGTTAAGGAGAAACGACGACTCCGTAGAGTGTGGCACAACAGTCGCGATCCCATAGACAAGAAAGCTTTCAACAATGCTGCAGCCGACCTAAAACGATTTTTGTCTGAAATAGAAAATGACACATTGCAACAACATCTCGAAAATCTGAAACCTTCCGGCAATAACGAGTACTCTCTATGGAAAACTGTAAAGTCATCACAGAAACCTCAACTAGCGCATTATCCCCTTAAAACACAATCCGGTGTATGGGCGAAAACTGATGAAGAAAGGGCTGAAGCTTTTGGAGCATTTTTGAGTGATGTCTTCATACCTAACAACGACCTGGGAACTGAAAGCCTAGACAAAGAAGTTGAGTCATACCTTGATGCCGATCTTCAACTAAGTCCGCCTCTCCGATGTTGCAGCCCTGCTGAGGTTCGTCGAACCATACGAGATCTGGGATTAAAAAAGGCCCCGGGCTTCGATATCATAACGGCCGAAGTACTACGACAACTACCAAAAAAAGGAGAAGTATTTCTTACCATGCTGTTTAATGGTATACTAAGAACATCATACTATCCTAGTATATGGAAAGTATCGCAAATTACTATGATCCCTAAACCCGGGAAACCACAACACTTAACCTCATCTTATAGACCAATAAGCCTTTTACCGGTTCTGTCAAAGGTTTTTGAGAAGATCATCTCCAGACGTTTAAATGAAAGTATTACAGAAAATCAGCTTATCCCAGAACACCAATTTGGATTCAGAAGCCACCATTCTACAATAGAACAAGTCCATAGAGTCTGTGAAGAAATTAGGAATGCTCTAGAAAAGAAAGAATACTGTTCTGGTGTTTTCCTCGATGTACAACAGGCATTCGACAAAGTTTGGCACAATGGATTGCTATACAAGCTCAAAAAGACTTTGCCACATAATCTCTTTCTTTTGCTCAAAAGTTACCTGGAAAACCGCATCTTCTATGTCAAAATTAACGATGCGAGCTCGACCTTTCACGACATAAAGGCTGGAGTTCCACAAGGATCCGTTCTAGGCCCAATATTATATTTGATCTACACTGCAGACGTGCCACAATCACCAAGTGTTATGACAGCCACATTCGCTGATGACACTGCTGTGCTAACTTCAAACCGAAATTCGGAAACAGCATCATTGATACTGCAAAATCATCTTGATGAAATACATAGCTGGATGAGAAGCTGGCGGATTAAGGCAAGTTCAGTCAAGTCAAACCATATAACATTCACCTTGCGACAAGGAGACTGTCCTCCAGTGAGACTTGGAGATGATGTACTTCCACATAACACTGCTGTCAAATACCTTGGTTTCCATCTTGACCGCAAGCAAACATGGAGGACACATATTGAAAAGAAACGTGATGAGTTGAACTACAGAACAAGATCACTGAATTGGCTACTTGGAAGACAGTCAAAGCTATCTGTAAACAACAAAGTTTTGGTCTATAAAACAGTACTAAAACCAGTCTGGACCTACGGCATCCAACTTTGGGGTTCCGCAAAGAACTCAAACATAGAAATTCTACAGCGATACCAAAACAGTGTCTTGAAGTCAATAGCATGCGCTCCATGGTTCACGAAAATGGAAGAAATTCATGAGTATCTAAGTATCCCCACTGTGAAAGACGAAGTGAACTGCTATACCAAGACCTACAGAGATAGGATCACTCACCATGTAAATAGGCTGGCGTTGCCGCTAAGTGAACCTCTCAGCATAAGACGGCTAAAACGACGACACATTTGGGATAACTTATGACCTGTAGTAACTAAATGAAGGCGGCCTGACAATGGGAAGGCATGCCTGCAACCATCGATACATGCAAAATAACTGCTCATGGTCCTCATACCGATAGCATGTTATAACATAACAAAAAAAAAAAAAATCCGTATCGAATAAGGAGGTTAAACGTTCATTTGTTTTGTTGTGGTTGAGTATGCCAAATTAGTAAAGGTTTCGTTCATGTAAGGCTGTTTACAGGTGTCGGACTGGCAAAAGTTTAGTACAATACGTGTCTAAATAGGTACTTGTATTGCTTTGTGTTTGACAAAATGTTATAGGGTAACGAATAGACACGCCAGACCGTTTGTTAGTCTATTTAGTACCTTTGAGATATACAAATGTTTGCAACAGGTTTGTTTTGAGTTATTTTGGAATTAGTACGTCTGATTGATAGTTACCCTGCAGTGCTTGAGCTATTGCTAAATACATACTTCATTACTTTTTAAATAGTAAAAAAGTTGATTTAGTTGAATATTTAGGGGTGTGCTAATGATTATTGTGTGGCAGACTGATGTTATTTGATCGGTGTTCAGTTTACGTATCTTTTAGATTTTACGAGATGCAAATCCGATTTTTATTTTATTGTAATCGTTGCTGTCCAAGATTCAATTTACATCAGGTTTGTTCTTTTAAAACGATTTTTAATGCAATATCGGAGTATGAGTTTCCTTTTAATATTATAGTAGAATTCAAGAAGGGGTCGCAATCGGAATGAAAACTCATTAAAAAATCATCATGTCAAAAACCTAAAAAGACAGAATTGGAAACTCACGACCATATTTCCTTTCTGCGGGATGAGAAACTTAACGACAACTACCAGCAACTTATTTCAGTCAAGTTAAAATTTTATTCTAGAATATTTAAGGTGTCAAGATGGTATAATGGGTGGAATAATCTTAAGACCATTTTAAAAGCATGAAGTGACAGAAATGCCTACCACAATTTCAGATGAAACTGCTGCACCACACGTTGAAAGACGGCTACATATCAAGCTATACATAACCAGCATAAGGTGGCCTCGCGACGGTATAAGTTATTCAAACATGTACAATTTCGATACAGTAAGAGTACTTATACTGGTTGATAATAAAAATGTTTCGCTACCTATACAGGGTCCTTCTTAAGGGGATGGGGGACTCTTTTTAAGGGGATGATCAAACCGTTAAACTGAACAACTTTCTCTATGGCACCAAGATCGAAATCGCGAAAAAAAATCAGCTCTTCCATACAAAACTGCGAACCTACTTGAGCCCATACATTTGGCAGTTTTTTTTCGCGATTTCGATGTTGCGCCCATAGAGAAAGTTGTTCAGTTTGACAGTCTGATCATAAATTTAAAAACTGTCAGCAGATTAAGAAGGACCCTGTATACATATAGGGTACCAACTTAATATGCTCACACTTTTTTAAATGGATGATCATACCGTCAAACTGAACAATTGAAAAAAATATCAGCTCTCCCATACATTTGGCTCGAGTAGGGTTGCAGTTTCGTATGGAACAATTGACTTTTTTTTCGCGATTTCGATGTTGGTGTCATAGAGAAAGTTGTTCAGTTTGACGGTCTGATCATCCCCTGAAAAAAGTGTCAGCATATTAAGAAGGACCCTATATTTTCAGGAGTGGTTGTGAGAACAATTTTTACTAATGCAAATCTGATATCGCAAAAATAAAAAAAACTGTTGTTTCCTACATTTGAATAGATTATTACAATTAAGCATTGCTGTATAGTATGGAAAGCGGATTTTTTTGCGATTTCACTTTAGATCACCTGAACCACCTGTGATAGATAACATTTTATTATCACCCAGTAGATAGAAAGCGAGGCGAAGGAATATTCTGGCCCGTGTATAATGTAAAACGTTACCGCTGGGCAGGTACTACGTTATCGATAGCTTGTTGCAATTGACGACTGGTATCTAATAAGGACATTCATCGGTTTAGTTATGGCTCAGAGATAAGACAATGCGTCTTTGAAATGCACGTGCGGGACAAATTTGGCTTCGATTGATGGTTCTGGTTACCACGTAAGTTTGAAGTAATAGGTATTTCATAGCGGCCAAGAACTGGCTAAGCGAAGGCGTAGACTGACTTTACTACGCAATTTATTAGTAATGTTTTGTTTGTGAGATCATTATATCCATTGTCTAAAATTAATTGATAAAAAGAACGAGTCGGACTCGCCCATGATAGGGTTCTAGAGTAAAATATGTTTTCTTCATAACTACTTCATTTCTGTTTTTGGGTTACTGTTACTGTCTTAATGCCACATTTCGATTCCATAGGTGCAAAAATGAGCGAGTTATTGAGGCGGGACATACAGAACAACAGACAGAATAGACGATAGTATAAGAGTTCCTTGTTTGATTTCGGATCCCTAAAAAACTATTATATCGGGTAGTTACACAGTTATAGTAAAAATACGTCAGAAAGCTATCTATGTGATATTATTATGAATACAAAATTTTCAATTTTAGTGTTTGAGTTTCTCTGTGGCCGAATACGGCCGTGAAGCATCATCATCATCACTTTATAGTGTTATTCAAACAATTGAGTTTATGTATCGTGAACACTTCTACACCGTACATAGATAAAGGTGAGAAATGTTCATTAACTTCTGACGATGCTCGTACCTACATCAAATAGGCTATTTAGTCATCGTGTCCACACACGTGACTAACAATCACGTGGAGTGTTTTTGTAAAAAACTCATTCTGGTTTAGGAAAATAAGTTCGTATATACCTGTCCCTAGACCAGATTTTTAGCAGAGCTTTTTATATCAAATGATTAAAAAAGAAGCCTAAAATACGAAGGATTCCGTACCACCATCCAAAATTACCAAACTTTTTTGTTTTTTCCGGGATCCTTTGTGCAAGCCCAACACACACTTGACCTGTTTTTATAATTTGTTGTTTTACCGTAGAGTATGCATAATAATCATACCAAGACAGACAGATCAGACTAATGCGCTATGGGCCATGTTATCCCTACTTACTAATGTTACAAATCTGTATGTGTTTGTTACCTGTTTAAGGCTAAATCACTGAACCAATCTGGATGAAATTTGGCTGGGAGATAGCTTGCATTCTGAAGATGGGCATAAGCTGCAAGGTCTTGGGTATCTGTTAGTGGAAAGGATTAGGCTGTATCAGAGACGTAGCCGCAGTGGAAAACGTGAAACATCTTGTATCGAGTAATGGTTTCTATCCTCTGAATAATGGTAATAAAATAATGCCGATAGATGCTATACTTCCAAAGTAATAAGCGATCTTGTCATAACATATTTCGTTACATTTTTTTTTTTTATTTCGTTACATAGGTTTTTGCAAATGACCCCTGATCGAAATGAAAGACGGTTCACGTCAAAATATTTTTGTACTACCTTTGTGTTAAATTGGCACAAAGAGATCAACGGTTTTGTAAATAAAACAAAAGAAGAAAAGTAAGTCGAGGTGTTTTAAATTGTCAGCCACGGGGGACAGGTTATTAAGTTTAAAAAAAAACTTCAAGATCATGCAAAGTCGTGGCAGTTGTATTAAAGTTTAAGTCTGTAATTGTAAATGGTGCTTTTTGACGTTGTAAGAGTAGTTGCTGGTTTAACATTTGGTTTTTAAAATATGTCATGATGATTATTATGTCAGCTACCTATTTGGGGGCGTCCATTAATTACTTGAGGTAATTTTGCCGACTTTTCGAACCCCCTTGGTGAGATTTCGTGAGATTTGACTCGGCCGGAGCAAGCCCTGTTGTCAGAGTTTTTCAGACCGCTTTACGGCCCGCTTACGTGGTTTTTATGCAACGACTACTACCACCAAAGATATTACCCGAGACCAACGGCTTAACGTGCCATCCGAAGGAGGGAATCATCTTTCTTTTAAGACATTCAGGTTATTCAGCCTGTAATTTCCAAAGAAACTGGGGGAAAACGCACAAAGTGACATATCACTAGGTGTCCCCCGTGGGAACGAACCCACGACCACTGTGGCCACCGGGACCACCATTAGACCACGGAGGCAGTTATATCTAAATTTTTAATACTCAGTTGCAGAAACGCTCATTAAGGTAATCCTCCATTAAATCTCTAGCTGTCACTTTTTGTCTGGTTGACGTAGAGATTTAATGGAGGATTAACTTTCGTGAACGTTTCTGCAACTGAGTGTTACTTTATCAAAATAAATGAGAAACAATTTTACGTTTTCTTTTTTTGTATATCTTTCAAGCCATGTTGTTTTTTTCACTAAGTCGTTCAATGTACTTAATGACGCCCCCTACTATAACAAGTGGGAAAATTACAGGTAATATCTAGAGATGATCAAGATCAAAACATCTATCGTTCCGCTCCGCTGCCTCATTTAACGTCCCTTATCCTGCCTCATAAAAGACAGCTAGAGGCAAAATCATTAAACTACGTTACAATTTCAATCATTATAACTCGTGAAACAAAACAATTCGTTTAAATGAAAATAACAATTTTACGTGTAATTTTCGAATCAAAATTTTTATGGTTTTATGACCCAACTAGTGATAATGAATAGAATGAACTTTGTAACGATGATTTGGCATAAAGTTCTTAGTCCAATCGGTTCTAACTCGCAAAAAAAAATTATGCAAATTGATTAAACGTAATATGTCTAAGGTCAAAAGTAAGACTTATCTGATTTAAAAATCGAATTTCGAAATAGTAATTTGATATTTTTAATACTATCCGATTAAAGTCAATGAAATTTTGCAGATACAATCGAGAAACAAAGATCTTGCTTGTATCGTGTCAGATTTTTCTTAAAATGTACAGTTTTAAAGTTACAGTGCCTCAAAGATTTCCATACAAATATTAAATTAATACTAGCATTGAAACTGTATATTTTAACGAAAATCGGACACGATACAAGCATACAGATTTGTTCCTAGATTGTTTCTGCAAAATTTCATCGAGTTTAATTGGTTAGTATTGAAAATATCACCAGACTATGTTTGTATGCAACGCGCCAACGCATTACGCATTCAGAATAAACTTCTCTTAAAGAATCTGAAAGGGGGACGCCGGATTTAGGCCCATAAGAGTGTGTAGAGATTTAGTAAGAATTGATAAAATATTCATTAATAATTTTTTTAACTATTTATTAATCACTAGAACTTCGTAATTGTTTTATTATCCAAGATAAAGACATTGTTTTTGTGTGCTTTCTTTATTTCTCTAAGTATAAAAGCCTCCCAACCGATCCCGGGACCATTATGCAATTGCAAACTACTTAATATTTATTATGTTACGGATCCCGAAAACAGGTAACACTACAAATAAAATGTAGGTCATTTCGTATAGTAGAATTGCAAACCACGAACTTCGTATATACCTTTTTCTTTTCCATTTTAATAATTGGCATTAGGTACATACTATTATTTCCATATGGTTTCATATGTGTAACTGGTAGCCTAAGTTTCTTTGGAAACCTGGCATTGTATTTAGATCCTGTTTTTTTTTTGTGTAAAAATCATTTAAGGCTCTACCACCCGATTTTACTGTAAAATTCTGTAACTTTGTAACCAGTTTAGACATTAACTATAGCACTTTTTAAACAGAAACTACGAAACAAAACTGAACAATCTATAAGACATGAAAATTGATTTGGTTTTTCTCGAAATCAATTTTTTTTTTTTTTTCCTATTGTAATCATTTTATTCTTATATTGTTAATCGGAAGAAAATGTACATTTACAATATACTTCACAATACAACATATGATGAGTTGGTTTTCTTATTATTTTAAAAATTCATAAAAATTCATCTCATTTTTCAAACCGTGGTGGTCCAGTGGCGAGTAACCTTGCCTGCCGTGCAGGAGGCGATGGTTCGATCCACGTCCAGGCCGACTCGTACCAATGAGTTTTTCGGAATTTATGTACGATTTGTAACACCACTGACTTTTCGGTGAAGGAAAACATCGTGAGGAAACCTGCATGCTTCAATTTCGAGGAATGTATTGTACCCACTGTCCATTATAAGTGGCGACGGGTTTACCCCCGTCACACTGGACAGAATTTGGTACTACACTGGTGAAATGTGGATGTTCTGAGGTTTCAGAATATTTCTGACTACCCCCTCGGGGAATATAGTCGTGCGCATATGCTTTTTTCAAAGCAAACGTCAAAATTCTGACCGTAGCCACGCGCTTGTTCATATCGATTAGTATGGAGAGTCGTGTTCCCGGTTGGATCCCGAAAAATCACTGGTTGATCTTTGACATAGGTACCTGCTTAAGGCGTGTTTAGTTGGGACAGAACATTATTTAGGTACCAAGGGCTGCTGCTACTGATAGTGGCAACAATGAACTTTCATCCACAGTAACTTATTGCAGCAGAATCTAATGGACAACGTTTTAGTTCAGTAATAAAAAATCAATTAAAAGATGGAAAAACCAAAATTAAATAAATAAATTGACATCATCTAATTTCGCGGAAAACCTAATGACGTTATTTTCCGCGCAACTTAGTAGTATGTACTTATGATGCTGTCTATCTAACTAACCAAACCTATATGATAGCATCTGTCACTAGACTAGATTTTATATGATTTACCTTATAGATTTTTCCAAACCCAACCGAGATTAATTATTTATGCATAATATTTCATAAGTTTTATTATCACTTTCGCATAATACATTTCTGATTACGAGAAGGTTTAAAAATATTATTTACGAGATCAATTTGACTAAACACATCTGATGGAAACGTTATCTCGAATTTAATGACGAAATCTATTTTATTTCCAACAAAAAATTCCATTGGTGGAATTTAGGTGCATCAAAATGCTTGATGACATTCAACATCAAAACTTAATTAAACCTTTTAAACAACCAGCTGTTATTTTAAGGTTCATCCGCAAAATAATGTATGTTTAGATTGGGTTTCCTACGTTTTACTTTGAAAGTCAACAATTAGTATCTTTGCTGTCTCAATTAACAGGGTTAACCAAGAAAGTAAAAAAAAAGCACAATCTCTTGTGCAAGTTGAACTATACGTTTTATTTTTACAAATATTAATACATTTGAAACTTGGCTAATTGAAGTGTGGACTACGAAAATAGCTGGTGGGTGGGTGTTTGCAAACATTAAATAGAGTGTTTATTTCGTTTTCAGATGCACCTATGTTGTCAACGTATTTAATACTACGAAACAATTGACTATTAATATTAAATCCATTTGCATACAAAAATAAAAATGCCGCGTTCGACACACAGAAAATAATTATTATAAAATCAAAACTATTACCGCTACGTTACAATTTGCATATAAACAAAATTCAAATTATAGCGAGTGCTTAGTGATGCTTTGACGACTGCTTGTAAAAGCGCAGTCGTAAAAACATCACTTAACAATTTATTTAAATTTAAGTGTCATTATCATCATCAGCTTATAAACGTCCCACTGCAGGGCACAGGCCTACCCTCAGGTAGGGTGTATGGGCGTAAGTCCACCACGCGTGCCCAAAGCGTATTGGTAGACTTCACAATCGCTTCGGAATTTCTTCTTCAGCGTATGCAGGTTTTCCCACGATGTTTTCCTTCACCGTTTGAGATCAGTCGGTATTACGTACATAAGTTAGAAAAACTCATTGGTACATGGCATGTTGTCAATGCGGTTCGAACCCGGACCCCCATAATTGGGTGTCCATATCTCTCCGCAACGCGCCACCGACGCTTTACTTAGTGTACTCGTACATAAGACAAAACCTCTAAAACACTGATAGGACAAGGAAAAATAAGAAAAGAACTTAATGTAGAATCACGCGGGTATTACTTTTAAAATATGATTTATATAAATATATTTATGGATTCTCAATGTCACATATCGTTCAAAACAAGTTACGAATTTCTAACTTATTTTGTCTACATAAAATAATATTCAAAAGCATAATTTATTTCATACAAAAATATACCAGGGAAGTTCTGTTAAATGTTCATTTGATAGAAATGTGTTACTCGAACAACTGACGTATACAGGTCTTCTTTATACGCTGACGGTGTTTTTAAGGAGATGATCAGGACAATCAAACTAAACAACTTTCTATATGGGAATTCGGAATCGCGGAAATAAAAATCTGCTTGATTAAAACAGAACTGAAAATTTACTCGACCCAAATGTATGGGACGGCTGATTTCTTTTTTTGCTATTTCGATGTTGGTCCCATTGAGAAAAGTTGTTCAGTTTGATGGTCTGATCATCACCTTAAAAATCGTCAGCGTATTGAGAAGGACCCTGTACAATATTTGGTTATTGTTGAACGTTATATTTAAGAGCTTCCACATTCTTATGATTACCTGGTATTATAGTTTATTTGTACTTACGAAATAATTCCCATTGTATAAATATCCAAATCGAATTATTGATTTTGCATTGTTACCTGAAACAGAATAAAATATATATATATTTATACAAGCGAATGAAGTTAATATTACATAAACGTTTTATATTACAATTAATATGTTACTATGTAACTATCAAGATTTTAGAGTACATGGTCTAATGAGATGATCAGGACTTCGCTTTGATATTGATAAAAACTATTTATGTTGCAAATTATCATTTTACTTCACGCAAATTTGTTGGGCACGATACACGATTTGTGTACTTATAGTATTTTATTATTATTATCTACCGATACGTATTACAATTTGCACAATTATGTACTTTTAGAACCTCAGCAATTTATAAAAGAAACTGCGAATCAATTGGTTTTGGAAAATAACAGTCTGATCCGTTATTTAATATGTAAAGAAATAAATAGTTCGTCTTATGCAGATCAAAGAACACTGACAAAACAATGTTCTATAAAATATAAATGAAAGTGTCTAACTGTAGCGAGAAAAATCCCCCAGATTTTTGTAATTTTAGGTTTAAAACTGATTGTCACGTAATCGATGGCTGGGGAAAAGGGACGCATGGAGAGAAAGGAGCAGAGGCATTTGGCCAATAACTGAGATGATAGAAGATCTAAGATTGTAAATCTAATTAAAGTAAATTAAATGGATGGATATTACGCGAACATTTCAAATGACAGAAATAAGTTAAAACATAAGCATATGCTCACGACTATACTAATCTGAAAACTCAGAACATCCACGTTTCTCTACTGGTACCGAAACTCTGTCCAGTGCGACGAGAAGTGAGCCCATTGCCACTTGTAATGATCAGTGAGTACAATACATGCCTCGAAATTGAAGCATGCAGGTTTCCTCACGATGTTTTCCTTCACCAAAAAGCCAGTGGTGTTACAAATCGTGCATAAATTCTGAAAAACTCAGTTGTACGATTCTGCCTGGACGGGGATCGTACCATCACATCGCCTCCTGCACGGCAAGCAAGGTTACTCGCTATTGCCGTGTTGCTTTGAAAAAACGTCAGCCCCCCTAGACAAATTTACATTCTATTGGCGTTGACGCTAGTAGAAAATGACAGAATGGATTTGACATTAGCGATCGAAACATTTTGACGTTTGCTTTCGTCACCATACGTCATGTCCATACGATTTTATGTTTTCTACTGTCGTTAACGCTAATCAAAAAATAGGTACAAATACGTACCCTATATGACAGATGCTTGACTAAATGCGCTTTGGGCCTATCCATTCATTGTAGTACTTTGATTCTTTATTACCTATCTAACAATCAGTATCGTCGTATTTTGAGAATAAAATACGTCTCGGTAACCAGTACGTCTAGTATATGCACTGTGAAAGCTGCACTCGCTACTTGCATAAGAGTACAAGCTGCATATTTCTCGAAACCCAAGGAGCAATGCCACGAGCAAGGGCATGTAAGTCAAAGATGCTACTATGTTCGCTGTGGCCACTAAATTGGAGATGAGAAACGTTTACTATAATAATTATTTTTCCTAATAATATTTTTAAGTCGATAGAAAAACTAAAGTCATCATCAAATATTATACCTACGCTAATCGCTTTAAATAAAACCGGCCAAGAACGTGTCGGAATCGCCCATGATAGCGTTACGTAGCCATTGCATAACGCCCTATTTTCGACTTTGAGCGCAGATATAATAGAGACAAAAGCATTATAACGATTTAGTTTATAGTCTGGAACTTTTTTCCGTTGGACTAGACCTATCCAACGACACCTCACTCGATTTATAATATAAAAACTATTTTTTCAACCTCTCTTTCGGTTCCTTGTTTGACTACGGAACTCTAATAAAAATTCAAATATATATACTATATAAAATGTTGTTTAGAAACTATCGGCGGTCTGAAAAAATTCTGTAACCAGGGCTTGCCCACACGATAAGAAGAAACTATAGCGGAAACATAAATGTGCGGCTCGAACTTTGGTTGAACTACTAATTTTTCCAATTTCAAATAATACGATATCAACAGAGTCACTAGGCCGCAGTGTCCGATGCTACTTCTAACCATGTATCCATTGGAATGCAAATAGGGTCCTTCTTAATGAGCAGCATATTTGCTGACACTTTTTTAGGGGAATGATCAGACTATCAAACTGAATAACTTTATCCATGGCACCAACATCGAACCCACAAAAAAAAAATCTGCTGTTCCATACAAAACTGCAAACCTGACAGCAGATTTTTTTTCGCGTTATCGATTTTTGTCCCATAAAGAAGTTGTTTAGTTTGGCCTAGACGTCCCCTTAAAAACTGTCAACATATTTAGAAGGACCCTGTATATTTCGTGTCGAGTGAGTATAACTTACTCCGCGTAGACGCGCCCCACAAAATCGCCTTGTCCAACACCACGCTTCTGCCCGCGTATTCGATGGCCACACACGACAACTGCCTCGCCTTCGCACGCGCCCTCATGTCTCGGACACTCGGTACCGACGCCATCGCCATGCCATGACACTATACTTCCGGAGAAATTCTTACAAACACAACAGTGTTGCGCATTTATTTTTTTTGTTTGTTACTATCTTTTAATGACGACGTTGCTATGTGGAATTACTTTGTTTAGAAGATGCATCATTATCATTCAAGTGTTACTAGGTACCTCCGTGGTCTAATGGTTAAGAGCATTGGACTCTTGACGCGGAGGTCGTGGGTCGTTCCGTGCTTCGGATTGCACGTTAAGCGGTTGATACCGTGTACTATCTCTGGTGGTAGTGGTCATCAGGGCTTGCTGACCACACGATAAGTATGACCGTCCCCATAGGTATACCAAATTTCATTTCGGCGATTAGTTGAACGGTCGAGTACGTTTATTACCTTCGTTGCACGAAATAAACACGTCTAGAATCCAAGGAGGACATCAAATAGGATGTACGTCCGAGAACGTACAGATCAAGTCTTGTAATGCAATAAAAATAAGACCTGTTGTGTAACTTTCAAATTGTATCATTTACAAGATCGGTAACGTAATTTATGCCTGTACTATATTCTGTTACTGTGATCAACCAACAAATCTATACTCTGAAATTAGTTAATTCAAGCAGAATCGCTAAGAACTGCCCATGTCAATTTGGTAGTTCGTTTTGTTCGTTGGTAGTCAATTTTGTATGTAGATTGAATCGGGTAGTTACACAATAAGACTACTTTTCGGTCAGAGCCTTGGACCTCACCTCATCAACGATAGCGAGAAAGTGAAGAAAACCGTCACACCTGCGGGTGTTTTGTAGCCCAAAATCTTAAACTGCACAAAACATGGCTTGAGTTTTATTTGTTTTTCCGCATTACATGTTTACATTTTTAGGAAAAATTTGGTGTAGTAAAAACCCATGACCTTATTTTGCTATCAAGTTTCTCGACTATTAAAAGAGATAAGCGTTTAATTACTAAACAGTCAACATAGAAGTCGATGGAGGTGACGAGACATTTATATTATTGTCGACGTTTTATACAGTAGGTAGTACTTGTTGACAAATTAACGCAAAACCTTAACTACATTTGAATTGTGTCTTTTTGTAGTCCGAAATTTTCATTTTGTTATCACCTAATAAAAGTCCAGTAGAGAAAGTAGTTCATGATTGATGGTGGGATTATCCCATTCTTCTTCTTATCGTGTGGGCAGCAGGCCCCGGTGTAAGAGTTTTTCAGACCGCCTTACGGTCTCTGACGCGAATGGAAAATGATTTTCGTTTTTTTTAAATAATGATTTAAAAATTAATTAACATAAATAAAATAAATGTAGGGTAGATAAATTAAAAATTAAAAATATAGAGAACTTATAACTAACTTAACCTAAAAGACTTTTAAATACCTATCTATGTAGGCTTTTATATTTGTAATAGGCAATATGGTCGCAGCCTATTTACTATAGTAAATTATAGTACTAAAATTCAACTATTCTTTGCACGACGACTCTGTGGTCTGGTTTACATAGTAACACATTATTGATATGTATTACGAGTATGTAAAGAGACTTACTACGTAATAACAGTCATATAACAGTACCTACCAATAATTGTATACGTAACAAGGTAATTATTCTAGCTACCGTATAGAACACAACTTAGGTATTCTGTAAGCCTATTAAAATATCCTTTGTCAGCCGAAGCGTTAATAGATTTTTGTCATATTGCGTCTTATTTTTAGTTAAATGAAATTGGAAAGTCGCGTTTTAAACATCCTTTGTCTGACGAAAATATTTGCGTTTTTAAGTGTTCCGTAGTCAAACAAGGAACCCTTATAATTTCGTCCGTTCTGTCTGTCTGTCTGTATGCCCCGCCTCAATAACTCGCTCATATTTGCATCTATTGAATCGAAGTTTGGCATGAAGACAGATAACAGTAACACAAAAACAGTGTATTGACTTTAATTGGTTAATTTTGAAAATAGGACATAACTTCGTTTGCATAGAGAGCGGTGCAAGGACTATCCATTTAATCCAGAAATTCTATTCTCCGACGTCCTGAACCTTAGTTCGGATCTCGACGTTTGTGATACGGTCTAGAAGTGCCTATCTATACAGGAAATTACAAATACAGTTTCTTTTACTATACGATCACATTCAAACCAGGAAGATTTTGAAGGATAGATGGCATACCTAACCAATAGTAATTAAACTACTTATAAATAGCGCATTTATGACATCAGAGGTCTGCATAAAATAGCAACTAATTATTTATATTGCATCCGGTACGCAGAGGTGTTAAATCGGAAGGATAACGATATGAATTTCGTTTTGAATCTTGCTACATAATGTCGTTTTGAAACTAACCTGTAATGAAAGGTAGTAAAAAAAATTGTCGGTACACATTTATAACTACCTACCCGAAATATATTTAATCGGCTAGAGGTTGTGCATTTTGGAGAAAACATCATCTTTATATCTTGAAACCATAAATTATACGCCAGGAGACCGATTGCGCTAATTCAAAACATCAAGGTTATATTCTTATCCAATTTCAGAGCTAATCACATTGCAATCCAATTACTACTGTGCTAAACTCCGCATCGCGCTAAACTCTACAGACAGCCTTTAACGTGATCTGTCAAAACGGTTCTAACGGCTGTCATGAGCTATACCGCGATTAGCACAATACCAAATGTATCAAAAGTTATGGTTCGTAGTCCAGTCAAGGTTCAATCACCGAATATATACCGCGATTAAAAAATTACAATTCTACCTATTTGTTGGTTATCGGTTTGTCCCTGCAATACATACCTACCTAATAACATTCAAATGTGTGCATGGCTCTCTTTTTAAATTTGTAGATCCCATCTTGAAATAATATGTCACTCTCACGATTTTTACGAATCTAAAGACACCTTATACGTTTAAAATCCATCAAGCAGTTTAGGCTGTAGGACGTGCCAAAGAAATAGACATACAAACATACATACATACATACACACGAAACATAACCCTCCTTCTGGCGTAAACGGGTAAAAAGAAGTCTCTTATTGTAGTGTTAGTTTTCTTAAATATTACGAATCCATCACATTGAATCAGTCGGAACGATAGAGTTCCTAACGTTGTTTATAAAGTTCGATTTGAAACTGCTTTTATATGTATTCCAAACTTATCAAACAATTTTAAAGATAGGTATAATAAATCGGTTTTTGAACCCAAACTAGACATTAAAGCCGTTGTGCTTTAAGCTCTAGTATGGGAACACAATTACCAGGTTGTAAGTGGTAATACCGGAAGGATATTATTTAAAATAAGTAGATAGATACATAAATAACATACAAAAGCAATATACAACATTTAAAAATAATTTACATGATAGTGTTAAAGAGGCTGTACAATGACTTCGGTGTCAAAATGTCTTCCGGGTAGCATAAATTATGTATAATCGACAACGAAAATATTTAAAAAAAACTTAAATCTTATTTAAGTTCGCGTTGAGTTCATATTTGTTATTGCAGATTTTTTGCATGATTACTCAGCCACCATCGTTCATTAGTAGGTATCTTAAAAAAACCATGAAATGATTATGATCACCCGTGATTGATGGACAAAGATTCCCTAACGTAAATATGAAAACGATATTAACAAACTAGTACGGAGGTGATATCTTACTTGGTAAATAAGTAGGCAATTAGTTCAGGACATCAACCGTATACTTGAGTTTGTAATTAAGTGAGGAAAAGTGGATGAAAACTTTCACTGTCTTTATCAGGAAACAACGTAGGTACCTATGTCCTGTCGTAGGAAAGGAATAGGGTATTTGACAGGTTTTTAAAAACTGTTCTACGTTAATCACTTGATGTCTAAGGACTCTATAGAAAATGTATATTTTACGTTCCATTACATATAGTGCAAGAAAAAACAAAAACAAAAATTGTTCTTTAAATATCCCGCGATAACGCTTTTCCTGACAATATACGTGGCTACAAGAAGGTGACGTCACGATGACGTAAACTTTGTACGACACTCACACTCTACACGCAACTGTTTACAAGCAGTTGACGTCATCAAACATTCAGCCAATCACAGTCGTTGATCACGTGACTAAAGTAGACAAAAATATATTTTCTTTGTCGATTTTCTCTTAAAATATCCAGTATTTTTCTTAACTGACTAAATAGTTGGTTTCCAAAATTCATATTCTGATGCTATCAATAGATCCTTTATTTTACATGCTGTCAAATACCCTAATGTCAATGATTGTTTTGGTATCTCAAACTCAACATGTTTATAACTCATCGGAGCCCTATCGTCGCGCTCTTGGCCAGTTTTTTCAGTCTACCACCGCGTCGGAAGGTGTTCTGTTGTAGAAAGGATGCGGTCAGAGACGAGGCATTCAATTTAAACAGAATCCGGTAGACTCACTGCTGAGTAAAGACATCACACTTGATCCCACATAGCAGCACATAGGTAGGTTCTCGGTAGAACAAAACGACATACTTTACAGAAAATTATAGATTGTGTTGCCTTTTTACTACATTTATCCTCAAGGAACTTTTTATTGTTATCAGTTTTTAAGACTTTGTATATCTTGCACATAAGTAAATAAACCCTCATCAGCCGGTCATAGTCAGGGTCAGTGACTCTTTACAATAATACAATATGTATGCGGCAGGTGGTGTAGGTAAGTTAGTAGCATACTGCCCAGTACTCGGCCAAAGATGATGAATATATGTATAGCTAGCTTGTATTTGCATAGCATAAGCATATGCTCACGAGTATATTCCCCGAAGTGGTAGTCAGAGATATTCTGAATCCTCAGAACATCCACGTTTCTCCAGTAGTACCGAAACTCTGTCCAGTATCGGGGAGTGAGCCCGTCGTCACGTATAATGGACAGTGGGTACAATACATGCCTCGAAATTGAAGCATGCAGGTTTCCTTACGATCTTTTCCTTCGCTGAAAAGCCAGTGATGTTATAAATTACAATTACAAATAGTACAGATTTCCATACAAATCTTAAGTTAATCCTAGCATTAAAACTGTATATTTTAACGAAAATCAGACTTCATACAAGCATAGAGATTAGTTTCTAGATTGTTTCTGAAAAATGTCATTGACTTTAATTGGTTAGTATTGAAAACATCACCAGACTTCGTTTGTATGGAGCGCGCTCCGAATTATAGGTATGTTGATCACGTGACTAAAGTAGACAAAAATATATTTTCTTTGTCGATTTTCTCTTAAAATATCCAGTATTTTTCTTAACTGACTAAATAGTTGGTTTCCAAAATTCATATTCTGATACTATCAATAGATCCTTTATTTTACATGCTGTCAAATACCCTAATGTCAATGATTGTTTTGGTATCTCAAACTCAACATGTTTATAACTCATCGGAGCCCTATCGTCGCGCTCTTGGCCAGTTTTTTCAGTCTACCACCGCGTCGGAAGGTGTTCTGTTGTAGAAAGGATGCGGTCAGAGACGAGGCATTCAATTTAAACAGAATCCGGTAGACTCACTGCTGAGTAAAGACATCACACTTGATCCCACATAGCAGCACATAGGTAGGTTCTCGGTAGAACAAAACGACATACTTTACAGAAAATTATAGATTGTGTTGCCTTTTTACTACATTTATCCTCAAGGAACTTTTTATTGTTATCAGTTTTTAAGACTTTGTATATCTTGCACATAAGTAAATAAACCCTCATCAGCCGGTCATAGTCAGGGTCAGTGACTCTTTACAATAATACAATATGTATGCGGCAGGTGGTGTAGGTAAGTTAGTAGCATACTGCCCAGTACTCGGCCAAAGATGATGAATATATGTATAGCTAGCTTGTATTTGCATAGCATAAGCATATGCTCACGAGTATATTCCCCGAAGTGGTAGTCAGAGATATTCTGAATCCTCAGAACATCCACGTTTCTCCAGTAGTACCGAAACTCTGTCCAGTATCGGGGAGAGAGCCCGTCGTCACGTATAATGGACAGTGGGTACAATACATGCCTCGAAATTGAAGCATGCAGGTTTCCTTACGATCTTTTCCTTCGCTGAAAAGCCAGTGATGTTATAAATTACAATTACAAATAGTACAGATTTCCATACAAATCTTAAGTTAATCCTAGCATTAAAACTGTATATTTTAACGAAAATCAGACTTCATACAAGCATAGAGATTAGTTTCTAGATTGTTTCTGAAAAATGTCATTGACTTTAATTGGTTAGTATTGAAAACATCACCAGACTTCGTTTGTATGGAGCGCGCTCCGAATTATAGGTATATTCCCTTAACCGACTAAATCCTGTCAATACTACTAATTTCAAATTTTCCTTCCTTTAGTATGTACCTGCTCTTAACGAGATTGACCTAGGATAACTGTTAGGAAGTGGACGATTGTGTGTCATTTTCCTCTCGACTGTCAGAAGCTACGACACGGATTAGATTGATACTGGATGATTCAAATGTTATTGTTATTGGTATACAGGATCCTTCTTAATATGCTGACTCTTTTTTAAGGGGATGATCAGACCGTCAAACTGAACAACTTTCTCTATGGCACCAAAGTCGAAATCGCAAAAATAAAATCAGCTTAGCAGATATTTTTTTACGCGATTTCGTTTTTGTCCCATAGAGAAAGTTGTTCAGTTTGATGATCTGATCATCCCCTTATAGAAGTGTCAGCATATTAAGAAGGACCCTGTATAGGTTTTATATCAGACTTGCTTTTTCCTGCGACTTCTTCATCGTAGCAAAATAAAATATAACCAGTTTTCAAGTCTAAACATAAGCTTTTAAACACAAAAAGTTTAATTCAAATCCTACCTGTAGTTCTTACGTGAAATAGAAACAAACAGATACACAAAATATTAAAAAATCTTTGAATCTTTGAGTCATAAACACCATATCGTAGCATTTTTTATAAATATCTTCAATGTACCTACATACACAATTCTTTTACAATTTTATAACAGTTTTCTAGACAAAAGGCGCCTGCGACTTCGTTCGTTCAGACCACTGAAATGCATATAAGTCTTTTTTTGCGACGAAATGAAAACTAAATGTCATTTCAACCTTTGCTTTAAAACTTGAAAGGGTTTTACTTGTTTTCAACCTATTTTTTTCTGTAATCCGAATCCGGATTGGTCCAGTGGTTTTTACGTAGGTAGTGCGTGCACAGATAAACAGACTTACAGACAAAACATAATCCAATCTTAAATTCCCCTATACATTATATACAATCTCGTACCTATAATTAAGCATAATAGTATGAATTTAGTTTTACAATACAATACAAATAAGAATATTTGCTCTATTTCTTATGGAAAGCAAATGAACGAGTAACTAAATGACTTTGATTGCACACCAAACATAAAATAACAACATAACTGAATAACTTTTAATTTTTTCAAAGCTATCTAAAGTTGGCGGCAAACTCTATCTTAACTATTACAAAACTGTAACAGAAGTTTGTCAAAAAAAAAAAGACGACGATTTTGTTTTTAGGTGTCCCACTACAAATCAACCTTTTTTAGAATTGTTGTTTGTCTGTTTGTTTGTGCGAGCATCACACGAAAACTACTCAATCAATTAATCAATCAAGTATACTTTATTTTATACCAAAGTATAAACAGTAAAATAGATACAGAAAAAAACAAAAGGCACGAAATAAGGCGGTCTTATCGCTAAGAAGCGATACTGAACCGATTTCGTTTTTGATAGCTTATGATCTGTCTTAAAATCTGGCATATAATTTGTGCGGGCGAAGTCGCGGGTTATCTCTAGTATACTTTGTAATTATTGGAATGCTATTAGATAATGCCACAGATCAACAACGATGTCAATGTTAACTTCTTTAAAGGCTCTACCTTCAAACTTAACTTTCTTGTAAATGGTCTTCTACTGTTAATTCGCGTGACTTCGTCCGCGTGGACATAGAGGTTGGTTGTTTATAGTGGTACCAATCGGTTTGCTCCCATAATAAAATTTGTTCAGTTTGATGGGTAGACTCTTAGTTTAAAAGGATGCTAATAATATCAATTTTACCCTGTATAAAAATGAAATAAAGAACAAATTATGTAGAATGCATTTACATAGATTCTTGTATGTTTGACTGTTAGTCTGTTCATATTTCGCACTTCAAATCTTCTGAACCGATTCAGATGAAATTTTTAAAGTTCTGAAAAGCATAGGGACTTACTATTTGGACTATGTGGTTTGTACCGACGAGCAGTATTAGTACATAGAGGCCAGTGGCTAATAACAATAACAAATAAAAAGATATAAGTAGATAGAAGTTGCATAATAAACAGAAAAATCCGCAAGGGAATCTAATCTATCCAACAGTATCTTCATACTCAAGTTGTAAGCAAAGATAATAAAGAAACAGTTTCTGGAATTTCAACTATCCCCAATCTATATAAAACGGATATAAAATAATAACGAAAAGTCTATTGTCTCTTCTGAAACCTTTAGTTCCTCAAACGTGGCACGTTTGAGTATAGTATAGGCTCCAGGCGTCGTCGGCCGAGCCCAAGGCAAACGGGGAACTGCAAGCGAATATTAAGTCACACTACAGAGTAACGAACAAAATATCGGTCGCTCATTACTAATCGGCAATGGAATTTTACTCATAGTTGATTTGTATAACAAAGGTCATATTCTACTAAATGGAATGCGAGAAAGATGATTGAAAATTGAAACAAATCGAAAAACCTTGACCTCGAAATTTAAACCCCCCCGGATCCAAGCAGGAAGACCAAAAATGCCATACGACATGATGATGAATTGTTCCACACATTTTATGTCGCTTGTTCCATGGACCATTATATTTTCGCAATTTGAATGCCGCTCCAGTAGTTACAATTTTTCAAGTTGATCATCTGAAATACTGACCCATGAAAATTTGGACAGTAATCCAAAAATAACTCAGTAACGGGCTTAGCCCCACTTGCGTCAACCTGGGCTAACAATAAACTCTGGGTTAAGTTGGTAGCCAATTATTTTTTATATAGGAAAACAATTGATAGAGCTATTTTACCCGGAGTTTATTGCTAACCCGGTTTGACGCAAGTGGGGCTAAGTACATTAAATTTTACCTAGAGGTGCATTTAGAAACATAAGATGTCAAACGATAAACACTTTATGTTAGTAGATCCATTTTAGGTTATTAGCGCATGCCAATAATGAATGACTTTCGTCTCGTTATGAACACCGTATGATTTCTTCTTTGCTCTGTGGCCCAGCCGTAGGAAAGTTACAGATGTTAATAGTACCACTCCGCAGCGAATGTTAGCTGCAAATTGATTGAACTGAGTCTTCGAACCTTGAGGATATCTTGCTGTTTCCATATTATCTTTTTTGACATTTTTATGGGCTTCGCACTGAGATTCTTGTGTCTAATACCTTTATATTTTGCTAAAAGATAATAACAATCAAAGTGATAAATAGTTGCCAGAAATATCGACCTTCATTTTATCCTGTCAATGATTTAAAATAGAATTTAACTGCGCATTGCACCTTGTTAAGCAGGTGACCTTTTATTTGTGTCGGAGCTTAATAATAACCCGTTTGAAAAGTTAACTTTATTCTCATTCCTATATTGTGACATTCTGATATAGGCAGCGAAATAAGTTCACCATATTTGGTTGAATGGATTACTTAATAGAGTTAATTAATGTTTAGCTACTTTACTGGCCCGAGCTAGATTACATATTGAATAGGTATAGCAGAAAACTCTGTCAATAACACAATTCCTACTAATATACGAAAGAGTGTCTGTCTGTTACGTTTTAACGGCTAAACCTCTGAATTGTGATGAAATTTATAAAGAGATAGCTTGAATCCTGCATGGCTAGCATGCCACGACAAAGCGTTTAAACGAGAAAATCGTCATGCTCGCTCTCTCTGGCATACGTAATATAATAAGGATGGAGAGACATCTCGATTTTTATCGTTTTCTCTATTACACCAGAGATAGTAGCCGGGACCAACGGCTTAACGTGCCATCCAAAGCACGGAATCATCTTTCTTTTCAGACAATCAGGTGATTCAGCCTGCAATGTCCTAGACAACTGGGTGAAAATGCACAAAGTGACAAATCATTAGGTGTCCCCCGTGGGAATCGAACCCACGACCTCCGTGTCAAGAGTCCAATGCTCTTAACCATTAGACCAGGGAGGCATGATGATAATGATGAATTTCGTACAAATAAACCAATAAGCAGAAACGAGAATCCAAGAGAAAGGTGATGTCATAAAATATCAACACCTTTAGATTTAAATAATGAAAGTGTATGCAAAAGTTTTATAAATGCAAATCCTTTAGACGGAGCAATCAAAGCAGTATCAACACCGTTAATCTTATTACCATTCGTGTTATGTACGACTTGAGTATCTGGACTCAACATTGCCGAGTTGACACCAAATCCTAAGCAGACCCTTACCACCGGTTTTTGGATCGTTGCAAAATTATTTTTAGTCATTTAACGTGAAAAAAGTCTTGTTCAGGGTCCAACTTAATATGCTGACACTTTTTGAAGGGGATGATCAGACCATCAAACTGAACAACTTTCTCTATGGCACCAACATCGAAATCGCGAAAAAAAATCAGCTGTCCCATACATTTAGCACAAGTAGGTTTGCAGTTTTGTATGGAAGAGCTGATTTTTTTTCGCGATTTCGTTGTTGGTGCCATATAGAAAGTTGTTCAGTCTGATTATTCCCTTAAAAAATGTCAGCATATTAAGAAGGACCCTGTATGTATAGTCATAGAAAAAAGAAAACTTATCTATGTTGTAGCTTTGAAAATGATTTAGCAAAAACATTTACATGCAGAATTGCTTGATGATTTTTCCAATGCGTGCAAAATTTGAAATAAAAAAAAGAGGAACAGAAAATACAAGTGGTGTGTTATGCGCTCAAATAAAATAAACAACGTAGAGTCCTAATCAAAAAATAAAATTATATTGAGAAACTTTTCTGGTTTTAAAATGATACCTAAATTCACAAACTAAACGCTGATCAACAATATTTGTTAATCAGAAACCCGGAAATTCAGTCATATGTCGGACATATGAATAGTAGTTACAGAACATTAATTCGATTAAAGCAATGATGCAAGTTTTTATTGATTTATAACTTCCCGTACTCATTGGTATTTAGAATAATTTTAATATTAGTAGCGTAGTAGTGGCAAATGCCATCACATGGTAAGTGTAGTTCTAATAGTGAGGTCCCTTGAATCAAGCTATTTTAATTTTTATACTGAAGACATAAGTATACAGTTGGGAGTGTTCTTATTTGGGTTGAATTGTAGATTAGCAATGGAAATTACAGTGCGTGAGCAGTTTATATTGAGCAATGGGGTAGGTCAGACATGAATGCTACCTTCATATTTTATTAATAGGCTTTTGCTAAACACATTGAAGCGAGTTTTGGAAAATTGGTGTTATAGACTAGTTGTTTAACTAGATGAGGCTACTTTTTCTAATATCAGATGCAGAATATCGAAGACGAACAAGTATTAAATGTGATAAGTGACGACAAATAGATCTATACTATTAATTCAGAGACTCATAAAAGAAATCGAATAAGAATCAATAAATATGAAGTTAATGATAAAATGTTGTTTTGAGTAAGGTACTTTTAAACTTTGCAGTATTATTTTGCCGTCATATTTTGTTTGCCTTAGTATCGGAATGACCTATAAGCAAAATTACCTTCGCATCACAACGTCCTAAAAGCAAACTGTCCTATTATCAAATCGACCTAAATATCAGTTTCGTGCTTATATGCTCTCTAGGATTCTCTAGGATAGATTTGCGATTTCGTTTCTGTATAACAGTTACGGTAGTATCATATAATATCATTGCTGTATAATACTTACGTTTTGTTTTTTAGATAAAGAGGATTTTTGTTTGCCAATTTTGCAGTGTAACTATTTTGGTAGTTAGACTTGAATACTTGTACAATGTTTCAACTAAAAGTATGAATATAAAAGTATGTATACTGTTTACTCGCTGTTTATCGCTTTTAGTGATAAGACCGCCATTTGTACCCTTACGTTCTGTTTATTCTGATTTGCAACATACAGCAAGTATGTTTTTGGTGTGAAAATAAAGAATATTAAAGTTATGTTATGTTTACTTCCATAGCATGCCGTCCCATTTTATTACTCTCGGACTGCGAGTCTTTGCTTTTCTTTTTTTTGAGTGTCCTACCTATAAAATATTTACTATAAAAAGATCGTCCCTGACCGCGATGTGCATCGTTTAATCAGCTTTGATCAATCTTCGTGGGTGACAAATACAAAAGGTTAGAGGACTACCTTTTGATGTGAAATGTTACATAGACCTTCGGATTAGAACGTATTAAGATATAAGGACAATGTCACATGAGCACACCTAACTATATAAGCCACGGTTAATACAGAAGAGACGTGTGGCGGTGGCGGATAATCTATGTAACACAATATAAACCTTATAATACGTAACATAGCGTCGTTTTTATCGTAAAGAAGAATCGCGCCAGCGCCTCCAGGTGACGTCGCCTGGAGGCGCGGGCGTAATTCTCCAAACGACGCTATGCTACGTACTATAAGGTTTATAAATATGTTACTTTGACTATCCGCCACCTCCACACGTCTCTTCTGTATAAACCGCGCCTAAGTACCTACAGTACGACCAGGAAAATAATTAACCTCGTCAATCTTCGTTTGCGCAGTCCCCCGACAAAACTCGAACTCGAAGGGTGCAAAGTCGGATGGCTGCGAAAAGGGTGCGAAAACAATCAGCCAATCGCAAAGCATTGAAAATGGCACATCCAGATTGGTCAATTGCGCAGGTACATCGGGGGCACTTATAAATCTGGCACTATAAGTGATTATTTAGGAAGGAGATGATAAGCCTCGAAACTAAATAGTGTGGAGGATTATATTTTCTTCATTCATAGTCTTTAAGCATACCAGATGTGAACGCAGAATGATTCCTGCGTAATATTTATGTTCCACTTCATAAAATAAATAAGACAGCAATTGATCATGTCTTTCTGGATCAACAGTCTAATTCACTTCACCATCATCGTTAGTCTGTTTCCCCCTCTACGGGTTTTAAACCTCCTCTTTTAAAATGTTATCTACCGTTAGTTAAAAGGAATCAACACTATTATAAAACTGTAACAGAAGTTGTCGGTGCAATGTACATTGAAGATATTTAAAAATTACAGGGGTATTAAATGTCCCTGACGTCAAATAACTGATTTTTGGATTATTTGTCTGTCTGACTGTTTGTTAGTGTATTTTTTTTTTGTTCGATATTAATGAAACTTTTTGTTTTTCTACGTTGACGGGACGAAGTCGCGGGCAAAATCAAGTACGTATTGTATAATCTCAGCAAAAAGAGATCATAAGGAAAAACTAAATTTAAGTTTCAATCAAATCTGCTCATTGCATAACACTAAATGGGAAAGGTTAACGTCCAATAGACCCAACAGTAGAATATGCAGAGAAGCATGCTATATGATGTAAATATACTTCAATGCGAATATTTTCAAGGGGATATATTTGACATTATTATAAGCTGCTAGCTTTTACCCGCAAGCGCAACTTCGTCCGCGTGGATTTCGGATTTTCTAAAAATCGTTTCGTAGTGTGGGTCTTTCGTGGTGTGGGCAAGCCCACACGATAAGAAGAAGTGCACCCCTACAATCTCTGTATTCCAAATTTCATGTTTCAAACTTCAGCGGCTAACGCTGTGCGTTGTCTGTCAGTCAGTTACGATACTGTTTTATATGTATAGATATACTTATGTCATTAACCTTTACTCAAGTTAATTTCTCTCGTATTAAAGTGTAGGTACCATAAAAATAATAATATGCAGGTTCCTGTGAATGAAAATGTTAGTATTGATACTATACAGGGTGAAACAAAACACCCTGGTAATACTTAAGGGGGTGCTTCAGACCATCAAATTGAAAAATGTTCACTATGGAGCCAACATCGAAATCGCAAAAAATAATTCGCTCTTTCATACAACACTGCAGTACCGTCTCGACTCAAATGTACCTATAGGACAGCAGATTTTTTTAGTTTTCTCGACGTTGGCTTTATAGTGAAAGTTGTTCAATTTGATGGTCTGAAGCACCCTTAAGTATTAATAGGGTGTTTTGTCACACCCTGTTTATTCCTACACGTCTTGTCATTTCTGTTGATAATATTATAACACTTTATTTGCTGGTACCGTTTATAACCGATAATAAAATTAACAGTTTGCATAATATTCTCCATTAACCTATAGTTATACGGCATGATAGATAGCTAATGATAATGACGTTTTAATGAAATGTTTTGCGAATAACATGCGGAGATACCGTTGTAAAAATCTAATCAGTTTAAAGAGGATAATGCCCTCTAGCGCGCTCCATACAAACGAAGTTTAATTATATTTCGGATACTATTGGTTAGTCGTGGTCGAAGGTAGAGTCAATTATTTTTTTAAACACGGAATAGAAACTTATCACTCTGCCCGTGGTTTGACAGATTTTCGTTTAAGTACAGTTTCAATGCTAGGATTTATTTAGGTTTTGTATAGAAATATTTCTTATTGAGGTGCCATCCTAAGATGAAAGTAAAATTAATGGATATGCCCAAAGCGCGTTTAGTTGAAGCACACAAGTAGTGCACTTGGTCCATACAAACTAGCACACTTGTCTGTCATATTGGTACATCAATCAATCAATTAATCAAACAATCAAGATTAGTATCTTGATTGTGTTTGAAAAAAATCCTTTAATTTAATTAGTTATTATTAGTATTAATTAGTTAGTAACGGGGGACACTTAGTGATATGTCACTTTGTGAATTTTTCCCCAGTTGGCTAGGACATTGCAGGCTGAATCACCTGATTGTCTGAAAAGAAAGATGATTCCGTGCTTCAGATGGCACGTTAAGCCGTTGGTCCCGGCTACTATCTCTCGTAGTAGTCGTTACATAAAAACCACATCAGAGGCCGTAAGGCGATCTGAAGAAACTCTGACACCAGGGCTTGCACACACGATAAGAAGAAGTTAGTACTGTAAATATGATTTATCTTCATTTGTACTGCAAGGACTATCCTCTTAACGCGTGTCTCAAACTCAGAATTTAGGTTATCAACTGCTAGTGTTTATAGCTCTGTTTTTGTACGTAGACTTTTATAAATCCATCGACAAACAGTGAAAGGAACTTGTTCGTATTTAATAGTTTACTAAATGTCAGACTTCCTTATCGGTAAAGAATTAATCTTAGTATGTTATTTTTAAAAGTCGCCTTCCAACACTAATAAATCGTAAATGTTAAAACTGTTGCAATAGTATACGTTGACGTAAGAGGTGTAACAGCGAGGATGTAACGTATCAAAGAGAGAATGTATGACAAAGTAAAAACCTGTAATATACTGACACCCTCATAAATAAACATAGCAGATGCGGAGTTTATGCTAAATTTTGCATTGTGACGTAATAGTGGGAACAAATTAGCACAGATGAATTCAGATATGACTATTAGGTATTCAACGAATGCATGTGACAACAACACGTATACATCAATATACATGGTTAGTGTAAACAGTTGCATTACTTTAAGGAGTGACTGTATCCATGATCGATCCCCGTCCAGGCCGACTCGTACCAACGAGTTTTTCGGAATTTATGAACGATTTGTAACACCACTGGCTTTCCGGTGAAGGAAAACATCATGAGGAAACCTGCATGCTTCAATTTCGAGGCATGTATTGTACCCACTGTCCATTATAAGTGGCGACGGGCTCTCCCCCCCGTCACACTGGGCAGAGTTTCGGTACTACTGGTGAAACGTGGATGTTCTGAGGTTTCAGAATATCTTTGAGTACCCCCTCGGGGAATATAGACGTGAGCATATGCTTGTATCCATGATACAGAACGGATTTGGATGAAATTTGGCACACAGATAGAATATGTTCTGCGTGAACACATAGGATACTTTTTAAGGTCCACGCAGATGTAGTCGCGGGCTACGTACGCTACGCAGGGTAACAGCTAGTCTACGATAATTTTTAGAGTTGACTGAAAATTTTGAAACTAATGTAAATATAACAAAAAAGTTCTTGGAACAGGTTCCATTCAATAAACATTACAATTGTAATGTACAATGACAATTCAAAGTATATTGCTGAAACTGTTAGGACTGGTATCTATTCAAAGAAATTCGACTTGCGATCACCCCAAGACCCCAACTGCAGATTACATTGATTGGACTACCATCAATACACGATATTTCATATGTAAACTAGGTATATCTGTTTTTTAGGGTTCCGTACCCAAAGGGTGAAAACGTGACCGTATTACAGTACGACCCAGGAAAATATTTAACCTCGGCAATCTTCGTTTGCGCAGTTCCCCGACAAAAACCGAAGTCAAATCAAAGGGTGCAAAGTCGGATAGCAGCGAAAAGGGTGCGAATACAATTAGCCAATCGTGACAAAGCATTGAAGGTTGCACATCCTGATTGGTCAATATAATATCGCGCGCTACTGCACAGGTTCATCGGGGGAACTTATAAATCTGGGACTAATGTACCTAGCCTACGTTGTCCGTATGACCGTCCGTCCGTCCTACCTATTTAGGGCTATAACTTTTGAACCATGATAACTAGATAGTTGCAATTTTCACAGAATGTGCGTTATTATTGTGGATTTGCTAACAAATAATAAAAATGCCAAAGTTATAAATTAAGAGGTCTTCACAGGACCAGGGTACAGTGAACTAGTTTTAATAAAAGTTTTTTTTTCACGCTCTATCGTAAAAACGGTCATACATACAAGCGTAAAACTTGGTGTGATTAAAAACCGGTCAAGTGAGAGTCGGTCTCGGGCTTAAGGTCCCGGAGAAAACAAACTTTTTTGTAAGTTAATATGTTGTGTGGTGGTGAGGTACGGAACCCCTAATGGGTGATTGTACCCAATGTATGAGATAGCTGTCTATTTTCGCGATTTCGTGTTAGTCCTATAGAGAAAGTTTTTCGGTTTGATGGCTGCCAGCAAGTTATGAAACACCCTATAGTTCATAAAAATAATTCTCTAATAAATTACTTGTTTTATATCGCTATAGTTTGCTTAAATTTATAATGTTATTCTCCAATTATATATTATGGTTGAGTGTCTGTTTAAATACTCGAGGTACATAACTGCAACCGAAATTAATCTCGATTCTCGCCGACCTTTCCACAGCCGAATTTTAAAAATCTTCGTTCCCAATTAAATATAAACTAGTCGAACAAGTATGTATTCTGAAGCCCAATCTTGCAATTATAAAAATAGTGGATCGTAACAGTGAAAGTCGTAATACTTGATGTAAGACCTTTCCGCGATGTCATCCATCAGAATATCTGAGATAAAGCGGTGTACGAAAAATGTTACGACTTTTATAATTTAAGAATGTGTCTATTATAATTTGTAGCTGAACTGACCTCGTGACCTAAGTCTTATGTCACAGCCAAAAGAAGGAATTTCGCAAAGCAACGCTTTCTTAACACCGGTCTAGATTACGCAGATCCGTTTTATTTGTATGACTGATACGAGTTAATTTTATGCCCACGTCCGTTGTAAACTACCTGTTATGAAACCTATACAGTTTTCCTGAATCGACCTTGACTAATTTATAAGTCAGTTTTCTATGCTGTAACCTTTGTTTTGAATGTTCCAATGTTATAATTCGCTATAGTCTTCAATTACTACCACGCAATAATTCTAATAATAGGTATGTTGCATTGAAGAATGCATGTATTATCTTACAAAATAATACATTTTATTAATTACTAGATTACTTCTTCCGCACCGAATCCAATCATCGTAGCTAGATAAAATAAGTAAATACCAATTTTTAAGACTAATCATAAGTTTTTAAGGACAAAAAGTTCATCAAAATTGGCCCAGTATTTTTTTCAAACAAACATAGTTTTAGAATATAGTCGAAATTATTTTTATGAATGTGGTTTTAACTAACTCAAAACTAAAGAAGATATTAAACAGAATCTGAGTAAAATAAAACCATAACCATAAAATTTTAACAATCTATATAATATAGTAAACTCTTTATTATGTCACGCATTTATGCAATCAATTGAAAATAGTTACTTTTAGTGATAAGATAATTTTCTTCACACGGGATTTCCCGCTAAAATTGCATGTTTTGGTTTTAGAATTATATCGCACGCTATTTCCCATGGTTTGCGTGTGATTGGATGCATAATCTGTAATGTGAAATGTTACGTTTTACCCTCAGCGGTAATTTCACCTGTATTACATTGATTTAACGGTCTCATTACCATAATTCTGTATTAGGTCTACATTTTGTTAGCTTGTGGGTTTAGAACGGTTGTTGTACCATTTTGATATAGATAGATAAACAATTTAAATACACAAGTAACACAAACTCAAACATAATATCACAGTTGTCATACAATACAAGGCAACATCAACAAACAACATGTTACTTAAACAGGTCCCAGTTCAAAATAGGCTTTGCCCGAAAGCATGGTGCAAGCAGGGTGTCGGCCTGGACGGGGATCGAACCATCGCCTCCTGCACGGCAGGCAAATAGGTTACTCGCCACTGGACCACCACGGCTTCGTTATTGTATGCATTTCTTTATAACACTTATCTTTAAATAAATATATTTCATCGGTAGTTAAAAGAAAAAAGAATGAAGCCATAAACAATATGTTAACACAATACCGCTTCGTAACTCAATGTCACTAAATGCTTGTTTTATTTGTGTATACATTTCGGTTGTAATGTGCTTCATACAAGCGGAACAATGCATAAAGAAGGCTGCAATGTACTTCCTTATGTCCGGAATCGAACCTTGACATAACGAATCCCTTGAACATATACGAGACTTGACGCACGCGTAGCGAAGTTACTGGAAATAACAAGTTTTGTTTGCGACATACCAGCTTTGGTTTCATTCACGTAGGTTTATTTAGACTCTTACCTGAAACAAATAAAGTTTTACATTATACATAGGTACCTGTAACAAACATTAATTTATATTAAGTATTGTATACAAGGTGTAACAAAACACCCTCGTAATATTTAAAGGGGTGGTTTAGAGTTTAGACCACCAAACTGAACAACTTTTACTATGAAGACAACATCATCATCATCATAAAAAAAAAGTCCTGTGTTCGGTACATTTGAGTCGAGTTAGGTACTACACTTGAAAAAACAGCAGTTTTTTTTTCGATGTTCGCACATAGTAAAAGCTGTTCAGTTTGTTGGTCTAAACCACGCTTTTGAAATGCTACTAGGGTGTTTTGTTATACCCTGTGTATTTTATTAATTTTTCAGACACATTTACGATAAGTCCTATTACAAAGAAAATTTTTTGCCTATTAATAATTTTAACAAATTACTTACCAACACTACCCTCAATTTTTCATGTGCATTTGGGTAATTCCTACCAAATTCATAAGAGTATCGTTATAAAATTTGGAATTTCCCCTTCTTCGTCTAATTTACCCAATACGAAAAATTTTGCGTTGGATTTTTTTTGCAAATGCAAAAAGATGAGTGGGTTGAGTGAAGTGGGTAGACCACCCCGAAAGGGTCATGTGTTTTAATAATTTCGAAACATTACTTCAACTACCAAGTACCTCTTCAAGCATGGTACTGTGACATTCTCATGTTATCTTTCTTTAGTTGGACTAAATAATGTAATTTTGCTAAAAGAAATATATTTTTCTAGATTTATTTTACCACTTTATCGGCGTGATAAATATGTATACCCATGTCAAATTACAGCTCTCTAGTACTAAGCGTCTCTGAGCTAAGCCGCGGACAGACGGACAGATGGACGGACATGGCGAAACTATAAGGGTTCTTTGACTACGGAACCCTAAAAACGAAAAAAGGAAGGATACGCTGAGTGATTCTCCGCCTAATATTCGTGACAAATTAAATTTCTACAATCTAAAAACATATATTTTCTTGATTAACTATCTCTAAATGATTAGTGTATTTGTCTTGGCGTAGTTATTTTTCGCCATGAAAGGCGTATTCAATTCGCCACGAAAATTATGCTGAGAACGCTACGCGCAGGACCGAAAAACTAACCCATTTACGAAAAGGTTAAGTTAAATCCAATAGAAGATGATAGAAGGGCGAAGAAAAAGTAGTAGAAATAATGTTTAGCCTAGATTTTATTCAACGTTAAAAGATTGAAGTCATTTAAATTGCAGTGTAATTATGTATTACCGAAGAATCCGTTAAAATCGGTCACAAAAACGGTAATTTTGCAAAACTTAATTTTCGTCGAGACAAAAACCTGTTTAACAGTGAAATATTGAAATTTTATTACCACTTTAAAGACGTAGGTAGCTGTTTTTATACTTAAGGCATAATATAGGTACAAAAATATAAGTACCTACCTATCTACCGACTATTCGAAACAAACATAATGCTTACGTAATAATCACAATTATTTAACCATCTAATGATAAATTAATGTCAATTTGATTGTTCAATTAGTCTTGCTGATAAACTCTATAAAGGAAAAATAAGTATGGCTGATTATCTCTTTTGTTAATGCCAGATGCCAGAATGGTGAGCCGAAAACTTGCTCAAGAAAAAACGTACGAGCGAATACCTAGTTAGAAACTTTTCTAATATATAACCAAGAAACTACAAGCATACTGTTGTGGTAAAGATCACTTTTAATTATAAAAACGAATGGGTATGAACGTGTATGTGTGTATGAATGGTATGTGTATGTGAATGTGAATTTGAGTCTCTGTAATTGGGAATTCATCCAGTCGCTCTTCGCAAATTTTTTTAGGTCGTCTGTCCAGCGGGTAACAAGGCGTCCCATACTACGCCTACCAGTTAGCGGTCTCCATTCTAGAACTCTGACACCCCAGACAACGCGGTATCGGTATCCGACCCCACGCGACGGGGCGGACCCCACGGTAGCGGGAAGCGACGAGATGCGGAAGGCCGATGACAGAGTATTTTGGCGCGCCATGGGAGAGGCCTATGTTAAGCAGTGGACGATGATGGGCTGATGATGATGATGAATTGGGAATTCCTATGTGTAAGTCTCTTTCTCTTTTCTATTCTTCAGAACATAATTGTGTTTGCATAGCAAACTTCATTTAATTTTTACCTTTTAAAACTATAATATTATGGATGACTCAAAAATTTTATCACCATACACTATAGGAATGAATGTTGTGAATTGGAACAATGATCGCTTTGACTCGTTTGCCTTATCAGTAACGAATTACAACAAAGTTATGTGCGTTTATGAGTGATTCATATTATGTCTAATTGATTTTAAAAACCTTTGAATATTTGGTTCGTTATTCATCAAACATATTCGTATAGGTACCTAATAACAATAATAAATGATAAAGAAGCAGAATTATTGGGGGTCTTGACAGATTTGCACCTGTGACACCCAATGCGACCATATCGTTTTGTGAAAAACCTTTTATAGTTCCCTATTAATCCCCACTACATTCAGGGATCGCAATGGTTTTTAACAGTGAAGCAGTACAATGTTTCATTTTTTACGTAAAGTCACCACCATAATCCCTTCTTCGGGGCGGTGAGAAACTTTTCTACAACTACCAACGCATACAGTTAAATTTTATTCACTATGTAGAGTGTGTTTTGCGAAATAGTTTCCCATCTTCTAGCAAATTCTGTACTTTCGTAACAAGTTGAATCTCTTAATGTTGATATTCAGATTGTGTCACCGGAAATGTCGTCAAGAGACTCGTTTCTATTTCTAAAACTTACTGTACTACTTGCAATTTATATTTGTATTATTATTTCTATATACATTTTTGTTTTTCTATCTGGACTATATATTTTGAAAGTATTTAAGAATAATATGTATCATCTTCATCATACGTCCCACTGTAGGGCATCAGTCCACCACGTGGATTGGTGGACTACACATAAGCAATCGGAATTTCTTCTTCAGCGTATGCAGGTTTCCTCACGATGTTATCCTTCATCTTTTGAAAATAGTCGGTATTACGTAAATAAGTGAGAAAACATACTTTAAAAAATTGGAGTGATTCATAACATATTTTATAGGTACCTAAATAAATTATGTTCAAACGAATATAAATTTCACGTATTCCTTTGCTTATAATTTCTATCAAAATTCAAACGAAACTTCGTAACAAAACGAAACTCGTGATTGGCAAATATGCCAATAAAATTCCAAGATCAATGAATAAACTTCCAAGATCAATGCTTAAGGTCGTTAACAATCGAACTATGAGTGATCTTAGACAAAGATAAATTATACATACCCATATGCAAGGTGAATTACGATTTAGATACGAATTAGTGTTCATATTAGAATAACGCAGTCAGACAATAAACACGATCAAAGATATTTAGTTGTGTTCTCTGATCTTTGAGACAGATTATTAGAGATCGGATATTCGGATGCATATTATTTACCTAATCTTCATTTTTGGCTACGAAATTATGGAAGCTACTTCTAAAAATTTTCTTTTTACTAATCGGAGGCATAGTGTTGAAACGACTTCTTAAAACTATTTGATTTAAAAAAGAAAAACATATTATATTCAGTAAAATAAATTCCGGGATGTCAGGAAGTTCGGGAATGCATAACTACTCGGATGCATAGTATGGAGGCGACTTTTTAAAATTATAAAATGAAAAATTGAATAAAATTTCGATACAAAAGTGTACTCCATACTAGCCAACTCCTCAACTTTAGGTAAATATGCATCCGATTATCCGATCTCTACAGATTATGCTATTTGGATCCTGGGTCCGGCAGTGTACGTTTTAGAGCAGAATGTTCACCTACGACACAATACCCATCAAAATAAGAAGTTCAAACACCTCAAAAGATAGTATCACAAAAAATTGGTTCATTAGAATATTTATTGCCGGCTGCTATTATGTACGGAACCTGTTTTCACAGACTTCTTTCTAGAATATCGGAAAACACCTTGACCTAATACTCGTACTAACTAGACATACACCTTGGGTTTGAGAGGACTGTAAACAAACAATAAATAGTTTTGTCAAGTACGTCTTCAAGTGTAAAAGAGTAAACAAGATAAGTAAGTAGGTATACCTACTTCCATTGTCAGGATCAAAGATCACTAAAATTGCTTGTCATTTTCATAAACCTAACCAAGTGTCAGAGAACAGCCAATCTGGAAAATTCTGGATTAAGTCAGAACCTTAGGTGGTTGTTAGGATAATACTGTGAGCGATAGGCTTTCCTACTCTAAAATATGAATATCGTGGTGTTGCGCGCCTAACCAAATTTGACCTACCCGCGTGCTTCGACCACCTGGGGTGCGTTCAGAACCTACGCCCAGAGTGCACTCCGAGTGCAACTTTTCGCACTAACGCCGTTCCGAGCCTCAGTGAAAAAACACTCTTTGCAACTCGGTTGTCACAACTCGACCGTTCCGAACCTCTGACGGGTTGCAACATTTAACCATCAAATTCGATGGTTAAAAAACACTCTGACGTTTGGATTATCTGTGGTTACTTGACTTTTTGCTCATTTTGAATAAAAGTTAGTTTTTTTCAAATTATTTTATTCACTTTATGATTCTCTAGCATGGAAGATGAGTTTTTATTGTATTTGGAAATGATGGAAGCTCTGGAAGCCCATATTACTGTCAATGTCAAAATTGTAGGTTATAAAACAACCGTGATCGTTCCGTACCTTATTGCTAGTTGAAAAACAACTATTCGTTCTGTACCTTAGATTGAAAAACAGCCAAACAACCGCACCCGTAGGTCCTGAACGCAGCCCAGCGCGGACTTCATTAATGCCAACCAGAGTGCGATCGGCTAAATATCCAGCATCAATACGAAAGAAGATACTGCCACAGATTATAACACTGATAGTGCTATATCACTGTTTACATCTCTTAGTTTTCAATACATTTCAATTCACCATTCGAAAGTAGATTGGAAGGTTTTACGTTGATGACATAACAGACTCAATTCGTAATGTTTCGTACGTGAAAATAATGTAACGTAATTATTGATAACATACAGTTTTCAGACTATAAAAATAAATGTTAATCTATTTCACATACTTACTTCCATATTACTGACACGTAATAAGTAAACTATGCAGATGTTTATCATTTACCATACAAGAAATGAAGGTATTTTATTAGATAATTGTAGGAAACTAGGTAAGTGTGACATAATAGGATATTTATGCAAATTAACAAGAAAATCATAATTTTAAGTACCGTTTGAATAATGTTTATACAAAGGTCGATACTTAGGAGTAGACGCTTAGCAGAACAATGCCATCACGACCATAGTACCATATCAATAACGTATACGTAAGCCTCAGTTTGTATACCTATCACAATTTGTGCATCTCTTCTTGTGTCCGTACAACTATGAGTATAGGTAGTCAGTTGTTTTAACGCGTTTTTATATGATAAAGAAGCTCGTCAGATATCGTATGACAATCGTTCATTCTGTAGTGAGCAATGGTCGTATGGAGGCTGACAGCCCAGGGTGTCCCAGACGAACCCAGGTTTCGTTACTCAGTGAGGCACTTTCTTTGCACACCGAGATCCGAGATCAACTTATCTTAACCGGATCGAATGTAATCGTAATTGATATATAGATCACATTATACACTCAATGAAAGGGTTGATTAACATGTTGCTTGTAGTCAATGAAAGTCTTCATTAACATCGTACTACAAATTTTTATAAATAAATTATGTCATCAATAATAATGATCGTCATTTAGCCCGTCATCGTCGACTGATGAACATACAGGATCCAACTTAATATACTGACACTTTTTTAAGGCGATGACCAGACCATCAAACTGAACAACTTTCTCTACGGGACCACCATCGAAATAGCGAAAAAAAAAATCTTCTGTCCCATACATTTAGCTCGAGTAGATTTGTAGTTTAGTATGGAACATACATTTTTTATTCGCGATTTCGATGTTGGTCCCATAGAAAAAGTTGTTCAGTTTTTCGGTCTGATCATCACCTTAAAAAAGTGTCAGCATATAAGAAGGACCCTGTATACAAGGCACGCAGCAAAAATTCTTTCTTCGATCTTCCTCATCAAGTAGTCGATCCAGCAGCGGTCCGCGGGTTCCCTTTGCTTTTCAGTTTAGTTATTGCTTCTGTACAATAATATACCAGGTTTTTTGTTACTTTGTTTATTCATTGTAGATGATTCACCATTTTTAAAGAGATGCCAAGCTGCACATTACGAAACATATCACATAAAAACAAATAAATATTTAAATTACGAACAATGCAAAAATGAATAGTGACAGTAATTCAAACGAAATGACTTTTTACATTCGTTAAAGCGATCGTGACGAGCGTTCGATTATTGAGTCTTCTTACATAACAGTCTTTTGTTATTTTTACCGAGACTGATAGGTTTGTAGGTGTTACATTGTCATGTAGATTGGTAAGCATTTCAATGATCTTATCAGTTGAGTTGGTAAAAGAAACTATACTTTTACGAGGTTTAAGACCAGTCATGTGTTTTTCTCAGACCCTACCAAAAGCCAGCGAATTGAAGTTTGGTGCAGTAAAACTCAGAAGTGTAACGACATTCACGTCGAAATATGGCCCAGAATTTATGGTAAAACGAAACGAGGAGGTAGAGAAATTAATAATTCGACTATAGATTACAGTAGGGGTTCCAGAAACGTACATTTTCTCATCACGGAAAACAGAAAATTTATGAATTAATAAACGATGTCCATCCAAAAAATATAGGTAGGAACGAAAATATTTCCTAATGATAGGAATTACTCCCCCCTACCTCCTCATTCCATTTTGACACTATTACCTCACTTTTCTTTCTCGGACACTTACTGTTTTTCCTTTTATTCAAGGTTCTCTTTAAAAATATTCTAAGAACTTAAGTTTACTAAAAATACAAGTTTTTCGTATTGTTTACAACGATCGTGATGCCGATAAATATTGTTGTTTGAGCATGAAAACCAAGAGCGGCTGGTTCAAAAACTATGGCCCAACGATATCTGATTTTACCAAATAGTCTGCACATGGGTAGCAAAGTAGCTTGGAATTAATTACGTTACAAACTGGACAATACTGGTTAAATGTTTCATGTTAATACCTTGTCATATATTGTTTGAAATTAATAATGTTTACTTGTATTTATTTATTAAATTACGGTTCAAAAGATTTAAAGTTAACCCTTTAAAGTTAAGCCAGACGGACGGACGGACGGACGGAACCCTAAAATCACAATATCTTCTACTTTGGAAGACGATCCTGATAATTATAGGAATTCTGTAAAACGGCACAAACTAGTCACATGCCGCATTCGTGCTACGGACATTTATCTTTGACATTTCAGTATTATTTACATAATGTTTGCGAAATACTTAATACTACTACAAGTATTGTTAATGAGTTTGTTGTAATTCGCATGGAAGGTTGTATTGGTACAAATGTCAAAATTGATGTATATCTTTAACGTATTAATTAGGGTTGGTACGAGGCCAGATCGATTTTAATAGTGTAGTGTAGAATAATAATCGACATAGCTTTCTTATCCAGTAAAATCTATTCTACTCCTAACTTCTATGTACCTACTCTTTTTGATGATTCTTTCACATATAAAATCTCCCCCTTTCTGGCAAGGTCTTGAAATATTACGGGGTGTAAAATTAAATGCGTTACATATCGAACGGGGTTCTTCAGACCACCAAACTGAACAACTTTTTACATTGTAACATTGAAATACCTAAAAAAAATCAGCGAGAGCGACGTACAAAATATTGCAGCGAGAAAGAGAGTTAATTAAAGAGTGGGAATTTATTGTTTTCTAAGGGAGTAATTTATCTTATAAGTAACTCTTTAGTAAACTGTGGCTGTACCGCTCCGTAGCGTAGATAAAGCAGCGCGGTAAGATCCGGGGACAGAGAAGCCCATCCCACTCTAGGGTTGCCACCTTTATTTTGGAGAAAATGTAGTGTTCTGTCGCTTAATTACTAAAATTACTTAGTACTTTCTGGAAATTCGGTACAAAATAAAGTCAAGATTTATTTTTAATTTTTATTGCATTTTCCGAACGTTTTTTTACATTGTCTTTGGTCTAACGTAACAAAGACTATTTTTTAATTATTTATGTCTAAATAGGTTTAGGTCGGTAAAAACATCATCATCCTCCTCCTGCCCATATCCCATTATTTGGGTTTGGCTTAATATGTTATGTCGTATCCTTATGTTTATCCATAAATTAATTAATTCATATTTTAATGCAGCTTTATGGCTTTATATAGTACGATACTATACCGATAGTACGGGTGGTAACCCTACCCCACTCTGCCATTCCGTCGTCGTTGACTTTCGCGACTGTGTACACCATACGCACTGTTTTATCAGTACCTTTAGATATCCAGAGCACTATCATTTATCATAGGTACTCAATGCGCGGTACAATTCTTGTGGTCAAACAATTTTATAACCTAGCTAAATTTTTACTATAAATTAAAATTATTTAAAACTGTCAAAGAATCCTTTAAAAATGTTTAACTATTGCAACTGCGTAACTCTCACGTAAGACTGCTACCTACTTTCATTACATTTTTGTTCGTAAACTAAGTCGTATATTTGAGGTGTCTGTATGTAGTACTGCTACCCGAATCAACTAAGCATGACGACAATTATTCAAGAGTCCATCTGCGTTTCAATTCGGTGGGAACAATTTTGCATTGTCATACAGGCTTTAAATTTTTTTGCTTCGATGATTCATTATGATATCATTATAATTTGTTTTGGGCAAAAAATATTTGTACATTGCGGGTTCATAAGGCTCTTTTATTTTGTACCCCACAAGATAAGGTTCAGAAAATTTATTTTTTATTTTTGACGTCATAACTCTCCCTAATGGACTTTTTCAAAGAAACTTAATTATGCTTATTTATATATAATTAGTATTCAAGATTAAAAATTAGGTACAGTCAATAGCAAAAGTCAATAAAAATTAGCGAAATTCAAAATGAAATAAGTGTTAAACAAATCAATAATTTACAAAGTTTTAGATGTGTTATGAAAGAGTGTTGAATTAATTTAATCTAAAGCTAACAATACAATTACTAGCACAAATATGAAATCAGATAATTTTCCAGACAAAAAATTTTGAAAGATTCTTTTGTCTTCATTTACTTTTGATGTTGACTGTACAAAATCAACAAAAAACTTGCTTTTAACTTTTAACAATCTTATCAAAGTTATCTTGCGAAACTTTTGTTCTTCCTCTTCTATTGGGATTTTGTATTTATTTTTTCCTGTAAAGCTTAGGAAAGACATCCTACACTGTATAAGATTAGTTTTATAAGTAGATTTAATAACCAACAGAGAAAGAACTTAACTGTTCATAAATACACATGCAGATTTTTGAAAGTGATTGTACTTACTAAATCTGATATCAAATTAAAACCTCTCCTTTATTTAAACTATGTAAATTACAAATTAACACAAATTACCTAAAACCTATTAGCTAAATGACCTTTGGTGTGCATAACATCGGACGGACCAGTTACCCACAAAAATGTAATGTTATGTAAATCCCAGACTGATATAACTTTGTACGTGAGACTGACCCAACTTGCACTTTCTAATGTACTTTCACAGCTATTGTGAACATCGGCGCAGGCGCAGCCCTGACGCAATCGCCGAATGGGTGATACGTCAGGGAAGTGGTGACGTCAATGGACATCTGACCTTGATTTTAGAACTGCAGGACTCAAGGTAAGCTGCTCTGAGTGGATATTGGCTGGGAAGGATAATTTTGATGAATTCTCACAGAACTTATTAGCTGGCTAGTGTTCAAAATGTGTCTTCAGTTTAAGATAGGCCAAACGGCAAACATTTTAGTTCAGCATAAAGGGTCCTTCTTATAATCTCCCTACTCTTGGTGTTTTAATGTTATACTCTACTAATATCGATTATAAGTTCTTCTCAATAGAATAACCTATTATTTTTCCATACAATAATGTGTGGTCTGATATAAAAGATTTTTGAATGTATATTTTTTTTGGGGATGATTAGACCTTCAAACTGTACAAACTCTTAGGACAAACATCGAAATAGCCAAAAAAAACTGCTTTCATATACATTTGGGTAGAGTACGATTGCATTTTTGCGATTTCGATTAGACCTATAAAATTTTTAATTATTTAGATGGTCATTCAGATCAACCTCTTAAAAACCGTCAGCATATTAAGAATAGGAATAGAGCATATCTAGATGTTTTTCTCATAATAATTAAGTAATTCGCATTGTAAGTTTTCTGATAGTACCTACATGATATTTAGTAACAACTCTAGATTTTTACGTTCATGTTAATTCTATAAAACTATCAAACATAAACATTACAAATACGAGAAGCTACGTTTTCTTGTAAACGATAGCTGTATTTTAGGCTAGAAACAACAAATAACGTTGTCGTCAAATTTCCCACGGAAATGTTTATAAACAAAAGGAAATTCGTGTAGGACACCTTCAGTCTTAATACTCACGATAGGAAAGGCTCAACTTTATACAAAGTGGTTTTATCTCACGGAGGCGGATGCTTCATTGATTTGCGTGGTAAGAAGATGTCCCCCTAAGACGCAACAGTTTAACCTATGGGTAAACGCAGGGCCGGGCCATATTTTGCTAGTTTTTAGAAGCTATCTTCTCGTTATTTAAAATACATACAAATTCATGAATAATCCTCCTTCTGGCGTAGTCGGGTAAAAATATAGCAATGATCTTCAACATCTGGGCTTTATTTGCTATGAAATATATTTCTTATGTTTCTATGAAATACATATGAAACCTGTGTTCAAAGGTTTCTTAGGGAAAGTTGATCAGTATCATGGGTGCAATCACCCCTTAAAGTAATGCAACTATTCGCCCTAACACACTGTAGTATTTACCTTGCTGTCCCCTACACACTGCATATTACAGTCATGAAATCATCTTCTTCATCATCATCTAGGGGCAACAGCTTTCAAAATCTCAAGAAAAAACTTGAACACTTAGACAATTATGAAGTCCCGTTTAATTACTCTATACACATCTGTTTAAACAAAACAACGAAATTACGAGCTAAGGTTAAGAACAATAGATCCATAATCGTTTGTACGATGACTTATAGCATAAGAATTTCTTATTTAATTAAACGTACGTACTGTAATTAATTGTTATAACCACTAGTAGTGTAACAGGTGTGAAAACATTTACACTGGAAAACTTTAAACACTTTGTTGTCAACACGTGTGAAAGAACCTTAAATAGTTTAAATATAATTTTGTACTTATTTAATTATCTACTCAAAAAGCATAAGCATTATTTTAACGACTATTTTCTCCGTATATGCCGTGGTGGTCGAGTGGCGAGTAACCTTGCCTGCCGTGCAGGCGGCGATGGTTCGATCCCCGTCCAGGCCGACTCGTACCAATGAGTTTTTCGGAATGTATGTACGATTTGTAACACCACTGGCTTTTCGGTGAAGGAAAACATCCTGAGGAAACCTGCATGCTTCAATTTCGAGGCATGTATTGTACCCACTGTCCATTATAAGTGGCGACGGGCTCACCCCCCGTCGCACTGGACAGAGTTTCGGTACTACTGGTGAAACGTGGATGCTCTGAGGTTTCAGAACATCTCTGACTACCCCCTCGGGGAATATAGTTGTGAGCATATACATACATACATACATACTATTTTCCGAGGGGAAGTCCGAATTATTCTAAACTTAGTAACTTTTTTTTAACCCAAAGGATTATTTATTAACATAACTTGCATAACAAGTATTTAAGCTTAAACGTATTAAAAACAAACAACAATTTGTTATCGTATTTAGTGATAGTTCTATCCTTCATACTGCTCATACAAATGACAGTGACAGCATCGTATTTAAACATGTTTAAGCTTAAATACTTTTTGGTGCAAGCCAGCCTTAGTTGTACTTATAATTCTTTCGGCGCGTTAGGAGAAACAGATCAGAGTGTATTTTCAGTATCTAACAGAAGAACACTCCATAAAGTTAGTTTGTATTTTCAGCATGTGACAGAAACCGAACGCGCCGATGTAACACACCATGAAGATAGTTTTTAATGAGAGTTTATACAACGTGTTAATGAACAAGCGCAAAACCTCATACACCCCAACTGATTTATAACAAAACAATTAGATTGAAACAATAATTTCATTATTTTGATAGTTACATTTAAAGTTATTCGCATTTTAAGTTTTAAGGCAAACATGATTTGTTATTATTTCAGCAATGAATGAAAGCGCTAACGTGCTTATGGATACCTTTTAAGAATCTTGTTTTGGTAGTAAGTAGGGTGAGAGTGCCCGAGCGGTGGGTTGAGATCGAGTTCAATAAATTATAAATTTTACAAACAAATTATTTTATATGTTGAAAAAAATTACCTATGTTGAAACCATGATAATTCGATTCTGCTCTCGATTCTAAACAAACTACTTTCTAGTTTTGCGTTAATTCATTAACACGTTGTATATTTACGCCAAAGAAATTATAGTATAAAGTATAACTTTATATACTAATAAAGTGTAACTTCTTAAGTACACATATTATTTGCAATTTTCTATCATAAGCGGCTCCTGTTCCATCAGATTCAGGAGGGTAAGTTCGAGAGAGTAAACACGGCGACACATCAAGCTACGCAAAACCAAATAAGCTGGCTGCGCGGCATTATACATTATTCACCCTACGCGCGGCCAGCTTATGTTGGTTTTACGTAGCTTGATATGTCGCCGTGTGTATTTAGCGCACACACTTGAGCACTTAAAAAGATCCTGACGACGTTGGAGAGCCATTTTTTTTAAGTATCACGTTCAAATCAGCAGTAGAAAATTACAAAATCAGTAAGGAGATTAATGCATTGCATGCAATCCATCATTCGAGCATGATTTTGAATCTCACGATTTTAAAATAACACTTTTGACTGCATTTGTAAATAAGCAATTGCCGTATGTCGAAATCTGCTAGAAAGTCATCACGAAGAAACTCACTTTATCCATCCAATCATTAGTTCGAAACTTAGACAATAAAACTAAGGACGAGTTACGCGTGTCATTCCACTAAAAAACTTTTCTGCCACTTTTTGCTGGTACAAGGTAGCATGAATTCCGAAACTTTGGATGTTATTCCATTACTTTAGATTCTAATTTTGATTCTTAAAAATAGTCTCGTGTGAACCCCGAACGCACTAGTTTGAAGTTATTGTTCAGCGATAATCGACTGTCTCGTTCAGTGATAAGGTATAAAAATGTATGTAAATGCACATGATTAATTGATCTTGTAACATGGAAGAGGGGAAATGCGACCGCAAGTCTGGTCCCTAGTTATATTGTCTAAGGTTAGAAAGAATGAAGTAACCTCTTCTTAATTGATTAACTTCACGTATGTGTATGTGCAACAGGTTTAATAGTTGTTATTCGCATTGCGACTTCTTGTCTGGCTGCCATTCTATTCCTTATGCAGAATTAATAGTCCAGTTACACTTCGCTGAGGAAAAAAGGAGTAATTAAACATCCTTTTAAGGGAGTTTCAGATGCAAACGAGAACAAATCTCGGTCACTCGATTCAATTATCGCTCTGTAAGTGATTTTTAATAAACACAACATATTTATTTTCATTAAGATGTAGGTAGGATATAGGTCAAGTTGGCTTAGTCCATCATAGTTATACTTCATTTCAAATAAGGACTAAAAGATTTTCCGATTCCTATATAGCTTTCTGGCCAATTTTGATTTCCAAATATAATTTATTTATCAGAAAGATATACTATCCGATATATCTTGGACTTTACTAAAGCTATTCGAAGAATAAGTGAGAGGAAGTATTTCATCTCTGTTTCTGTAATTCAAAACAGCCTTAAAATTTCCCAGAAAACGTTAAATCGAACAACTATTTTCAATGAACTCTTCATTGGTAATTATGATATACCTGCTCAAAAGATTATTTGCGCCGTCAAAGAGCCAGTCGGATCTAATAGCTATTGCCCACCTTTCGTCCAAAGAGGAGGCTGATGATGTTATTGGTAATTTACTTTGATTCAAATCAACTACAAAACTGTACTTAAACTGAAATTATAAACTATCAAACATCCGATTTCCAAATTCTCGGAAGGTCAAGGCATGCTCACGTTATTTCTAAACATGAATTGTATGAATTTAAAGTTTTGAAATACATAAGTATGTATTTCTCAAATCCAATAAATACTTCATAGCAAAAAATTACTGGGTCTGTATGTCAGTCACATACAAACACGGCAAAACCTGTTCCCTCTGCAGCTGACTTTCTACACAATTGATTGATTCTAAAGTACATAAATATGTTTCCAAACAAAAACTAATACAAAGATATATTGTAATGACTAATGACACTTAAATAAAACATGTTATACAATGTAGCCGACATGTTTATATTTTGCATCCATATTTTGAACTCTGTCGATATAAAGTATTGAAATTTATTGTATTTTTACTATGGAAAGTAAAAAGAAAACAAAGCTGGCTAATGGCGATAAAAATGTAAAGACCGTCATTAAACATAATTTAAAAACGAAAAATTTCTCGATACTAAAAGTTTACAAAGTTGGCCGATAGGACAACCAACATTTTTAAAGATCGCCATAAACCTTTGACTAATTATTATAAGGACTAGCCTTGCGGTAGCATTTCCCCTCTGTCACGGTATAAGCACAATTGATCTTGTGCATTTACATTCGATTTTACACCTTAACACTAAACGAGACAGCCTATAATTGCGAAATAATAACTTCGAACTTAGAACGTTTGGGGTTCACACGAGACTACGTTTCATGATTTTTAACATTCAAAATTTGAATCTAAAGTTATGGGGAATAAAATCCAAAGTTCCGGATTTCATGTTACCTCGCCCCCCGCAAAAAGTGGCAGAAATGTTTGTTAGTAGAATTACACGCGTAACCAGTCCACATATAAATAGTCAAAGCCATAAACACATTAAAAATATAGAATTTCTACGCCAAAAAAACCATGAGTAATTTGGAGGAAATAATGGTGGCTGGCTACATAGTGTTTAGTTTGTGGTGGTGGATTTGTTTTGCACTAAACTTTGTATAAAATATTGTTAAATTAATTTTAATAAATCAACGAAAGCGTCGGGGTTGGTCCGACATAGGACAAAATCCCGGTCTCCAATGCCAAAAAAATGTTGACATAAAAAATACCTATACAAGGTGTACGTATAATGAACCTTTAAACCACATACTCTACCCATCAAACTGAACAACTTTTAGTATGGGAGCAAACCTGTCAGAACCAAAAAAAATCTGCTGTCTCATACATTTTAGTCGAGTAGGCAACTAGGCATTGCAGTTTAGTATGGAACAGTAGAATTTTTTTTTTGCGTTAACCGGTTTGCTCCTATACTAAAAAGAGTTTTATGGGTAGAGTAGGTTTAAAGGTTTATGATACTTTTGCCTTACCGCCTGTATAAGTAATCAAATACAAAATTTCTCTATTCTTGTGAACACGCTGACTTTCTTCCATCATTCAGTCACACCTGGCATTGGCTTTTAATGTTACAACACCGAACCTTGCTATTTATCCAGCTATATCAGTTTTATGCGGGTCATTAACACAAATGACGTCTTTTACCTGCTATACTAATGTTTTTGCTACACACAGTTGCTGAGATCGGAGAGTAACCCTGGTCTTGGTTGGACTAATAAATTTAACAATATGCGATAAAAGGATAAAAGGTCCGTCCGTCATGAATCGTAATCATTCTAAATATGTATAATGTTATCTGCATAGGTAGTACAGAAGCCAGAAAACCGCCACGGACAATATTTTTTTATCTGAATAGCAAAATTGTGTTATTTAAACACAAATAAACATTTATTTCCAAACCGCACCAACTTACAGAGCTAAATGAACGTTAATTAAATTTGTACGTAGGTATTTCATTAGGTACCTAGCTTTTTATTGTACTCCATTCTTCATTAATAAGCTTAGAACTCGATTCTGCGTCATCTCGTAAAATATGCCTCGGTGAAAATTCGTTACATGAAATATTCACTCACAGTATACCTATTCATTTCGGTTATTGATGTTTAAATACTATGTTTTTAATTAATTATAAACCAAAAACATTAGATTATACCCTCCTTCTGGTGCAGTCGGGTAAACATTAGTACATAGGTTGTAAATGAGCATCATTTGGTTATAAATATTCAAACATCAAAATTAAGTCTAGACAAAAAAGCGAAATCTTGTTCGTTGATCTTTGCATTAGTAATGTTCTGTATAAATAAAACTTAAATTCGTCGCAAACATTTTATCGGTGAATTTCATAATTTCATAAAAGTGAGGGCGCCACTTTTGGTCTTAATGTCATAATATGCGTATGGTAGACAGTTCAAACTTGTTTCGTTGTTATGATGACTAAAAGTCTATCAATAAGGTGTCAGTAAATGTGTACGTTGCGTAATGTCAGTTGAATAATATTTCAATCAAATTCTAAACATGGTGATTCAATACAGACCTTTCTATAGTAGATAGGCATTAATTAGGTATTTGGTTTCGTACGTAACAGTCTGTTTATTTGTTTATTTCGAGTTTGCTCTTTCCCGTTTTAAATAAACGTACACTTTATTTAAAGAAAAGTATAGTGAGAACATTTGTCTCTCGAAAAGTAAAGGGTTATTTAAGAATCCGTTCATTTAAAATTCTGAAGTGGATTTGCTATTTATTGCCCTGCCCATAAACAAATTAATTAAATTATTGTCAAAGCATAACAAATGAGGCACAATGTCCTTTTATTCAACCAACAAAACAACATTTTGAATAAGACATTACTCTCACGGTCAGCGCTTTTCATCATCTCCAGTCGCTCTCCAAAACATAAAATTATAATAATCGTTCGCTGAACCATAAAAGTCAATGTCCTTTACAACCAAATTTAACAAGTAATTAAACGCAGCTCGTTAAGAAGTTGATCGAAACACGAGTGATTAAAGTCCCATGACCTACATTAGACTAAACAATTTGATATTGGCCTTAACTTCGATCGCCCATTATGTTTAGACCTAGCATAATTTATTCCAGCCGATCAAATACATAACAGACATTAATGTTGGTGCAAACCCATTTAGAAATGAATAAAATTGAAGTATGTTAAAGAGAAAAAATTACCTATGTCTACACAAAATAAGTAGTCAGCACAAGCTTCGTCAATTATAATACAACAGCCGGTAATCAGCAACATGCTTCGTCAAAACCTTAAATAAACAGATAGAGATCCGCAACATGCTTCGTCAACTTACCTAACCAAAATCCACCTCACGCTTCGTCAGTAATAAAACAAAAACAGGTTTAAATGCTCTCCGCCCCTCGGAACCCACCTGGCTCAAAGGAACTCATCACACTAGCAGCATTACCACGTTGAATGGCTAGAGAAATCCTTTGGACCAGATAAGAACCCGAGCGGGGATCGTTCCCGCTCTCAAAAAGCCTCCTGCCCAGCTCTCGCACAAAAGTCTTGGCCTCACAACCCCAAACACCCGACGTTTCCACTGCTAATGGTACAAAGATGTAAAGGGACTCTAACTCTGAATACCTGTCATGCTTGAGCGAAGCCGCCCTCTCAGCCGCTGACGCAGCCTCGCGCATTGTACCCGCTAAATGTGATGCCGCGTAAGTATTCACGCACGTAACATCCCATAAAAGACAACGGCCTCTCTGCCACGGTATCAGAGTGAGCCCATCGGGCCTTTTTCCGTCCGTGCGGCTTAAACCAGGTGGCTCCAGCACACACGGAACATTGGCGGCAACCAGAGACCTACGTACTACATCATTAAGAGCATGGTGGCGAGGCAACCTTCCGACGCAACTTCCACAACTCAGAGCGTGGTGACCATTTGCCTCCACCAACGCACCACAAACACAACGATGCGGAACGCATACGTCGCAACCCAACCTTAAGGCGACTGCAATACGCAACGAGTCGTTGTCCAAGTGCGTACCCAGCTGCGGCGAAGGCAAAGCATGCAGCCATGCCCCCGACTCGGGCTTAGAAACAGCCTTGAGACGTGCCAAATCCGCCCCGGATGCGTTATTCATAAGCTCCGCTAAAGCCCCCCTACACACAATCTCATCCCAATCCCTCTGGACTCCAGGTTTTTCAGGGGCAGCTTGATTTGGACAGGACAGAAACCATCTAGAAAGCGCCTCGTCCGCAAACGGTACAGCATAGTCGTCACCATTAACAGACAGAATCCGAGTGACTAAACCAACCACACCATGCGCGGACGCCAGAAAAGCTGCAAGGCCCGTGTCCAATACACGGCGAATCCCTAGACCACCATGTCTTACAGGAAGAGACGCCTGACACCACTGCTCCTGATTCAGCTTCACATTGAGCACCTCCTCAGTTATATCCTTAAAGATAAAAAAAGAGAGTTTAAAGAGTGGTATCATGGCAGAATTGTAGCAAAGGATATATTATTTGATTTGGCTTCAATCCTTATTATTTGGGAGGGGTATTGCAAGCCGAGGCTTATAAAACTGCGACCATTGCTGTTCTAGTGTGATGGTTTTATCTCGATGTTTTTCCTCCACCGCCGAGCTAGTGATAATGACAAATGCAAATGTGCATACATCCTGGAGAACTTAGTGGTCTAGGAATCGAACAGCCGCCTCGTGATGAAGTTGCTCGTTTTCTTCCGCATGGGCTACTATCACTGCTCTCTTCAACTTTTCTGTCGTGTTTTGGAAACCCTATCAGAAGGTGCTAGTTTTATAAGAAGTCAACCGAGAACAACTATACGATGTACGTAGTCGTTTAATATACTCGTTTTTTCTTTCTTTAAGACTATTTATAAGGAGAGAAACTTGCTAACTTCTGTACGGTAGACAATAAATTGTACCAAAGACTGAACCACAGTATATATGACTGAACGTCCAATAGTTAGCTTTATACCTCTTGATGTAGCGCTGCAGTTAGAGTCTAGACATCAACTTTACAGTTAGAAGCCAATTCGCTAAGAACTTTAAATGTAAAGGTTCCTTACTTACATGTTATCGACATACGACCGTAAAGTTAGCGGTTTTAAGTTTACACTTCGTATTATATTATTTTGTGACCAACATGCAAAGTGGATGCACCTACGGTACTGATAACTGTCTTCAGAAACAACTGCGAAATATTCCATTATAATCGATCCCAAAAATAGTCTTAAATGTAGCCAATTAACATATTCCTACAACAAAAAAACTGTTCTCGCATTCCTTAAAATCACCATACGACGTTTTAAGAGAAGTTTATTCCGAATGCGTAAATGCGTGCTGCATATAACAGAAGTCTGGTGATATTTTCAATAGTAACCAATTAAAATCAATGTTATATTTCAGAAACCATCTAGAAACTAATCTCTATGCTTGTATGAAGTCAGATTTTCGTTAAAATATACAGTTTTAATGCTGCGATTAATTTAAGATTTTTATGGAAATCTATGAGGCATTGTAACTTTAAAACTGTATATTTTAAGGAAAATCTGACTTCATACAAGCATAGAGATTAGTTTCTAGATCGTTTATGAAAAATGTCATTGACTTTCATTGATTAGTATTGAAAATATCACCAGACTTTGTTTGTATAGAGCATTCTCCGAATTATATTCCCTTAATCAACATAGCTCTAATTCGTATTAGGTTTCTACGCCTACGTTAATTTAAGATTTTCTGTTGTTGTGTTTACCTGTTTAAGAAGAGGCTAAATACATAATTCAATGCTAGTAGACAGTTCGAGGCAAGAAGAAATAAAAAGAGAACGTGAGCAAGGAAAAAATGTCATTCTTAAGTATGATAAAATAATAACAATAAGAGAAAAGGAGCATAAAAACAGACAAAACAAGCGAAACTTATCTCTGTCACCGGAAGCTAAAACATACCGCGGAAATAGTCCTGAAAAACTAACACAAACGGCTAAAAAGAATAAAACAATTCGAAACTTTTTCGAATTACCCAAACCAAATGAAAAAGGAAAAAATCCAGAATAGGAACTAGCAGCAAAGGCCCTCTCTAAAAACAAAACAAAAACAAATAAAATATATCAAAACTCTCCCTGTCCGGCTGGTCCCCGTGGGAGAAGTAGACCGACACCCTCCACCCAAATTCTACATATAGGAACTCTCAATGTAAGATCTCTAGTAGGAATCGGAAGACAAGAAGAATTAGAAAATGCTCTAAAATATATAAAATGGGACATATTGGGACTATCTGAAGTCAAAAAAGAAGGAACACATATAACAGAACATGATGAATATATTTTTCTATACTCTGCAAAGAAAAGTGGAAGAAACGGTATAGGATTTATGGTAAAGAAGATTTTTAAAACAAATATTATAGACTTCGTAGTTATTTCTGATAGAGTCGCAAGATTAGACATAAATTTTGGACACTCTTCTTTAAGTATAATTCAAGTATATGCACCAATTGAAAAAGCATCAGATGAAGAGTTAGAGACCTTTTATAACGACACTAGATCCGCTTTGGAAGGCACTCTATTAAAGGTTATCATACTGGGCGACTTTAACGCAAAGATAGGCTTCGCCACCCCTGATGATAAAGCTGTGATGGGCCAATGGGGATACGGGTTAAGAAATAACAGAGGAAGAGCACTAATAAATTTTTGCTTAGAAAATCAACTTTATATCACGAATACTCACTTTAAGAAAAAACCTAAGCAAAAATGGACATGGAGGTCTCCTGATGGGAAAACGAAAAACGAAATCGATTTTTTCATCACAAGAAAAGCGGACATAAAAAGCGTGCAAAATGTACAAGTCATTAACACCACCCATCCGACCGATCATAGAATGGTTCGGGGGACTTATGTGATCGATGGGAAAGAAATGAAACCGAGGAGAGCATTCAGGACAAAACAGTCAGGGTTTCTACCTGCGCAACGAGAATTTTTAAAAGAATTATTTGCAGAAACGTCAAAGACAGTTAAAGAAACACATAATATTCAAGAAACATACTCAAACCTAATTGAAAACATCAAAAACAGTGTTAATCAACTGCCTGCACTAAAGAATAAAAAGAGATTAGACCACATCATTACAGAGAAAACTAGAAATTTGATTTTAGAAAGAACAACCCTAAAAGAAAAAGAAATAAAGACAGAAGCAGAAAAGAAAAGACAAAAGCAACTTTATGGAAAAATCAGAAGAAACCTAAAAAGAAATAAATATAATTATGAGTTGAAAATATTTGAAGAAGAGTTAGACAAAAGACGATCAGTTAAAAGGGGAAATAAACGTGTAAATCACACTAATCAATGGATACCACAATTAAAATGCAGTAATACAGGCAAAACATATACCAACAGAATAAATATCATAAATATAGCTACGGAGTTCTACAAAAAATTATACAGTACAGCAGATAAGATAAAGACAGTCACCACATATTATGAGAAAACCCAGAATGAACCGATCTCGCCGCTTATCACACGGGAAATAGAACAAGCAATACATTCTCTGAAAACGATGAAAAGTCCAGGAAAAGATACCATAACAAACGACACCATTAAAGCAATGATAGAGCCGCTAACCCCTGTCTTAACAAAGTTATTTAACAAAGTAATTGAAAGTGAAAAAATACCTAAAGAATGGGAAACATCTGTAATAACTTTGCTCTATAAAAAGGGCGACGCCCGAAACATTAACAACTATCGACCAATAAGCTTGTTACAGACCACATATAAACTGTTTACAAACATAATTTTAAATAGACTAAAGAAAGATTTAGATTTTCAACAACCTCAAGAGCCAGCATAGCAAAAGTGTCAGCATATTAAGAATGTATGGATTGGAGGCTCACAATGATGAACTTTTATATAACTGACAATGTTCCAGTGAAATTAATAGATCTTCAAAGAAACCTAGCTAGATTCTAGAATTTTCTACACTGATGGGCTAGACTCGTAAGTTCGTAACTACGACGGAGCAATCATTTGATTAGGTTCATGCAATGTCAAGTGCGCATGAACTGTTAATATAATTTGAGCTTGTCACACTTGACTCATCATGTGACCATGTGACCGGTTCAATTTAATTTCGTTGATTAATGTTTTCTTTATGACTTTTGATGACGTTCAATACACATCATCCTTACACCTTTTTCAGAATAGTATAAGGGTGGACGCATATCTATCCGCGGCGAACGAAACGAATTTACTTTTAATTCTTCTGATGATTCGTCCGATTCGCCGCGGATAAGTGTGCGAGGTGTCATAGAAATTCGTACAAAGAATTCTAAAATTCGATTCTTTCGCCTCCTTCGGCTCGTTCGCCGCGGATAAATATGCGTCCACTTTAAACAGTCTAAGAAGCAATTTTTACAATGAATGGTGAAGATAAAGCTACGAAACTCCTCAAAATTGCTAAATTATGCTTGCCTATGCTAATTTGTAGCTCAGTACTTAACGGTCAGCAAAACTTTACACTATCAAAATTGAACAGCTTCTGCGAAAGGTAGGACCAAGAGAGGACACAAATATGTTCAGCTCTAGATACAAAAATACCAACCGTTTAAAAATTTCTATACAAACTACATTATTTATCGTTACGCCCTGTATACCCAATAACCTACCGGGTTTCCAAGAATTGCTACTCTAAAAAACCACAATGAACATGTTTATACTAAAACAAATCAACCATCAGATCCAAAGCTAATCGTGTCAAGCTAATTTTAGTGTTCGGTAACCAAATTGGAAAAACGGAGCGCTTATGGAATGATTATAGTATGTCCGTTCGTTTGTCACAGGCAATTTTCTGCAGTGCTGTTTGACGTTTTAAGTTTTAAATTGGCACAAAGATAAGAAATGGGTCAGTACGTGATTATTGAAGTAGGATTTCGATTTTTAAGGTGAAATGAAATCGCGTTTCTCGGAACGACAAATGAAAAAACAAAATGGTTGAAGATTGAGAACTCAAGAAAAAAGCCAGAATTGGCCAATGTTCCACTGCCTATTGCGTAGCTCTTAAATAAGATAATGATGATGATTAAGAAACCCTAATTCCTATGATAACTAAAATAAAGACGGAATTTGCAGTTTGGTACGGAACACTAATTGCGCAAGCCCGACTTGCACTTGGCCGGTTTTTTCAACAACCAGTAGCTTCACGGCCTATTAGGTACTTCGGCCACGAATCAAACTGTGTTACAATACTTATGTAACTAATTCAAGCACAATTTTCTTCGGTTATCTGTTCACGTAGTTGTCGGTCGCATTTTGGAAATTTTTTTGATAAAGACTTTGGTAGGTTTTCTTAAAACTTATCTTAACTTCTTTAGCTTGTCGTGGATATTTGACTGTAAATCCTTTTGGACGAGGCATGTTGTCAATTTTTCGTATTTGGTACCATTTGAATACTACTAATTAGCTTACGTCAAACTGAAAAAAACCTGAATTAAACTATCGCTTCGTTTTTTAATGTTGTAATTCATATCAATAACGAATGTACTTTCCTATTAATCAAAATACTAATCATCACTTCAATGGAAGAAAATTATTACTTGAATGGAAATATTTGTAACTAAATGAAAAAATTTCCATTAACTTTTGACTGATTCTTGGGAAATGTCAATCCAGGTACTTAGGTAATTTTGAACCACTTAACCACAAATGGCTTTAGACAAGTTACAGAAACAAGTTAGTAGTAGACTACTGGCGCCAACACCAATTTAATTAATAATTCCTGGTTATTTTAACCAAAAAGGTTTTTCCAATAAGAGAATAAGGGTCCAATATAAGTAGCTTTGCTGTTTTGTATATTGGTGCCATAGAGAAAGTTGTTCAGTTCGATGGTATGAACCCCTCAAGTTTCTGTATTTAATGCTTTTAAGTTTACACCCTGTATAAAGTAGTTAGATACGCAATCGATGGTTCCTGTATTTAATTATCTGTTGTCTACAGATAACACAAAAGTCTGTAGTACGTACATAAAAATGAAATGACAGAGAGTACGATCGTGAGTTTTTTAAACGTTCGTAGAAACTAAGGACAATAAGAGTATAAACGCTTAAATTCGAACTCAATTCGTAACAAACCATTTATTTGCTATTTCCGTAATCGAAGTAGTAGGTAGAAACATTCGTAATGGTTGTAAATAGTTTCCTTATTGTCAACAATGTATTAGTAGCAGATTCCTACAGATTTCAAACGTACGGTTAATGCAAAACATGTACTTATAACCGGTTGGGGGAAATTCTACTAGAAATTACTCGTAGCAACGTTGTACACGACATATTCCGCATGCAACTAAGAAAGTGAAGATTTACTTTTATCTGTTTAGAAAAAAGGCCGTAAGTTATCATACATTTTAGCTTCATAGAACACGACGATATTTTGTAGCGATACAGGAGTGCGATTCGTGACAGTGCGGCTGCGTCGCTACAAGAAGCCGTTTTGTTGCATTTACAACGGGGCGACAGTAGCGATGCAGTGGTACTGTATCAATTTAGCATCGTGACTGCATTGATACGAAGGCGCAACTGCATAAATTTTCGATCGTGTGCAAATTGTATCATCATCATGTCAGCCGATGGACGCCTCCGTAGCAACTGGACAGATTCTCAACTGGACAAATTCTTAACTGAATAGATTCTCAGCTGGACAGATTAGCAACTGGACAGATGTACAGTCGTGAAATAAACGTCATATTCGCAAAAGGCCATCTTGACGCCAAATGTCATACTGGCTGTATGGCACTGCTGGACATATACCTCCCCCAAGGATCGCCATAACGACCGGTCCTGCGCTGCCCTCATCCAACGGGTTCCCGCCGCCTTCACCAGGTCGTTGGTCTACCCTTTTGGTCCCATCGGCCATCGGTTCTGCGAGCAATGTGCCCCGCCCACTGCCACTTTAGTTTACCAATTCTTTGGGCTATGTCAGCTACTCTGGTTCTTCTGCGGATCTCTTCATTTTTTATTTCGAATCGTAGCGTGCATAGGTTTATTTTTGTCACCGCTGAATCGCAGCAGAATTAGGCGTTTTCGAAAGGCAGTATAAATTCAAATCAATGGCGTTAGTAAAGCTTACAAAAATCCTGTAAATTTGAAGGTTAAAAAGGTAGATTTTTTATGGTTTGTTTATTAGCTGACATTTATATTTTCTAGTGTTGCACTGGTCACTAGAAAATATTGTGTATTCATTGGTGTTTATCTACTGGGGCATTTCATTAGTCCACCACGCGGCCACAATTGCCGTTTGGCAGACTTCACATACGATACGCATCAGAATTTCTTCTTCAGCGTATGCGTTTATAATATCGTCTCGCCAATAACAAAACAAAAAAGAAACATTGTTTTAGTTTCAGAGTAACGTCATCTTAATGTAATTAGCTTATGAAATAAATGTAAACAAATTTAACAATTCACATCCTGATCAGAATCGGTTTCTTTTGAAGCGGATTTGATACAGATTTCAAAACAAGTTTTTAAGGACAACTTCTTTACGTTTTTGATATTTAATTGCTTAAAAATCCGTTACAATAAGGAAACAAAATACTGGAAATGTATGGATTTCTTTCATTTCTAATTTCATTGGTAAATGTACCTATCATCTCATTCCATAATCGCTACTATAAGTACTAAACATTTTTTCAAACGACTTAATGTGTAAACAATAAACTGACCTCAAAACAGACATTGATATTTTATTCGTTTTCGACATAATTTTCTGTAATTGTACCAGTTATCTAATGTTGTACAGAACATTTCTGTGTTGCGAATGTTGCGATATATCTTAAACTACTAACTTCAATTACAAAACATTTCTTTCAAGCAATTAACTTCCACTTGTCCTTTAATTAGTGACCGAAATAAAGTCCCTATGTACAGCATTGGACCTCAAAGAATTTTTCAATATCGATTCATTGCACAAATAGATAAAGTTAATCTACACTATTATAAAACTGTAACAGAAGTGTGTCTGTAGGTACATTGAATATATTTAGAAAAAAAGATTGCGATATGGTGTTTAGGTAACCCTGGCTCTTAATCACAGACTTTTGGATTTTTTGTCTGTCTGTCTATCTGTTTGTTTGTTCGAGCATCACGTAAATACTACTGGACCGATTTTGATGAAACTCTAGTGTTACATTAATCTGATTTATTTTCTTACTAGCTGCTACTTCATTTGGAACTTCTGTGCCTATGTCCTTCCTTAGGTTTCAAGCTAATCTCTATATCAAATAAGATATTTTTTTCCACTAGTGGATACACCACTATTTTTTAACTACGATTTTAAGAGTGTGATAATGAAACTAAACAAATTTCCCGATGGAACATGGGTCGAAAAACGAGAAAAATTTATGGACCTTCACGTTTTGGTCATTTTGGTAATTCTTATAATAATATTAGTCATCAATTTTATAATAAACCTATTTCGTTTTCATCTTTTTACCAATCTGAGAAAGATACTATTATTACATATCATGATAGTATCGATAAACATATCGATATACTATCTGTTGCTATTGATGCAACACTATTTCAGATACAGTATCTAAAACTTGATCACCAGTTTAAACTGACATGCATTTCCTATTATGTTGCCTAATGAAACTAGTTCTAACAAGGATGTGGTAGATCTAAGAAATCAATACACTTTCCTAGAATGGTGTTACACAAAAATATACTGAAACAGTTCTTGCTGTTATGTGACTACTTTGTAAGGATGGGTGTGTTTTAGTGCGTATCGCCATCGTATCAAATGCAAACAAAACAAGTCTCTAATAATATACAAGGTGTAAAATTAAATGCAATAGGTATACTTATTAAACAGGTTGCTTCAGCCAATCAAAGTGAACAAATTTCGCCAACATAGAAATCGGGAAGAAAATATGCTATGTTCCATAGCAAACAAATATCTGGAACAGTAGTTTTTTCGCGATTTCGATGTTGGCTCCATAGTGAAAGTTATTCAGTTTGATGGTCTGAAGCACTCTCTAAGATATGTAACGTATTTAATTTTGCACCCTGTATAATGTTTCATAGAAGGTGTGGGGAAACTATGTATTATTGTTTAAGGTAAATTCTCGAAACAATGTTTGAAACATTCAATATAAGTACTGTAAAGTACTCACACTTAAATTTTTTTGTTGTATTTTTGTACAAAAAAGGTGACTGAATAACTTTAAGAAAAATCAAGGAAGATGAAAAAAATATAAATGCAAAATTATCTGGAAAATAATGACAAGTCGACCATTTTATTTCAAAATTATGATCACTCTTTTCTATTTGGTTAACTCTACCATGAACTATCGCATAAAAATACGTCATGTTCAATTATTTCCATGTGTTTCTTATTCGATAAGCCACTCACTGGAATTATAAAATACGCAATTTTACGTAACTTTAAGTAAAAACTTAGTTGAAAATGAATATGAGTATATTGGTAGTATGATGCGATTTTGTTAGTTTCATATTAAGAATCGATATAAGGTCGATATGTGTTCGATTCTAGGCTATTTTTAAGTGGTATTCAATATGATGATATGGAATCAACATCAACACCGAATAAAATTGTCAACTAAATATTAAAAACCTGAACTTCCAGGGCCCAATTTAACAACCATGAAAATTACAATTCAGGATACATTGCTAATAATGTTAGTGAGACAATACCGACCGAATGTTTAGCGTCATTAGTAACCAGCAATGTACCTTGCAATTATCTTTATAAATTCCAGTTGCCATGTTTATTAAATGGAGCCCCGGAACTGTCAAAAGTAAATATTATAGGTTTGACATCAAATTATCAACGGCATTTTACACAACAGCTCTACATATCTAAATCATATTCAACCGAGAATTTAAAAATCATAGACTAAAGAAATCTAAGACAATTATGAGCAGCATTTATTAATGCCACTTGTTGGTGCCTGTAACAGTCAAACAGTCTAAAGAGGGCTCATAAATTTCGTATTCGCTTCACCATATCAGCATACATTGTATATAGTAAAAAAATTCCACAAGAGTGAAAACCTTGCAACATCATTAATGAAAACCACTCTCTTAGCATAAAATTAGAGTAACTTCTTACTTAAGCATAATGTTATGGCTATAAGATATAATGAAAATGACTACAAGTTGTGTACAAAGCAACAAAGCGGCTATGCCTAACTAATTAGGTCATTTACTAAATGATGGTAATAGTACTTTAAGCATATTAACGCAGCCTAGCAATCAATACAAAAAACCACGACGTTAAACCTAACAAAAAATTATTTATGCACTTATTCGTGAAATCCAATTTGCTTCAATAAATCCAAAAATGTTTAGGCTTAAACGTTTTTAGTGATCACTCTATCTCTCACACTGCTCATACTAAGATTTGCATTTTTATTGTTAACAGAAGTTTATTCCGAAAACGCTAATGCGCGCTGCATACAAACGAAGTCTGGTGATATTTTCAATACTAACCAATTAAAGTCAATGAAATTTTGTAGAAACAATCTAGAATCTTAATCTCTATGTTATGCGATTTTCGTTAAAATATACAGTTTCAATGCTAGGATTAATTTAATATTTGTATGGAAATCTTTGAGGGACTGTAACTTTAAAACTATACAATTTAACGAAAATCTGACAACATACAAGCATAGAGATTAGTATTTAAATTATTTCTAAAAATCATTGACTTTAAATGGATAGTATTGAAAATATAACCAGACTTCGTTTGTATGGAACGCGCCAACGGTACCCTTAATGGCTGATTAAGGAGGTCCTCAATGTCTGTACCTATCAAATACTGTACCCTAATCAAAAGCATATCAAGTTTACTTACTTACTAATGACAACGACATCATCATATTTCAACATGTTTAATCCTAAATACTTTTTGGTGAAAGCCAGTCTCGAACGTGTTCGCTTAAAGACCAAATTCCATGTTCTTCAAAAGATGAACTATTTTAAAAGACAATATTATATACCTACTTATTTAAGATATCCATGTAACAAGATAATAATATGCAACAGATTCCTATCTTGTATATGTATTAACATTGTTTGTTGTTGGGAAACACGAACCAGTAATTTAACTCTAAAAATAACTAAAGTAAATATAAAAGATAGACTATACAAGATATAATATAAATGTCAAGGATATCACAATTATAATTTATTGTACAAAACGATATTTACTAGTATTTTGCTCCATTTGCGTGGAACTTTATATTTCCAAAAAAAGGTTGTCAAAGCAAAGCTTAAATTCGTAATTTACTTCAGGCCATAAAACTGAACAACTTTCACTATGGGACCAGCATTAAACTTACGAAAAATAATAGTGAAAGCGGTTAATTTTTGATGGTCTGAAGCACCCCCTGAAGTAAACACTTTAAGTCTTGGGAAATATATCAGTGTCTAGATTCAGAAGTCCTGAAGGACTACTCTGCAATGTTTACTCTCACAAATAAGGAGAGACGGGCCATTGAAGCCTGCGGTGGGTTTCAGTACAAATATAATTGTCGATTAATTTTAAAATCTCACTCTGGTGAGGATCTTTGATATAACGAGAGAAGTCAATTCACTGTAAAATCCTTAAGTTTTGAGGTATTAAAGGCCCTTTTGAACTTATCAAGGCTATTTTTGTGTGTCCCTTTATATTTTCATCTTTTTTTTTCTCCGTATTTTATCTTGTTTTTCCTGACTATACACAAACTTTTGGAATACGTTATTGACACAATAATCTGTATCTACAATAAATAGTTACTTGTTTGTAAATATACAATTGGATCAAGTATGATCTTGCTACTGGATCATGTTTGTGTTATTAAATATACTACATATACAACGTGTTAATGAATTAACGCAAAACTAGAAAGTAGTTTGTTTAAAATCGAGAGCAGAATTGAATTATCAAGTTTTCAACATTTGTAATTTTTTTCAAAATATAAAACAATTTCTTTATAAAATTTAAAATTTACTGAACTCGATCTCAACCCACCGCACGGGAACATTCACCCTACTTACTACCAAAATAAGATTCTTAAAATGTATCCACGAGCACGCTAGCACTTTCATTAATTGCTGAAATGATAACAAATCATTTTTGCCTGAAAACCTAAATAGCGAATAACTTTAAAATGTAAGTATCAAAATAATGAAATTATTGTTTCAATAGAATTATTTTCTTATAAATCAGTTGGGGTGTATGAGGTTTTGCGCTTATTCATTAACACGTTGTATAGCCTACAGTATGATATGTATGCATAAACCCATATCAATTGGTCATTATCCCACTGTATATAACAAACGGATGAATCAATAAAACATTCGAAATATTCGACATGTAGATTTGCAAATAATAAAAAAAAATTGTACTAACCCATTGCAGTATTATTATTATATCAGCCGTCGCTGTGTCATTGTTGGGCAAAGGCATATTTCCGTTCACTCCACGTGTCTCGGGTTTGCGCTTCGATAGGCAATAAGTTCTTTATAAAGCTATCGATTTCGTCCCGCCTCCTTCTTCTAGGTCTGCCTCGACGCCGATTTTGTTTTGCTGGGGACCAGCACGTCTAGCATGATTTCTCTACTTGCGCGCGACTCGACTTTTTCCCATACTACAAGTCGCAGCAAGCGCGGCTTTCGCTCTCCGAAAAGCGCGGGAACAGGTTATTTTCTATGCAGCGAAGGCGCGTCGCGCGCGTGTAGAGAAATCATACTAGACGAGCAGTTGTAGGTATGGCCTATAGGTTGTCTGGAATGCGACAGACATGTCCAGCCCAATCCCAATTTAGATTGCAGCAAGGTCTTTTTTAAAGATTGGTTATTATAATTTGATAAATTCAGGACTGGACATGACCTTAGAAAATTTATATGTTTGTCAAAATATTATCATAAAACGTATAACAGGTATTTCGAAAAGTTGCAACATGCAAAATCCATTAAATATTCAAACATTTTTGCTTAAATTGCGTATAAATTTTGCCAAATTAACATTATCAGGTATCACAACAATCTTAACATAAAGATTTACTGTTAGATACTCTGCTACTCTGACCGTTTTATGATACTGCATTCTAGCAAATGTATACCTCTTAAAAGTGAAAATTTGTGAGTTTCGGTACCTCTAGTGAAACTTGGATGTTCTAAGGTTTCAGAATATCACTGACTACCCCCTCGGGAAATATATTCGTGAGCATATGCTTACGATTATGTAACAGTGACAAAACGATTCAAGGAGATATAAAACTGATAGTGATAGCTTAACGCACAATGTATTGACTTCCTAAATAATGAGTTTTATCTAATTCATTTTCATTAACATGTTGTATTTACTGTAAAATCCAATTAAGTGCCTGGGACCTTCAAAAGCACACGTGGTAATTATAAGAAACAAAGCCTTTAGACGTGACGTTGAGGTATGTTTGGACAAGTGTCAATGACGCTGAATACAATTTTACTACATTATTTATTCTTAGTTCATAATCCCCTTAAATTATGACTAAATAAGCTCGCCATTACCAAATGTCGTGATCTTCATACCTGTCTATTTTCCTAGAATGTCATAACTAGTCGTTACCAAACTAATTTGCGTTAATAGTAGGGTTAGTAATTTATATTTTATCATTTTTATAGTCTAATTTCGTGGTTTAAGGTTTGTTTTAATTTACATTACTTTCGATACGATGTAGAGAGTACCTAAATATTTTCCAAGATCTCGATGGTTATCCAACACCGTCTGCGACGTTGAAAGAGAAAACGATGAACATTTGTTTGTACAAATATTTTGTCCATTTCGCGTCGCAGCAGCGGGCAGGTTTTAAACCAACTTGTTCAAGTTAGTCGAGTGAAAACGGCTCGCCACTCGCAATAGCCGGTACATTGCGTGATATTTACTTCTTAACACCTGCAGTTATCGCGCAACGAACCTTGTGTTTCTGCATATTATCGCTTCCAATATTTGCGCCGAATTCTCAGCTTCATTGTTAACAAAGGTCAAGACCGGCCTAACAAGTCAATGCAGTCATAAAATAATAACTGTGCATTGATTACATAACTAACATAAATTAGAATGCCTTAAACGAGACCTAAATCAAGGATACGAAACGTAGGCGTGTGGGGCGCTCGTCTCATTTGTTATCATTAACACTCATCGTTCGGTTTTCATCAAACAATTTCATTGTCCCTAGTCCCTACCTTGAAGTATTTGCATTGTTCTGTAAATTGTTGTGAAAAAATATTCTTTAACTATCATTTCATATGTAGGATTGTAGAACTCAGCCTTACCTGAGTCCTGTGCATTTTGCAGATGCTGTATATGATGCAGGTGCGCGTAGTAGTGGTGGTGGTGTAGGATGCATTCCAGATCGGTGCAATTCAACATTGTCACGGGGCGCCGGCCGCGCCGGCAGCCGTCTGTTCACTCACGCTCGCTGCACACTTTCACAATACTATTCCACTGGCACTTCGACACGTATCGTTGTCACATTACGTTATCTCCTTGGACACAGGTGAGGTACTGGCCCACATGGGTCTGGTCCATCGGTGACGGCGCCGCTCGGTCTGCGACTGACGGCGCCCGCTAACTATCGCTGCATCACTCCTTGTTTACACTTTCCAACTTGCAAATAATCACGTGTTTGGGTGAGACATCTCATCACTGTTCGAAATTCCGAGCGGCGATAAAAGAGCGGAAGGTTTCGATAAGGCGGTCAAATCGATAACAGTACGAGGTTCAGCTGCAGTGAACGGTTGCGTGCGCGCAACACTTGAGGCGCGCGATTGTATACTGAGTGCGGTGTGCGAGTCGCTGCCACCTCTCCCGAGCTCCCGGCCTCGACCGCACTTGTCTTGATGGAGCCCTGGCTATCATATCGAGCCACCTCTGGCCCTACGAAGGATAATGCGCCGTTCAATGCCCGTTTCTCATTGACAAAGCATTGACGGAATCCTTCTGTATTCTAGAACACGTTATCACCATCTGGGAGACAGCGTTAAGGATCTTGACACCCATAAGAGAACTCATTTCATTGATACGACAGCTAATAATAATAACGTAAAGATAATAAATAGTTTAAAGAACCCGACTAGGTAATTAAGAAGTTGTGATATTTGCCAAATGCCAAAGACGTATCTGGTGTTGAATACTGTAGTTATTAGCGTAATCTAAACAGTCAAGATTCAAACGGCAATAAATATTGAAGTAAAGGTTTACGGAAAAAAAGTGAAAAAACCAACAAATAAAATATCCGTAGTGCACGCACCAAGGTCGAGGGACCTGCTTGCCGTGAGTGTGTAGCTACAGACTTTCAAGTATTTGTATGCGTGAACATTGTTACTGTGTTCTCAGTAGACGTTTAGAAGAAGCAATTACCGAGTCATGTCTAGAGATTGACCCAAAAGCCAAAATAACTGTCACAAATTGTGTTACTAAGGTATTTTTGACGATTTTTATTCCATGAAAATAAAAATATCTACCTATTATTCATCTATATTTTATATTATTAATATATCTTACCAGTAATATTACGCATTGAAATGGAATTAATACCCATTCAAGAAACTGCACCTAATTGAGTAGGAACGGATTTATTTTGGACAATGGTCTTCAAGGGCAAGTATCATTTCAACCTGTTTTTTTATTATATTGCCCGTTTAATTAAATTGCGTATCAATACAGTAGGAATCTTTATAATTTTTTTTTAATTCTACCACACAGTTTATCTAACTCAAATGGTGAAGGAAAACATCGATCTTAATGAAAACTGGAACGTTGAAGAAGAAATTCGTACCTGCTCGCCGAAACAATTTGCGGTCCCATTATAAGATAAGATAAGATAAATATTCTGTATTTGCACACCAAAATACACAAAAAACAACAACAATATACGCGAACAAGAAGGGTACAAAAGGCGGCCTTATCACTAAAAGTGATTTCTTCCAGACTTCCGTTATTTTCTAGCATAGCATACTTATTCAAATTGGGTTTATGGATATTGTATTTAAATATGGTCGTACTCTAACCTCGATTTTATACTTCATAAAGACCTATTTTCGATTATTATTTGGAGTCACACTCACACACATACAACGTGTTAATGAATTAACGCAAAACTATAAAGTAGTTTGGTTAGAATCGAGAACAGAATCGAATTATCATGTTTACAACAAAGTAAATTTTTTTCAAAATATTAAATAATTTATTTGTAAAATTTAATATTTACTGAACTCGATCTCATCCCACCGCACGGGCACACTCACCCTACTTACTACCAAAACAAGATTCTTAAAATGTATCCATAAGCGCGTTAGCGCTTTAATTCATTACCAAAATGATAACAAATCATTTTTGCCTCAAAACTTAAAATGCGAATAACTTGAAATGTAACTATCAAAATAATGAAATTACTGTTTCAATCTAATTGTTTTGTTATAAATCAGTTGGGGTGTATGAGGTCATGCGCTTATTTTATAACACGTTGTATAATAATACCATGACTTCAATGAAAAACAAACAGTTTAAACAAAAATATTATTGAATTAAACGTGTTCATAAGTACCTTTGAGATTTTCTTCACACATTTCAAACTTGTGAAGTTATGTTGTGAGCCTTAACTATTTTGACACATATAATTTCGCAAAACATTACTTACTGCCAGCCCTTTTGAAACAATATCCCATTGTTATTTCTTTTCTTTAGTCAAGACAGTTTCATTACTTTAAAGGATAATTTTACTCATATCGTGATACTCATATGATAATAAACAAATTTCCCGAAGGAACCTAAGGGAAGACAGGAAACAAAAATTTCATCTTTTCATGCCAATGTTCGATCAGCTGATTGCATTTGACAAGTCCAAATTTGTTTTTGCCAGTTTCTTATAGGTTCCTTGCTTAGACGAAATAACTATGGACAAGTTACGCTTGTAATTCTACTAACAAACTTTTCTAACACTTTTTGCGGGGGACGTGGTAGCATGACATCTGCAACATTGGATTTTATTCCAATATTTTAGATTCTAATTTTGATTGCTAAAAATAGTCTCGTGTGAACCCCAAACGCGACTAGTTTGAAGTTATTGTACCGCAACTATAGTCTGTTTCGTTTAGTGGTATAAGGTATAAAATTGGATGTAAATGCACATGATTAATTGATCTTGTAACGTGGCAGAGAGGAAATACTACCTCAAGGCTGTTTCCTAGTTATATTATCTAAGGTTCCTTCGGGAAAGTTGTTCAGTATCATGAGTACATTCACCCTTTAAAGTAGTGTCTGCACTTACACCCTGTACAGCGTTAAACGCATCGATTGCATCAAACCAAGAGACTGTTTCAATAACTTTAATCAATTTACAGACGAAAGAAGCACTGCTTAAGTTGTCATTCTAAACATTGTCACATTCCAACTCTTAGGGCATGTTTCATCACTTTTGGATAAGTCATTGGTAGCTTATTTGACTGACCATTTGACATATTTCGTATGAAAGATATGCCAATTTGTCTGTCATATAAGCTAACAAGAGCTTGTCCAGAAGTGGTGAAAAAGGCCCTAAGATATGTATTAGGGCCTAAGATATGTCTTTATGATGTACGCATCATACAAATTAAATTTGTTATTAGTGCCAATACTTTTAATTTTAACCACATGGAGAAAATTATTTATTATACCTAATTATGTGATACCTATTTATATTTAGCAGGCTTTACTAGAAAACGTGTCGTCTTACCTACCAGAATTAAATAACTAAAAATTTTCTAGTAGTCTGATATTTTCTAGTAAAATCAAGCTAAAATAAACAGTTGTCACATTTACTACTAGATCTTTTTCTCCGTGCATGCATTCTGCTATTCAAACTGAACAACTTTCACAACGGCGGAGCCAACAAAGAAATCGCGAAAAAAATTTGCTGTCCCATACATTTGAGTCTAGTAGGTCATTTTGGTATGGAACTGATTTTTTAATATGCGATTTTGAAATAGGCTTTATAGTAAAAGTTATTTAGATTGACTAGTAGAATGCATGGTTAGATTTTATCAGCACTGATCACCAATAAGTTAAAATGTATGCCGTTGGTAGTTTTCTTATTCAAAATTAGTACTTAAAAACGAGTGTATTTCGGAATCTCGATACACAATCCATCGATGAATGTTAATACGATGCTACAAGATTGCGATGCACGGTAACACAAAAGACCGTCACAAACGCCCCTCGCATTATCTGTTTGCCATAAGACTTATATATTTAGAGTTCATTAGCACGTATCAACTATTGTTCCTAGCAATTAACTTATCGTACCTAATTAAAATGCAAAGAAAAACAATGCCAGTTAAAGCACGATAATTTTAATTAGATTACTCAATCAAACGCATCTTGCAAGAATAAGTTCCTATTACAATATAAAGAGCATCTGGCTTGAAATTAGTTTTATCACTTTGATTTATTGTGTTGTCGTTCCGTAAGAAATTTCGGCCAGATTTCATTTATCATGAATTGATGACTGACAATCGTTCAATGATGCATATTAAATTTATATAAAAGTTCATCGCCATCGGTAGGCTTGTTGATCGAAGTATCTGTATCAAAATTTTGATGTTTCCTATCCTACGTGCAATACTAAAAGAATACAAAGGGATGATTCTATTTATCGTTCAATCAAAGATTTTACTTTGGTCGAAGCATTTATCAAGCAAGGCAACAGCAAGCGTCATCAATAGGCATCTTCAGGACGTGCTTGCTTCATTCTCAGCCAGGTCATCGCTTTTTAAGCCAAATGAAACCCCAATATTATGTTGTACGAAGGACAGACATTCAGTTGTCCTGTGTTGAAAGTAGTGTGTTTGCGTGGAATATCTTCTTTTCCGTTTGGTACTTTATTTATGGGGTAGAGACCTACAGTGACTTAGATCACAGTAGGCTTCTATTCTATAAATAAATAACAAATTATTTTGTTCATTTCCTCATCCTCTTTGTCAGTCACAGGCTTGAAAAATGAATGAAATCTAACACAGATAGTTCCGTTTGGACGAAGATCATAAAAAAACTCATCGGCAAATACTATAAGATGCTTGTGTTATAGAAACAATGCTATTGCATAATATTATTACGTAATTAACGAACGCTCGACTCACTCACGACTACATCTGCATTAATTCATCGATGGCAATATTGATTGATCTTGTATTAATCTCGGAAGGTTAACAGACAAAGGCGTTACACGGTAACAATATTTTATAAATAAATTTTAATACTAAACTAGCTTCCTTGTATCCATTTACTAGTAATTGTAAGGTTGGATTGTATTAATTACTTTATTCGTTATGTTCCTTTTATTTGCATTTACCGGTTTCTTAGTGTTTACTGTATATCCTATTCAAAATATTAGTTAGATTTGCACGGACCTATTTTGTAAAGATTAAAGAATAATCAAGAGATAGTGTTTGTTGAGTATCCTAAAATAAACAAAACCAAAGGAAAAAAAAAATCAAATGAAAATGACCTTCGTTAGTCGAAGAAACATAATAAGAATAAAAGATAGTGTAATAGAAAATGTTCCAGGTTTACCCAACTATTCAGAATTTTGGTCCAGAATACAATAATAGTAAAGTAAGAGATTTTAAATTTAATGACGTGAAAGGACCCATTTACTCGAAGACCTAGTAAACGAACGTAATCAGAGTACTTTCAAATATGAAATGAAAGTAGGAAGACATCCAGCTTAATAAAAGTAGAAAGGAATGGAGATAACATTGCTCAATTACACCATACAACAATCATACAGTATATGAGATAAATCATTACAACATACATTTTAGTGATAAATATTATAAGATAGCGAAACTTATGGGTGATAGTGAAAGCGAGTCATTGCGAAGGACCTAATAGAAGATAGGCGGCGAGTTATCATTCCATTCTCCTCCGATTCATTTTCACTTATCACAGTAATAATGGACTGAGGCAATCGGGTGACGGTGGACACGTGGGATTTTCCACTACTCGAGTCACATTAACTGATGAAGTGATACGTCAGTAATACGAACTAAAGTGGTTGACATAGCTCAGAAAATTAGCAAGTTGAAGTGGCAATGGGCTGGTCATATCTGTCAAAGAATTGACAACGGATGGGGAGTCAGATTCTTAAAGTGGAGACCATTAACTGGCAGGCGTAGTGTGGGACACCCTGCGGCCCGCTACACCTACGACCTAAAACGATAGCGGGAAGCGAGTGGATGAAAAAAGCCGAGGATATAATTTTGTAAATCCTTGGGAGGGCCTATGTTCAACAATGGACGATGATACGCTGATGATGATGATAATGTCGTCCCTGCTGGCGGAGACAGCCAAAACTACTACCAATTTTTTCTTCTATAATGCCTACAAGCGCTATTTTCATTCTCAACATCTTCAATCAGCGCATAGTAAAGCCGAGGATCGTATTCATTTAGCTTCCATAGGCTAGTTGCTTTGTTGCTAACCCTAGCTTTACAATATGTCGACACGATGTATTGACAGATATTGCTACAACTGATAAAACTACACAACAAAACATTTACAGACAGTAGGTAAATGAAAATAAAAATGAAAGGCTTAGTAACACGAATAAGGTTGCCAACTGAATGTATCATTTACAGGAAGAGATATGCGATTTCAAGGATTCGTCAACGAGAGCAATTCGATACCGAGGATAGAAATAACCGTTTGACCGTAAAAATACAATTTTGCTAGAGAATTGTTAAGTTGAAATAATGTTTTCTTGTAAGTTCCATCCAAGTAGTATTAATATATTGAAGAGAGAACTGAGTAATGACTAGTAACTCGTCCCATTTGCAATTTCTCTACGACAGTCAATTGCAAGATTAATACCTGTGTCTTTAAATTACGTTCTCGTGGAAATGTGCGCACACGCATCGTACCGCGCAGGTGCGGCCGTCAGTTCTCCGTTTATGGTGTTTCAATTAAATCGCTTTTGACCGACGCAGTCGGTCGTTAAACCCTAACATGGGTTGAAGCAGCCTAGATGTGTCTTATCTCCTATTTTTTCGTTTTACTATTCAACATCATATTAGTTTGGTTCAATTTGGTATTATCATCACAAAACACTGGTCATGACACGAGAGACGGAAGGCGTGAAATATGATTCTATACGGTCTGAATGCCATTTTTATTTTAAATATATTATCGTATGAAATTATGAATTTGAATTTGCAACTTATTGATATGTGGTAAAACTATTTTAACTACGAACGTTTCTTTAAAATAATAAGATTCTCTGTGGAATCTTATTATTTTAATGAGATCAAAATCGTTTGTTTCGGTGAACCAGAAGACGTTTTTGGTTGTACCTCTGTAGGTCAACTTAATATGCTGACAGTTTTTTAAGATAAAGAGGATGATCAAACCATCAAACTGAACAATTTTCTATATAGGACCAATGTCGAAATCGCGAAAAAAAAATCAGCTGTCCCATACAATTGGGTCGAGTAAGATTTCAGTTTAGTATGGAACGGGTGATTTTTTTTTGCGATTTTGACATTGGCCCCATAGAGAAAGTTCTTCAGTTTGACGGTCTGATCGTCCCCTTAAAAAAGTGTCAGCACATTGACCCTATATATTCAGAGCGGCGACGGGCTCACTCCCCGTCACACTGGACAGAGTTTCGGTACTACTAGTGAAACGTACATGTTCTGTGGTTTCAGAAAACCCCCCGGGAAATATAGTCGTGAGCATATGCTATGCTATATTCAGAGCGTTTGAACGCCCTAATACATCTGGCCGAATATTTTCATCTTGTTTATATGATGAAAATGTTCGAACGGATAAATTAACCCTTTTTAACCCTTTTATCATTTAAACCATTGTCTAGAAGGTGATCTAATTTGTATAATAGTACACACGGCAAAACATCAAGCTACGCCAAACCAAAATAAGCTGGCCGCGTGAAGGTAGAGTAATGTATAACGTCGCGCGGCCAGCTTATGTTTGTTTTGCGTAGCTTGATGTGTCGCCGTGAGTTCTTTATCTATGCGTGATCTACAGGAATTACACGTATCGTCTCTCAATACTTTAACTTAGTAATGTTGAGAGCAGTTAATGTTGTTATAAGTCTCATTTAGGTTTTACGTATCTTTTGCGTCCCACTGAAGAACGTGTCTCGTCATAATCGTCAACGTTGATCGATACCTGCCCAATTTCGAGGCTAAAGAGTTACAGGCCATGTTATAATGTGTATAGATCTTTTATCAGCTTTTACATAATTTTTAAATTATCGATTAAATTTTATAATATTGAGACGAAAATTTTGGATTGCCTATCAGCGGGGCAGTAAAGTTGCAGTGACTGACGGACGAACGATTAATGTCAGCACGGAAAAACCGACCCAATCTTGACTTTACGAGTAGCCTAAGGTATTTACAGCGAACTACATGTTTTTAAAACCTTTGCAAAAGCCGCCTGAAGGCATTCCGAACTTCAAATTGCTTGGGTATAATGATGATGAATTAAAAGGCACTTAAATTTGATGTGGTAAAAGCGAGAAGCTCGTAAAAATCTTGATTTTATGCAATTATGACGTCGAAATGTTTTAGTTAATAATTAAAGAAATGTTTTCGTTAATAATATTATATTACTTTTTAATAATGTTAAAGTAATTTGTCTTTCTTTGATTTCGAAGTGGTCAGAAGGAGAAACTGTCAACCACATTTAAGAGATATAAAAATAATGAATTGTTTTTATTTGATGAAAATAAGGCAAGTGAACATGATTTTAGTAGCAGTAAGTATCTTTATCAAGTTTTATCTACGTATCAATATTTAATATCGTTTTAAAATTTATAAATACTTAAAGAATCCTAAAATAAACCTTAACAGTACCTACATACTCAAGTATAAAAGAAAATCTTAGATATAAACAATAAAAGACCCTGCCACTTCCCTTATAAAGACGCAAGAGATTGGAGATTTAGGACCTACCTATCTAATTTCAAATGTTATTGATTTTAAACATGTCGATTTTAAACATTATATATACAACGTGTTAATAAATAAGCGCAAAACCTCATACACCCCAACTGATTTAAAACAAAATAATTAGATTGAAACAATAATGTCATTATTTTGATACTTAAAATTTAAAGTTATTCACATTTAAGTTTTCAGGCAAAAATGGTTTGTTATCATTTCAGCAATGAATGAAAGCGCTATTGTGCTCATGGATACTTTTTAAGAACCTTGTTTTGGTACTAAGTAGGGTGAGTGTGCCTGTGTTGTGAGCTGAGATCGAGTTCAGTAAATTTAAAATTTTACTAAACAATTAGTTAATATTTTGAAAAAAATTACCTATGTTGGAAACATTATAATTTGATTCTGCTCTCGATTCTAAACAAACTACTTTCTAGTTTTGCGTTAATTCATTAACACGTTGTATATATATATAGAATAAAAAAAAAAAAAGTTTTTTTTCTTTATATTCTATCTTTTACGGATATATTTTTTTTTCAATTCATCGAGTTTCATTCATTTCATCAATACAAATTTAATTTTTAACTGTAATTTGTAAATGGCAAAAGTGGTGGCGAAAAAATCATTCGTACTCCATGGAGAAAACTCTTAGATTAAATTTTAAGAAATAAAAATCACCTGCTTTCTCTTTCTAACTTCTGTTTCCAGCATAGGCTGGAAACGGTAACATCAAATGTAAAATTCCGACATTTTTATTTTCTTAATGGCCAGTTATTTTATGTCGATTTTTAGTTTACCGAGGAGTTTACAGGTCCTGCGAGTAACGTCACCACTCGTAGGACCGAAAAACGACGTTATTTTATTTAAAATATCTGTAATCCTTTTATTTTAAAATGTCTAACATAGAAAATATTGGTTTTGAGATAATTATCTCGATATGGTTTCAGTTTCAGCCCTCCCAAAAAAAAAACTTGACATACCGAATTATGTAACTGTGTGGCACGCGCCAGCTTTAGTTAACCGACCTGTAGGTACCTATCTAATAAAACGAACGCATAGATGGTCAGTACACTTTGATATGAAAACTAAGTATAATACCGGTAGCTTAATTGGATGAATGCACAGCGTCAGATTGGCGGAATTCTGGTTCAAGACACTTCCGATACGAAAAGACAATGCGGGTTTTTGTGGAAGGTGGTGCCTTATTTTTCGCCTATTTTTTTTCGCGCGGCCATCAACCAATCTTGAATATTTTAGTTTAAAATAAAGTAACAAACAAAACTTGTAAACCAAGTATATTTCTAAACTCAGTCCGAACGGAGATATAAAGGCTTGAAGTAAACGTAATGAATATATTTTCAAATTCAAGCCTTTATATCTCCGTTCGGACTCAGTTTAGAGATAAGTATACTTGGTTAACAAGTTTTGTTTGTAATAATTCTGAACATTTAAGTTTGATTGATGGCCGCGCTAAAAAAAAAGGTGAAAAGAAAAAGGCGCCATTTTTACGCATTTGAATTTAAATGCATTTACAAAGATTAACAAGTGCTCGAACTAAAGTTATGTACAAATTTTCTCTCAATTACATCCATTTACTTTTATCTCATACATTCCACTACACAACTACGATTCGTTAGACATTTTATTTATTTACTATTATGGTCATTTTACTTGAAGAGAAAGGCTCTAACGATAACGTCAGTTTCGTCCATCAAAACAATTCTTCTTCTGAAATCACCAATCTAATTTCCCGTTGATTAATATATTGTTAGTCAATTTTGGGACGTATCGTGATTGCAATTGAGTTTCTTGTAAAGTTATTTACAAGCATTACTTAAAGTTGTTTTCACAAGTACTCGGGAAATTTCTTGCACATCTTGGAAACATTATGAGATGAGCAATTTCTTTTAGGTTTCTCTAAACATAACGCCGCCACCGTTTACATGCACCATTATAATATAATTGGGAAATAAATAGAAAATAGAGACGTTACGATAACTTAAGGGTATTTTACCGTTGGCATGCTCCATCAAATTCAAGTCAGTAAAATTTTTCAGGAACAATCTAGAAAGTAATCTCTATGCTTGTATCTTGTCAGATTTTCGATAAAATGTATAGTTTTAAAGCTACAGTGCCTCAAAGATTTCCATACAAATCTTAAATTAATCCTAGCATTGAAACTGTATATTTTAACGAAAATCGGACAAGATACAAGTATAGAGATTTGTTTCTAGATTGTATCTGAAAAATTTCATTGACTTTAATTGGTTACTGTTGAAAATATCACCAGACTTCGTTTGTATGCAGTGCGCATTTTTGAAGTTTAGAAGTGTATTAGGTGTACTGGCAGACTAACTGAATAAACAAAGCAGCACAGACTTATGATTATGTTTTTGTATGTAATGTTATTAAAGATGGTTATTTAGTGCGAAACCGACGTTTAGTTTACTAAAGTAAAAAACTAACTAAATAAACTTGCGTCACACATTTGTTTAATTTAAGGCCGATTTTTCAATTATAAAAATTATATTTGTAGAAACAAATTTAATTTACAATACACCAGCGTTCCAAAAAAAAATCGTTGTTTTTAAATGTAGTTTGGAAAATAGGCACCAAAGAGATATTATTGAGATTATTTGGGATTTCGGAATAAAATCTTTTTATTATGTAAACCTGGCTAGATGTCTTGGAAACAAAATATCAAAAGCCATAAAAACTAAAAAGGAAGAAAACTTTTTTTCTTTTTAATTGAAGTATTTGGCTTAACGTCATTTATTCTGACAGATAGCTGCCAGTACTGTATTTCTTAGATGTAATGAAAACTCTTTGGTTGTATGAAAAATAACAATGTAGAAGAGAAATAAAATCTTTTTGGATTCCCAAAATGTTTTTTATCTTCTCTTGATTCATCAGTTATGTGTAACATAACAATATTAGGTAGCTTACAAAATAATTATCTTTGCTCGTATTTCTGATGAGTTTAATTTTTCTTTTCTTAATAGTATTGAACTAATATTTAAATTGTACCTACCTACCTACTACGTCACTCTACGTGTAATTTATGGTTAAAAGCTAATCCACTTTGAAAACCACTGTGCGCTTGTTTATTAATCAATTTACTTATGTAAACAATGTTCTCTCACGCTGATCGGAGTAACAGAAAAATTAAAAATGAAAGTCGTGAACGGGAGACAATCGACTGAGGGAATAGGCAATAGTGTTCCAAAAAACAGGTGATAGGCTGATAACTTGTCACTATAAAGGCTTGCACCAAAACAGGCTTGCTTAGCATTTGTCAGCATTCTTCAAATAACTCAAAAATAGAAAAATCTGACAAATTATAAATAAGCTTTGAATCACAATCTCCTAAATGGTTGGTATTTTTTGGTATAAAATTTTGGTACCTTTCTTAAAATGAAATGTTGACCATTGTAGGCGAACGAACACGAAATACGATCGAACTGACATACTAAAGGATGTCGATTTACAAATTTATGCAACTCAACTAATCTTGTAGGCTAATCAAAGTATAATCTATGTTAAAATATACAATCAATATCTTCTTCGGCCGGGGTGGAACGTAATGCATTATTTCGCCTCGGCTCAGCCTACTTTCTCCAGTGCATCGTACGAGTCCGCAATTGTTATTTTAATTACGATTCTGAAACCAATTAGAGCTACTTTCGACGAATTCAGCCTCTTAGAGATTTAATAGATTACCAGTGTTTATAGCTTACTTAAAACCGTGTATTTGGGGTGTCTGGGTAATGACGAATGTTAAATAATGTTACAGTATTGTGTATTATTTACAGTTACAGTACTATGTGGTATTATCATCGCGGCGAAACAATTGACTGTTTAAGAAAATGGATAGTTCTATGAACTAGATCTTAATATGGTTAGGTCGTCTATTTGTAGTATACCTTTTGATATTTCTACTATTCTTGAGATAGGTAATAAGCTATTTAAGTTTCATGTTGTTATTCGAATCTTTTTACTTTATTTTGATAACGTATTATTTTTATTTTACAATTTAATTTTTTAATAGGTTTTTTATTTATTTGACGATCATGTTATGAATGGACATTTTATGGAAAATATTTATGTAAGTACGTGTATGCATACGCATGCATGCATATGCTCACGATTATGTTCCCCGAGGGAGTGGTCAGAGATATTCTGAAAGCTCAGAACATCCACGATTCACCGACAGTGGGTACATTATATGCCTCGAAATTGAAGCATGCAGGTTTCCTCACGATGTTTTCCTTCACCGAAAAGCCAGTGGTGTTACAAATCGTACATAAATTCCGAAAAACTCATTGGTACGAGTCGGTCTGGACGGGGATCGAACCATCGCCTCCTGCACGGCAGACAAGGTTACTGGCCACTGGACCACCACGGCATCCATGTAAGTATGTGAAATCATGTAAATGTGATATAGATAAATCTTATCTATAAGGCATAAAAGATTCGTCGCCGGATATATAAATTTATTAGTTTTAGACATGCTTTAGATAAGCTCAGGCAGGTAGAAGTGATCCAAAATGTACATGCTAAAGATAATAAGGATAATCTATAGAAGTTTTGAAAGATATTAATAGTTAACGCAAATCTTTTCATGCAAATCGTCGAACTTGACGAAGACAAAACGCTTTAAATAATATCACATCGCTTTATCACATTGATCTTTTTCTAGTCACGCTTTATTAAATTACAAAGCAGACGTTATCAAGACTTTATTAAGATTTAATATACCATGCCAAACCTATAAAAACTAACCGAAATACATTCAAGAATCATTATTTTCCTAGAGTATTTTTAGTCGATTCATTAATCATAATGCGATTCATAAATCAGTGCAAGTTTTTATAGTTTAAAAAAAATTATTAAACGATTTACCAAATTTCCGAATCAGCAACGTAGGCTTCGTCATATCAGAATCAACACATCCGCAAAATACTTCGTCAAAGGCAGTACTCTAAACAGCAAAAATGTTCCGCATGCATGCTTCGTCAAACTAAGACTATGTAACTGTGTGTAAGAGTGTTTTATATGTGTACTTATTTATCTTTTTAGTTTGATATACATCTCACTGTATCCGATTCTTTTAACTGTGCAGTGAAAGAAGCAAATGAGCTATTATGTCAACATCGCAGTAGCGGCAAGGAAGTTGTCTTCTTCTTCTTATCGTGTGGGCAGCAAGCCCTGGTGTCAGAGAGCCTTACGGCCTCTGACGATTTATGTAATTGTACTTTGAATATTATAATTTTGTTTTAAAGAAGTGTGTTGTAGAGTTTCTGGCCGCATCTTCTCTACAACGGAACACCTTACGATGCGGTGGTAGATTCAAAAACATGACGTCAAAAAGTTATCTATGTGATATTATTTTGAATAAACAATTTTGACTTTTGACGTGGTTTTTATGTAACGACTACTACCACGAGGGATAGTAGCCAGGACCAACGAAGCACGGAGGCTTTCTTTTCAGACAATCAGGTGATTCGGCCTGCAATATCCTAACCCACTGGGAAAACGCACAAAGTGACATTTGACTTGGTGCCCCTCTTGGGAATCGAACCCACGTCCTTCGTGTCAAGAGCCCAATGCTCAGAAAGTTATCTGAAATACACTGATGATGCAGTAGCATAGATACCCTTCATAACGAATACAAACCAACCACCAACCACCGCCAGTAGTCTTCTTTCAATTGGGTATGTTACGTTTTTTTTGGAGGGCTGAATCTAAAACTATTTCGAGGTAATTGTCTGAATAATAATATTTTCTATGTAATGAAAAAATGGCGGAGAGAAAATAATTCGAACTCCATGGAGAAAAACTACTGGTTTATTAAAAACATAAAAACTTTCCTGCCTTCTCTTTCTGACTCTATGCTGGAAACAGAAACGGCAACATCAAACGTCAAATTCGGACATTGTGAATGTATTTTTTTTCTAAAATCTCTGATTTTAAAATTAAACGATTACAGATATTTTTATTTAATTTAAAAAATATCTGTAATATTTTTAATAAAATAACGTCGTTTTTCGGTCCGTCCAGTGACGTCACTGGAAAACCTGTGAACTCCGTGGTAAACTTAAAATAACTGGCCATTAAGAAAAAAAATACATTCACAATGTCAGAATTTGAAATTTGATGTTGCCGTTTCTGTTTCCAGCATAGAGTCAGAAAGAGAAGACAGGAAAGTTTTTATTTTTTTAATAAAGGAGTAGTTTTTCTCCATGGAGTTCGAATTATTTTCTCTCCACCATTTTTGTATTTACAGATTATAGATCAAAGTAATTTAAAATTAAATTTATATTGATAAACTCGATGAATCGCAATTAAATGAAATAGGTGTCTTAAAATTATGTCTTCTATCCGTAAAAAATCTAAAAAGGACCAAAAAAAGACTGACATACCGAATTGCTGCTTCTGTTAGTGCTTGTTGATGAGATTATTACTTTTATAGGTACGGTTTTCTAATCTCGTTATCAAAATATTCAAATGGAAATAATGGATGTATGTGGTCTTATTTACAAATGTATCACCAGCGCTTAGTATCTTATAATTAGTATAATTATGTACAATAGGTACTTAAGAACATCGTTAATCTAGGTAATTTACCGGTAAATTTGAGTCGTTACAATCAAATTGTACTTGCATTTTAAGTTCAATAGAACTCGTGACATGAATTATAGAACCACATGTAATCTTTAACAAACATACATTTTGCTTCTCATTAAACAAACAACAAACGACATTGACTCTTAAATCAACTGACACAAAAGTGAAAGCAAATTTTTATAGCGTAAGAGATAAATGATAAGATATTTAACCTTGTTCTACATAGAGACACCTATTTGCAGTCATAGTTCAGAATAGCAATTTAGAGAAATATTACTAAGCTTGCTTGTAAGCTCTTGATATGAGCTCCTTGACATACAAACATTGATCTGCATCACTTGTGAGACGTAACCGCAAGTATATTAAACTTTGTTGTTAAGAAAAACAGATGCCAACATTGTTTTGTGACATATTCATCAGCGTGTCACTGCATAGGCCTCTCCTAAACTATACCTATCTAAACTATATCTTCGGCTACACATAAACTATAGCATCAGTTTGAGCTGAAACAAAAATCTTATTAGACAAAACCGAAACAAAAATGATAACAATTTAATTTCTTTTTTTTTTAATACGGGAACCGCCTTCAAAATACCGACCCACTGAAAAGCACAAAATAATTTGTATGTACGCCAACCCTATCCTTATCCAAGTCCCTATCTATTCCGTCTCTATTTCTACTAGTTAGGGAGGCGAATAGGGGAATTTTCGGTAATACTCGAGCGTGGCAGTTTAAGATATGAGAGATACCTTAGACCTAATAGAACAACCTTGTAAAGTATTTAGCTCTATATGTAGTGACGCGCGCCTAGGATAGACGATCAGATTAGTAAAAAAAAATCGATAGTCTGAAATAGTCAGATAAAGATATTGGGGGTTGATTTTAGTGTTTTAAGACTAAATTTAACTAATCTGACGATAAGTCCTTGACGCCGCCGAGTTATAGGGTCGCGGACTTGTAAAAAAAAAACGTTAATCCGGCATTCTCGAGCGCGATTTTTTTAATTTTTATTTTGAAGAATATAATCTAAAACTTACTAAAAATACAAAATCTGCCGGTTTCCGCATGACCGGAAGTGTGGAGGAGCCATTTCGTCTTCCGAAAAACGCGTTGCGGCATATAAGTCGCGAACGATACATTTTACAAAAAAAAGTTTAAATAAACAAAAAAGGTAATTTTATTTTAAAGTTAAAACTTTTTGACTTGAAGCATCATAAAAACTCAAAGTTCCAGTGAAGAAGAAGAAGATGAATTGTATTAAGCAAAAATGTAAAGGTCGCCATACATAACAATACAATTATAATACAATTTTTATATCATTTCATTTTTTTATGCAATAAATAATACAATTCGTACTACATTTCATCTACATTTACGTTACATTTAATCTACATTTAAGTAAGAAAGGAAAAAAAAGAAACCAAAAAACCTTTTTTGGTCAGATTAAGAGAACCCACCAACATTTTTGTCAGATTAAGAAAATATGCTTTCAGGATACCGAGATAAACCTCCCCTATAAAAATCTGACGCGCTCGAGTATTTCAAAAAAACTTTTTTTTTTTGCATTTTCAAAAATTCATCGTAACTTATCGTCACGCCGAAATCGTCAGTTTTTTTAAAGGGAGCTTCCTTGGGGCCTACTTAACACCCCTTCCAAAAATCTAAAGCGCTCGAGTAAATATTTTTTTTTTGCATTTTTGACTACTTTATATGCCTACTCCCACCACGCAAACCGGCAGATTAGTATACCGTTGTTATCAGAGGCACTTGGGGCATACGTAGTATGAATATCTGACGCGCTCGAGAATGCCCAAGTAACTGTTTTTTTTTACATTTTTGAAAAACCGTACACGCCAAACCCACCGCTAAAATGGTTATTACCATACGAGCTTTTCTTTTCGAAATTATTTTATCTTTCGATTTTGATAGGTCTCGACGGCGCCGTTGAATTACGCCATTTAGCTACCTCGCCTCCCTAACTATACCCCGTAAAGCAAATTTCTTCCAAAAACGAATTAAGAACATTCATAAATATCTGAGTACGTAATTACTTAGTTTTTGAAGTCGGTCCCAAACCAAATTTTCTTTCCTCCTTTTTTTGAAGTCAGTTAATAAAAATAAAAAGTTCTAAAACAAGTCTAGGTAAGTAATGTAATTTTGCTTAATGTCTCACTAAAAAGAAAGGAGTCTAGAGTAGTAACTACATTTTATCTCCAGCAATTGTCCACTACTTTCACTTTCGTACATCTAACAAATGGCTATAGACTCTAATCCGAATTGCCGTGTAGATTCCAACAGAATAGACTACTACTTTATCTCTTGCATGGGAGTCGTTTGAGGCGATTAAGGGGATATAATTCGGAGCGCGCTCCGTACAAACGTACTATGGTGATATTTTCAATACTAACCAATTAAACTCAATGAAATTTTGCAAACAACAATCTAGGAACAAATCTCTATGCTTGTATCGCGTCCGATTTTCGTTAAAATATACAGTTTCAATGCTAGGATTAATTTAAGATTTGTATGGAAATCTTTGAGGCACTGTAACTTTAAACCTATACATTTTAACGAAAATCTGACTCTATTCAAGCATAGAAATTTGTTTTTAGATTGATTCTGAAAAATTTCATTGAGTTTAATTGGTTAGTATTGAAAATATCACCATAGTACGTTTGTATGGAGCGCGCTCCGAATTATATCCTCTTAAGAGATTAGGTTCTATTGCATCGTTTTTGATGGCGAAAGGCTAGTATTTGTTATCATTTCTCATGATATGACATCCTGCAACCTGAAATATCCTGATCCTTAAATACCTCAATTTGGTCCCAACCGTGACCAACCGTATTGAGTTCATGTCATATACGCATTTATTAATACAAATTTAAAACAAATGATGTGCACTGAAGCTTTATTACGATAGAGACAAAAACAAGATAAATTATCATAAGAATAGTTTATAATAATACACATACTATACACAATAATCAGTAAACTAGATTTTATAAACACGATAAATCGATTTCTATTTAATTCTGTATAAAAAAAAATGTTAATTATCTATAATGGAGGCACATAAACCGAAATATATAAGGGTGTAACTGTTGATGGGAAACCGATCTGACGGATTTTAATTTTTTCCATTTCATCACTAAGAAATTTAAACGAAATTAGCCCAGTCATTTTACGGGGTTTTGTTAGGAGAGGTGGGAAGTAATTATGAATGGGACTTTTAAACTGTAACCGGCTCCATTTTGTGACAAAAAGAACTGCTATGAAAACTAATTTTAAAAATACGCTACGCAACATAGAAATCACAATTGTATCTTCCAGAAAGCTTTTAACTTAATAAGCTTTTAAATAATATTAATACCAATGCATGCACTAATTTTATTTGATCCAATATAAAATACTTACGAGCATTAAAGTTGCCATCGAAATATTAAAAATTAATTATTTATTAGAAAATACTAACGTATTTTTCAAATCTTTCTATGTAGACAAAAAAAATATTTACCCCGTGTTGGAAGTGTGTAAAATGGTAAAGCCTTAAAATGTGAAAAAAAATAACCTTCGGGTCTGTTAGAACGAAATAAGTGCTAAATTTTTATTTGGAACTGTCTTTGACGTGATTTTTTTAATTTTGGTATATTTCTAGGTTCAAATTGGCACTTAAATGACTTGCTGAAAAAAATGCTTAATTAGTCCCAGGTCAAACCATAAAATGACTGGGCTATTTAGTTAAAGTAAGATCTGAAATATTTTAAGATAACGTTTCATACATTTTCTGTAACCCGTTTTAAAAAAGCAATAACAATCGCTCAAAATCATTTGACCATACCCAATTAAAACCTAAAAATACTTAAAACGGTTTTGATTTCGCGATTATGTAATGCTGAATTATTCACATCCTAAGCTACCAAAAACTTTCTATTCAGAACGAAAGTGTAGCGAAATTATCAAATAAATCCAGATTACATTGGTACAGTTGACAACGTAGGTTGACGACGACACATTGAGCTCCAGTTAAATAAACTTATGGTCAAAAATAATGACGAACTTCTGTTCCGGACTGTATCAAAAACTACGTTATACACAAGTTACCTATTTTATGTCCGTGTTTTAATTTTTTATTTATTATTGACAGCGCAAAATGTTTGCAAATAGAAATTAATATCACTTAGATTAAAAACTAATTAAAGCTTCCTGCGGATACTCGTAGAAAGCATCAATCAATCAAACACACAACAGCCACAAAATTGTAACAGAAGAAAACAAATGATTATAGACTCTAATACGAAATCCCTGACTCCAAATCAACCTTTTTTATAATTGTTATCAGTCTGTTTGTTTGTATGTTTGTAACAGCATCACGCAAAAACTAGAGAACCGATTTTTATGAAACTTTTTTATTTGTTAGCTTATGATTTGACTTAAAATCTGGTACATAACTGGAACACCCCTTATACATGGTCCTTCTTAACATCCTGACAGTTTTTTAAGGGGATGACCAACCCTCAAACTGAACAACTTTCTCTGTGGGACCAACATTGAAATCGCGAAAAACAAATCTGATGTGCCATATATTTGACTCGAGTAGGTTTATAGTTTTGCATGGAATAGCTGATTTTTTTTCGCGATTTCGCTGTTAGTCCCTATACGTAGGTGTAAAATTAAATGCGTTACATATTAAACAGGGTGTTTTACCCATCAATCTGAACAATTTAGCTATGAAATGACCATTGATTTTTTTACAATCACTTGCTGTCCCCGACACATTAATTAACCTAAAATATCAGAGAGCTAAGAAGAAAAACATACATTTGCTTACATCAAAAATAATGGGTGACCGAATTAGTTTTTACTCTTTAAATGTTTGTTTTTGGCGTTGGGGGGGTTTTATAAATTTGTAATTTAATGTTATTTCATAATCTTTAAAGTTACATGAAAACTACTGAACCGGTATTCGTGAAACAAAGCTAAGAACGCTCTCGCAAAATTTAACTTTCTATTTTAAAAAAAACCGTTTCGAAATCGGTCCACCCGTTTGGGAGCTACGATGCCAACAGACAGACAGACACACAGACATTGGCGTCAAACTTATAACACCCCTCTTTTCGCGTCGGGGGTTAAAAAGAAAATATTTTGAGGTAAATATTCTAATATGTTGATGATTTGATGACACGTTATTTTTGTACTTAATCTGCTGGCATTAAAGATTTTCTGAATGGCTTAATTTTATGTTGAAAAGAGGTAATTACTATTCGTCTTCACAATGAAAACATTAAATAAATGGTTTACTGTATTCGACACGATAACGATACACTAATAAATTCGTACTTGAGTGGGAAGCAGTACTTGATTAATTTTCTGAACGGCTTAATATAATATGTTGGAAGTTAATTACTGATATTAACGTTCATCAATTTTGCACTGCGCTTTTTTCTTCTTTTTTTCTCTGCACTTATCCAATCTTTATGACTTCACAAGGATTTAAAACGTTCACGTATAGTGGAAAAAGGTTAACCAGACTATTAAAAGCCAATCGTGGATGCAATAATAGTCTAAATTGTGCTGTGCTAAGTGCTATAACGTTTGGTCTGACGTTAGTTTTTCGATCGCAATGTGTAGGTAAAGCGCAGTATAACTTTTATGTACAAGAATAATGATAACCTGCTTATTTCCTTAATATAATAATATAAAATGCTCTCCTATATTCGCATATGTGTTCCCGGATACATACAATCTCGACGTCTTCAAGGCAAGAATCAAAAGGCATGTTTCTGTGTAAACGTCATGATCCTCAAGCCTTATAGTCATCACGTGAGACAGAGGCTTAACGAAAACCCATAATATAGGGACCTTCTTAATATGTTGACACTTTTTAAGGGGATGATCAGACCATCAAACAGAACAACTTTCTCTATAAACAGGTGTCCCATACATTTAGTTCAAGTACGTTTGCAGATTTGCATGGAACAGCTCTTTTTTTCGAGATTTAGATGTTGGTGCCATAGAGAAAGATGTTCGACCCCCCAAAAAGTATCAGCATATAAAGAAGGACCCTATACATTCATGCACTACATCTACGCTCTGCACTGCAGAGTCTCTCTCTCTCTCTCGTTTTAGTTTCAGATATTTTTTTGCTTCATATCCTTTATCGAGATCAGCGACTGATCAAGACTTGCTGCATAGGTAGTATGCCACCGTGATACAGCGCTATCACACCTTCGCTCTCTTTCTATTAGCGCGCGAACGAACGAGCATGCTGGTTTGTGAGAACGACGCTGCTGTGCTTTCAGATAGCAGATGTGGTCTATGTTGTTGCTCGCAACAATAAAAGTTAGAATAAAGCAGTCTCGGTCTATTGTCTTTCCTGTGACTATTTCCTATACCTTTCCTGTCTGACCGTTCGTGCCTAGATTTCTTAGTTCTCATAATTGTGACATATCAAGTACTTATCTGTCGTAGGCTATTGTGTGAAAATGATATAATAACTACTTTATTTTACAAGTACGTTCTTTCACTTACTTCCCGATGCCGACAAGGTGACCACCCATTGAGTTTAAACTTCTTTCCTTTTTCTTGTTCAAATTAATTAATTAATTTTGTTGATAGTCGAGGCTTTTGTGCGTGTAAGGCGCAATAGTAGGACGAAATACCTTGGAGGCATCTTTTATTTTTCATTTTTTGATTAGATTTATACAATTTACCGAAACTAAAGTCAACCTCAGTATTCTTGGTTAGTTTATCTAGTGAAATCATAAATTGAATACACGATTAGAATTACTTCACTCGATTGAAAATCGTCACAAGATGACGGCTGTCGCGTTTAGTGATAAGGTATAAAATTGTATGCAAATGCGAAAGATGTCCGAGGGGGGTCCCTATGTAAATCGTCTAAGCGTTTCTCATAAAAATATTCGTCTAAACCTATGGCCCCGTAACTATTTTCATCGAATTATTCATTGTACTAAGTATTCAGTTTTCAGGTCTAATCACTGCACGTATAGTCTCTAAGCCAGCGGAATTAGCTTGTTATTAGTTATTGTTTTACCGATATAAATAACTATACAGGGTCCTTCTTAATATGCTGACACTTTTTAAGGAGATATTCAGACCATCAAACAGTACAACTTTCTCTAAGGCACCAATCAACATTTAAAAAAAAAGGGCTGTTCCATACAAAACTGCAAACCTACTCTAGCCAAAGGTTTGGGACTGCGGTTTTTTTTTCGTGAGTTTGATGGTCTGATCATGCCCTTAAAAAAGTGTCAGCACATTAAAAAGGACCCTGTATAGATCAATATTTCGAGACTTCCCATTATTTATAGCTATAACACCGAGTAGATATCCTACAGAGAAAAAGCTTCATATATGCACGTGGCGCGGCGCGGCCGGAACACCTACTATCCTACATGCGCAGGATGCTGCCGCTTGATCTCTCTCTAGTCTCTCGTACGTACATGAACGTTCACATACGATAATTAGCAGCAGTTTGATACAAAGATAACTGCGCATGTAGGGGTGTACAGACCACCGGCGACGACCTTGTATAAATCTGTTTCTCTGTACGATTATCTACTCGGTCGCTATAAATGACAGATTGTTGATTGTGGGCTGTACAATAAATATAGTAATAAAAGTTATAATACTGCAATAAAGGAAGGCATACACATAAACGATAAAGCTAATACGTATTTAAGTGGATAAAAGAACCCATTGTGTCGATAAGTTTACTATTAACAATAAAAGCTGTTTTATTGGCGTTCGATCTAGCCTAGGTCAATACTAGATCACCTCGAATGATGCTAACTATGATATATGTAATAATGGCAGGCTATCGGCTCTCATGTGATATTATGCGAACTAAATACATTATTTATAAGGCAATTTTTTTTTTGACCTAATCTGGTTCGAACTAGATAAGTGCACCATTAACTAGGTTCCTAAGGGCTGTTTTAGAACTTTAAAATGTTTTATTGGACGTTGTCATCACACAGATTATCTTGTAAGTACCAGAATCAAATCCGGACTTGTATTAGTAATTAGGATGACTAGATAACGATGTAGAATGCATACATCGATACAAACATCCATGACTTGTACAAAATATTCATATTTATCATAAATTATTTGCCCCATGAGGGATTCGAACCCGCGACCCTCGACAGCATGGCAGGTTCACTACAGACTGACACAGATATCAGGCTGAACTTTTAGTTACATAAAAAACTAGAGTCAGATTACAAGCTATCAAACAAAAAAAGTTTTTATCAAAATCAGTTCAGTAGTTTTCGTGATGCTGTTACAAACATACAAACAAACAAACAAACAAACAGACAGACAAAAATTCTAAAAAAGGTTGATTTGGAGTCCGGGATACCTAAAAACGTAATCTTTTTCATGTAAATATCTTTAGTGTACAGACACGCTTCTGTTACAGTTTTATAATAGTAAAGAAGATTAATATAAGATAAAGGTTATCTATATTATAGTATACTTACTTAGCTATTTATAGAGATTTATGTTTTTGATAGGTTTAAGAATATTTAAACGCAGGTAATGTATTATATTAATATCTTATTTATTATTATGAATTCATGTTGCAGAAAAAATAACTTTTATGCGATTATGATAAAGTAGGTAGTTAGGTACTTTAATTATGTAATTGTCAACCATATTTTCCTTATCAGGTAAAATTAATGGATTAATAAATTATTAACTAAGTATAAAGACATGATTTTCTAATCTTGCAGGTATTTCCCCCTATAGGATTTATCCCTATAGGACAATCTAGCAAAAGAGTCGCGCTGCAAGTCTGGTGGAGGGTAGACGCATGCGTGTTGGCCTCTCTTAGGCTTGCACGTGGCTCCGCTTTTTTGTGAAGCTCTTTTGTGTTTTAACCATAAAACAATCACTTGAGATTATAAACTACTTGACATTGGCAGAATTGCCGCGCTAGACGCAAGCAACCGGCCATTAATTAAGAAAAAAAAAAATCTAGCAAAAATTTAGAATTTTGTGTACTTGCAAAATCTACCATTATTTACATCTTTTTAGAAATAGGTAGGTATTTATTCGATATTAGCAGTTTTTCTTGATACATCATAAGCGTACTCGCGTACATCTCTATTACCCACAAAGTCTGTTAGCTCGAGGTCCAAAACTCTTACAGAAACATTAGCTCTCTATACGTACTATATCGATATGAGTTTTCTTACGGATCGGTATCGTATCGAATCCGTGTTGTATAAGTATAGGAGTATCATATTCTTACATTTCGAATGCGTAAATACGCGCTGCATACAAACAAAGTCTGGTGATATTTTCAATACTAACCAATTAAAGTCAATGAAATTTTGCAGAAACAATCTAGAAAGTAATCTGTATGCTTATGTCTTGTCAGATTTTCGTTAAAATATATAGTTTGAAAGTTATAGTGCCCTAAAGATTTCCATACAAATCTTAAATTAATCCTAGCATTGAAACTGTATATTTTAACGAAAATCGGCCAAGATACAAGCATAGAGATATGTTTCTAAATTGTTTCTGCAAAATTTCATTGACTTTAATTGGTTAGTATTGAAAATATTCACTGACATTAATTGATTATTATTGAAAATATAACCAGACTTCGTTTGTATGAAACGCGCCAACAGTAATATACCCTTAAGGGTGGACAGGGGCGAAGAAACCGAAGGAGGCGAACGAAACGAATTTACTTTTAATTTCTTTTGACGATTCGTCCGATTCGCCGTTAATAAGTGTGCGAGGTATCATATAATGTCGTTCAAAGAATTCTAAAATTCGATTCTTTCGACTCCTTCGGCTCGGTCGCCGAGGATAAATATGCGTCCACCTAGGTTTTCAGTTTGGTATGGGACAGCTGATTTATTTTTCGCGATTTCAATGTTGGTGTCATAGTGAAAGTTGTTCAGTTTGATGGTCTGATCATCCCCTTAAAAAAGTGTCAGCATATGGAATTGGACCCTGTATATAGGGTCTTTCTTAATATGCTGACACTTTTTCGAGAGGATGATCAGACCATCAAACTGAACAACTTTCTCTATGGGACCAACATTGAAATCGCGAAAAATAAATCAGCTGTCCCATACCAAACTGAAAACCTACTCGAGCCAAATGTATGGGATAGATGTTTTTTTTTCGCGATATCCTTGTTGGTCCCATAGTGAAAGTTCTTCAGTTTGATGGGCTGGTCATCCCCTTAAAAAGTGTCAGCATAATAAGAAGGGTTCTATATTTGCAATCAATCAATCGAGCATTACTTGAGAAGGGCTGGACCGATTTTTTTTAATGTTCTTAACTATAGTCCGAATAAGGTTTTTAACTTTTTAGACACGACAATGTCTCGGGTCAGCTAGTATTATTAAAATTGAGTGCAGTGTGACAGAAATCTCTTTATCTTTTCATAAGCATAGCATTATGCTCACGACAATATTCTCGATTAATGAGGTAGTCAGAGATATTCTGAAACCTCAGAACGTCTACGTTTCACTGGTAGTACTCAAACTCTGTCCTGTGTGATGTCCACTTATATTGGACAGTACAACACATCCCTCGAAATTGAAACACGCAGGGTTTCCTCACGATGCGTTTTCCTTCACCGTAAAACTCATTGGTACGAGTCGGCCTGGACCGGAATCGAACCATCGCCTCCTGCACGGCAGGCAACTCGCCACTGGACCACCACGGCTTTTTATAGGATTTAAATCACAGAGAAGTATTAATTTATTTTAGTCATCTATTATAAACATCATTTACAATGTCTAATAATATGGGTATACATATTTTGTGTAGGTTATAGCATCTACTCATCTACTCGATTCTACGTCATGGACCATAAAATGTTTGTAAGTATAACGACGCAGTGAAACTTTATGACTACAGCACGTCTAGCATGATTTCTCTACTTGCACGCGACTCGGCTTTTTCCCGTACTACAAGTCGCGGAAGGCGCAGGTTTCGCTCTCCGAAAAGCGCGGGAACAGGTTATTTTCTATGCAGCGAAGGCGCGTCGCGCGCGTGTACAGCAATCATACTAGACGTGCTGGTCCGAAGTATTTTGTAGTCCTATATCTCAACGTAGTGCATTAATCATGTAGGTATGCATATATCTGTCTATGTACTAAAGTATATACACCACACATCAACCTTCCGACTAGATTTCCCTTGTTGCTACTACAAACTGACTTTTTTCAGCGTGCAGGTATAAAATAAAGTATATTTTTAGGATAGAAAATGCGCTAAAAGTTGAATAGTTTGATGTTCTTTCGCAATCAAAAGCATTGGAATAGAGACCGTATCCCCTTCGATCATAAGTACACTTTGAGAGGATTTGCGGGCCTCAAAATTCAAACGAAAATAATCATATCTCTTATCCAAACAAATGAGGATGAGCGAAATTTCGAACATCCTCCAATTCCTCCGCCAATTACGATTAAGAGGGTTGTGAGGTCAATCGAGATCACACGAAATTAATGTTAGCAAGTCACAGTATATACAACGTGTTAATGAATAAGCGCAAAACCTCATACACCCCAACTGATTTACAGCAAAATAATTAGATTGAAACAATAATTTCATTATTTTGATGGAAAGTTATTCGTTATCATTTCAGCAATGAATGAAAGCGTTAACGTGCTCATGAATACATTTTAAGAATCTTGTTTTGGTAGTAAGTAGGGTGGAGATTGCCCGAGCGGTGGTTTGAGATCGAATTCTGTAAATTTTAAATTTTGCAAACAATTTTTTAATATTTTGAAAAATATTACCTGTGTTGAAACCATTATAATTCGATTATAAACAAACTACTTTCTAGTTTTGCGTTAATTCATTAACACGTTGTATATATGCGGTCACATGATGGTCTGTCACTTGTGTAGAATGATGTAATGCTTATTGGCAGATGAGTGCTGGACTGTAATGGAGGTCAGGGAGTTCAAAAGCCTAAATGGCACTGTTTATGCCGCTTTTGATAGTTTTAATTTGTTAAATGAATTATTGCTCATTTACGTAGGTGGTGGCTACTTATGGGTAGGTATACAAAATATGAAGAATTTTTTGTGGAATTCAGACTCCAAGCACAACCAACTTACAAAGAGCAAATTTCTAATGTTAGTAAAAAGTTTGTTATTTTTATAATAAAATAATGTAAAAACCAAAGAAATAAGCAATATTATCGATATTAAAAAATTTTAAATACCTATTTGCTAGAATCCACGATATATGTAGTGCAAATTTCCGTACAAACTTTTATCCCAGTTTTCACGCCTTTGGAGATAAATTTTCAAAAAACCATTTTTAGTGAGCACCTAGAAGCCAATAGAAAATTCCATGACAAATTTTAACTTTGTAGTCTTTACTTTTTTGGAGATTTCGAGTTGAGTTAGTGTGTGGATTTGCATAGATTCAAGCATATTTTACACAGCCTGACCAACAAAAGTACACATTTCGGCCACCCGGGCGCTGCGATCGATTTGTCAGTTCCCATCACCACTTCGCACATAGCCAATAAACCGTCAACTGTTTTGGCACATTTATACATTGTTTTATGCTAGGAAGCTCGTACTCTACAAACAGGAATGCCATTCGAAAAATTTTTTTTAAAAGTTTAAATCAGCATCCGCTCAAAAGTTTGAATATCCCGTGATTCATATCTGCTCTGTTCGCCAATATGCTATTTCATGTTGTCTAACTATCAAGTTGATGACAATTGCTACATTTTTGTTTTAAAAAAATGTACTAATGCCATTGAAATGCGCTTCAGTGTCGTACCTATTCGTAAAGATACGTAGTATGTAACCTAGAGGTCAACCTGTACAGTACAGAATAAAGTTCAATAACACTTTGTGTAGTCTAGAACAGACGTCGAAAGTGAAGAAAAACTTTAGTGGAAGACTGTAAACGTTACATGTAAATAAACTATTAGGAAACAATGCTACAATTTGAAGTCATCGCACGTAAAGTTTGTCGTGTTTATGTGTGACAAGAAAAGTCATTCCAATGTCTCTCTCTTTAGCAATTTAACGTACCTAGTTGTTCTTTTAGTATCTAACTGTTACACTTAAATCGGAAAGAAATACACGAATCCGTCACACATTTCACACGCACTGGTCACTGTCCAGACTGCCAAGTTTGACAGGGAGTGAGCACGTCACAAAAATTTCAAGAATCTAAAAAATGTATTAATTTCAGTGTCCAGAAATATCATGGGCATCAATTGGCTGAAATGATCAAAATACCTGTATACAAGGTCCTTCTTCGTACGCTGACACTTTTTTAAGGTACAATTAGAGGTGGCAACCCTAGTTTTACCAGTTCTTTACATATCGGTCTCCTTCAGATGGCACCTCATTTACTTCTGAAACAGATCGGTGAAAAAAATGGTACCATAAATCGTCATGGTAAAGGCACTTGCGGCAAGATTTTGCTGGGCAACCGGCGGCGTTGTATGAACCTCTGTAATTTCGTTCCCCAAACAAATAGGTGCATAATTTTGCGGTCTAATCTTGGTATATTAGGCACAGTATAAGAAAGAGTATGTAGTACTACATATCTTAGGAGTGTTTGGACGGAATTTTTGCATACCTATTTATTTAATCTTTGTACCAATGATTATTCGGTGTACCTAACTATTTAAGGGGATATAATTCGGAGCGCGCACCATACAAACGTACTGTGGTGATATTTTCAATACTAACCAATTAAAGTCAATGAAATTTTGCTGAAACAAACTTGAAACAAATATCTATGCTTGTAAGGAGTCAGATTTTCGTTAAAATATACAATTTCAATGCTAGGATTAATTTAAGATTTGTATGGAAATCTTTGAGGCACTGTAACTTTAAAACTATACATTTTAACGAAAATCTGACTCTATACAAGCATAGAAATTTGTTTATAGATTGATTCTGAAAAATTTCATTGCGTTTAATTGGTTAGTATTGAAAATATCACCATAGTACGTTTGTATGGAGCGCGCTCCGAATTATATCCTCTTAATGGTGTCGTAAAAACTTTATACATTTTCTTGTAGGAATACAATCACTTCCTTTGTTTGAATCTTCGATGTGCTGTAAAAAATTTATCCGCATATTATTTCTTGATCGGTTTTGGCTTCAAATGGATTTCAATAGTAAGGAAGGTTCTACCTGCCTACCTACAATGCACGGAGAGAATAAGTTCTAGTTAAATCGTCGTAAGTTCTAGTATAGTCTAGTGCATAGGGTTTAAGGTCATCTCATTACGTGAACGTTTTAAAATATACATTTTTCCTTAATCCTTGCAGGATTATAATCGATTTAACATTATTGTTGTGAAGTTGATGATAAAATAATAATTACTATATGTATCTATGTAGGTATAGATAACGAAAAGAAATGAAATTATTTACCTACCTATACAGGGTGTAAGTGACAGCCTAGCAAAAACATTTGAGTTGGGTAAGTACAGCAATTTTGTATGGGACAGCTGATTTTTTTCGCGTGTCCTGAGGTAGGCTCCATAGTGAAAATTGTTCAGTTTGATGGTCTGAGTTCACCGTTTCAGTATTTACTAGGCTGTATGTTTGCCGGCTATTAAACTTGTTGTTCTAAACAAAATAAAAAACTAACCTGGAAAAAGAAAATGCTTAGATATCTACATAATTAAGTTAATTAAATTTTGCCAAGTATCTAATCCAGTAATTATGTTTTCAATTTTCTATGATTTGTTTTCCTAACTGTAATTTTGGAATGGGATCACTGATCGATGATAAATAAACCAATGTATTTTTTTAAGTAGTATGTTAGATAATTACAAAGTTATTTGAGGTATATTTTATTAGGTGCACTCTTTATCTACTAGATTACCTAATACCGACGTTCTTAACATATAAACGTGAGAAGTTTAAGTGCTTGTTTAAATGATGATTATTAGCTATCTATGGAATGTAATAACATTTATTACTGAAGTGCGCCAAGTAGTTACTTATTGACATAATAATTTATATACCTATCTAATAATTATATTGTTCTATGTTTCTCAAAACTTGGTCTTTCTACACTACCTTTAGAGCACTAGCAATTCGTTTTGTACCTTTATGTTTTTATAAAGTTGTTTAGTATCATGGGTATAATCACCCCTTAAAGTAATGCAACTGTTTACCTTAACACCCTGTATGTACTGATTCACATTTTTTAATACCTTAATTAGTAGGCTGGCGTTTCTTTAGATATAGCCCAAATAATTCCTAAACTAAAGTGGCAATAGGCGGGACACATTGCTCGCAGAACCGATGTGGCCGCAGAGTTCTCGAGGCGACCACGTACCGGAAAGCGCAGACGTCCTGGTGAAGGCGGAGGGAACCCGCTGGGTGAAGGCAGCGCAGGACCGGTATTTATGGTGATCCTTCGGGGACGCCTATGTCCGTCTATCGACTGAGATGATGATGATAAATTTGTTTGTGCCATTCTTCGTGATACGTAACATTATAGTTATATGCCTATAGCTACTCAAGTCACTTTCAAAATAGCTAACATTTCATTTCTTAAAAGTAACGTTAGCATGAGTTTGTATTTATGAAATGAAACCTTTATGTTACACAATAACATTTAAAAATAAACATTTTGTAAATTAACTTAATGCGTGACCAGAATGTGGAGAAAATTTCTTCACAGCACTTTATTCTACGCTGAGAATTTCATCAAACATTCGGCACTTTTATTTCTCAACTAATCGCAGATAAAATCGTATAACGGTGTCAAATGTATTTCTGCTTATAAAATTATAATGTGAGATACCAATATTCGATCCTGCTTACCTGCTTTACAAACTCTTATGTTAACTAGCGACACGAAAATACCTGATAATTCAATAGGTATCTACAACGTGTTAATGAATTAACGCAAAACTAGAAAGTAGTTTGTTTAGAATCGAGAGCAGAATCGAATTATCATGGTTTCAACGTAGGCAATTTTTTTCAAAATCTTTTAAAATTTGTTTGTAAAATTTAAAATTTACTGAACTCGATCTCAACCCACCGCTCGGGCATTCTCGCCCTACTTACTACCAAAACAAGATTCTTAAAATGTACGAGCACGTTAGCGCTTTCATTCATTGCTGATATGATAACAAATCATTTTTGCCTGAAAACTTAAAATGTGAATATCTTTACATTTTAACTATCAAAATAATGAAATTATTGTTTCAATGTAATTATTTTGTTATAAATCAGTTGGGGTGTATGAGGTTTTGCGCTTATTCATTAACAAATTGTATAAAACATATAGGGTTCTTCTTAGTATACTGACACTTTTTAAGGGGATGATTAGACCGTCAAACTGAACAACTTTCTCTATAGGACCAACATGGAAATCGCGAAAAAAAATCAGCTCTTCCATACAAAACTGCAGACCTACTCGAGCCAAATGTATGGGACAGCTGTTTTTTTTTCGTGATTTCGATGTTGGTCCCGCCGGTTTTTATTTCCTAGGTCCTACAACTAAGCCTTATGCTGATTGGCAAATCTCTTCACTGCGATACGATGGTGGGGAAACTCTATGATTTACCATCGACTCGACACAAGAAGAGCAAAAATTAAGCGCTTTTTCAAAAATACGTATTTAAAGGCAATTTATCTTATTAGAAGATCTTTTTATATGATCTTTCTTTTTTTTGTAGATCGTGTTAGCGAAACAAGTTCATTAACGCCATCGAATGCGTAAGTAAACAACAATTTCTTTTTTCATTAAATTAACAAAAGTTATTTTAATGAAAAAAAACTACTTAATTCTTAAGATGACATATATTTTAACAATTTGTTATGATAATTTGCTTTATAACAGGATGTTGTATTTTGCAAATCATTTTCGTGACGTACTTAGTCAGAACATAAAAAAACAATGAACTAAACTAAAAATTATGAAGTCATCACTAAATCTTAATAATTAGGTACCTGCTCAACTAAATTTTGGCTTTTATTTACTGAATAATTAAATTAAAATATATTTTAATAGGTAGTAGGCGCTCGTTGGCGTAGTGGAGATTCGGTATTGAAAACGATCACCGAAGTTAAGCAACGTCAGGTCCGGTCAGTCTTTGGATGGGTGTCCGTTTAGTGGTATTTCATCTCGAGCGTTTCCGTGTTTCGGAAGGCACGTTAAGCAGTTGGTGTCGGATAGTTCCGTCAGATGGCGTTGTAACTATTCGTTAAGCCAGGTCAGATGTCTATTAAGGCGGCTTGAAAGTTCTCTGATAGCAAGTTCACCACTAACTTGCCTCCAACAAAACGCCCTGGGCCCGCGAGGTGGAGTATGGCCCCACTCCCATCTCACCCTTATTCGTGAGGCCTTAGCCCTGCAGTGGGATTCTACAGGCTATAACTTTTAAGAGGATTTAATTCGGAGCGCGCTCCATACAAACGTACTATGGTGATATTTTCAATACTAACCAATTAAACTCAATGAAATTTTTCAGAATAAATCTAAAAAGAAATTTCTATGCTTGTATAGAGTCAGATTTTCGTTAAAATGTATAGTTTTAAAGTTACAGTGCCTCAAAGATTTCCATACAAGTCTTAAATTAATCCTAGCATTGAAACTGTATATTTTAACGAAAATCTGACTCCATACAAGCATAGATATGTGTTCAAAGGTAGGCACCAGTAAAACCTGGCACTTTCTTTTTCATAATAAACGAGATTAAGTTTTAATTCTTAAAACTGTTGGGGTTCAAGATAAACTGGGGATTCAAAATATGTATTGTATACAAGTTACAAAGTCAATAGCGTGACTGATACTATTGTTATTTTAAGGGCATCAATATGTGTACATATTAACTTTACACTTAAGAATAATGAATTGATATAAGTATTTAGATATTGTACTTACGGCATTGACCGATATTATTAATTTATTACCTATGTACACACATAAATATATGCATACATGTTCAGTATGGTCTTTTGGTGGTTTGAAACACCCCTTTATATAGGGTCCTTCTTAATATGCTGACAGTTTTTTAAGAGGATGATCAGACCATCAAACTGAACAACTTTCTCTATGGCACCAACATCGAAATCGGGAAAACAATATCAGCTGTTCCATACAGAACTGCAAACCTACTCTAGCCAAATGTATAGGACAGCTGATTATTTTGTCGCGATTTCGATGTTGGTCCCATAGAGAAAGTTGTTCAGTTTGATGGTCTGATCATCCCCTTAAAAAAGTGTCAGGATATGAAGACGGGCCCTGCTGTATATGGCCAGATTTTCACACCTTTCTGTAACACCGTGTATAACCTTTAGGTTTTAAAACATGTTTTTTTTTAATTTAAAACTTGTTAGAAGGGATATATGGAGGATAAAGGTAAATCGCCATTCATGGATTTTAATTATAATATGACCTAATCAAGTAGAAATACTCAAAACAATTACATGGATATTAGGTAAGGACATACAATTAGAAAGGTCTTTCATTGATTAAAATCATAATGGATGAAAGTTTCCTGGATCGAAATCAAGTTACCTAAGTCCTACATCTAATTTTCATCGATTTTCGTGTTATTTAAGTACCTATGGTACATACTATTAAGCCGAAAATTTAACATAAATACCAATTAGAAAGAGAAAGAAAGACAGAAAAATTTGTTTATTTGTATACATAACAAAACACTGAGAAGCGCTCGTTGGCGTAGTGGAGCTTCGGTATTGGAAACCATCACTGAAGTGAAGCAACGCCAGGTCCCGCCAGTCTTTGGATCGGTGACCGCTTAGTGGTATTTCATCTCGAGCGTTTCCGTGCTTCAGAAGGCAGGCAAGGCGTTGTAACTATTAGTTAAGCCAGGTCAGAGCCCGAAGCGGCTTGTTAATTCTCTAACAGCAAGTTGAACATCAACTTGCCTCCACCAACACGCACTGGGCCCGCGTGGCGGAGTAGCCCTATGCCTCTCACAATTATTCGTGAGAGGAGGCGGTTGCCCTGCAGTGGGATTCTACAGGCTATACCTTTGACTATTTATATGTGGACTGGTTACGCGTGTAATTCTACTAACAAACATTTCTGCCACTTTTTGACTGAAACATGAAATCCGCAACTTTGGATTTTATTCCCCATAACTTTAGATTCTAATTTTAAATGTTTTAAGTTCGAAGTTATTATTTCGCAATTATAGGCTATCTCGTTTAGTGATAAGGTGTAAAATTGAATGTAAATGCACAAGATCATTTGTGCTTATACCGTGGCAGAGGGGAAATGCTACCCCAAGGCTAGTCCTTATAATAATTAGTCAAAGGCTATAACTTACTTACATTTTTTCAAATAATTTTGTATAGGTACGAAAATTTTGCTAGGTTTGTATGTGCTCACAAGAACAAGAACTTGCACCAACAAAACGATTCTCCCTGATTACCAGACGTATCATTGCAAGGAAAATGGAGTATGGAATACTCGTAGCCATTAGTAGGTAATTTACTATTACGAAATAGTTACGTATGAAGGAAACTAATTTAGTTCACAAGGTACCGAAGCCAATAAGCTTCTCATTAGGACTGTTATGTATTTTATATTTCGGATTTGGTTTCGGATATTTACAGTATTTTATTTAGATCGAGGACACGATATCCCGTAGTGCGTCAGTTGTCGTCACAAACATTTACGAATTTTTGTAAATGTACAGATTTGAGCATCGAAACCGTTGATCTCTTATACTATTAGACTACTTATATGAGGACAAGTTACGCGTGTAATTCTACTAAACAAATATTTCTGCCATATTTGCGGGGGACGAGGTAGCACGAGATACGCAACTTTTAATTTTATTCCATTAGTTTAGATTCTAATTTTAAATGTTAAAAATCATGAAAAACAGTGTCGTGAGAACCCCAAACGTCATAAGTTCGAAATTATTGTTTCGCAATTGCTTATACTAAAGCTAGACCCCCAGTCTCATTTAAAATCTTAGCCAATTTTTATCCACATTGTCACAATACCCATACACATTAAGTAGGCATGCTGTTGGTTCGCACTCATATGTTGTATTTGATTCATAAACTTAGTCATATTGGCATGTTTATTGTCAGCTAGTACAAAAAAGAGCTCATATCAGCTCTTTTGGTTCTGCCATTATACGAACGTTGATTGTCTATATATCGTCGGCTTACCGGCAAAACTCATTAAGTGATCGTTCCCAAACTTTACAGGAAACGCAAAAAACGATTTGAAATGTTATCGTTCATAATTTTGTTTGTGGGATTTTAGTCGAATAAGTGAAAACGCATTCGGTAGTAATAAACGTTTATTAACAAAATTAAATGAAAAAATATCCAATCGGACTGTCAGTTTTTTTTTAAAAGGCCAAAAGAAATAGTTGATGACTTTTGGCAGTTACCGTTTTTTACAATTAGACAAGTAGTGATTTTTGAATCACTTACAACTATGTTAAAACTATGTAGGAACATACAAATTGCAAATCAGTCTCAATTATTTAGATATTAGGTACTTAAACTTTTCAACCAAAAACTTTCATAATCATCTTGGCTGTGTACGTTGATGACATGTTGATCTTCTGGAATGATGCAGAGGAGATAAAGAAGGTCAAACGAGATCTTATGACCAAGTTTCAGATGAAAGACCTTGGAAAAGCGGAACTTATTCTTGGGATGAGAATAACTCAATATGATAAGTCTATCGCACTTGATCAAGAAGATTATATTGAGGAATTGCTGAAACAGTATGGTATGCAGGAGTGCAAGCCAGCTGCTACACCAATAGCTCCAGGACAAAGACTAGAGAAGCCGAAAGAGATTGGTGAGACGAATATACCTTACCAAGGGCTAATAGGTTCATTATTATATCTGGCCCAATGCACTCGACCAGATATAGCCTACGTCGTGAGTTACCTCAGTCAGTTTAACTCATGCTATTCCATGGAGCACTGGATAGCTGCTAAAAGAGTACTGAGATATCTAAAAGGTAACAAGGGTCTTCAACTTACCTACGAAAAGGGAAATACACATACAAGGTTAGTTGAAGCTTATGCAGATGCTGATCACGCTGGAGACATAACAGACAGAAGGTCTTTCTCCGGGTTTGCATATCTTATGCAAGGAGGAGCAGTAGTATGGGAAAGCAAGAAACAGAGGACTGTCGCTCTCTCCACAGCGGAAGCTGAATATGTAGCTATGTCAGAAGCTGCAAAGGAAGCTATCTTCTTAAGCAGGTTTATGACAGAGTTGGTGGAAGGACTTCCTTCAGAGGCTATATACATACACAGTGACAGTCAATCTGCAATAGCCATCGCTACAAATCCTGTGCATCATCAGCGCACTAAACATGTTGATGTTCGGTACCATTTCATAAGAGAAACAGTAGAGTCTGGCATAATCGTGATCGATTATGTGGAAACTGCTAAAATGGTGGCAGACATCCTGACGAAGCCCCTGTTGAGAGGGAAGTCTGAGTGGTGCGTGTTCAGGATGGGCCTGAGAGCGAATGAGTGATGAATGAGAAGGAGGAGTGTTAGAAAGAAGGTCTCACACATAACCCAGTCTCTATGATATTTACGAGCTATGAAAAATAATATAGTTTGAACGTGGATATTCAATTATTTTCTTTGCTCTGTCAATGTCTTATTTTTACTGAAAGAGTTAAATAAATTTATAACTAAATTTATTAATAGTGTTTGATTGATTTAAAACACTATTAATTTGGTTCTAACCTGGTAGCAGTTGAAGTAATCCACGGACAGATTAACTGCAACCTAGCTTTTTAAAGCTATAGCCATAGCAGTCTAGATTTAATAATTAGGTACTATTGTAATGTGAGAAGGTCGTTGTTCATGTTTCTTAGCATCCAGCCTTCCACAATTACTTAGAAACAAAGTTGCGAATCAGTCTCGATGTCGTCTCAATAATGACGACTTGAATACTAACAAAAAAAATTGTTATATTAATAATAATATCTATAACAAAAATACGATTAAATAATCAACAATTATACAAAATAAAAAGATGGTTCTCGACCAGTCTTAGTTGTGACCTTTCGATAAAAATGTAAGTGCCTGTTTTTACCACTTTTTACCCGACTGCGCCAGAAGGAGGGTTATGTTTTTCGAGCGTATGTATGTATGTATGTATGTAAGTATGTATGTATGTATGTATGTATGTTTGTATGTCTATTTCTTTGGCAAGGCCTACAGCCCAAACGGCTTGATGGATTTTAACGTATGAGGTGTCATTGGATTTGTAAAAATCGTGAAAGTGACATAGGGTATATTGTTTCAAGATGGCGTCTATGAATTAAAAAAGAGAGGGGGAATAAACAATTTTTTTTTGCTAAAAATTACAATTATGGGTATTAAATGAAAGCTAGTAATCAGACAATTCCAAATATATAAATATTATAGTACTTTTATGTTACCGTTTCGACACAAGACTAAAAAGTATGAAATAAACTAAATTATTAAGATAAACAAAAAACCCGACTGCATAAAAAACCTATTAACTGAAAAGAGAAAAACAAGCTCTATCATCACTAATCAGCTATAACAACTTTGTTTGAGCAAATATAATTTGATTCTTATTAGGTAGGTATTGCAGGCGGGGACAAACCAATCAATAACAAAACAAAAATTTTCTTTGTCCCCGTTTGCGATACCTACCTAATAACAATCAAATTATATTTGCTCAAACAAAGTTGTTATAGCTGATTAGTTATGATAGAGCTTGTTTTTCTCTTTTCAGTTAATAGGTTTTTTATGCAGTCGGGTTTTTTGTTTATCTTAATAATTAATAAAAAACTTAGGTTATGTGACTTATCGTTTGACATAATTATTATTATGTTGTCTGAAAGATATTTGTCAGATAAGCTAACACGATCTTATTAAGAAGTGGTGAAACAGGCTCTTACACCCGTATTCTTAGTTGTTTTCTTGAGATTCCCTCAGTCGAGTCGAGGACGTTTTAGACTTTTTTGTCATACAAATTATGCTAAAAACGTCCTAACTCGGCTGAGGAAATTTTAAGAAAGCTACTAAGAATACGGAGGTTAGTCTTAAACACGTCTTACAACAGTAAAAATAAAGAATTAAAAGGTAACATAAAAATTAAGCTCTTTACTTATGATATGATATTCAGGGTCTGTTTCACCACTTCTTAATAATGTTCTTGTTAGCTTATCTGACAAATTGTTTGACATATCTGTCATAAAAATATGCCAAACTTTCTGTTAGATAAGCTTACAAGAACATTATTAAGTGGTAAAACAAGCTATACTAACCATTTTAATATTTGAAATCATCATCTCATTTCTTTTTGGTATCAATTCGTAGCATGAAAATAATCTTCTTCTTTCTCGTTAAAGGTGATCACACTTTGAAATAATAAAGTAAATTCATAGTTTATGTAGCAAACATGACATTGCATTACCTACAGCTAACACAATTTTCACAATGTAACTTTTACTTAAAATAAAACATAATTAATTTTAATAATAAGAAGTAATTAAAGTATTAAATAAGTAAGGAAGTTTATAGTTTCATAAACTGTTACCAAGTGGAATATTAAATTATAGTATTTTAGGCCGCGCAACGTTACTATAATAATAATCGTTTTTGTAAATAATATCGAACTGTTAATTTAGCTCAAAGAAAACCATAGTAATCAAACATAATTACTTATGCTTGGAATACGTCCGTTCCTAAAATTCACCTAACTATTGATAGGTGAATTTTAGTAACGGGCGTATTAACCTAACTAATGTTTGGTGAATTTTAGGAAAGGACGTATTCCATGCATAAGTAATTATATTTGATTACTATGTTTTTCATTGAGCTAAATGAATAGTTTGATACAACAAAAACGTGATATACAATGTTAGTGAAGTTTGTAAACAGGCGGATTGTTTATTCTTGGTATGTGATTGTCACCTAAAACTCATTAATTACATCAAGTGAATTTTACATATATTTTTCTTCTTCAATCAACGTAAACCTCTACAACGAGAACTCATTATTTCAAGTTGATAATTTTATGCAAAGCTCATTTAAAAATTCTAGTAACTTATTTAAATAAAATGAGTTTCTTGCAACAAGAATGTCAAAAAACGGAACATAGTGACTTTTTGCAAGTCGTAAAATCTAAACGAGAAGGGATATCAAAATAACGGTTTTTGCATCTTGTAGAGCTGGACGCGGTGAGTATCATGGTGTATCTAACTGAGTTAGTGACTTTTAGGCAGTTAATGAGTTTTTCCGGTAAGCCGACGATATTATATCTATGATCGAAACTAATAAATACCATGTAAATACACATAAATTGGCCTAGGGAAAATTCTCTCTTTGAAATTCGTCTGTGTTAGTGTCCAATCTTTACTGCTTTGATTATGGTGGTATTGCTAATGTTGTAGAGTGAACTAGTGCGCACTAAGATTGACACAGTGACAGGTTCCTGTGCCGTTCAAAAACGAAATTGTCACCGTTCCCTTTTCCTATTTTGGCCATTATTTAGGCTCAGGTTACAGACAGTTTTTTTTTTCGGACATCATTGTGTATCTACAAATACGAAACTACGCATAATAACATCCCTACATCTCACATTACAGATAATTGCTACTAATGTTCTTGGAAGCGAATGAACGTAACTGCCCCATTTCAATATGTCACTGGGCCTTTACAAGCTTTCTTCCGGTCATCTGCATACATTTAAAATCTTTTGTCTAGGAAAATCTGCCTATTTGCATGTGAAATTCTAAGGTAGAGTTGAGAGAAAATAGTTGCTAAGTATATCGAAATAGCGAAAAAAATATCAGCTGTTTCATACATTTGAGTCGATTAGTACTGCAGTTTTGTATGGAAAATCTATTTTTTTCTCTCGTCTTGGAAAATATTCCGCAAGAAACACTGTAAAATTGGGTGAAAACTGGTTTAAATCAGGTAAAAAACATGTTCTCAGTAGTCTTAAATAAAAATAATTAAGCATTGTATATTTTTAAATACCATCAACGCAATCAAGCATAGATTTATTTATTTATTTATTTCATTTTTGGAGAATTTACAGTTAGATTTCAACAAAGACAAATTTATGGTTGATTGACGGATGGAGTAACGAATTTACTGTATAGCGTATACGCATTTAGAAAAATCTCTCGTAAGATTAGGGGGGGAGGGAGTTGGTCGAGCCAAATCTCACGACACTTCACCAGGAGGAGGAGGGGGGGTCGAAAAATCGCCAAATTCCCTCCCTCCCCCCCGTAATGAATGGAAATCCCCCCTTACCTACAGGATAATAGTTGCTTAAGGGGATATAATTCGGAGCGCGCTCCATACAAACGTACTATGGTGATATTTTCAATACTAATTGCTGAAACAATCTTGAAACAAATATTTATGCTTGCATGGAGTCAGATTTTCGTTAAAATATACAGTTTCAATGCTAGGATTAATTTAAGATTTGTATGGAAATCTTTGAGGGACTGTAACTTTAAAACTATACATTTTAACGAAAATCTGACTCTATACAAGCATAGAAATTTGTTTTTAGATTGATTCTGAAAAATTTCATTTAGTTTAATTGGTTAGTATTGCAAATATCACCATAGTACGTTTGTATGGAGCGCGCTCCGAATTATATCCTCTTAAGGTGCAGATAAGTCACTATTCTTTCGCCTACAAAAACACTGCATAATATTATTAGCCTCGTACGAACCCAAAGGGAAGAATATAAGTTGATAAAAAGTTAATAAATAAAGTTATATTTAGAGTTGTTTGCAAACAACTTTCATTAGGTGCTTACAATTTATTGGAACGAGAGTGGCGATCGTAAATGACGAGGATAAAAATATCGCCTGCTATAAAAAATTATCATCAAGTATTCAAAATGATTAGATACTATGCTTTTTATGTCAGGCGCTTTACGTAAGGTGTTTATTACTTTAATAAGTAAAGTACCTACTTATCAAACGGTGAAGGCAAACATCGTGAGGAAACCAGCATTAGCTGAAGAAGAAATTCCGATGCGTATGTGAAGCTCAGAGGAAGGATCTCCATAGAGTCCGCATAAATTTACGATTGTAGTTAGTCTCTTTTGTCTTATGACGTACCTTTAATAGTAGAAGGAGATGGAACTATAGATATTTGTTTATGCGGCTGTCCACTTTTTATTGAGCTAGTGTGTGTGAAAAGTGACCGTAAACATAAGGCCATAATGTCACTTGGTGCCTTTTGTCCATACTACTTGACACCACACTCTCAAACCTAAACGTCAAAAAAAGTGGACACTATACAATTGGTATGGCTCACTCTATTAGGTATAATCTCTTTGATGTGAAGTCTCTACCAAATTCTATTTATTGGGCACGCGTGGTAGACTAACGGTGGCCTGTGTGCCCTGCAGTGGGACGTTTATAGGCTGTGATGATGATGATGAAGTAATTATAATATATTTTTACGTATTAGGTGCAACCAATAGTTTGTACGCTCAGACTACAACATAGTAGGTACCTACTTGAAAACTTTAAATAGGTATACAACGTGCTAATGAATTAACGCAAAACTAGAAATTTGTTTGTTTAGAATCAAGAGCAGAATCGAATTATCATGTTCAACATAGATAATTTTTTTCAAAATAATAAATACCTACCTACAAACAAATTTGTAAAATTTAAAATTTTTTTGAACTCGATCTCAACCCACCGCATGGGTACACTCAAGGGCGGATCAAGCTTTGGTGCCAGGGGGGGTCGCATAGTCGTGGTCAAGTCACAAGAAGTTATAATTTAATTTTTATAATCATACATAAAAGTAAAAAGTAGGTATTTTATTAATGTATGTATAGGTTGGCAAATACGGGTAGAAACGGCAAATAACATTTAATTACTTTGGAAACCCTTTCTCTACTTATCTATGGTAAAGTACAGGTTTCTTGTCTATAGTACAGGTACCGAAGACGTCAGTCAGAAGTAAAAATTTCCTTCTAAAAGAGAATATATCTATTTCGCGTATGTAGCTTGCGCAGTGGCGCCCCCATTTATTTCTATTATTTTTTGCCAGACTATAAGTACTCACCTACTATTATACTTAAAAATACCTATATTTAAATCACAAAATCAAGTTTTCTTTTACGTCTTCTCCCGAAACGCGTTATCATTTTCATCTACATCAATGGGTACGTTTTTATGGACGTGGAGAAGTGCCAGTCCGGTTAGACGTTCTTCAACCATTGAAGCTCTTATCCACGATATGATTCTTCGTAACGTAGAGAAAGATCTTTCCGCTGTCGCTACACTAACAGGTAGTGTAGCCATAATACATAAAAATTTTATTATATTCGGATACATCGCACTGCCACAATTTACAATAACGTCAGAAATCGACTGCGGACTGTCCTGACTCCTCTGCCACTTCACCATCCACAGCCGATATTCATTTGAAACGACAGACACTGGAGTATTATCCAGTAACAATGTATAATCGGTTGCTAGTTGTTTCACAGTTTCAATGTGTTGATTATTGTATTCGCTTTTTGGCATGAAAACGCTTAGCTGAAACAAATTAAGTACTTCAGGAGACACACGTTCGTGTAGGTCATTTATTATTGAATCGAGAAGAGGGATGTATACAACGTGTTAATGAATAAGCGCAAAACCTCATACTCTCCAACTGATTTATAACAAAATAACTAGTTTGAAACAATAATTTAATTATTTTTATAGTTAAAATTTAAAGTTATTCGCAGTTTAAATTTTCAGGCAAAAATTATTTGTTATCATTTCAGCAATGAATGAAAGCCTAGCGCGTTGATACATTTTAAGAATCTTGATTTGGTAGTAAGTAGGGTGAGTGTGCCCGTGCGGGGGTTGAGATCGAGTTCAGAAAATTTAAAATTTTACAAACAAATTATTTATTATTTTGAAAAAAATTACGTATTTCGAATACATGATAATTCGATTCTGCTCTCGATTCTGAACAAACTACTAGTTTTGCGTTACTTCATTAACACGTTGTATAGCTCTGCGGAAATACTCTTCCGCAGGTTGGTTATTGGCTCTATGTATTTGTCTTGACATATGACATTTAATTTCTACATCTAGCTGCTCAGCTACTTCTTTAGCCTCTTCAAAAATCTGTCGGTAAATTACGTCCACATTTTCTCTTTTATTTTGTAGAACACTTAGTCTCCCTAATAGCGTCTGCAGCTTTTTTTAAATCAATTGAGTTCGATTGCAGTATTCTGCTTAAATATAGTACCTGAAAAATAGAAGGTAGTAAAATAGTGGTCAACGGTGGACCCAGCCCAGGGGGGGGGTCATGACCCCCGTGACCACCCCCTGGATCTGCCCTTGTACACTCACCCTACTTACTACCAAAACAAGATTCTTAAAATGTATCCATGAGCACGTTAGCGCTTTCATTCATTGCTGAAACGATATCAAATCATGTTTGCCTCAAAACTTAAAGTGCGAATAACTTTAAATTTTAACTATCTTAATAAATATAATTATTGTTTCAATCTAATTATTTTAAATCAGTTGTTATAAATCAGTTGGGGTGTATGTGGTTTTGCGCTTATTCATTAACACGTTGTATAAGTACACATAACTTTTGATAAAGTAAGCTGATTGCGATGAAATTAATACTGAAATGTTAGCTAGGTACTTCAATTAAGCTCTAAGCTTAATCTGAATTGGTTCGTTTGTTTTTATAATGCTTGAATAAACAAACATGCAAACACATTTTACAAAATCAAAAACGATCTTAATGCAATAAACACATTTAGGTAATTGGTCATCATAATCTCATTATCATCAGCCGATATAAATCCAGAGCTGAACATAGGCCTGCCCCAAGGAACGCCACAAAACAACGACCGCTTCTGCGCGCTTCTGTCCTCACCGAACGGGTTCCCTTCGCCTTCACCAGGTCGTCATGTACTTTGCGGGGACGTTTCTTTTATTCCCCCAATGAATTATTTCCCTAATATCTGGGACATAATTAATTACTTATCAACCTGATATACCTATAAGATCTATCAAAATTAGCTGAAACTATTTTAATGATGATCAGACCATCAAACTGATCAACTTTCTCTATGGGACCAATATTAAAATCGCGAAAAAAAATTGAGCGGTCCCACATATTTCAGTCGAGTTGTGTTTGCAGTTTTGTATGGGACAGCAGGTTACTTTTTTCACTATTTCGATATTGGTCCCATAGAGAAAGTTGATCAGTTTGATGGTCTGATCATTCCCTTAAAAAATTTTGTTAGACCTTATACAGGGTCCTTCTTAATATGCTGACACTTTTTTAATGGGTTTTTCAGACCATCAAACTGAAAAAAATTCTCTATGGGGCTAATAAAGAAATCGAAAAAAAAAACAGCCGTCCCATACATTTGGCTCATGTAGGTTTGCAGTTTTGTATGGAACAGCTGTTTTTTTTGTGATTTGGATGTTGGTGCCATAGAGAAAGTTGTTCAATTTGACGGTCTGATCATTCTATTAAAAAATGTCAGCATATTAAGAAGGACCCTATGAAAAAAATGATTAGAGAATGAAAATCAATTTCTATTAAACTGAAATAGCCTTAAAATTCCAAAGCTGTTTGGAACCAAGTAAATACAGAGCAAAATGCCTACTAGGTACTACTATACCAATACAGGATGTAAAATTTTATTCGTACCTACATATTATCAGGGGATGCTTCAAACCATAAAACTGAACAACATTCACTGTGAGTCCAACATTGAAATCGTGAAAAAAAAACCGCTGTCTCATATTCCCCAAATCCCTTGGCCCTTGTTCAGTTCGATGGTCTGAAGCAACTTGTTAAAGATTTAACGTATTTAATTTTACACCCTGTATACTATACCTACCAATAGTATGACCTATAAAATTTTCGGTAGTTGAGTAATATACCTACCAGCGATAAATAATCGTGTCGCAATCTTTTTATCACAAGATTGCACTAAACACAAAACGAGAACAAAACTATTTACATTTTACCTACCACATTAACGCAATCTTAATACATTATTGTTGTTTGATTTTATTATTCTGATACAGAACAGTCAGGGTAAATATATACTTCAAACCTTTTCAGTAGGTAAATAATGTTTACATCCTCTGTTCATAAGTACTCCAGACCTTTATTGGGCAAATTATCTTCCCCGGTCATTCTATTACGTACCTAAGGTACTACCTACCATAGAGCAACACGGCTCTCCGGCCGGTGACGGGAGCTGTGTTGCTCTAATATTATAAGAGATAAGAGGAATTTTGGTAACCATCAGCTGCAAGGCTGATTTAGTATTCATAGGGTGTAGAGCATCTCTGTGATGGGCATGGACCAGGTGAGCCTGCATAACTCCGGTCGGTTTAGGAGTTACAGCCGTTCAAAGGTCTGGTATGGTTGCTAAAAATGAATATGCACGAATATGCAGGTATTATTGTAAAATGCACTGTAGCTACATAACAGTATAAAAACTGACATGGACTATCAGTCGGTTTAGAAGATACAGCCGTTCAAAGGTCGGAACTTTGAATGGTTGTATCTCCTAAACTGACTGAGGGAACTTGACAGTTTTTGTACTGTTCACAGAGCAAAAGTGGATATTACAATAATATTCTATGATCAGCCTTGCTGCTGATCGTTCATTTTATACAGACCTTTGAACGACTGTAACTCCTAAACTGACAGTTATGCAGGCAGATCTGGTCCAACCCCATCACAGAGATGCTCTACACCCTATGAATACCGAATCAGCCTTGCAGCTGATGGTTACAAGCATAGAATAACTAATATTATTCTTATGCTTTAAGCTACCTAGAATGCGTCTATACCTAACCGTCTGTTGCACCTTCTTTTTTTGGATCATCATCGCTTGGGCACTTCTAACATTGTAAGCCGTTTTGGACGATTCAAAGTCAAAGTCAAAGTCAATGTCAATGTCAATGTCAATGTCAAAGTCAAAGTCAAAGTCAAAGTCAAAGTCAAAGTCAAAGTCAAAGTCAATATAATTTATTCAATATAGGAGCTTGCAGCACACCGTCAAATCTTTTTTAAAGCTACCACCGCGTCGGAACGTGTTGTCGCTGTAGAGAAGATGCGGCCAGAAACTCTACAACATAACACGACTTAATAACTGTAACAATATAAATTCTTAAGCTAAAGTTATGTATACAATAATACATAGTCTATATAATAAAATAATTGGTACTATACAGTAAAGTAAATAAACTATAAGCTAGTGACCTCACACCCAAGCATTTTGATCATTTAAATAATCATCCAGTTTATAATATGCTTTTTTACAGATTATTGGGTCGAATTTCTTGTTTAACTCTCTGTAGCGTTCGGTTAAGATGTTCAAGTTCAAATATTTCGAATCTAGGTACAGGTATTGTGAAATGTTTTTGAAAAACATAAGTAAGTATGCAGGTAATTAATTAGGTATGTAATTAATTATCTCCTATAAACGTAATTTTGAATAGATAGGTGTAATTATCGAACGAACTACTTTTTAAGTTTGCGTCTTACAAGAATTCGTAGCTTACTGTACCACATGCAATGAATAGTAATTTGGAAATTAGAATAAGTTCAATATTTACCATAAAACAAAACTCATGGGACAGATAAGATAAATCTATTTGTTGTTCTAAACAAAACTATGATTACATTCACACTTACTGGGTACTATAAAAACCCATGAGTTTCTTGAGGACACAGTCTCAGATTTCGGCTTCGATTCGGTAATAGTAGCAATTTTACAAAATGAGATCATTTTTGGTATTGTTTTTAGTTGCGGCTGCGGTAAGTTTAATGTTAAATTTTTTAAAGATTTAAACGTTAATTTTCAACCTGGCAGGTCTAAACGAGATTCTGGTACTTACTTTAATTAGGACTAGGTAAAAAACCGTGGTGGTCCAGTGACGAGTAACCTTGCCTGCCGCCGTGCAGGAGGCGATGTTCGATCCCCGTCCAGGCCAACTCGTACCAATGAGTATTTCGGAATTTATGTACGATTTGTAACACCACTGGCTTTTCGGCGAAGGAAAGCATCGTGAGGAAACCTAAACGCTTCAATCGCGTATGTATTGTACCCACTGTCTATTACAAGTGGCGACGGGCTCACTCCCCGTCACACTGTGTGACAGAGTTTCGGTACTAGTGAAACGTGGATGTTCTGTGGTTTCAGAATATCTTTGACTACCCCCTCGGGGAATATAGTCGTAAGCATATGCTATGCCATGCTAACTAACTACAAGAAAATTAAAGACCTTTGTAGGCAATACAGATTTAGGCATAGAAATAAGAAGTATTCATTGCGATATATGTTCTAAGGTTGTTTATGAACTAACTATACTTCATTCCAAATAAGGTCGAAGAGATTTTCCGATTCCTATTTAGCTTTCTGGGAAATTCTGATTAGTAAATTTACTTTATTTATCTGAAATATATACTATCCGACATATCTTGGACGGTACTAAAACTTTTCTAAGAATAAGTGAGAAGAAGTGTTTCAAATCTCTGTTTCTGTTATAGCCTTAAAATTTCGTTGCTATTTCGAATGAAGTATAAGTGTTAGTTTTGTAGGTACTTATTTATAAAGTTTTATTAATTCCATAGGCTTGCACTGCTTTTGGGAGTCCAGTAGAAGTAGAGCAGCAATCCCTGGTGCGTCATCGTCGCCAGCTTATATCGAGCTGGAATGAAATATTTGGAAATTATGAGTAAGTGTACTTACCGACACCTTTAGGTCCAACGATGAAACAGCCCACGGCGGCGTACTGATTTTCGTATACACCAATAGTTTTTAGGGTTCCGTACCCAAAGGATGAAAACCTATTACTAAGCCTATGTTGAAAAATGTCAAACGTTTTGTTGACTGCAAAGTCTGAAATGGGTGGTTCTTCTTCCGGGCCTCAGAATATTAGTGCAGTCTGTTTTATTTTTGCAACAAAATTTTATTTTTTGAGTCCGTAACTTTGCAACTTACAAACATGTAGAACAAAAAGGTCTCAAGATCAAATTTTGATCTTTAATTTGAGGAACTTTGGATACCTTCATGACATAACATGACATAGGTAGGTAAAACTAGGAGTATCGAAAATTTACCCTCATCATCATCATCATACCTACGTTCCACCTCTGGGCACAGAACTACCCTCAGGAAGGTTGTATGGGCGCTAGGCCACCACGCGTGCCCAATGCGGTTTGGTAGACTTCAGACACGCATAAGAATTTCATCTTCAGCGTATGCAGGTTTCCTTACGATGTTTTCCTTCACCATTTCAGAGCAGTCGGTATTACGTAAGTATTAAGAAAATTAACCCCGTTTTCATCATAATGTTTAGTTACTTACCCTGATTAATTCCGATTACAGAAAATTAATAGAAGAATTACTGCAAAATCTACAAAAGGCGGCTAAGCAAGCGTCTGATGCTGCGATAACCTTCAAAAACGGTGCACAGGAAGAAGCTACTAAGTGCAGACAGAAATTCCAGCAAGACCTGGAAAAACTTAGGACACGCATTACTGACTCTTTTCAGAGTGTCGCTGAAAGATTTTCATCTTCTGGCTCAGCCGTCAGGGCATGTATCACTGTAAGTATCTACCGTCAACTTTAGGTCCAACGATGACACAGCACACCAACAACCTATACAAGACGTAACAAAACTCCCTAGCCATATTTAAAGGGATGGTTTAGTTAGACAAAACCCTAAAAAAAATGCTGCGCAGGCTCATCAGAATCTGTCCCGACAATTGGCTGTTCTTATACTGAGAAGTTAGTTACCTATAGGTAGTTATGCACAGGGTAATACAATACTTATACTACGCTTTTCACCAGAGCCGTAGCAGTGAAGCAGAGTCACTACTGAAAAATGCCTTGGCGAAGACTACAAAATGTGCCGAACAGCGATTGGAAGAAGCAACGGAATTAGTCGAAGGCCTCAACACAATTGCTGCTAACGCCAATGAGTTTACCGCTGCAGCGGTAGCTGATATGAGGAATTGTACCTCATCGAACTCTGGAAATTTGCTTTCTATGGGATCGTGCCTTGGCAAAGTGATTGTGAGATCAGAGATGAAAGGAGCAGTCATGATGACGCAATCTGGATTGTCGGTTCGTATGCAATATATAAATGGTAACTAGACAGAAACGGGAATGTTTGTTTGAGGTTTGGTTCAGATGATTGAATTGAACTTTTATATTTTACGGTAACATTGTGACGCTATTTCAAAGAACGTGGTATCGACACGTTCGATCGTATCGATACGCGATCATAATTTAGGTATGAACATCGTTTTGTGAATTATAAGTAGGTATACCTACCTAACTAAAATTTAATCATCATTCAAACTGTTTCAAGATTATACACTGATATGTAAAAAATAAAAACCGAAAAGCCTCTAACAGATTTTACTGTAAAAAAATCATTATCATGACCATTTGTTATACCTATATCCAAGAGGCCGAGATTCGGGAACGTAGGTATTTTGAAATACGGGAGTTCGAGAACTCTTAAAAAAGTATCTGAATCTCGAAGCTAAAGTTGAGTTTTATGTTCATTATTAGAAAATTTCTCTCCTCAGATCGCTCGTCTTAACCTGTACATGGCGACCCTCCCATCGGCTCTCGAAGTCTGCGCCGGCAAAGGCCTCGTCGAAGCCGGCCTTGGAACAGCTAAACTCGTCATGGAGATCGGAAGTTGCTCAGCATCATCCGTCTTCACTACCATGACAGACAACGCTGGCTCTTCTGTTGCTTCAGATGTGGCTGCATCCATTTCTGAAATAGCTGCTTCTACTACCCAATCGTAAATCATTGTTTGATTTGCATTCATAGACGTGAATTTTTCTTTGAATAATGACTTACACTAAACTACACTTACATTATACATAGGTTCTAGTTTTTCATCGCTCGTGTATTTCGTACTTGTAAAATAAGACAATCGATAAACAATGTAGGTAATATTAATTACCGTTTTTCTTAGACTGAAATAGGCCGATAAAGTCGAACGAAACCATTTGATGTTCGTGCAATATTCATCGGCAAGTTTATAACTAAAACGAATTTACTATTGTCTATTCAGAGCTAAAACACGAGATTTGGATGCGTCTTTACCTTGTACTATTAATGATTATCTGTGTATACTTACCTACTTCATAATAAGAACTGATAATAAAGAACTTATGTTAATAACATTTTGTTTTCTTTACAACCTTAAGACCAAAGACAGCAAACAAAAGCAATCCTCAAGAATTTAAAGCAAATAATAGATAGAGTACTCCAGATAATCTTCGAACTATAAATACTCGCGTTAACAACACTGGCTGGATACACTCAAAAAGTTAATAAATCATTATGCGTTGGATTTTACTAGTCGTGGTTCTGTCGATATGGTCACAGGTGAGGACTTAATACGTTAACTATTTACTTAACTATCGTGAAAACAGTAAATACAAAAACAATTGACGAATTATTATTTCAGAATGTTGCCTCCAAAGAAGTACCTTATCAGAATTCTGTAAAAACATTAGCCATAGAAAATGGTAAAGATTTACGTGGCATTAAAGATCTCTGGGACAACATTAAAAACAGTGCGTTAATTGCTTGGACATCGCTCAAAAATATTGCTAACAATACTAAAGAGAAGATAAATGTATGGATACAAAATGTAAAGGACCGTGCAAATGAAATTACTACAGAATTTAAAGCCCAACTACAAATCCTAAAAGAAAAAAGCAAAGTTGTTCTAGAAGACATACTTGGAAAAGGTCAACATGTCAAAGAATGTCTAAAAGTAAGTTATGAAAATGCAGGTTGTTACGGTAAATAGTTGCATTACTTTAAGGGGTGATTTTACCCATGATACTGAATAACTTTCCCTAAGAAACACGTAGGAAATTCGCAAAAACAAAATTCTACTTCATACAAACGTTCGATCGAGCTGATTGCATTTAGTGTGGAAAGTTCACGAATGTTATCGTTAATTCCTTATAGGTTTCTTAGGGAATGTTGTTCAGTAGCATAAGTGCAATCACCCCTTAAAGTAATGCAACTGTTTACCCTAACACCCTGTATATTTATCACCCAAAAAAACAATGAACCAAGATTCTAATAATAAATTAATGTTTTAAAATTTTCAGAAAGATAAGGAAGTCATCAATAACATTTTAAAGCAAATTTTAGGTCAGTTTACTTCTTGTATATCAGAAAATATCTTCAAACTTAAACAATTGAAAGACGAGCGTCAGTCGAAACTTGATTTGCCTGAACACAAATTCATAGAAGAAATAGAAGAACAACTAAAGAAGTGCTTATCAGAAGAAACAAATAATTCAGAAGAATGTCTACATAATGTGAGAAAAGAGATGTTTGCGGTTATGGAAACTATGGAGAACGAAATTCTGACAAACGTAAGTAAAGTAAAAAGTACTTTCAGAACGTTTAGAAATAAAGTCTGATTTACTAAAACTAAGGTCACTGGCATAGATCTTGCATAATCATAGGCTTAGGAACTCATAATTAATGAACGCACAAGGAGTGCGTTCATACCATAATGTTTTAGTTTTTACCATTTTAGTAGGTGCGTAAGAATTTTATAAAGACCGTGGAATTCTATTACAAACGCCTCTTTCCACGAATGTGAGTGAGAGGGACTACCATTATCTACCTACATTATATTTTAGTTTACCTTAATCTAAAATTTAACTATTATTAAATAGTAACAGAAGTGTCTGTACATTGAAAAGTATTTAAAACAAGATAGGTACTATAAGGTTTAAAGGTGTCTGTAGCGGACTGTAGATTGTTGTAATAGGTAGCGAAAAGATAGGCCGGCTTTGGAAGAATATAATTTATAATTAAAGAAAACGTGAAAATATAAAGAGCGACAGACGAAAGCTAGAACAAAAGCCATACAAAATAATAGCATAGAGCATAACATAAAAGGAGGTTTACAATCCTCAACATGCTCCCCCTCCTGAGGAGACGAAGAAAATTAATGATTACTTAATCATGAAACAAAAAAAAATAACTTAATGTAAAAGACAAATTAATGATAACTTAATCATGAAACAAAATAGCTTAATGTATAAAGAACAAATTAATAATAACGAGAATCTATCCAAGATGACAGGTAGTGAGCCCGTCGTCACATGTGATGGACAGTTTAGGGCTACTCAATCCACCGGCAATCGCACTAGCTTCTTGGAAGGCCGCTTGAAAATACCGGCGGCTGTGCTAACTTCCGCTACGCGCACCGATCCATCCTTCCCTGGAAAGACAGCCGTAATCCTGCCCTTGGGCCAGGTTCCCCGTAAGGAGCTCGAGGAGGGATGAAACGCCACTTGACTCCGGCATTCGCGGCGAAAGTGGTTACAGGATCTCCATAAAGTTTTCTCAATTCCTTGGCAGCGCCGACGAACGCGGTGTCATTATCGATCCATATTTCTGATGGAGTGCCTCGTCTGGCTACAAACCGTCTTAAGGCCATCACGGCTGAATCTGCAGAAAGGCTATGCACTACCTCCAGATGAAGTGCTCTGGTCGTGAGGCATGTGAGCAGTGCTACGTAGCGCTTCTCGGTGCGTCTCGCGATGCTCACATTGACAGGTCCAAAATAATCTATGCCGGCGAAGGAAAAAGGCCTTTTATTATGTGCAAGTCGAGCTGAAGGAAGATCACCGATAGGAGGCGAAATTGGAGCTGCTTTGCGGATCGAACAAAATTTGCACTGGTGGACAACCCTCTTTATAATACTTCTCAAACGAAAAATGTGAAAACGTTGTCTCATCTCATTTAGCACGGTTTTACTGTTGGCGTGTGCCGCCTCTTTGTGGTAGTGTAAAATAAGTAGCTGTACGGCCCAATGCTCTCCATCCAATACGATTGGCCGCTTGACGAACTCTCCGACGTCTTTGATCATATTGATTCGTCCGGCTACGTGAATTAAGCTATCCTTTTCCAAGAAAACCTCCAACTTATGTAATTTGCTTTCCCGAGGTAGCAGTTCATTGGATCGCAGGCATTTAAGTTCTTGTTCGAAAGAATCTGACTGGCAAGAACGAAAGGCATGCAGACGAGCGAGATCAAGATCTTCAGCAGTTGTTGTCGTAGAAAACGGAGTGCGATCGCCGGGTTCGCTTAATTCGTACAACGTAACATAGTTTTTAACCACAGAATTTTACATGCAAGTACACCTTTTTTTTGTAAAACAATTAACCGTAACTTTCTAATATACTTATGCGCTAGCGCTGTGGAGCGCAGAAACGGTAGCCAAGAACTAAACCTAATACAATTAGCTACAACATAACATGGGCTCTTCCTGGCTGCCGTTTCGTTTTGATAAACCGCTGTGCAATTGACTCGCGTTAGATTTTAATTCAAGAAACGGCACGGGATCGCCTGATGTTAACTCAGAAGGCCACTCACTAGAAGGCAAAAGCAAGAAATCCGGAACTTGAAACCATCTGTTAGCCATGGAAAGCGGAGTGGGACGAGAGCGGGTGGCATCATCAGCCACGTTTAATGTAGTTGGTACCCACCGCCACTCACTAACTGCAGTAGTTTCGGTAATCTCTCCGATTCTGTGAGCGACAAATGGTTTAAAGGAACGCGCATCATTGCGTAGCCAGCATAAAACGTTCTTCGAATCACTCCAAAAGAACCTCTGATCCGGTTTGTGTACAAGTGCTTCCCCGATTGAAGCTGCGAGACGAGCGGCTATAAGGGCTGATCCGGAACAGTATGAGTAGGATTAATATTAAAACCGATAGTGTCAGTTGTGGGTTGCCAAATTAACCCTAAAGTGCGGACACTATCCTGAAGGGACCCTAATTTAACCTCCAAATTTCCCTGATGACGCAAGTCGGGTGAAATGAGACGAAGAGCTTCTCGTTCGTTCGATACCCAGCCACGCCTCGAGCGTCGAGTCTCTTTGGTAATTCCTATCGAGTCTAATCTGAAATAATCATTGATAAGAATGCTGACGTCATCAGGCTTGTTCGAAGTCATGCAATGATTAACAAAATCAACAGTATTAGTCCTACTGCCAGCGAGGCCAAACAATACCCAACCTAGCGCCGTATGACACGCGGCCGGCTGAGACCGTTTACCCTGACGAGTCTCCTTTGAAATAATCAAATGCCAATTGTCTATTCCAATTAGCAACATAGGAATCGCATTATGATGAGCAAGAACGTCGCACAGGTCGACAAGATGTGAATATTGACTTATCTCCTCGACACTAATTGAATGACTCGGACTTAAATTTAAATCTTTAATTGACCGGGCATTCTGAATTTTATGAGACTTACCATAATACTTGCCCTTAATATCGATATTTACAAATTCGATATCAGCCTTCTTGGATAGACTGTTAATACAGTCCATTCTTAGCGACGTTTTAGGTCCATGGACACCTATCGCTTCAGACACCTTCGAGTCTATAAAGGTTCCGGTGGAACCGTCGTCTAACAATGCAAACGTTTCTAGGCTACCACTGGGGCCGCTGACTATGACTGGTATAATTTTTAGAAGTGCTTTTAACGAAGAAAAATTACCTGAATTGGAAGAAGCGTGTGTCACTACCTCCCTGTTTATTCTCGCATCATTAGGGGGCGGCGAACCTGAGCCGCCCGGAGGAGATTCGTTTTGGGACAGCAACGGCGGCGGCAAAAGCAGTGGAGGCACGGGCGGCGCCACGACTACATGAAGGAGCTTGTGGTGGTTCCTCGCACACCCGTCAGCAGAACAGACACCCTCGGGTCTGCAGGATGCGTACCTATGACCGCCTTTCTTAAGGCATCGATGACAAACTCTCTGCTCCTTGACCCAGTGCCATCTCTCATCTATAGACAGAATTGAGAACTTAGGACATCTATCAACGTCATGACTATTAGCTAGACAGTATTTGCACTTGTTCGGGTTTTCACCACTAGATGGTGGATTAACCTTTTTACGAGGCAAGAGCGAAGAGTTTTTATTAGCTTCGATATAGCTGTCAGTAGCATGAACTTTTTGAATATTGCTATCTGTCATGAAACCGAATCTATTTCTTAAGTCGGCTTCATGAACTAAGAAATCTGCTAATAATTCGAGTTTATAGGCCGATTGGTGGGCTCTATCGAATGCGAAGTGAGCCCATTGAGTGCGCAAGGCCGGCGTCAGCTTCCCGATAATAGAATGGGACAATTCAGGAGACGCCCAATACTCGAAATGATTTAATAATTTAATAGTTTCGACGCAGTTACGTACCTTACAGGAAAATTCTAACAATTCTGAGGTAGACTCGGAACTGTGAAGCTTAGGTAGGGCTTTAATGAGATTAATTTCCCCTAACACAATGTGTTCGCTATTCCCGAACCTACTATTTAGGGCGACGATGACTTGATCAGGGTCATGAGCAGCGACCAGAAGCACGGACACGGCCTCCCGAGCGGAGCCACGTAGAGCCTGACTCAGACGTGCTAAATTCTCCACTGGAGTGAAACAATTCTTAGTGTCTTCGAATATGCGCTTGAATATTAGCCACTCAGTACCGTTACCGTCGAATAAAGGCAAGTTAGGTTGACTCACCTTTGGCTTGTGGATCGTGAGGCTCTCTATGGCGTGGGCAAGCTCTGCCAAGCCATCCTGTCGAGCCTGTTCGCCAGGGGTAAGCCTCCATGACGGGCGGCGCCAGATGCGCCGGAAAGCCCGACAGGCATGTTGGCTACAGTGGGCATACCAGGGAGACCGCCAGGACGTAGCGCACGCGTAGGCACCTCTGCAACAGCTTGCGCTGAGGATGCAGGGGCGGCGGACGCGTCTGACGGCTCTACCACCATAGTAGAACAGAACGGCACCTGCGAATCAGACTCGACGCACGACAGAAGAGTCTTATTAGTCTCTAGCCACGATCTCACGCTCGCGTCACCGTCGTCTGTCGCCTCCAGCTGAGCAAGACTCGCCTGGAGTTCCAGGTCCATCGCCGACTTCTCAAGTTCAACAAGGCGGCGGGCATGCTCCGCCTGCAAGGCAAGCCTGCGCGCCGTCCTTGATGAACCCGACGATTGTCGCGACGATGCGCCGGAAGCCGCACAACTAGCCGTTGCCGGCGGAGGGGGCGCCGGTCCTGGAACCTCGGCGATTTGCTGCTGCGACCTGGTCTTCACCATTTCTCAAACTTTTAAAATTATATTTTTCCAAAATAGAAAAAAGCGGCGACGAAGGACCAAATGTAGCGGACTGTAGATTGTTGTAATAGGTAGCGAAAAGATAGGCCGGCTTTGGAAGAATATAATTTATAATTAAAGAAAACGTGAAAATATAAAGAGCGACAGACGAAAGCTAGAACAAAAGCCATACAAAATAATAGCATAGAGCATAACATAAAAGGAGGTTTACAATCCTCAACAGTGTCCCTGATTCCAAATCACAAATTTTTGTATTTTTTGTATGTCTGTTTGTTGGTTCGAACCGATTTTGATGAATCTTTTTTTGTTTGAAAGCTTTTAATTTGACTTAATATCTTTTATATAATTTGTGCGGAGTCGTGGGTAAAAGCTCGTGACATTAATAATTTTTATTTTTTTAGAGAATGGCGTCAAGAACCGTTGTGGATGATATATTGGATGCGTTGATTTCTTGCTCCGTGAATGGCGTTATGGATTCCTCAACTGCAATTGCGAATGAGACAGTGGAAATCATAAAGTGCGTGTTAGAAGACGGATTTTTTTGACCTTTTTTTCGCAGTTCGACTGGTAGTTTCGTAATCGTAAGCTACAAAACAATTGTAACCGATGAAAAACTAATTGTTCAGTAAAATAAAAGACAAAATTTATAATTTGTAATGCAAAATAAAACCAAACACTTACGTAATAAAAACTGTGTATTTTTAATTTAAAACAGTCTGCTAGTTCTACCTGCTATAGTAATATTCTGTACTCCATATAAATAAATGTGTTTATCGAGGGCACATGGCATGACGACCGCCATCTACAGGTAAAGTGGCTCCAGTAATATTGCTTGCCCCTTCACTGGCCAGAAATATAATGACAGGAGAAACCTCTTTTACATCACCCGGTCTCCCGAGAGCGTGAGTTTCAGCGCACTTTTTCAAATACGCTTCATATTCAACTTCGTTCATGCTTCCCTTTAAGTGAATTCCAGTTACAATTACCCCAGGATTGACCGCGTTTACTCGCACTCCTTTAGGAGCCAATTCAAGAGCAACACATCTAGTAAACTGATCGAGGGCAGCTTTAGAGGTAGCGTATGCGATTATATTTGGGAATGATCGCAAACCTGCTACACTAGATACGTTGACAATATTTCCTTTGGATTTTATTAAATGCGGTGCAGCCAACATAGTTAAATGATATGGACCACGAAGATTCGTTGCCATGATTCTATCGAACTGCGCCAAAGACGTAGTTTCTATGGTCCCAGCTTCTAATATTCCGGCATTATTTACAAGTACGTCAAGCTTCTGAAATTGATCTATTGTCGACTTCATAATTTAACCAATTTTGCACCAAGTTTAGAAAACTCAATAGCAGCATCAGCACCGATGCCAGCACTTGCTCCAGTGATAACTACAACTTTGTCCGTGAACATTTCTCCTGTAGGACAAAACATTGTTATGTTAAAAATAGGTGTTTTAATATTATAATTATGAATTCTAAGATTTTATCAATACTTACAAAAGTAATTTATTTTTCTAGTTACTTTACCTACAAGAAAAACAAAAACTAATCTACTGAATGGAACTGCTGTTATGGAATTATCGTGACTACAGATAGGTTTAGAAATAATAAAATAAAGGACATAGGATTCGCAAAATAAGATCAAGACATTATTACTGAAAAACTTTAATAAAATGCAGAATACAGAGCCGCAGGAATACATGCAAGTTTTGCAAGGAACGATTATAAATGTACTATGCATAAAAAGTTACTGTTTATCGAGGGCACATAGCATGACGTCCTCCATCGACAGGCAGAGTAGCACCAGTTATATTGCTAGCTGCATCACTGGCCAGAAACGTTATAACACTCGCAACCTCTTTAGCATCACCCGGTCTTCCCAAAGCATGTGTATCTGCGCATTTCTTCAAAAACTCTTCGTAATCTTTCTCGCTCATACTTGATTTCATGTGTATTCCAGTAGTTATTACTCCTGGGTTCACAGCGTTGACTCGAACTCCTTTCGGTGCCAATTCAAGAGCGACACATCTAGTGAACTGATCCAAAGCTGATTTGGACATGCAGTATGAAAGGACATTTGGAAAAGATCTCAGACCAGTCACGCTAGAAACATTGACAATACTGCCTTTAGATTTGATCAGATGTGATGCAGCCAACATAGTCAAATGATAAGGACCACGAACATTAGTGTTCATCACTCTATCGTACTGATCCAAAGACGTTGTTTCAATAGTACCGGACTCTAGTATTCCAGCATTATTAACAAGAACATCGAGTTTCTTGAAATGTTCTAAAGTAGTCTTGACAATGTTTTCTACGTCAGATTCTTTATTCATATCGGCGATTACGATCAGTGGTGACAGGTTTTTTGGAGAAATTTCTACGCATTGTTTAGCTACTTTCTCTAAATTGTCCTTGTTTCTTCCAGTTATTACAACTTTAGCTCCAAGTTTTGAGAAATCTAAGGCTGTCTCGGCACCTATGCCCGAACTTCCTCCGGTGATTATGACGACTTTGTCGGTGAACATTTTGCCTGGTTAACAAAAACGTTTTCCTATTGAATTACTATTTACATACACATGGCGACACATCAAGCTATTCAAAACCAAAATAAGCTGGCCGCGTGACGTTTTACGTTATTCACCCTACGTGTGGCCAACTTATGTTGGTTTTGTATAGTTTAATGTGTCGCCGTGTATACTTATTATAAATTATGTAAATTACAAGGTTATTCTGAAAGGTTTTAGAAACATCTCTTGATGTTATTTGTAAAGTAGGTAAGTAGTCAAAAATATTCAAGCTTGTTTAAATAATAAAACCTTTTTCTAAGTGATTAGCTGTTCAGTCTTTTTCGATAAAAACTTAAATCAAATCAGTTTATTTCCACAAAAATAAATAATAAAAGAAAAATACATCCAATATAACACACTCAAGAGAATTCGCGTGGTCACCTTCCTAATTTGGTGAATTTTCTATTTGATCTCAAGGTTTTTTTTTTTTGGAAATGACTAATACAGCGTTGCTCAGGGAGCATTTACTGCTTCTACTGCGGACTATTGGAGGGACCACGAAGGGTCTACCGCGCCAAATGAATGCACTTAAGCAACCGACCTAGGGGCACCCAGAGGGGTACGGACCTCGGCAGGATGTTGCTGGGGCTACGCGGCGGAATAGGTAGCTGGGATCGGTGAGATTGATCTTAATCATGAGGTAGATATTACGTAGGTACTCTCAAAACATTATTTATCCGTCGAAGGGTAACTGCTGATGTGATGACGGATTACAACCAGCTGATGACTGATATATGGATATGGATGATGGATAATTAAATTCTAATGTGCCTAAGCTTTTAATTTTTAAGTAGCTAGTTTTCTTATTTGTGCTCAATTTAGTCTCGTTTCGCTGTCGATCCGTTCCCACATGTTTTTGTCTTCTTGGCGTAGTAAAAGCTAGCAAGAGATTTAATGGAGGATTAACTTTAACCTCTCGTCCGTCACGGCTCCGTGACATCCACAGACGGAGCGTTTCTGCAACTTATGATAATGAAAAGCAGTAGGTACCAACTGAAAATCTAAAACTTGCAGTATTTCCTCATTACCCGTTCATGTAATCCACGTAGGTAGTTAGTCCCCGTCACCTTACTAATCTTCTTTTAGGTTACAAACGAAATCAGCAACCAAAGATATTGTATTAATATTAAGCTAAAATACCTACGTAATAAAACCGATGACGTTAATAAGCGTTTAGGTACCATCACCAATTACATCTCCCTGTGTACCATTTATGATCAATGATCATAGAAATAGGAAGTAGTATTTAAGATTTAACCGCGCAGTCATAATCATAATTAAGTAGAATATTAGTTAGGTTAGTCTATGGTTTAATTTAATTTAATTTATTGAGAAAACCAACAGCGTATTAAATATAATTCTTGCTTAAAATAACTGGCAAGTTTTTTTTGGTCTTTATATTTTTTACGGATAGAAGACATAATTTTAAGAAACCAATTTATTTTTTATTGCGGTTCATCGAGTTTATCAATAGTATAAATTTAATTTTTAAATTACTTTGATTTGATCTGTAATCTCTAAATGCAAATATGGTAGAGAGAAAATAATTCGAACTCAATGGGGAACAACTAACTACTCACTGCTTTTATAAAAAAAAAACTTGCCTTCTCTTTCTAACTCTATGCTGGAAACAGAAACGGCAACATCAAATTTCAAATTCTGGCATAGGTAGTGAATGTATTTTTTTACAAAATGGCCAGTTATTTTAAGTTGATTTTAAGTTCACAGGTTTTCCAGTGACGTCACTGGACGGACCGAAAAACAACGTTATTATATTTAAAATATCTGTATAATCCTTTCATTTTAAAATCTCGGACATAGAAAATATTATTATTGAGAGAATTATCTCGAAAAGGTTTTCGATTCAGCCCTCCAAAAAATAAACTTGACATCCGAATTATTTACAAACTTTTTTGTAACTAAAATCAATTTTATGCAGTCAACTACAGCTAGAGCTACCTACCTGCATTAATCACTTGACCATGCGGACAAAGTCGCGGACGTCTCCTAGACCTATTAGGCTTACCCACTAATGTGGGTAAATTTGTGATAATTCACATATTTTGGGATTTTTCGAGTAGGTATCAACATACCTACCTACCTAAAAACTTATTTGTTTGAATGCTTTTAATTTGACTTAATACCTAATTTATGCGGACGTAGTCGCGGGTAAAAGCTGTCGATAAAATTATATAAAAGGTCTGTATTTTCAATGCAGGTAATTTGTTACTATTTTAGAATTAGATAGACGGGTACCTATGTATAACATGGGCAGGTAGGTATTTAGGTACCTACCTATCTATTTAACTTTAGTTGGTAAATACCTATGACCTTGGTGACTAGACCGACGACGATGTAGTGAAAATCTACGCATAAGTACTTAGGTAGTACCTATCTATGTATAGTCAGGTTAGGTATATAAATATAGACAGGTACCTACCTAAGTTTACCTACTTTATCAAGAAAAAAAACAATACCTTTGCCAATGCAACTTCCTGCAGTTACCGGCCTACTCGACGATGACGAACAGGCGATCAGCGATTCAGCGTGACCACTTTTTCGTCAGATAATCTACCAAAAATGCTGTTAAAATCTACCAAACTGTTGAAAATTCAGAAGTTTTCATTTAAAAAAAAATCAGAAGTCTTCTATAACTTTTAGTTTTTTTTATTGCAGTGCACATTTCAACTTTAAAATTTTTCAGAACTCATCATTTCAGGGCCCATAACTTTTTTTCTAGCAGTAACCTGCAACAGGTATCAGTTTTAACAGGACCTACCAATCATTAGGTAAGATTCTAATAAAAAAATAAGTATCTAGATCTGTCCATTAAAAAAAAGTTATAAGAGTTTAAAGGTCTGCAGAAGCCGTAGCATGATACACGTGATACGGCTGTATCACGTCTTTTATCTCGTTCGTTAGCGCGCAAATAGAAAGAGAGCGAAGGTGTGATAGCGCTGTATCACGGTGGTAGGTATGCTACCTATGCAGGTGACGAATTTCCAAAAAATCAAAAAATCATTCACACAAGAAAAAAATTTAGGCCTAGGTAAAATTTTTGGGTCCGAGTTAGTAGCAAATGACCCCACCTACCCTCCATTTTCGTATGTTCAACGATCTGCCGAACACTCTAAGTATAATAAGTCAAGTGCAATTGAAACTGAAATTGGATTAGGATTGAACTTGGATGTTTTAAATTAGCGCGATCGCCCCCCTGGAAGACACCTTGCAATTATTGTTTACTCAGCTGTTTGTATCGTTGTATAGATTTGATATTTTTGTTTTCTTTTTTACCTGGATCCACATTTTTGACCGAATTTGTGAATACAGAATTTCTACCAAAATCTACTAAACCAATTCGCACTATAAAGCCGTGACTCCTGCTCATGTTTTTCAGCACACGTTACACAAAACACATGAAACAAAATAGCGTCGCCCCTTTAAAATTTAATTTTAAATCAAGATGACCTAGAAGAGAGAGAGAGACACGACTTAATACTTAATCATCGTCATTGGTGAAACGTGGATGTTCTGAGGTTTCAGAATATCTCTGACTACCCCTTCGGGGAATATAGTCGTGAGCATATGCTATGCAATGCTATGCATGCGTCTCTTTCCCCTAAATCTTCCAAAAAAGTAGAAATCTACTAAAAGTGGTCACACTGTCAAAACATATTACATTTTACATTGTCTTTAACGGCTTTGGAGTCTGGTCCTTTTGAGCCGTTCGTTAATATTTTTTGCATGAATTCATATTATAATAGGTTGTTTTTGCCATACCTTTACCTGATTCCTGATCTATTATAGCTGCCAGCTTCCTGTTCGTTTCATTGAACAATTTATTAAATGAAAATTTCTGAAGTCAACGGTTGCATAGGTGCGATCCCCCTGCCTTTCTGAGAGGAGGATCTTAAAAAACAAAAAACATAATGGCGTCGTGTCGTAGTCGTGTGAATGTTGTTGATATATTTGGTATTGGTGATTTATGAAGGAATAAAACGACATTTTACCTAATTTCCTAAGTGTTATTTTTAAATTATTAGGTATATAAATCATCAAAATGTCTTCTGGAGCATCCACAGCGAAGGAGACGTCGTTCGACGAGTTTTATACAGAGGTGTGTTTTGTAACCACGATCTCCCCAAATCATTCTCTTTTCTCTATATTTTACAATACTTCCTAAAAATTATCGGATGTATTTCTTATGTAAGTAGTTAGTTTGTAACATAATAATATTATAAAATTCCAGGTCAAAGAAATCGAGAAACGTGATTCAGTTTTGACGCCAAAACAACAAATAGATAGGCTGCTACGTCCAGGTTCAACTTATTTTAACCTAAATCCTTTCGAAGTATTGCAAGTTGAACCGGATAGTACCCTCGACGAGATCAAGAAAAAATACAGAAGGTTATCCATACTGGTGCATCCTGATAAGAATATGGTTAGTGAGAAGTTTCAACCGAATTAGATTGTTTTATTTGAATAAAGATGTGTTGCTGTGTTGTTTTGCTTAGAAATTGTTAAAGTTTTCGGTTAGCGTGTCATATAAAGCTTTACATAAATATTTAAATATATAACCAAGGCCCTGCGTAGACAAACAATGCTCTGCTCTGTATACTTTTTAGGGTTCCGAATCGTAGTTTATTTGCGAAAGTAGACTGCATGGAACTCGATGAGGCATTTGAAACACTTTACCTTTGGTATCATGAGCACAGATCCGATATTGGGCATGTACTGCCTAAGCAAGGATCCGTGCCGCCCTACCTTGCTTACGTTTTATTGAAATGTGAGCTGTAATATTAAATGAATATGGTCGGTTTTGTTTGAAGACCTAATGAATGAACCATAAAAAACACTCACTCTCTCAATGACCCTTCATAATCATTCATTCAAATTCAAATCAAGTTGCACGAGCGCTTTCTCTCGGTACCAAGGAAAGCAATCTGTCAAGCGCTCCAGCATATCAAAGGTTAAGCCCATGTAAAAGAGTGATGAGTCCATACAGACGAGAGCTAGCGACTCGATCTCGAGGCGGCGGTTCGATTCCTGGCCTGTACCACTAAGTTCTACGGAATTTATGTACGGTTGTATTTATCATTGTCACTAGCTAGGCGGTCAAGGAAAGCATTGCAAATAACCTGAGATTGAAAAAATGTTTTCAGATGTATGTGTAAAACATGGGTGAGCTTGGGGCGAACACATTAGACCAGCAATAGTCGCAGTGTTACAAAACGACCCTTGCTTGCAACAGCCCAGCCAACAATGATAAAATAATAAGCCCATGTTTAACATCCCATGCGTACATGGGGTCTAACTCATTAGCTACTAAGCTCAAAACAAAGACGCAATGCGTGTGCTATCACCGTGGTATGCCCATGAGACTGAGAGAGTGGACTCACCGGGCGAGTCTATGATGTAGGTTGTCAGCAATGAGTGTTATGGTCATGTTTAAACTCATTTACTGCAGATCTCAATAACCAGTCTAGCCTAGAAAAGCCGTGGTGGGCCAGTGGCGAGGAACTTTACCTGCCGTGCAGGAGGCGATGTTTCAATCCCCATCCAGGCCGACTTGTACCAATATCTTAAGTTTTGAGGCATGTATTGTATCTACTGTCATTACAAGTGGCGACAGGCTCACTCATCACACTGGACATAGTTTTGGTACTAATAGTGAAACTTGGATATACTGATGAGATAGATTCTTCAGAAAATCTCCGACTTCCCCCTCGAGGAATGTAGTCGTGAGCATATGCTCAATAACCAGCCTCGCGAGATTTTCTTATCGCTGTGTGAGCACACCATCGATCCATCCACCATCGAGCAGTAATGTGTTTATTGATGGTTTGTTATTACGGGCCTTGGGTTGTTTAATTCCATATTCTTCCATTTTGTAACTTACCGATGTGTCTTCTCTGGATTGTCTGAATTCCAAGTGGGGCTGAAATTCTACACCAAAACAAAACAGCAGGTTAATGAAAACTTTTTAATAAGTCTGAACTTTGTTGAGTGAATAATTAGGTTAATTATAGAAAATTTTTCTGTTTAATGCATAAAAACAATAGTACCTAAATTATAGGGTTTATATTTCTTACACTTTGGCACTACGGCGCAAGTCCAGCCAAATTACATTAGGATTGATGACCTTATGCATAGCCCTGGACCCCAGAAACACAGTACAAGAAAGTAGCAATTACGACTGACACTTGCTGTCATCCACCAATTTTAACTTTACCCCCCCCCCCCCCCCCCCCCTCTGGCAGGAAGCATGGCAGAAAATGTAGGCAATGGTATATTCCTGTCTCGCTTGCACTCAGTATCACACTTACTTGCATACAGGGTCCTTCTTAATATGCTGACACTTTTTTAAGGGGATGATCAGACCGTCAAACTGAACAACTTTTTCTATGGGACCAACATGGAAATCGCGAAAAAAAAACACATCCCATAAATTTGGCTCGAGTAGGTTTGCAGTTTTGTAAGGAACAGCAGATTTATTTCGCGATTTCGATGTTGGTGCCATAGAGAAAGTTTTTCAGTTTGACAGTCTGATCATACCCTTATAAAAGTATCAGCATATTAAGAAGGACCCCTTATACTACATTACCTTGTATATTTTTCCTATTTGTATGAAATGACAGCTAAGTTTCCAAGGTGTGCCTGAAGTCCGGACTCACGCCCAAATGCCTCCCGAGTGGAAGATTTAAGTTTACAGTTCTCCATTCTCTTAATGATATTTCACATCAAGACAGAGGTTTGGCCAGATTTATTTTTCAGATGCACATCTTGTTTCAGTTCTCGGTGTGTGTCAGTTTTAGATATAGATGGCACTTTACAGAAACAAATCTCTGTTTTGCTCCTGATGTGTGATTTACTTGTTACCTTAATAGTAGTTATCTAGACATTGGAGACCGTAAATTACATCACAGTTCAAGTTCAGACTTATTACAAAGCTCTACAAATACATTTTTTAATGTCATTGTTCAATTTTCTGGTGTGAATGGCATTGCAATGGCATGACATTATCAGTGAGGAAATTGTAAACATCCTTTTTCACTAATTCCTCAGTAAACATTAAATGTATTAAAGATAATTTAGGAGGACTTCGTTTGTTTAGTTTAGACGGTTACACCCGTCAATATTTCGCTTTTATCCGCAGATGGAAGGAATGCATACCGTGAGATGGCCAGTTGCAGCGAGACTTAGGTAAGGAAAGGTTGAGAAAAAAATAGGACAATTTAGGAAGAGTCTGTAAATACTACAGACGTACCGCAGACATCACACTCAACCCTAGATGCTATTATAATTTTGTTTAATAGTCCTTTTGGGCCCCAAGATTATATACATCATTTGTTTTTTTCTGTTATACTCACAATTTAAGCTATTGGGTAAAAGCCTGAATGAAAATTTATAATTTTATTTATTTCCCAATACATGGTTCTGCAAATACAAATTTAGATTTGTATGAAGGAAGAAAATTACTCCGTTCTTAAACTTATAACTGTCATATTGATAGCACTCATAGATTTTTCTGATTGATTGTATTGTGGATGGAATGCCATGATTGTTGAATGCTAGTTTCAATAAAGATATTTGATAGTTTTTCAGACTTATTTCCATAAATGTTCTTAGATAATACACAATAAAGCTATTTTAATTACAGGACGATTCAGAACGAGCACAACAAGCCTTTGAATTGATAAACAGAGCCTGGAAAACTTTAGAAAATGATGATACAAGAAAGAAGTGTTTGGACATTTATCAAGAGGCAAAGGAACGCACTGATCATATGGTAATTTTCCATCATAGTCTTATCCAAATACTACAATCTTAACACATATGCTGCTGACGACCTACCTCGTAGGTCTGCAATAATGTGGCCAGCGTCTAGCCCAGGGTTCGAAAGGATAATTATCATGATAATTGTTTTCATATCTCTGACTACCCCCTCGGGGAATATAGTCGTGAGCATATGCATGCTTGTTTTCATAAATATACGTTGATAATTATCTTGATGAATATAAAATTAATTGGTAAAACCCGGATCACGATTTGCGAAAAAAGAAGCTCACAAACACTAAATACGTAGTTTTTCTCACTGTTTTCTGCTGTTTTTCTCAATTATTCGTTATTCATTGTGATACGAAACGAATATGTCGAATTCTAGGTGCTGGTTGGTGTGAATACGAGCAAAAACAGCAATTTTAGAACTTATAGTGAATTACTCAAATCATAATGGTGCGGTGTACCACGATCCAAGAATCAGCTTGGATAATTATCAAAGAAAATTAACTTTTTTGTATCTTGATATGATACAACAAAGTTTTGTTTTCTCCGGGACCTTTAGCGCAAGACCAACTCACAATTGGCCGGTTTTTATTAATTGTTGTTTTACTGTAGAGTTTGCTCTATACTCACACCAAGTTTGACGCTTACATACAAGCGTCAAACCGTTTTATACCGTTTTTACGATAGATCGAGAAGAAAAAACTATGATAAAAACTAGTTTCTTGTCTGAGGACCCCCCTAAATTTTTAACTTTTTGATATATTTATTATTTGTTAGCAAATCCGCCATAATCACTCACATTCTGTTAAAATTTAATTTGTCTAGCTATTATGGTTCAAAAGTTACAGCCCTAAATAGTTAGGACAGACAGGATGGACAACGTAGGCATAGTAATAGGGTCCTGTTATCATCCTTCTGGTAAGGAACCCTAAAAAATACAGTTTTATGTGCAGTGATAAGTTTATTTAATATCGTTTTCAGATTGAACAAAAGCGGAAGAAAATGAAGAAAGATGGACGTCTCGCAGAAGGTATTCCAGAAGATGACCCTTTAAAATTCAAACATGCAGTTTATGTTATGACTATGAAGGTAAGACTCGAGAGTTAAAACCTTTTCAACAACATATTATTTATTTTACTAGAAGCTGGTTGGTTGATTAGGACATTGCAGGCTGAATCACCTGATTGTCTGAAAAAGAAGGATGATTCCGTGCTTCGGATGACGCGTTAGTCCCGGCTACTATCTATGGTGGTAGTAGTCGTTCCATAAAAACAACGTCAGAGGTTGTATTTACACAATTAATACTATCCCATACAAAGATGCACACTTGCTTAAATTCAGCATGTATAGGTAGAGTAAAATATTATCTGTCTTTGGTAATCGTGTACCGTTTCGAATACATCTGTATCGCACATAATAATGCTGGTGTATACTAGTTTTTAGGATTTTTCCATTTAGTGACTTAAACACTGTGTAAGTCACGATCGTCGGCTTGGGCGCTATTCAGTATGGAAAGCTAGAAGTCTTCTTGGAGGCTTGAAAATACCTAATAGCAAGTTAGCATGTTACCATTAAGTAAGATCCACCCACCTCATAGGACCCGCGTCCCGCGTGCGTGTGTATATTGGAGGACTCCCTTGCTCCCATCCCTCTCTGGTTACTACACACCAAAGTCGCCGGTATTGTCGGCGGGTTCGGTGTGCATAATATGAAAGAACCACATGCTGTCCTGCAAATTTTAGCTCACAGGTACTATCCAGACCGAAGTTATGATCTCTCAAAAATACGCCAATTCTCTTCGAGAAAAGAATGAGTGAATGAATGAAATATACTTTATGTACACCAAAAGCAAAATACAATACACCGGAACGGTACGGTATAGGTACGGTAGTGTGCTGGAACAAGGTCCTATAAGCATGGGGATGGTCTCATTCGATTAGCGCAAAAAATTATATAGAATATGACACGTTTCGCCTCGTTTGTAAAATGTGTATTTTCCAAAATTTTCCCAGTACCCATAACGAAGGGGGTAGATCCCAACATTTTGGGTGGACTCTGCAGGATCCTCATTTCAAGATAAAGTTATAGTACAAAGTTTCATTTATGTACAAATTTTATCTCGAAACGGTCACTATTTAGCTTATTTTACCTGTACTATAAGACCATGTCGGCGACATGCACCCGCGCGGGTTACCCGGCGACAATATCTCACCCACACCGAACTCACCGACTAAGTCTGCGACGTTGTCGGCGCGTCGGCGACTTTGGTTTGTAGACACCTTTAGAGTTGGGTGTTAAAAGGTTGGTGTGTACCTAGTAATCCAAGGTCTATAATCTTTGAGCAGTATTAATTAAATGTGTTTTGTTTTTGTAATTTCCAGTTATTTGCTGATATGGAGAGAAAGAGACAGCACCTAGAAACTCGTGACATGGAGGAAAGGAAACGCAAACGTGAGGCAGAAATAGAGCAAGAAGAGCAAGTTTCCCTTGAGAAAGAGTGGGCTAAGAACTTTGAGGTGAACCCACATTGTCCACCTTTTTATTTTCAAAATCGTAATGAAACAAAAGTTTTGGCCCACAGATTATCTACAATTTTAATATTGGCTCAGATAACGGCCTAAGCGTTTATGTATGTATTTTATACGTTAACACAAAACAAACACTTCAGATTTGTAATAATATTATAAGAGAAATGTTTTTTTCCTGATTTTAATGTTAAAAGCTGATGAAACAGCTTGTTACGAGACGGTTTTGTGCTGAGGCTATGGACGGCTGTAAACCGGGCTAACGTCCGGTCGTCAGTTTCGTATGTAAGACTGAAGTATGGTTAGCACACATACTAAGACCACAGTGGTTAGCAAGAGGCCTTATTTTAACCTTTTACAATTCGTGATGGTCTAATGGCAAGTAGCCTCACATTCTGTGCAGGAGGCGATCCCCGTCCTGGCCAAATCGTAGGCACTAACACAGAATAAATACTAGTACCTACCGGTACAGAAGAATCACCTCGAAAACAGATTTAAATAAATAGCGACTCTCTCTAACCTCGCTTTCTCTCGCGAATAACCTACCAACCGTCACAACGGCGCTCATGCAAACAAAAATGAACCGAGTCACTAGACACGAAAGCTTCCTTTACATAGTCTCCCTCTTTCATTCTTTCACGAGCTGGCAGCGTGACATCGCTAGGGTTTTCAAGTCTCGCATTGACTACTCACAAAATGGCGGCAAGTCTAATGAGATTTGACCAAGAAGTTTACACGGTAACCTATTGCCATTCACTACTCGGTGGGGATCGCTGTCAACCGTACCTGAGCTGTGGTGTGAGACAGGTCTGACACTAATGAGTAGTTAGGAAATTGGGTGAATCTCCGGGTCGTTTGAACATCCTCACCAAACACCTCATCTTGTTTATAAGAAAAGGCATTGTGTTTTATAGAGCTGTTAATAAAGTTTCTGGACTAAAAAAGTCCAGGAGCTTGCGGAGCTTTAGAAAAGGCATACAATTTTGTAACACTTATTATTTTGATATGCGTGCATAGACAAACAATCAAAAAAAATAAAGTAAAAATGACTATAATGCATGAGGTTTATGTGGATTAGGAGGAGTATGTAGTTTAAAGGTTAATTATACTTTTCCGTACCCCCTGTATAATAATATTTACTTTACAATTTTATGTTACAGGAATCTCGGCAGAACCGCGTAGATAGCTGGAAGGTGTTCCAGTCTGGTAGTAGCAAGGAGAAGAAAAAGAAGAAGATAATGGGATTCAAACCACCTAAACCTAAGCCGGAAAGCAGATAACTCGCATCTTATTAATATAGCATAAGGTTACAAGTCCATGTTAACTGTAACATAACATAATTACTTTTGTTGGTTTAATCAGTACGACCAATTTTAACCTCTGGGTTTTAAACTGCGTTTTACATTACTTTGAATTTGGATCTTGATCCTATACCATTTCGAGAGCAATTTTAAAATAATTAGATGACACTTTTATCACATGAATAGATATCCAACCAGAATACTAGCTTCTTACAATCGCGCGCAATTACAGTAGACCCGCGAAAAATCGTTATCCATTGCTATATGGATCATAATGGTGTATACAACGTGTTAATAAATAAGCGCAAAACCTCATACACCATTGAAACAATAATTTCAGAATTTTATTAATTGAAATTGAAAGTAATTAGCATTAAAATTTTCATTCAAAAATGATTTGTTTTTTTGTCAGCAATAAATGAAAGCGCGTGCTCATGGAAACATTTTAAGAATCTTGTTTTGGTTGTAAGTAGGGTGAGTGTGCCTAAGTGGTGGGTTGGCATCGAGTTCAGTAAATTTTAAATTATATGAACAAATTGTTGAATATTTTGAAAAAATTTAACCACCTTGATAATTCGATTCTGCTCTCGATGCTAATCGAACTGTTATCTAGTTTTGGGTTTCATTAACACGTTGTACGTGTCTAGCGGCGGTGCGAGATTAACTCTGGCGCGGCGCCCCACTTGTATGAAGCTTGCTTTCTGGTGCGGCCCTGCCGAGGTATCCATTCATGCGCTCGTATGTTCAATTCTAATACGGAAGTCTTAAGATGTAAACAAAAACTTACCTCAAAACGTGAATGTAATCCGAAATTATAGTGGTGACGATGACGGGCTCACTAGCCTAGGGGAGCGTGCTCTGTGCTTACTATACTTTATTTCAAATAATGACGAAAAGATTTTCTGATTCCTATATGGCTTTCTGGCCAATTCTGATTAGCATATATAATTTATTTACCAGAAAGATACACTATCCGACATATCTTGGACGTTACTAAAGCTGTTCTATGAATAAGTGAGAGGAAGTGTTTCAAATCTCTGTTTCTGTAATTCAAAATAGTCTTAAAATTCCGTTGCTATTTGAAATGGAGTATAGGTACAGTACGACCAGGAAAATAATTCCGCTCATCAATCTTCGGTTGCGAAGAGCAGACCTGAGTCCCCCCGTTAAAACCCAAAGTCATTTAGTAATCACAAGATGCAAAGTCGGCATAGACATCTTATTAAAAAAATACATTATCCTATAATAGAGAATTCATCAGAGATCCTGCGGATACATTTTCAGTTGTCTCGTTATTATTGTTACCTTGATGCAACAAAACGTTCAATTGTTACAGTTAACATAGGTTTGTTGTGTTTCTTTAAAATTCCGTGATATAAAAAAGAGCTTTATTATATTCCAGCACGATTGCCTTTAAAACAGAACCTAACAAAAATATCCGAAACAATAAGGCGTTTTCTAAGTTTAATAAAAAATATGTAAGTTAAAGCCTGTAAGGGCAAAGGCCTCCTCTCACGAATAAGGGTGAGAGGTAGTGAGCCATACACCACCACGCGGGCCCAGTGCGTGTAGGTGGAGGCAAGTTAGTGGTCAAGTTGTTGTCAGATAATTTTTATAAGCCGTCTTTATAGGCATTTGACCTGGCTTAACGAATAGTTACAACGATATCTGACGGAACTATCCGAGACCAACTGCTTAACTGCTTCCGAAGCACGGAAACGCTCAAGATGACGTTTTTTATGGAAGAAAATCTATAAATGGTGTTAGCTGTCGTGTATAGTATTCGTAGACGCAACGACGGTAATTAATTCGTCTGTGACGGACATTTACCACTTAAAAATATATTTACTCAATATAGCATCTGTGAAATCGTTATAACCGAGAAAAATGCCCACTCAATGAGATTGACAAGTTATTTTTGTGACTGCAACGCCATCTAATAATTGTCAAATCTAAGTCGAAGTATATTTTTATGAAAACGCCTTTTTATTTCTGAAGTTTCGTAAATTATCTGATGCGGTTGAACTTTTCACAGCGAATTGTAGGTTATAATGCAATTTTTATTTGTTTGTGAAACTGGAGGACGAAACAATAATGTTGTGTAATGTTTTACATCTAGGCAGTCCTACTGGAATGTAATTACGATGCTGATGTTACTAGCTACTTTTAGAATAAAATGTTATCAATTGAAACGGGAAGAAATGTTTTCGGCGGTTAAATAATTACTCTACTTCTGATTTTGGTAAATGATTTCGTCCGTTGTGAAAAAGGAGTGTTTCTATACTGTAAGGGCCTTTATACGTAATTGCGGCGCGAACGCTCTTGTTACGTACAGTACTGTTCAATGTTCATTGCAGTTTTAGCTTCCGAAACGTTCTGGCTTTATTGTTTGACGAACATTTGCGCTAATACTGTTTGATCTTTTATACACTTTCTATATTTTCAGGGTTGGTTCAGACCATCAAACTGAACATCTTTTACTACATATGGGAGCAAACTTGAATTCTTAAAAAAAATCAGCTATTTTATAGATTTTCGAGTCCAGTAGGCGTTCATGTTTGCGATTTGCAAACATGAAGTTTGCTCCCATAGTAAAAGCTGTTCAGTTTGATGGTCTGAAAATTTGGAAAGTGATTACAAAATCACCTAGTACTACATTATAATTTTGACATTTGGACGGCTTTATCAAAGATGCGTTGTGACTTGTGATACTTTCGATCGCAACGCAGCAATGTATACGGGCCCAAACTTGTCTTATTGTGTACATAATTATAGTACAGATTCTGATTTTTCTATACAGGGTGTTACAAAAATACCCCTAAAGAAAAAAGGGTGTTAAAGGGTCTCTTGTAAAGAGTCTATTGCCAATGTATGACAACCGTAGTATAATATTATTATTCACCGAAAAAAAAATTATCGATAGTAAAATAATAAAATAGTAATCGTTGAAGTACAGCACTATTTTACGGACTGCCGGTAGTTCAAAGACTAAACGGCAGTAGATACGTCCTAAGGTCACCGCGATGTCACTACCTATCTTCTAAGTACTTAATTTAAAAGATGATTTTTCTCTAAGTTATCTTTATTACTAAAACATGAATATTAAGACCTATTTAATGCAAAAAAAATACAATCAAAATAGATTGACAAAAATATTTCAATTATTGGTACAAAAATAAAAAATTAAGAATAATTTCAATAAAGTATTCATATTTGTCATCATGTAAGATAATTTAAGCGTCTTACAATTCGTTTTTATCGACAAAGAAAGCTTCTTCGTCTCTTACTATTTAGGTACAAATGACTTACAAAGACTACCCTTCTGAAAAAATAGTCTATGTTTCAAATGTCACACTAGAGTTGGGATTTGTTTATAATTGGTTTCGACGATGGATTTTATTTTTTTTGGTTAATTATGTAACACCCTGTAGAAAGTATTTATGTTACATACTGTGGAACAGTTAATTTAATTCCGGATTGATGGATTCAATTCATTGGTACTTGTTTGTGAAATTTCAATTTATTTTTGTAAGATCAACTAGACTCCAATAAAACACTACGTAGATTTAATAATAATAATAGATTGAGCGGTACCAAATTTGTATTTTTAATTAAAATTTAAAATTAACATCGGAACTTCACCCGACTCCCTTTATAACATAGTTACATATATACAAACACGACGACACATGAAGCTATACAAAACCAAACTAAACTCTCCGAGTCAGAGTGAATAACGTATGAAGTCGCGCGGCCAGCTTATTTTGGTTTTGTACAGCTTGTGAATAAATAATAGGCTAGTGCGATAGTAGGCATCCCGCTACGAAATCGAGGCCTATACGAGTGTTACAAACAATTCAGTCTGGGTGTCGCCTCTAGTATCTCAGTGTTATGAACTTCTCTTCTAATGTACTTATAAAATCATCGCCTGGACAACTGTATACAACGTAGAAGAAAATAACAACGAATTTTTATCTTTTTTTTTTTACGGTGTAGACAAGGCACAATGAAAATAAATGTAACCAAAACTAATCAACATTATATTTCAATCGACAGAACGACAACACGAGTTAGTATCAAAATTAGGAGTCGTCACATTCTTCTACCATGTCGCTAGGAGGGCCGGGCTGCCCCGGCGGGCCCCAGTTGAGGAAAAGACTTTCCGTCCATATCATCAATATCAGTGAGAATAACCACCTGTAAGAAAACACTTCGCTTAAGGTGGTTGCAGAGTTGTCTATTCTTAACTATTATAAAACTGTAACAGAAGTGTGTCTGTACATTGAAGATATTTACATGAAAAAGATTACGATATGGTTTGTAGGTATCCCGGACTCCAAATCAACCTTTTTTAGAATTTTTGTCTGTCTGTTTGTTTGTATGTTTGTAACAGCATCACGCAAAACTACTGAATTGATTTTGATGAAACTTTTTTTGTTTGATAGCTTATGATCTGACTTAAAATCTGGTATATAACTTGTGCGGACGAAGTCGCGAGTTAACTCTAGTTTCATATAAAAACTTTGAAATATTCTATAAATAATTTAGATCGACTTCTTCCGCACACATTACCATATAATTTGTGCGGAAGAAGTCGATCTAAATTTTTACCAGAATTTTAAGTCGAATCATAAGCTATCAAACAAAAAAAGTTTCATCAAAATCACTTTAGTAGTTTTAGCGTGATGTTATTACAAACAAATATTCACAGTTTTATAATAGTATAGATTACAAATGTTATTTGTCTAGATTTTCTAAACTATTTTTCGATAAATAAAATATCACTTTTATTAATATGGTCTACGCGTATGCTGCGTCAAACTTATGTATGACATTGATAACTCTGCAACCACCTTTAGGGTTGGGACACACCTGCGGAACTTTCGGCGCCGAACGTTCGGTTGAATACGCGTGCAATGCTTTTCCCTATACCGGCGACACACCAGTACGCGCCATTGTACCTAGTAGACGCGTATTCAACCGAACGTTCAGCAGGCCTACACTAAGTGCCATATTACAAAAGGAATTTTGAGCATGTTGATGGAACGATAACGGCGCGAAATCGCTGCGACATGCCGCGATTCCGCTTCCTCCGCGAGACATAAGTTTTGCGGTTAAAACGCGTAAAAACCGCGGCGATGTGTGTCCATACACTAAGAGCCATAATATCACAAAAGAAATTTTGAGCACGTTGATGGAATGATAACGGCGCGAAATCGCTGCGACATGCCGCGATTCCGCTTCCTCCGCGAGACATAAGTTTTGCGGTTAAAACGCGTAAAAACCGCGGCGATTCAGTTGCGGTATCGCTGCGGGCAACAAATAATCAAAATCGGTCTAGTTTGAGTTGGGTTCTCGCTAAAGGTCCCGAAAATACAATACCTATTGTTTTGTTAAAGTGGTACGGTCCCGACTCTCACATGGCCGGCTTTTTACCCGACTGCGCTACGCAAAGGAAGGGTAATGTGTTTAAAAAGCCTATGTATGTAAGTTTGTTCCCTTGTGGCGCTCTAGAGACCAAACGCGTGGGCCGATTTTGATTATTCTTACTTCAATCGATTTGTCTTGGCGAGCGTCACTAAAGATATGACAGTAACGGTAAATCAATATGGCGACAACCCGGCGCCCCTGTGAAAATGAAATACATGAAAGTAGACGAACAATGTTGAGTGGGGTATCATTGAATAGGTATTTAAAAATCATCTTTAGGTTTATCTTATCATTTTTCATTTAGAATGACCATTTAGGATCTATAACAATTAAAAGTTGAATAAACTAAAAAGTGGAGAATAAATAAAAAAATAAATTTAATACCTAAATAAAAAAAACCGTCTGCGTAAAAGCGACAGTTTTATTTAAAGTTAAATTTTACACAGACGGTTTTTTTATTTATTCTTACCAGAGCGCTCCGGCGGCTAAGCATTGTGTGTACCAGGTCTGTTTATCCTTGTAATAAATATCCCATGGCCCACACGGTATCGGCAGTTCATTCATATGAGCATCGCAGCGTCCTGTTTAAAATACTCAATGAAAATGAACTCGAAATACAAATATACCAAGATCTGACCGCAAAATTATGCACCTATTTGTTTGGTGAACGAAATGTGATTAAAGTGAAAGTTAATACAGGGGTTGATACAACGCCGCCGGGTTGCCTAGCAAAATTTTGCCGCAAGTACCTTTACCATGATGATTTATTGTACCATTTTTTCCACCTATCTGTTTGGGAAGTAATTGAGGTGCTATCTGAAGTAGACCAATCTGAATGAATGAATTTCTATCACCAAAGAAATAGGTGCATAAATTTACTGTCGGATCTTGGGCTAAAAAGGTCTAATCTAAACCTTGAAGAAGGCAAGTTCTAATTTCTTACCGGGCTTCGCTGCATACTTTCTTGTGGTAATAACATTTACCATGTTGCGTATAGCCAACAGTCGGGCCCGCATTTTTGAAAAATATGTTATTTTATGAGCAATTTTAGGTTAAATTTTCATCTACGTTTGTGTCGTCGCGCAAGTAGACTGTTCGATTTTTTTCAATCATTATGACATTCTTATTTTCAAATTTGAGCAATACCAACCTACCAGTGTTTTTTTTTATTACTTTTGGAGGTTTATTTGGTACCTAAATAAGTTTGGTAAGTAAAGCGGGATTTACATGGATCGATTTTCGCTGTGCGGCTAAGGGCGATTTGAAGTACGTCGACTGATTAGTTCAACTCGAATTGCTCTAGGGGAAGACCTCAAATTAAAATGTTATAAGTATTGGTGAAATAAAATATTTTTATTTTTTTTTACATTTATTACTAGTTTGACAAACTCGATATATAACAAACTCACGCAGCAATGTAGGTACTTCAAATGACACTTAGCCGCACCTCATAAAACGACCCGTGTGAATTCCGCTTTATCAAGACCAGCGTATGCGACTGGAACGAGACGGAGATATGACAAAAATGTATGAAAAATTATGCCGTTGCAGTTGCAAGATTTTGTAAATTTAGTTAAAGAAATTTCAACTTAGTTAAAGAAAATACCGCATACGCAGAAAGAGACAAACAACATAGATTTTATCTCACTCACTCTATGCAATTAGCGTAGGTATGTACTTATATAGGTGGATAAGCCTATCTCCTTTCTGCGATTATTATTTTTATTCTATAATAGGTGAAATGAAATGAAATGAAATTTATTGTGTATGGATTCAGGTACAAGCTTTAGCAGAAGTTTTGCAGTGATTAGTCTCACTAAAGCCTACCTTTGCAGGCATTTACACAAAGTCTTACAATCTAAATTAATTATGTCAAGAGTTGTAATAACAAATTCAATCTATGATAGTCATTTAAACATTAATTAAAATTTACAATAATTTGAATAATAACATATTAGATTTAAATGAACGAAACAAAAACAAAAATTAACAAAGATTAACATTTTGCTATTCATGCTCTAGAAATTCTCTTACGCTATAGAAACCCCTCTCCACAAGCCATGATTTCTATTTTTTTTTAAATTCCTTCATCTCTAGTTCTTTGTAATTATCAGGTAGCTTATTAAACATTTTAATCGACATAACATATGCATTGTTTTCAACTAACTTTAATTTTGATGCTGGTTTAAATATTTTGTTTTTATATTGTGAACGTAGATTTCTATTGCTGACCTCATGATTTTGTTGAAAGAAGTGTCCATTTTGGTGTACAAATATACATACATTAAAGATATACAAACATGGAAGTGTCAAAATACAACATTTTTTAAAATATGGACGGCAAGTATCTGTCTGGTCAAGATTAAAAATGGCACGTATACATTTTTTCTGCATTATAAAAGCCCTATGTATGTCACATGAATTTCCCCAAAGAATAATCCCATAGCTAAGGGTAGAAGTTATATATCCATTATAAGCCATTAAGGCTGCCTCTCTCGATACAACCTGACTTACTCGCCTCATGGCATACACAAAACTATTAATTTTGGAGCAGACATTTGTTACATGCTCTTTCCAACTACAGTAACAATCTAAGGTTATGCCCAAAAACCTAGTATTTTTGACCTGTTCTAATAAGTTTCTATTATGTTGTACATTTAAATTGGGTACTTGTGCCTTAGGCGTTCTAAATTGCATATATTTTGTTTTCTTTATATTTACTTTTAAATTATTGATCGACAGCCAGTCAATTGCTTTTTGAAGAGTTGCATTGATTTCATTTTCGTATACATCTGGGTCATTTCCCTTCATCACAATTGTTGTGTCGTCAGCAAATAGAATACATTCATGTGGAATGGCATTAGGTATGTCGTTGATATATAACAGGAATAATAATGGACCAAGGATGCTGCCCTGAGGTACACCATAATTGTTGGCAATATACGAAGATCTATATTTCTTTATACATTTCGTCACATTACTATACCTTTGAGTCTCTACACATTGTTGCCTCTGTCCTAAGTAATTACTAATCCAGTTGTGAGCTGGACCCCGAATACCATATCTGTGTAGCTTTGAAAGTAACCTTTCGTGACAAACAAAATCGAAAGCTTTGCTCATGTCCATCAGCAGTACAGTAACAGGAGTTTTAGTGTTAAGACATTCTGTGACAGTTTTTATCAATTGGAACGTAGCTAAAGACGTACTTTTCCCTTTACGAAACCCATTTTGTTCGTCTTTAATAATCTTATTGTGTTCCAAGAAACTAAGCAATCTATTGTACATGACCTTTTCCAAGATCTTCGAGAAAATGGGTATCAATGTTACTGGTCGGTAATTATCCATTAATTTGCTATCCCCTTTTTTGTACAGCGGCTTTACCACGGATTTTTTCAATATATATGGGAAAACCCCTGACATTAGACATCTATTTATAGTGTACGTCAGTGGACAAATTATAGCATTAATGCTTACTTTAATAATGTCAGTGGCAATGTCATCGTAGCCAACGGCTCTAGTATTTTTTAGACCCTTGATAATCCTAAAAATTTCATTAATATTTACTGGATTAACAAACATTTAATGTCTACATTCTATTTATTGGTTTAATGACTACATTCTATTTATTCTCTTTAGTAAGTAGGTAAGTACCAGAAAGCTGGAAATAGGTATTGTCTCGTAATTACATACTTAGATACCTAATATTCTTCGACGGATAATTTTCACTTTAGATCCAAAAGTCCATATTTTTACAAAAAACTCGACACAGGCTAAAAATTATGAAAAATTGTTTAAAAAAATGATAGTTACATTATCTCCGTATTTTATTTTTCAAATAGCAACGAAATTTTAAGGCTATTTTGAATTACAGAAACATATTTGTAACACTTCCTCTTACTTATTCTTAAAACAGCTTTAGTACCGTCCAAGATACGTCGGATAGTATATCTTTCTGATAAATAAATGATATTTGCAAAACAGAATTGGCCAGAAAGCTATTATAGGAACCGGAAAATCTGTTCGCCCTTATTTGTAATGAAGTAGGTATAAGTAATGGCGACACAAAAAAAAATCTTTTCGTTTTTTTTAAATATCTTTAACGGCTCTGGATACTAGTCCTTTTAAGCCATTCGTTATTTTTTTTCTTTATATTCTTTATTTTGATGATGGGATGATAGATAACGATGAATCTGTGGTCGATTTCGTAAGCTCGCGCGTTGCCGCCAAAATGACCATGTACATACGAGTTAGCTTGATCCAAAACTTATGTTCTGTTATAGTATTAATTTGAGATTCCTGTTACGGCGGTCGCTTTACGCAACTGTTTAGTACACAATCTGCACGAAATTATGTCACAAATATCACTAAAACAATTTTTTTACGAATTTAAAATACGACGAAACACAGCAAGAGCAATGGCGCCAAGCAAACTCATTTTCGTTTAGTTTCAGCCTGTGTTACCAACATAAACCCTACATATTAATAATCTCGTTTCTATCTGCATTAACTGCATGGAGAAGGTAGACGCAACCTTTTTCTTCTAGGTTTATAAATCGACCAAAGTTAAATTAATTTTACGGTCGAAGGTCGAAGGGTTCATGCCGTTTTTAGTAAACTTTTTGTCTTTCTTATCCTTGAGACTGTGTGACTTTACGGACAGAGTTTTATTTAACATCATGGTAACTTTATTATAAACTGATGACTTTGAAACTGATATAAAATCTTCAGAAATAGCTCTTGGCGTCATAAAAACTTCACCTACTTACTTGTAATAAAAAACTTAGTTCCATAGCGTTAAGTATTCCAAAACTTTTATAATAAAACATCCCTTGAAGAAAAATTATTTAATGTTGGTTTAACTGCGTAAGTATCAACTAAGTAGAGACGGTCTTGAAATCTGCCGATATTTCAAATACTTTATGAAAATAATATGGTGGAATCTTTGGTAGAAGAGCGTTGAAGACGCGTTGCGGAGAACTATGACAATTCAATCTTGAGGTCCAGGTTCAAATCCGCACGGATGACATGCCATGTTCATGAGTTTTTGTAACTTAAGAGTATAGACTAGTACATTTGGACGTTTTATTTAGACGTTTTGTCCATACAAACGTATTCCCATGTTTCCTACCTGGATAATGAGCCTAGAGCAAACATTTTGCTATGACCCTATGTTTTACTTTTTTGCATTAATTAATTACTGTAAGAACTAAGGACATTCGAAAATTGCCCAATTTTATCTCAGTTTTCAGATATCCTGCAAACACAATAAAGCAACATAGCCAAAGTCATTCTCATATTATTTTTGAAAGACTTATTAAAATCGGTTTAAGGAAACAGGGGAATACGAAATGCTGTTTTCGTCCATTTTATGTAAGTAGATAAAATCGGTCCGAGCTGCAGTTCGCACTCTAGTCAGCGGGGTGTGTGGGAGGGGCGGATCGGACAAATACGTAAACAGTCGAAAAAGTGACCTGTTCTCCAAATTTCTTCGACGGCCCCGCCTATCCTCTTAAGTACCTATTTAATCCCGACTGCTCTCAAACGGTGAAGAAAAACATAGTGAGGAAACCTGTATACGCTGAAGAATAAATTCCGATGCGTATGTGAAGTCTACCAATCCGCATTGGGCACGCGTGGTGGACTAACGCCCATTCACTCTGAGGGTAGTACCCTGCAGTGGGACGTATATAAGCTGTGATGATGATGGTGCTATCCTTGGTTTACCTACGTTTGTGGATAGTAAGTAAGTAGATTAGTAGGTAGTACTTACAAACGGCGTCGTGTCGGACCGATCTACACATCGTTACCGTACTATGGGTAAGTTGATCTGTCGTCACCGTGTGTATACCTACATGGGTGCTGGGTGCAAGGGAGTGCACTTGCACCCCCTGGCTTGGAATAAAATACGAGAAAAAGAGAAAGAATTAAAAATTGTCGAGTGATAGTAGACGCAAATTGAAAACGCAACGTGTACTTTACCGCAAATGCCTAATTTTATCTACATTTTTAATTAAGTATTATAACTTTATTTGTAGCTGTGTTTTGTATCTATAATCTGCTATAATGTAATCCAGCCAGATGCACCTCCAAAAATAAACCTGCCGGCGCCCATGTGCACCTATACTTCATTCCAAATAAGGACGACGAGATTTTCCGATTCTTATTTAGCTTTCTGGCCAATTCTGACTACCAAATGTAATTAATTTATTGGATACATATACTATTCGATATATCTTGGACGTTACTAGTGCTGTTTTAAGAATAAGTGAGAGGAAGTGTTTCAAATCTCTGTTTCTGTAATGCAAAATAGCCTTAAAATTACGTTGCTATTTTGAATGGAGTATAGCTAGGTGTAATAAATAAAACAACCAATTAAATTTTGAAAACAATATCAAATTTAATACATAAATAATATTTATGTACTTCTACATGTTTTCGTCTATATTATTTACATTGAAACACATATTTGTCCCTAATTTAACTAGGTTTCCATCATTACTTTTGTATAATTCGTAATTATAATAATAACAAGCAACTGAAAATCAACAAAATAATGTAGTTATTACGATTTTAAACATAATAATGAAAATATAGAAAATTTAAACAATGTACAAAATAATTTACACAGTAGTTTTTTTCCTGTTGCGGAGTTATAGTAACTCCGTACAAACTTACTTAAATAACACGATTACTAAAATTGCAAATAATCATGGTCATAATATTAAAATATATTATCTATTACAAACTAGAGACGATCCCCAAGTATGTTAAGGGAGCACCGAGCCTCCAGTGATTCCATCAATCGTATTTTTTAATTTATTAACAATTACACCTACTTAAATTTCCATAAAAACAAAAATGTCACATTGTAATCATTGCTGGTTTCCTATTTGTCGAAATATTACGGGCTATTATGTTTGTAGTTACTATCTTTAAAACCGTAGAAAGTCCACTTTCGGGTTACAAAAACAAATTCGTAATGACACGCTACATTATTGAAAATCAGCAATGATCAGGTACAATGTGGCATTTGTGTGTTTTTTGGAAATGTAAAGTTTTTAAGAAATTAAAAAAATACTTACGATCGAGAATGCAGTCAAGGATCAGTACCCTCTTAAGAAATGGTTAGATAATAAACGCCTATTTGCGTTCTCGTATTCAGAAACCAAATTTCATCGTTACCGACCTTATCGATGTTCCCATACATTCGTCGCTTTACACTAAACTGGACAACGTGCAAATCATTTAAAAAAATTGTATTCCCTATTTCGTATATATCTTTATCGGGGTGCAAGAGCTGCCCCGAGTGATTGGACTCGAGTTCATCTGGCGTACCCTGGGAAGTCAGCCCCGATACGACCATTACTGATTGGCTAATGTTTCCATTGACGAAGCCTGGTACACATCTGGCAGAAAAATGTGACAATCCCGCCGCCATCAATCAGCGTACAGTTCAGTTGGCAAGGCCTATTATGTGGCCATTACTGTAGGTACAGCAGATCGTCAAGCTCCCGCTGATACGAACAAAGAAGGATAAAGGGCTGAACAATTTTTTAAAAGATTTGTTACACTTTTCCTGATACATTGTCTCTTATCCTAATTGCTGTGCCTCTAGTCATCATTTACTTTGCATGAACACTTTTCTCTGTCGCTAATGGCATCTATTAAAATGATAGAAAGCATCACAACTTTTAATTCGCAGAAAGCAGGCCCAGCGACAGAGGTGGGACAACGGGTACCTACAGTTGTACCGGGACGATAGGCCCCATGTACCTTATATGTATTCTCTACATTAATTGATCAAACTAGGGTCCAGAAGAGCCCACATGGCAATCAGAGTAACAGGCCTCAATATTTCTGTCGCCGAGCCTGGAAGAAAGTAAAGTTAAAATCTGGAGATCGATACGAAAAATTTTAAAGTCACGGTCTTTTTGGATGTTACACGCATTCATACATAAACTCACGACCGTAATCCCTTTCGGAGTGGTACGAAACATTGTTTCAACAACCAACTTTCTGTTTAAGAACGGAGTTGTTGCAATGCTCATATGCTTTTTGGATCTTACCTATATTAGATAATGAATAAAATATAGAAAGGAAAATTTATTATCGTTATTATGATTTCATTGTAAAGTTAACCAATCTTTCTTTGTGTCTATTGTCCGTCGATTTCGTTACTTTTCTTTGTTCCAAGTCAGCTACAGGCGAGAGGATACGCAGTATGGAGAAAAGGGATCCTCTGATGTTTTGGACGCAAAGACTCACTTTGGGTAGCTAAGCAAGCGGAATTAGTTTTTAACTTTACTTTCTTCGTAATTATTTAAATAAATATTTAAGCAAAACTTGTACTAAAAGCACATTGTATTCTACATGGAGTTCATTCCACATTAATGCTAGGCCTTAATGGAACAGACTTTTAATTCGGTCCATATTTAATTGACCACATGGATTGACATAAACACGTCTTTGCATTGTAAATTTCATAATATAATATTCAACAACCAGGAGATATTTAACTAATATACTTATCTACATGAGATATCTCCGAGGAGACTATATCAATCATCTACAACACTCAAATACGACTATCAATTTACGTCTGCATCTAATATACAATTGAATTGTTATTGAATTTTGTTACGTATGTATATTTGGCAAATGGTTACTATCATAAATTCCATCACCGAGGTACAAAGTCGATGTCCAACATCCACAGACCATTCACACTAATGACTTCAAGTCAATTCACGAAAATATTGTTTAATTTTTATCTATCTACAATTAGGTATTTATAGAAATAATTAATTGTGTGATCCTCACTCGCGCCCCTTGCCATCACTTACACAATAACATAAGCGCAATATTTATAAAGAGCGCATGGCTATTATCATTAATTAATTAATTTTGTACGTCAACTTTTTCATAACATTGTATTCAATTCGAAACTAAACATGTCTATTAAAATGCACTATTAAAATAGTAGGTATCTATAGCACCAATATCAGCTGCAAATATATTTTATGTAATTCAATACATAATCAAGCTGAGTTGTTAAAGAATTCACCTGCGTAAACCAGATACTGAATTAAATTTTGCAATAACCAAACATTGCCATGTAAAATGGACGCCAAAAATACAAGAATTGACTTATATTATACACGTACTAAATTGAACACTTATTGGCTAAATCTATCACAAACAGTCCACTGAGGTAATTCACAGAATGAATTCTTAGTTTCTGCTACTACAGAGTTTATGAGAGCAAGCCCGACCATGGCTAACTATGAGTAAATTCTGCACTTAGCTGACAATGTTGCTTAAATTCGAACATTAATATTTGGGACTAGAAATCTGACTATAATGGATTATGTTTGTGCGTTATCTCTCCAGTTATTATTTCCAAAATGTATCATGGTGTGTTTGTATAAAATCTTTGAATAGGTAATTAGTGTGTTACACCTCTCACTAGCAAAATATACTACCAGGCACAATCAGAGCAACATTCCTTCAATGTCGTGCAAATCTATGATTAAAATGTACATCCTACGGATCATAATGTCATCTAAAAATATCCGATCTAGAGGTTCTTAATAAATATTAAAAATTGTTCCATATTTGGCGTCAAGTTAGATACCTATTTGAGCAACAGGCAAAGGTGCCTGTTTAGAAATATTTTTGGTTACGAAATGGCTCTAGAGTGAAAACAAAACTACTTATAGGTAGGCACATTAAAATGCACGGTTACAAAATCTCAAAGTACCTGTGGGGCTAGCAAGCCACACGACAAAGCGAGAAAACTTTCACGCGCGCTTCGCTTTCGCATACGCAAAATTAACAAAGACGAGATGCACGTCTCGATTTTTGTCCTTATTTCGGGTGTGACATACTAGGCCCGATTTACGACGTGTGTCCCTTACACACGATAGTAGGTACATTAGCGGGTCGCAGGCTATATTTTTTTTTGACAATTAGAGCAGGGCTGTCTTTCGAAAATTGATGTTAAACATGTAATTGCTACTAGCAGACAATTGTTTTGATAGGTAATCGTAGGCGTATTTTACTCTAGCTATTGGCAAAAGATGTTGTTAGGTACATTGTAAAAATAGCTGTTCGATGTCCTATCTCCACTTACTTATGTAGTTTTACAACTATTTCGGCGTTTCTCTGTTTCACGTTCACCTCGGTTCTACTATAAAACATTGGCCCACACATTCACATTTATCCGTAACACAAAATGAGGTTATCAATTTAATAAACGTAAACGAAAGCTATAAATAATTGTGTTTGTATGGCAATGGCATTTATACGCAAGTTAAAACGATACAAAATAACAATGGCAAAGATCGGTGATCCATTGATAATGGTTCACTATAAAGGAGCAAAATTGAATAACTAAAATAATAAGTTTGAGATTCCAGAGATATTTTTTCCGGAACTAATTTATTTAATGACTTGAACTAAAACGCAGTCGGGTAAAAAATAAGCATTACTTAGTAATAATGTTGAGTCTATTAATTATATATCATAAGTAATTGTTCAAAATATGTTTGCACGGAGAAAAATAAAAGTAAGCAGACTGTACTAGAACTTTTTTTGTTATAAATAATTCGAATTCTGATAGATTTAACTGTTTGGGAAGCTTTAGTTAAATCTTGTTGTCATTCTTCATAATATTATCTGTAACATTAGATATTTTTCTTCTTGTAGGTACGTACTATGTAAAACCACAGAGTAGGTACTATAATGTAAAACTATGGTTTAGATACTTCGTGTAGGGTTAATCAATTTTGCTCTAAATATATTTTACATAAAGTAGGTACAATAGGCCAAGCATACAACTCGTTACAAATCAAGAAAAATCGAGCTGTGCCTCTGTCTTTCTCACAGGCGCGTGCGTCCTAACATAAAAATGAGTTGCACGAAGCGTTTCCAGTAGGGCTAACATGTCAGCGCGACAAAGGAAAGTCGCGCATAATCTCTCATTCACTCGGCGCATCACAGAGAGAAAAAGCGCAGGATAACATTGTCGTGAGCATCGTGCTAGACCCTCTATCTTGCTTTGTCCGGTCTGTATGCTAGCCCTGTAGTTCTAGCATGCCACACACGACAAAACGAGAAAACCGGTATGTGCGCTCGTTATACGCAAAGTAACAAAGACAGGCCCGTCTCGATTTTTGTCGTTTTTTCGGGGGTGGCATGCTAGGCGTACTGCATAGACATTCACGACGAGATCTAACTCTGTCGAAATTGTTTTAAAATCATCAGTCGGAGTTATGAATAGATACTACACTTATGCCCAGAGATATAAACTTAGTTTAAAATAATTCACAATATTGATTATAGATTCAGGAGGGGACAGCGAGAAGATGCATTATAAACCTAACGGAATTATTACCAAACGATGTGTTTAATCGGTTTACGAAAAAATCGTAATGGCGTAAGGGCCATATCACACAAGCGATTTTTGAGCGACGCCGCGATAACGCTGCGATATTTCTGAGATCAGTCAGTGCTGCGGTGGAATCGCGATGATAACGCTCAGTAAAAATCGCGGCAGCGAAGTTACGGTGCAGTTGCGACATCGCAAACGCTCGAAAATCCCCTGTGTGGTAGGTCTCTAGTACCAAAATTTTTTACACATGTCTGGTAAGTAATTTTCACAGTTCCACAAAACCGATAACTAGTTTATTTCGATAATAAACGCGAGGTCACAATGATCAAATTAACATTTAATTTCAACGTCCAAAATATAACTTTGTCGCACCTTTTGTTAAATTTGCCTGTCAATAACAGTTTCTATAACACTAGCTTCAGTCTCTCTAGTAAACTGGTCTTCTCAATAATTAATTGTGATGATCGTTGTAGATATTCAGTTTAGAATGCCATCACAACCGCACGTTACCAGGACAGGACATAACCAACTGCCACCGGTGTTGGATGAACCTGCAACAAAAAAGGTTGTAAATATTTTGATACTATCACACACTAACAATCCATACTTTTTTCATCAATTACTCTGCTACCCTAAGGTTGTGTAGAAGCAATTGCTTTGTAACTAAAAAATAGCATTATTTGTATCAATATCTGATTTTAGGTTTCCATATACCCAAAGGGTGAAAACGGGACCCTATTACTAAGCCTACGTTGTCCTTCCATCCGTCCGTCCGTCCTACCTTTTAGGGCTGTAACTAGCATATGCTCACGACTATATTCCCCGAGGGGGTAGTCAGAGATATTCAGAAACCTCAGAACATCCACATTTCACCAGTAGTACCGAAACTCTGTCCAGTGTGACGGGGGGTGAGCCCGTTGCCACTTATTATGGACAGTGGGTACAATACATGCCTCGAAATTAAAGCATGCAGGTTTCCTCACGATGTTTTCCTTCACCGAAAAGCCAGTGGTGTTACAAATCGTACATACATTCCGAAAAACTCATTGGTACGAGTCGGTCTGGACGGGGATCGAACCATCGCCTCCTGCACGGCAGGCAAGGTTACTCGCCACTGGACCACCACTGTAACTACTAACGCAAAAACTACTGAACCGAGTTTGATGAAACTTTTTGTTAATAGCTTATGTTCTGACTTAAAATCTGATATATAATTTATGCGGACGAAGTTGTGGGTTAACTCTAGTTAAGTATTTTTTTGTATTCATTCAAAAAGTAAAACTGATTTTGTATTTTCCAGACAAACTCTTTTTTTTTACAGGGGCCGACTGCTTTTCGCGATTTCGAAGTTTGTCTTCTAGATAAAGTTGTTTAGTCTGATGGTCTGATCATCCCCTTAAAAACGTCAGTGCCTATATTAAGAGGGACTCTACATCATAAACAGCTCTACATCTAGCCTCGACTTTGCAATTAATCTTAGGTGTACAGGTGAAATTAAATTCTAAAGGGGATAGTTCAGACCATATCATACCGAACGACTTTCACTGTGGGACTAATGCATTAACTATGAAACAGGGTGCTTTATACCATTAAACTGAAAAACTTTCACAGTGGGACCAAAATGAAATCGCGAAAAAAAATCAGCTGTCCCATACATTTGGGTTGAGCAGCGATTGACGTTTTCTATGGAACAGCTGATTTTTTCTTCACGATTTCAATGTTGGTCCCACTGTAAAAGATTTTCAGTTTGATGGTATAAATCATCCTGTTTAATAGCATTACATAAGTCACATATAAAGCTGTTTACGCATTATCAAATGAAATAAGTGCCACGCACCACATAAACTATCTTCTCCCTGAAAACGTTAACATAACGCCGTGTTATATTACGTCATTCGCGATTCCATTATAACACGCGAAACGAATCATGTCAACCTCTACCGTACACAAATTTACATCCAAATTAAATCCTAAGTCATAAAAATGTCACGGCTAACAGTATCGTAGTAATCTCGATCTAATTCTCACGAATCGTCTGTGGATTGTGGATTATCAGCGTTTCTAGACGCGGGCGGAGTTTCTGCTGAGCTGGTGGAGTGTAAATCGTAACCTGCCCGACATAGCGACGCCAGTCGACCCCCCGCGCCCCGCGTCCCAGGTGACGACCTGCTAGGGTTGTTACAATATATGTATCGATTTTTTTCGGTAGAGTTTATCTTTTTGCAATTCGGTAGATTCGTTAGTTAAGGCTGTCAATGGATTATACGACATCATACGTGGAATAAACATACTTATAGATTTTTTTTCGGTACAGTTTATCTTTTTGCAATTCAGTAGCATCAGTAGTTAAGGCTGTCTATGGATTGTATGATACATGCAATATACATATACATACGTAGACTTTTTTTTGTAAAGTGAATTTTTTTGCAATTGTGTAGCACTACTTGCAGATTACACAACATGTAGAGTTTCATTGTATTTTCTTTCATTTGTTGTTAATGTTTTGATTTACACGTTAAATTGTTGAATAATAATAACTGATTTATTTAATGCCTACTTATAAGAGCAGAAGAAACGAACTTTTCTTTGCACTAAATCTAATAAGATAGAGAAAATACCTATATTAAATGCAAATTCAATTGCATGAAAAAAAAAAAAAATAATATGAATAATACGTACTGTTGGTTATTCTTTCACATAATCCTAGTCTATAACAATTTTTCGTTATGATATAAGCCCCAATAACCATTTTACGACCTCATGGACTACCATTAGGGAAAATAAAAATACACCATTATTTTCTTTTCGGCCATATCGATAAAATTATTATAAAGTGATCGTAACAACACTACTAAACCACGATAAATCTGTCGCATATTCAGCGATGTAACGGACTTTCTCTGCGTGACTCATTGCTCAGAATAAAGTGAGTTGCTCTTAATATGTGATGGAGATAATTGGCGTGCTTATCCCGAAATAAGACCGTATAAAGTAGGATTAAATGAATAAATAAATCTGGTTTATTTACGTACCGTGACTGAAATACGGTTTTAATTTAATTAAGATCATTCTCTGTAGTTCGGTCATTACATTCTGCCCACGAATAAAAATGATGGCAATTGTTTAATTCGTTTAAATATTGAATTCTTTTGAGTTTTATCTAGTTCTTTCAGACTCTTTTGTGAACTTTGTTCCACTTCCCCACATCTATCAGTCACGTTCGTTGATAGACAGATACTAGATATAAAAACTTTCCGTAACTACCTAGGTAGTTTAGGGTAAAATTTGAGAAATAAAATGTAACCTGCATGCTTCAATTTCGAGGCATGTATGATACCAACTGTCCATTATAAGTGGCGACGGGCTCACCCCCCATCACACTGGACAGAGTTTCGGTACTACTGGTGAAACGTGGATGTTCTGAGGTTTCAGAATATCTCTGATTACCCCCTTCGGGGAATATAGTCGTGAGCATATGCTATGCTAAAATTTAACCCGTTTATTATAGGTATGTGAAAGTTATAGGCTTTTTTCAAGAAAACGATAAGAACTTGGACAATTTAGAATTCTGAACAAGGTACACACGGCGACACATCAAGTTACGCAAAACCATAATAAACTGGCCGCGCGTAGGTAGAGTAATGTATAGCTTCGCGCGGCCAGCTTATGTTGGTTTTGCGTAGCTTGATGTGTCGCCGTGTGTACATACCCTACAAATTCTCAATTTTCCAAATTACCTAGACATTTTCTAAATTCCATATACCTATTGCCTGATAAAAATTTATTCATAATACAAATTATAATTCAAATATTTGTATTGTGTTTTGAAATGGTCATATAATACAGGATCCTTCTTAATATGCAGATAAATTTTTAACGCAATGATTAGACCGTCAAACTGAACAACTTTCTCTATGGGACTAACATCGAAAACGCGAAAAAAATCAGCTGTCCATACCTTTGGCTCGAATAGCTTTGCAGTTTTGTATGGAACACCTGATTTTTGCGATTTCGATGTTGGTGCCATAGAGAAAGTTGGTTAGTTTGACGGTCTGCTCATTCCATTAAAAAAGTGTCCGCATATTAAGAAGGATCCTGTATGAGGTGCCCCTTACTAATTAAGATACAAATTCCGCAAATAGATTAATAAGTGTTATTTATTTTATCACTTTACGTCGCGTCGTATCTCTGACCCTCGACTTATATTGTCATTGAAGCACAATTAGGTGACTGTCTGTCTGTATTATGTACTTAGTACTAGCTAGATAACCGCCGCCGCCGCATGCGTCGCTATAGTAGTGTCGTACCTACAGTTTTTTTTCGGAGGGCTGAATCGAAAACCATTTCGAGATAATTGTCTCAATAACTATATTTTCTATGTCAGAGATTTTAAAATGAAAGGATAACAGATATTTTTAATATAATAACGACGTTTTCGGTCCAGCGTGTGACGTCACTCGCTAGACCTGCAAACTCCTTGATAAGCTTAAAATCAACTAAAAATAACTGACCATTAAGAATTTGACATTTAATATGTTGCTGTTTCTGTATCCAGCATAGAGTTAGAAAGAGGAGGCAGGTGATTTTTATTTTTTTTAAATAAAGCAGTAGTTTTTCTCCATGGAATTCGAATTATTTTCTTTCCACCAATTTTGCACTTAGAGATTAAAGATCAAAATCATTTAAAAATTTAATTTATATTGATGAACTCGATGAATCGCAATAAAAATGAAATAGGTGTCTTAAAATTATGTCTTCAATCCGTAAAAAAATTCAAATGATGACAAAAAAAGAACTTGTTATACTTGCATCAAGGGGCAACATTTTGCAAAAATTCTTTCGCAGAGGGTTCCGAGAAATAGGCCAAGACGACCAAGAGCATGAATGCGCCAAATTCCATTTGTGAAGCATTTCAGTTCAGGAGATTTGGTGATAAGTTTGTGTGTTGGTGCCTATATACACATTTATGTATGGCAATGAGTGCTGGGTATGGAGTAAATTAATGCTGTTGAAATGTCTTCCTTGCGAAGTATGAGTGTAATTACGCTGAGAGATAGAGTTAGAAATTGTGTGATTAGAGATCGGTGTGAATTAAAAGAAGATGTTGGTTTGGACATGTGGAGAGGTTGAATGACAACAAATGTACGAAAGAGATATACAACGTGTTAATAAATAAGTGCAAAACCACATACACCCCAACTGATTTATAAAGAAATAATTACATAGAAATAATATTTTAATTTAAATTGAAAGTTATTCGCATTTTAAAATTATCATGCAAACATTATTTGTTATTATTTCAGCATTGAATGAAAGCGCTAGCGTGCTCATGGATGCATTTAATTGTTTTGGTAGTAAGTAGGGTGAGTGTGCCTGTGCGGTGTGTACATTGTGTTTAGAAAATTTTAAATTATACGAACGAATTATTTCATATTTTGAAAAATGTAACCTATGTTGAAACCTTGATAATTCGATTCGGCTCTCGATTCTAAACAAACTATTTTCTAGTTTTGCGTTTATTCATTATAGTGCTAATAAGTATCCTCGTAGGACATACTCTGATCAGACATACAAAAAGGTGAGGAGCGGGCTACTCGAAACCGACGGGCATGTATGAAGGGTTGTATGGATGTGAATGGGCCGAAAGAGTTATGTAAGGTTTGTAGTAGATGGTGCGCCCTGGTATCTGCCTACTCCATTGGGATAGAGGCATGATGCTATACATATGTAGATAGATAGCTAAAAGTTGTTCTAAAAAATGTAGCGTAACTTGTCAATTTTTTTCAGGCCACAAGACAGTGTGACAATAAATCGAGTTTCGGATGTCACGGGTTATAAAGCATAGGCGTCGTTGGTTATCGAGTGATTCCGGAGTCGACTCCGTTACGAATAGGGTTTCCATGTTAGGACTGTTTTTTCGGAATTTCACGGAAATAGAACAGATATTTTTTGTGATCATGGAGAGATTTGACTACTTTTTGTAATCTACCTGCTGTAGTCATCGCATGATCATAGCGCTGGTACAATGTTAATACCGAAATATCAAGAAAGAACATAAAATTACATTTATCTTAAAAAAGATTAATTTTAATTTAAATAGTAACCTGTAACTCCCAAAGAGTGTAAAAATAAAAATATAAGTATTTTTTATTTTCTCTAATAAACATTCGAATTGATGACATTCCTTTAATGTATTTCATACCAGATACTCTATTTTTCGTATTAAATATTTAATTATTTGGTTTTTATACTTTGTTTGCCATTTTATACTTTGTTTGCCATTTATAAATCAGTCGTCTACTGCATTTCGATTCGCCTCAAGCAGGTCATCTTACATGCAAGAAGTTGAGCTATGAGATGCGTCTCCATTTGGGAAGAGACGTGACGCTCGCAACTGGTGCTAATGTAAACCTACCTATTGTCAATTACACTAAATTTTACCCACCAAAATTACACGCCAGATTTTAAATCAAATCATAAGCTTTCAAACAACAAATTTCCATCAAAATCTTTTCGTCCTTTAGCCTGTGTTACGTCCAATGAATCTAACAATCACAAAACTAATCGTAGGTATCATAATCGATTAGAAGAATTACGGAATGATTAAGGATTGCGTGTAATAAGGGTCAATATCTGGTCGGTCTCAAAGGATGACAAAATCCTAATTAACGTCGGATTTAACTCGAAATGTGATTCGCGGAAACGTTGCTCATTTTGTCGATTAGATTATAATGATGTAAGTATGTCAGGGTTTTCGCTTTCAAAGAAATATTTGGCTCGAATGTGCCAAGTTTTATAGTAGGAAAATTTTCCTACACCAAAAGTGATACAGATGTACTATAACCCTTAACCTAAAGGAAATAAACAGTTATTTTATAATTCGTTTTGGTGCAAATAATAAATTTATTATCATTTTATTATTTCTCCTATTTTTTGATTTTCTTTCATTTCCTATTTTTCTTGAAATGCAAAGTATAACAATTTGTAGCCGTTACCATAATCAAGTATACATAAATAAATCACGACCGTAATCCCTTTCGGGGTAGGCAGAAACATTGCTACAACTACCAACTTTCTGTCAAGTCTATGATCAAGTAAAATTCACTCTATTAATGTTATGACCAAGACTATATACACGTGCCGCGTTGCTACTTTCAAATGAGGTTTTTAGATTTCAAAAGTTCCGTATAAAAATTTTGGTGACCCTATTTTCGGCGCAAATTTATTCATACGAAGGGGACGGGCGACCTCTTAACTCTCCCGTTATTTAGGGCACACTTCCTTTATAGTGTGACTATTGCCGATGGCGATTTGTAACCATTTCTTTTCTTATTCATTTCGCTTTTTAATTTTTTTGGAATTGTATGTAGGTCTATCTACAGGTCTATCTGCTTCAATTTCGAGGCATGTTGTTGTACCCACTTATCCATTACAAGAGGCGATGGGCTCTGTCTCCGTCACACTGGACAGAGTTTCGGTACTATAGTGAAACGTGGAGTTTCTGAGGTTTCAGAATATCTCTGACTACCCTCTCGGGGAATATACTCGTGAGCATAATGCTATGCTTTCTATCTACAGGTTCCAACTTAATATGCTGACGGTTTTTTAGGGGGATCAGACCATATTAGGAAAGACCCCATACAGGATTACTATAGGATACAGTACTTGTGATACTGAACAACTTTTCAAATGGAACAAAGGGAAAAACGCAAAAAAATAACTTTTCATACAAATGTTCGATCAGCTGATTGCAATTAGTATGGAAAGTCAATTTTTTTTGCTATTGTCCTATAGGTTTCTTAGGACAATTGGTTTAGTGTCATGGGTATACAATCACCAAAGTAATGCGACTGTTTACCGTATCTCCCGGTAGGTACATTATTTCTACAGGGTGTAAAAAGACACCCTAGTAAAAGGGTGGTTTGGTTTAGACCATCAAACTGAACAACTTTCACTACGAAGCCAACATCGACAAAAATACGGGTATGCCCTATATTTCACTTTGCGCGCAGATATCTTGAGACAGAAGTACTATATCGATTTAATTTCTATGGAAGTTTTGTTCCATTGGACAAGGCGACCTATACAACGACACGTCACTCAATTTAAAAAAAACTATTTTTTTCCAACTCTTCTTTCGTTGTATGGGAGGGTCGAAAAAATTAGTTTTCTTCATAACTACAACATTTCTGTTTTTGGGTTACTGTTATCTGTCTTCATGCCAAATTTCGATTCAATTGGTGCAAAAATGAACGAGGTATTGAGGCGGGGCATACAGACAGACAGAATGGACGAAAGTATAAAAAAAAAATTCTAATATCGAATGTCGTGTAACATTTTTAGAACACAACAAATACATTGATATAAACGATGCGTCTATTAGAGAAGTGTCGTCTATAGTTAGGCTTTATAAAACGATTCTCTTACTTCCAAAAAGCTATTTTTCACATAATCAAAATTACATAACAATAACTTGTCAGAAATATGGAGACCAAAAAGTTTCTGCTTTGAACCAGGGGTAGAACGGAAGGGGTGCGGGACGGGGCACCTGTTGCACGAAGGCGGGGCGTGGAGCCGCCCAACGCCCAGTATCCAGCACGTGTCGAAAGTTATCTTACGAAAGTCTAGATTTGTAACTAGGTATTAAGAGGATATAATTCGGAGCGCGCTCCATACAAACGTACTATGGTAATATTTTTAATACTAACCGATTAAACTCAATGAAATTTTGCAGAATCAATCTAAAAACTAATTTCTATGCTTGTATAGAGTCAGATTAACGTTAAAATGTATAGTTTTAAAGTTACAGTGCCTCAAAGATTTCCATACAAATCTTAAATTAATCCTAGAATTGGAACTGTATATTTAAACGAAAATCTGACTCCATATAAGCATAGATATTCATTTCAAGATTGTTTCAGCAAAATTTCACTGAGTTTAATTGGTTAGTATTGAAAATATCACCATAGTACGTTTGTATGGAGCGCGCTCCGAATTATATCCCCTTAAACTACTAAATAGGCTGGAGTGGATACGAGGATTTACATAATAATGTGCGATCGATGTTTTCCTGTTGTATTTTTGAATACTGTCATCGAGGTATACCTATGGATGGTCAAGAAAAAGGGTATTAAAGGGTTTATATAGGGTGATTCTTTATATGCTGACGGCTTTTTAAGGGCATGATCAGATCATCAAAAGTCGAAATATCAAAAAAGGAGAGTTATCTCATACATTTGGGTGGAGTATGTTTGCAGTTTTCTATGGAACAGCAGATATTTTATTCGCGATTTCGACGTTCCTCCAATAGAGAAAGTTATTTAGTTTGATGCTCTATCCACATAGATAGACCACGGACACTAACATGCGGCAGTGGTCTAACGACGATAAAAGAGTTATCCATCTATGTATCTATCGATATCATACATACTATACTCACGCCTGTGTCCCATTGGGGTAGGCAGAGACAATTGATCGCAATCGGCTACGATCCTGACATACCTCTTTTTCGTCTTCCACAGTCATTATACGTTTCATACACGCTCGTCGGTTTCGGGTACCTTTGATCTGAACCTTTTTAAGTATGCTGTCTATTTGGTTAATATCAACCTAATTTCAATTGTATTTTTGTAATAATGTTGGACCACGTTGGACAATGTACGTGTATCCTCTCGCCTTGATACCCCTAATATATTGTATAACTTGACACGTCATAGTACGAAGAGTGTTCTATAAAAGTCAAAATTAACAACTGCAACTAAACTTTTAAAGCTCCCAATCTTAACGCCACAACTTCATCCCCTTAATTTGTTCAGTCATAATCGCACATTCGGGGCTCCGCAATAAAATGATAAAATCGTTAGCAGTGCGGGAGCGTGCTTCGCCGACACTTAACACGTAATCCAATTTTGTGGAGGCCGACATCGGCAAAGAATGCTAAAGCCGTGCTCAACCAAATTACGTTCAGTTGACACCCTTCGAAGACTTCCACTCGCTCCGACATCAGCGGGAAATGAGTGGAATTTTGAATAACGATAACTTTTTAATAGTCTGATAAGATCGTAGTCGACTTCTCAATTGCGTTAAGGGTACGTGGTCAAAAAATCAACGCTTTAGAATCAATAGTATAGTATTTAGAATCTATCTTCATAGTAGAAGCTCCAGAAAGAACGTCAAAAAATTACGGTTTATTATTATTACTATCGTTAGTCGAAAGCAATGGTCAAGAAATATATCAAGAACAGCCGGCTCAGCCGGTTTCAGAAAAAAAATATTAATCCCATACTAAAAAATTTATGACGTCATAACTCTACAATTCAAAATGATTGTTTTAACGTAAAGTACCTGTATACCAAACGGCTATCCTGTACATCGATTAGCAGCTATTTATCGATTTTGTCTTTGTAGGACTAAGACTAATTTACTGAGACTTTTACATAACACTGAATGTTGTGCCAAATCAAGTAAGTATCATGTCAGCTTCCCAACCCATAGTTAAAATTAGAAGAATTCGCGACTTTTGATACTAAAAATAGGACCGCCGCGGTTATAAGATTAGGTACCTACTTATGTCGTAAAGCTCAAGAAAAATGTAAAGAATAAAATTGCGTTGATTCTCATTTAAATAACTGATCGTACTCGCCAGTAAGCTGTCAAATATAATAACGGGAGCCCAACCTATTGGATATGCTGTGTTCATCCTTCCGACTTATATTAGATGCGAAAAAATGAGGTAACTTTTGAAATTGACAGCCTTTGAAATTTTCCATGTTATTGAAACGATGCATTTTATCATCTTTTTACCCGACTGCGACAGAAGGAGGGTTATGTTTTTCGAGCGTATGTATGTATGTATGTATCTATGTATGTATGTATGTATGTATGTTTGTATGTCTATTTCTTTGGCACGGCCTACAGCCTAAACGGCTTGATGGATTTTAACGTATGGGGTGTCATTGGATTCGTAAAAATCGTGAGAGTGACATAGGGTATATTATTTCAAGATGGCGTCTACAAATTAAAAAAGAGAGGGGGAATAAACATTTTTTTTTTGTTAAAAATTACAATATGGGTATCAAATGAAAGCTAGTGATCAGACGATTCCAAATATATAAATATTATAGTACTTTTATGTTACCGTTTCGACACAAGACTAAAAAGTATGAAATAAACTAAATTATTAAGATAAACAAAAAACCCGACTGCATAAAAAACCTATTAACTGAAAAGAGAAAAACAAGCTCTAAAATCACTAATCAGCTATAACACCTGTATTTAAGCTAATATAATTTGAATGTTATTAGGTAGGTATTGCAGGCGGGGTCAAAAATAACCAACCAAAAATCTCCTTTGTCCCCGCCTGCAATACCTACCTAATAACATTCAAATTATATTAGCTTAAATACAGGTGTTATAGCTGATTAGTGATTTTAGAGCTTGTTTTTCTCTTTTCAGTTAATAGGTTTTTTATGCAGTCGGGTTTTTTGTTTATCTTAATAATTTAGTTTTTAAGAAAATCTAATCATACTCTTTTGCAGGATATTAAAATAACCGCATAAGAATTATAAAGGATTCCTTAATTTGTTTCGAGTCGTGCCTTAAAAAAATTCAGTGTCACAAATAGCAAATTCAATAATGTAATATTTCTTTTTTCATAAAAATTCTAAAATCAATGTTTAATTCATTACTCATCAAAGAAGCCATGCGGCAAATATTTAAAATACTTATAAGGTACCAAAAGTAAGAAAGAAATAAAAAAGAGAGCAAAAAGGAACGTTTTATTAAGTAGAAGGGCGGAGGGAGAATATAATGAATAAATTCAGTGTAAGGACCCCTCGTAACGCAATTGAAAACTTTTAACAAGTGCCGAGAAATCGTGTGTAAAGGTGGGCCCAGACCTAATTACGGCGCTATCCGGACGGAATGCACGATGAGTTCAGAAATTTAAACGAGGCACCTCGAGCCATCCGGGGCTCTTTATGAAAATCAGCTCGCTAATAAAATCTCTGAGTGTTGACCAATGACGCGACTGAAGCACCGTTACATACCTTTTTATTAATAAAGGAAATTGAATTACACATCTTTGATTTTAAATGTTTTGTGTGTTTTTAACAAACGTTTTAGTTCTGTTTGTTTATTTTGAAATTGTATCTCTTTTTTATAATTTTTCAGGGTTCCGTACCCGAAGGGTAAAAACGGGACCCTAAGCCTACGTCGACCGTCCGTCCGTCCTACCTATTTAGGGCTGTAACTTTTGAACCGTAATAGCTAGACAGTTGACATTTTCACATAATGTGCGTTATTATTGTTGATTTGCTAGCAAATAATAAAAATGTCCAAAAAAACTAAATATTAAGGGGGGTCCTCATAAAAGAAACTAGTTTTTATCAACGTTTTTTCTTTTCACTCTATCGTAAAAACGGTAATACATACAAGCGTTAAACTTGTTGTAATTATAGAGCAAACGCTATAGTATAACAACAAATAAGAAAAACCGGCCAAGTGTGAGTCGGTCTCGCGCTAAAGATCCCAGAGAAAACAAAACTTTTGTTGTAAGTTACTATGTGATACGGAACCCACGGAGCCCGACTCGTACTTGACCGTTTTTATCTTAAATTTAAGGTACCCATCCAGTTCTAGTTTTCTTTCTTTTTATTAAATGTTCTTTTAATTGCTAGTTCAATGAACAGTTAAATCACGTTTCGGTACGTTTTTCTTTTTCTAATAGGTACCTATCCGAAGCTCTCTTTCTTACCCACCATTAACTTTCCAGGACGAAGTATTAAAAAATTAACAAGAATTTGCACCGCTAGCTCACCGTCTGGCTAAGACGTATTCAGTCTTTTGTAACCCTTAAAAACAAGTCATTACCGAAGCGGGTTAAATCGAGCGTCATATTCTGGGGATTTTTTCGTGGTGCTCTATTATTTGAAGGCGATCGCTCGACTCAACGCGACGGGAACCGTTTACGCTAAAATGATATGATTAATTACTGGTCCCGGTCTCCCTCATTAGGGCACAAATAAGATCATTCATTGGTGAAATTGAATCACGAACGCTGGCGAACCTCGATCAATTCTGAGTCTAATTATAATTATTATCCCCGTGGATAAATAGCGTGTGATTTCTTTAGAGTTGTGTTCGAATAACTACGTAGTAGAAGAAAATGGTCATGATTTTCTTATTCTCTCTGGAAATCCATTTATTGTGATCCGATGTAGATTTCTATATAATGCTATTTGTGGATATATGACTGCTCTTTTCTGAGCCAATCTAGTTTTATTTCGGAGCAAAAAATTGCGTCTTTATTTTATAAATCCTCATACGTCTAAGCTGAGAATATTTGGTGCTAAAGAAGGCATTTTCGCAAGAAAATTACGCTTTATTTGGTCGTCTACTTATTCATGGGTCAATATAATTTGCAAACAAATGCTCCGGCTATGTCGTACTAAGATTTTTTCGGATTCTTTCATAAATAAGGAAGGCATCACGACTCATAATCCACGTACACAAGGATATGTAAACATGACTGACGAGTGATGTACTTATCTTTGTAATACCTAACGTCGTAAAGCTGAATGTGAGAGGGAATTCCTTCGCTTCAGATTTCGGGGTCTCATAAAACAGGAGAAATTCTGGCGCCCGATTTTTCCCATTTCGGTAACAAAAATCTTAAAGATGTATTTTGTTAAGTTTTTGTTATCAGATAGAGGAACTAATATAAATCAAATAGGTATGACATTTTACTTTGCCTCCACTTTGGCTCGCGTCTTGTCGTGGTGGAGTATGCTCAGTCCCTCTCAAGCTTTTTTGGTCAGCTAGTTGGGTTAGATGGTACGTTATGCTGATAATAAAAGTTTCTCCTTAATTTTACAAAACAAAACAAGTTTACGAAAACCGTTCAAAACTGACTTCCCTTTGTATCCTAAATACACAAAAATGAGGGCAGTTTACTTCGTAGTGTTTTCACGAAACAATGGAGTTATAGTTTTGTAAGTAGCCTGGAGCGTTACCGAGCGGAGACCGGACGACCAAGTTATTGGACACTCAACTGGAAAACTTTCCGTAGATTATCGCTGATATTTCCCCGATTTATTGCTGCATCGTATTGTTAAATTCTCGCTAATATTTTACCGTCCGAAATCTTTGTTCATACTTTTCAAGTTTGTGAGTTTTATCAATGGGTTGTGTGTATTTTCGGTATTGAATAACTTTTGCGAGGTAAGGTTTTAGGTATCAAGAAGATAAATAGTTGTGAGGATTGCATATGTAGGTAGTCTATATCATTATATTGTAGTCCTTGCTAAAACCAAGGACCTATGAGGGAATATAATTCGGAACGCGCTCCATATAAACGAAGTCTGGTGATATTTTCAATACTAAACAATTAACGTCAATGAAATATCTCAGAAACAATTTAGAAACTAATCTCTATGCTTGTATGAAGTCAGATTTTCGTTAAAATGTATAGTTTTGAAGTTACAAATCTTAAATTAATCCTAGCATTAAAACTGTATGCTTTAACGAAAATCTGACTTCATATAAGCATAGAAGTTAGTTTCTAGATTGTTTCTTAAAAATTTCGTTGACTTTAATTAGTTAGTATTGAAAATATCACCAGACTTCGTTTGTATGTAGCGCGCATTTACGCATTCGGAATAAACTTATCTTAAGACATAAGTAGATGAAATACATACCTCTTATCGCTATGAGACTGTGCCATTCTGGTTCAAACAGAACCCCCTCCGGGTCCAAGTAAAATTTGCCACATTACAAATACCCTATCTATATCACAAGCTTCCACCTAGCTTAACACTAAAGCCTACTATTTTACTAACACAATTGACACGTCAACAACAATCGGTAACAGTTCACTTAATATTAACACTAAATAAAATTCTAACATTAGTTAACATGATAAAAGAAAAATAAATCTCGACTAATAATGCCAAAATAACAAAAATAAAACTTAAATAGAATAATCCGTTCGCGTCAATTTTTTTATTTATTTATATTTACAATAGGAAAGAGACGTCGCAATTAATTGGGGCAACGTGAACAACCTCTGGTAAGTAGGTAACTAGTCCGAATGTATCGGGTTGTACATTTTACTTCAGTGGACCCAGGAGGGAGTGACGGAGTACGGGGTGCGGGGAGCGCCGCCGCCCGAGAGGGTGGTCGGTACGGGCGGCGCGGGCGCAGTGAACTGGCTCTCCGCTTCCGCAGCCATCACCGACTGCTGCTGAGGGAAGTTGAAATCCAGGGAACCGTCCATGCTTAGTTCATGCTTTATGACCTGTGGGCAAACATAATTTACGTCAGAATTACTTATATGGTGGATTAGAAAAGTAGAAAATAATAATACAATCAACGTCTTCTAAATTCGCATCTTTAAAAATAATTTTTTGTTCTATTGGAGTCGGTGTCAAGCCAAGTCTATAAATTTACTCCAAGCCCAAGCGCGAAACGTAACAGTGACTCCGATACTACAAATTAATGTTCTTACAAATGTGAATTTAAAAGACTTTGATTGTCTACATTTTAATTTTGAAGTCAGATTTTGGTTGTTACCATTCGTTAGCATTATTATGTAACTCGACTGTACAACTGTACTGTCCTGCGTGTAACAGGGTCTTTAAGACAAAACTCGGATTCTCCAGTCACATCCGAGCTCACGCCAGGAATCAATGGGGGTCGCCGTCGACAGATACGTCGTGGAGGACATCATCATCATCATTATCATTTATTAAGACTTTGTGTTAAAAAATGGTATACAAAAGATAGCATTTATTTTGTAGGTCGAAAATTATAGCTGTGACACCTACCTCATCAACATTGCAGTCGAAGCCATGTTCCAGCGCTTCTATGTTCAAGTCTTCCGCAAGGCCAGTGTTCAACGCACCCATGATCTGACCCATGACCGTCGTGGGCCCCATCGCACCGGTCTGCACCATTATCCCACCGTTCATTAGAGCAGGGTCTGATGACGTCACCATCTGCGTCTGGCCATTCTCTGATGAGAGAAGAAAGCTATGTTACAATGATAACTTGTATCTGTCGGAATTATATTTGCGTTTTGGGCATTTATCTGTTTAGTTACAGTCTCGGTGTTGCAGATACGAATCCTGTGCCATTTTGATAAAGTGAGTTGCAGATTTGAAGCTTCTTCTTTCTTAAACATCGGCATTATGATTTGAATTAATTAAATTACCTACCCTTTCAGTTATTGATGATTTGGAAATCATTCGATTATGGAAAGAGACATTATTTTAAACCCCATTTGGAAATGAATTCTGAAACATGATAAAAATATAAAAATCCTTAATACCTGTTTGCATAATATCAGCCGGATCAGCAGGTGGTGGTGGTCTGACGAAGTGGTCCAAAGGGTGTTGGTGTGGGGTTGGATGCGCTGGATGCGTTGGATGAGAGTACAGAGATGCGCATGCGCAACCGCCATGTGGATGCCGGGGGCACGCTCCGTATGAGTTGTACCGATAGTTGCTGCCCGATGACGATGACAACGTCGTGGGGACATACCTGGAGGGTCACTTTAAAGTTAACTTATTTCAAATGGATATCGATGATGACGGTTAGGACAGACATAACCACTGGCTGAATAGTCCAGATATAACACGTAGCGACCACAGCAACTGATCATGGCTGTTGACTTTTCAACCAGTGGTCTTTTATTGCCAAAGCACGAAGAAGTAAAGAAACTCTTGTATTGTTGTTACTCGAAGGCGTTTGAAGGTATGGTAAGTAAACTATAAAATAATATATCTAAAGGCATCTAAGTGAAGCGAAGCATTCTATGGCTAGGCATTATCTGAAACAACTATAGATGGAAGTAATCACTGCTTAACAGCTTCAAGATACTTACAAATAGAAACTGAAGACTGTTTATTCTCTAGTAAGATTGCTACAAAACATTTAATTAAAAATAAAAGCTCAAGCATATTAAATAGAACCTTACGTCGTGTTGAGGAATGGATCAGCTCCTTGCAGTTTCATGGAATCTGCAAGGCTTCCAGCCAACTGTTCTTCTTGCGCATAATCCGTTTGAGTGTAATCTGCTGCTGTACCGAAGTCACCGGCGGGAGTGTATTCAGATGCCCAGTCAGGATCCGTGGTGATCAGGGACGGGATCGGGGACAATCGGCCACATGACGATGCATTGGATGACGCCCTCTGACGGAAGTCCGGCGACAACTGGAAACTGCTGCTACGCGCAAGCGAACAAGCGTCAAATAAACGTTATCTAAGAATAATGTGACCAAAACATTCCAAAAGTGAAAATAAGATTTTCTGGTCACAGAATTCGTTACATGATAATTCTGGGCAAATTATTTAAAAACTAAATCGATTGCCGAAAGAAAATTTAAAGCTACTCGTAAATTCATCTAAGGTCTTTGTAAACAATCTCAAACACGAAGAGGATGCATGCAAATCTAATGTCTATAGGCCCGCTAACATACAAATCGTAATGCTAAATGAAGCGATCACCAATAACGGGATCAATGGTCAGCGCAAAAATATTGTTATTACTACAAACTGTGACAAAAGTATTCTATGAAATGTGCTATGGGCTGGATCTTTGGGCGAGCTCTGTCCAAAATAAATGTCGCGATTACGCCAGTAATCCAGAAAGATATTCGGCAATAAAAACATTAAATATAGTCGAATTGACGAGATTCAGCATCCACATAACTCATCATCTAATGGTTGTGAATGATTTAAAACCTTTTATCATAAAGAAGCAGAGTTGCAATAACTCAATTTTATGAGTCTGGTCAACGCGGCTTTATGCCGATAGTTTTATAAAGTGTGTTCAGTTTCATGCGTGCTTCACTTTGTATCTAGTAGTCGTAAAATTTCAATATTTTCAAGGAACCATAACCAATTCTGCTTAAGATATTGTTGTATTTATAGTCTTGGCGCAAATCGCTATTGCATTACCCATACGGGAAACTTATTATGCCTTTAAAGTCGTATTAGTATCGTATCGCACATCCAAGACCGTTAGCATTATTGGCGTGATGCCACATTTCTTTCTGGTTTTCTTGTAGCTATACTTAATCTGCTTTTGTAAATTCTAGCAACTAATATATTGCTTCTAATCTAGTATCTATCATATTATAAGCTCTGTAATATCTAGTTATAAGTTATGAGCACGTATTTTACCTGTGTAAAGGTGAATCTGGGAACATGTCAAAGCTCTCCGATACTGAACTACTGGGACTTGGCGTAGCGTCTGCTGTCACACCATTTCGTATTGCTTCAGCCTGAAATCATATAAATATAAAACGAAATTCAAAACACTTTACATCATAATTATATTCATATGAAAGAATTAACTTTTTGTGATAAAGCTCCTTTTGTGCCCTCATTTATTGCTATTCGGTGTCAAAATCAAAAGTTTGATACGTAATATTATAAAAATGTTATATAGGTATGCCCATTAAAGATATTCCAGAAAAAGTAATCGACATTGGTTTTATACTTTTGTCTGTTTGTCCGAGCATCACGCGAAAACTACTAATCCCATGGTCCATTATAATTAATTAACCCCATATTTTTTTGGGATTGGAGAGTTAAGTACCTTCTTTAAGATCAATTCTTGCGGCAAATAAATCGCACAGGTAAATAATTACTTAATTAGCGATAGAGCTGGTTCATGAACACTAAATTTGGCATTCAAAAGTACCTACTCTTAATTCATTAATGAAAGCTAAAGCTGAACCATTTCTTAATAAACAAGTGTATTAAGCAAGCATTTTATGCAAATGAAAGTATTGCTTGTGTAACTCTTACCTTCTTTTTAGCCCTGCCTCTCCGCTTCTCAAACTTCGAGGTCTCCATAGAAGCAGCTCGCCGCCTGACTGACTTGCCAGGCTTCGCGTCCGGGTTGATCATCCACCACGACGACTTGCCCGTACCCTCGTTCTGGACCCGCATGAACCGGTTGTGCAGAGACAGGTTGTGCCGGATCGAGTTCTGGAAAGACGAGTACTTGTTAGCGATCTCTCTTCGAAATCAAAGATGATTGCAGTTGTCAGTTGACTATTAGACGTTGCTATGAATTTAATTTAAATGTTATTTGGACCATGTTTGACTTTTTAATCTTAACTTGATTATAATAAAGGGATGGTGGGGGGTAGGTTAAATAATTTGGGAGAAGGTTTCAAGGGTGAGCTTTGTCACTTGATATTTTTGAGAATGTGAGTGAAATAATAATTATAATAATTGGGCAATAACTAAAGAGGTGTGGTTTAATCTGCAAATGCAATGCAACGCTGTATCTATTAGCTAGTATTTGAATTTATTTAGTGGAAAATGTATTTAAATAGTGCATGTGTGTAAGCTTAATTTGGTTTCTAATAATTGTTATTGTTTTATTATTACCGTGGGCGTGGCAATAAAGATTATTTCTTTCTAACTTGTTTATAAATTACGGTGTAGATTTTTATCATAAAAACTTTGAAATTTTCTAGGTTAGACTCAGTGGCGTGCAAAACGTCCATACTATGCACGTTGTTTTACGTAACGAGTATCCTGCATAGTTCCATTATGTATGTCGCTTTTCGTCTGCTTAGTTCTTTAATTGATCATCATCAGCCTATAAAAGTCCCATTAAAGGGCACAGGCCTACCTTCTAATTATTGGTTTCTTCAACTTGAACTTCTAGTAAAATTTACGATAAGAATATACAAATTCCCAAAGCGAATGACGTTTGTCTTAGTATAATTAATCAACGTATAATTAGTTTCGTTAGTTTTGCATCGTAGTTATAGCTTAGGTACAATAAGATGTCATGAGTTATATCCATACGCACAATCTTCATGCTATTATTACTCTGCAGTAGTAAATAAATAGTAAACTAGCCAAGTGGTTTAGAGGAGGTGAGATGACGCTAAAAATAGCGCGTCATAATCTGTGTGAATCGTCGGTCACATATCCGGGCGTGGTTACTTCTGACCACAAAAAATCTATTTTAATTTCTGCTACCGTTCAAAGTTAGTGCAATAACGTGTCCTATCTCGCACCGGGCAATAAAAATCTAGCAACTTTTTCCCGTCGAAGGAATAAAAGCGACCGCAGCAAAGAATGAAGTTTAGCAATAAAAGAGTCCATAAATAATTTTTGCGTGCCCTGTGAGAACTGCCACTTACGGTGGATATCCTCCGCTCCATGTAAATATGTGGAGTTATGTCCTAAATCACAAAGTTCGTAAAAAAATCTATAAAATATTCTTTGTACAGCATCGAACATTTCTACGTCATTTTTCACGGATAATTTAACAGGAATGTTGTCTCTGGATGCATAAATTTCGAATACCTCAACAGCTCACGTAAATCACTAAAATTTTACGAGTGGAAACATTTCCAGAAACATTTTGTACTTTGCGTTGAAACTTTGATAACAGGTTTGGTGCGCTCATAATAATCTGACAAGATAATACAGGTCTTCTTTACATAAGGGAGAAAATCAATAGGAAAAATTGGTTTCGATTTTTGATTGAGTTTACGAAACCAAACACTTTTGAACTACATTTTGGACGTACTCACTACAATTATTATAACACTTTATTGTACACACAGACACATTGATACAAACAATAGAAAAGACATGTACAAAGGGCGAGCTTGTCTCTTAAGAGATTTCTTCCAGCAGACCCGCAACAGTGAAAATTATTAAAAGAGAGGCAGACATAATGTGTAACTATATTCAGTTACGAATAAAATAATACGGAGCATTTAAACAGACAAACAAACAAAAAACTTAAAAAAAACAAATTATAATGGAAAGGTACAATTCGAATAATAATGCTCTCAAATGGATAGAACATAGAAAACTCTTACTTGAGCTAATGTGTATGAGATAGCAAGAAGCAATTTCGGCAACTCGAATCGTCGTGGGTAGGTAATTAAGTTTATGTAATGTACAATAAATTGGATACGTGCATAAATCCAGCAAAATGTGGACAAGTTGCACGATTTATCAAGCGTGAAAACACACGCAACAAATGGCCTGTCGACACTTTGATGGATTTGTCGCCAGGAGCCCTTACCACGAATTATGTCTGCTATAAACATGACAAGTTAGCGTTTCCGTCAAAAAGGATGATTCTGACAAAAGGACTACATGACCAAATGTGAAAACGTATTCTACAGAAAGAGAAGTTATGTGTGAAATAATAATCTAGAAGAAGAATCCTCTTCAATAGATACAACGTTTTATGAAGACTAAGTAATTGCTTCAATTCGAAACGTAGCTCAGGTCTCCGGATTTATTTATTTAGGTTGTTACAGGCTTATATTCATGAGGATTATTATTGTGTGTAACATTGGTAAGATATAATTTATGGTATCAAAGATAGTGTTTGCTGACTTGCAACTAAAGTTAATCTAATTTTCTGCGACTGTGAATTCACGTACGTAATAGTCACGTATGTAGGCTGATCGTATAATTTACCTGTTTTTTTTAGGGCGGCATATATTATGGTTCATACGGTCGTATTTCTCTACGCTTCAGTAAAGATTGAACGGGTATGAACGCGGCACTTTGTTAAGAAAAAGGAAATACAAACTAACAAGAAAATTTAGGGAACCGAGTATGTTTTCACAAAACCAATTTGATTTTTTGCATTGCTTCGTAGTTTTTGAATCACTGGTTTAATTCAGAGGTAGGTCAGATGATCAAACTGAACAACTTTTACTATGAGACGAACATTGAAATTTGAGAAAAGTTGTTCAGTTTGATCACTGACCACCCTGTGATCACAAAATGCCACTGGCATGGTACTCTGAACTCTGTAATTCTTCAGTAACGAGAGCTTTTTTAAAAATTTCGTTTGTTTCGAAGATTTATCGAAAGCAATTTTGGTGGTAACACGATTGGCAGTTTTCAATAAGGGCTTTCAGAAAAACGCACAAGAAAACTGGATGATTTTTTTCTGTCGCTAATAAAAATTGCATCGGTTTCAGGCACATCATCGGACAGTGATGAATGGGTTTTGCTTTACGCGTCCTATTTATGGCTTAAGTTTTAGGATTTACTTAAAACGTGATAGGTATGATCGGAAAATGTTTTATAGGTACCAACTATATAGGTAGTTAAAATATATAAGGTCCTTCTTAATATGCTGACACCTTTTTAAGGGGATGATCAGACCATCAAACTGATCAACTTTCTTTATGGCACCTGCATCAAAATCGCGAAAAAAAATCACCTGTCCCATACATTTGGCTCGAGTAAGTTTGCAGTTTTGTATGGAAGAACAGATTTTTTTTCATGATTTCGATGTTGGTGCCATAGAGAAAGTGGTTCAGTTTGTCGGTCTGATCATCCCCTTAAAATAGTGTCAGCATATTAAGAAGGGCCCTATATATGAATGTGTTGCGTTTTTGAAGTTATACTTCTTACTTCTTTTCGCGCGTTAGGAGAATCAGATCAAAGTATATTTTCAGCATCGGGAAAGAAGATGCGCGCGCCGCGCTGATGTTAACACACCAAGTTGTATTCACGTCAAAGTTAAGCTTCTTACGTGCTAACATAAGTACACACCTTCACTTTTTAGCTTCACTTGACATTTTAGATAATAGTTTGTACGCGGTTTCTAGTTGTAGCAAAGTTTTTATCACCCTGATATCCTACACGGTCGTGAGTTTAAGTAACCAGAGTGTTAGGGTAAACAGTTACTTAACAACTTTCCCTAACAAACCTATAGGAAATAACACAAAAAATGTAGGACACTCCATACCGAGTAATGGTATGAAACCTTTATGAAACGTATAAAACGTTTTTCTGAAACGTTGAATTTTTTTTTTGTTTCTTTGTGAAAATTTTTCAACATCATGAGTACAACCCATTAAAGTAATGCAATTGTCCTGACACCCTGTTTATGAAAGACAAGGAATTCAAAAAAGCATCGATACACACTGTAAAAATATTAGATGCGAACAACTACCATTAACATTGGAATTGAAAGCTGTCGGTTCACTTCTTTCAAGCCATGAAAGACAAGATTGCAGAAGAGAAACAAATGCTTCGGGACAAAATGTGAACGGGAGCAAGACGCACTTAGAATTTTGTCTACGGCAGGAGCAGCGGCGCCAGCAAGGCCCTTATGGGGTGAATTAACCGTCTACACCGTCTACGGTCCCCTTTAATGCTCCACCGACTTAAATTTTGTCGAATTTCCACCGCTATTATATCGAGCTACGCAATCATAGAACGGAATGGCTTATGATTTCCGCAGTTTATTGCCTCCGGTTGTTTTCTGAGGAAACAAATGCGTGAATTGATGAGTCGATTGATTGGGTAGAATTTATATTTATGGGAGAGTGAAACTGAGCTATTTGGAAATTGGTTCTGTATTCGCAATTTATTGTAATCTTATTAGCATTATATTTGGGAATGAAATTAAAATCTTGAAATTTAATTAACTTTTGATTCAAGGTTTCCTGACTGGAATTGAATTAGAATGAGGAATTTTGTGACAGCTAGTCTAAAAGTAAGAATACTTAGATCGACATGCTTATAGATAGCGTGACATGACATGGCTCCGAAGATGGTCATTTCAGCTAAAAAAAGTAAAAAAATATACATTTTTTTTTTAAATCCATTGCCCATTAGCGGCATTGTGATGTGGTTTTCACTCTTCAAAATTCAGTCTTAGTAATGTTAGTTACCAGTCATATCTACTAAGCAACATTTTACAAATAAATAAAAGTTATATCCGAATGAAGACAACGGATTATGCGAAGGATAGTTGAATAATTCAGTGAGATATATTCATTTCAATGACACACAGGTAGGTACGTGGTAGACCTTCAAATTGTATTGTAATATACGGAACAGGAAATGAATGTAGGTACTATTGGTTAAAATTATTTTAAGATTTCTATGTAAATTTAAATTACCATTATGCTTCATTTTGTTTCCATTCTTTTCTTTTTTTTCTATGACTATATTCTCCGAGTCAGACATATTCTGAAACCGGAGAATATCCAAGTTTCACTAGTAGTACCAAAACTCATTATAGACTGCCATTTCTTTTATTGGTCGCCACATGCTGACACTTTTTGAGGGAATGATCAGACCGTAAAGCTGAACAACTTTTTCTATGGAACCAACATCGAAATTTGCGAAAAAAAACAGCTGTCCCATACATTTGGTTCGAGTAAGTTTGCAGTTTTGTATAGAACAGCTGATTTTATTTCGCGATTTCGATGTTGGTGCCCATGTGAAAGTTGTTCAGTTTGACGGGCTGATCATCCCCTTAAAAAGTGTCAGCATATTAAGAAGGACCCTGTATAGGTAATTATTCTTTTGTATGCTTAAGCTTAGATAGTGAACAACCTAGTTTCATAGTGCGCTGTGATTAAGTGTCTACCTAAAATTTTCAGTTCACTTACACACTTACTTACGTAGGAAAACGGAAAATCTGGTCTATACGTAAGGCCTATAGTACTTACATTCATTACGCACTCTGCATACATTTTGAAAATGCGTCACATTTCAATATATGCGCATACAAAACTTCAGTGCGTTTATACCTAGTTGAATCAAATTAGGTTCATACCGAACTATTCTTACGAAACACGTTCAATATTGTGTACGTTTCTACCTCTTTTAAGGACATTTAATGCCCTTGTACGTTTTTGCATCTGCAAGTCTGATTCGGGAACTGTAAACGAATCTTCACATGTACATCGCTGTTTTCTTAAAAAAGAAGTTTTATAAAGCTTTCGTATATTTCACAACAATCATTAAATTTATACCTACTACATATTAATCATCATCATCGTCAGCCTTAAAACGTCCCTTTGCACAAGGAGTGTGTATGGGCGTCAGTCCACCACGTGTGCACAATGCGGATTGGTAGACTTCACATACGCATCAGAATTTCTTCTTCAGCGTATGCATGTTTCCTCACGATGTTTTCACCCTTCAATTATAGATCCATCAGAAATAGCTATAATATTTATTAAAACATCTTATTTTAGATTAAATTTAACGAAATTTCCATTCCTAAAGACGTGTCAAGTCAGAAATAAGATTACATAACATTTATTCAATTGTAAATTGCAAAATTAATAATAAATAATTCGGATTACCGGAATCGCGATTACACAATAGAACGTAATGGAGTGGGGGAGGGGGGACCACAAACGTGACATTGCCGGGAAATTCTGAAGAAAATCCGAAGACTCGTGTCAACCGCCCGGTGACAAATTTAATTATTCAAGTTACCGAAACGTTAGGCAAGATGACTTTTAGCTGAGCCGATAACTAAGTATAAATAAATTCACTTAGAGCTGCCGAAGCAAAGTTTAACTTGATAAAACATTGAAATTTTCGTAATTCAATTGTGCTGAGGTTGAATTCCTGTAGAGCTGATTTGAATACGTCATTACGAATCGCTTCGGTCGTCTCATCACCTGTCGAGTGCTAAAATGCAGAGGTCGCTTCTGTCGCCAAGGGTTTTCAATTTGGGGGTATTATTTAACTTACTTGCTATTTGGTTCTAAAGGAATAATTAGATGTATACACCGGATACATTGTAGATATACATATTTTTTTCATTAGGTACGAGTAAAATTTTGAGCGTGTATTCAGATATTGAAATTTAACAACAACTTTTTTTTTGGACTGAATTAAATCTCATTAGTTTCATTATCTGAATAACGTGGTGGACAAACGTCCATGTACCCGCCTTAAAGGTAGGCATGTGCCCTGTAATGGGAAGTTTATAGGCTGATAGTGATGAATAGAAATCAATTATTTATTCAGTACATAATGTCATATACTGTATTAAGAGGAAAGGCGGTCTGCAATAAATTTGAAGAATATATTTAACATATCTATTGCTGTCACACTGTTCTCAAGCAACCGAGCTACCAATGCGAAAGTGACAACTGCAGCTTGGACAAATTTTACCAACATAAAATGGATGAAATCACTATTACGTATTCCCTTGTTTCCTCCTCCAAAATTAAACCAATTTTAATAATTCTTTCAAGAATAACATGCGAAAAACGTTGACTATGTCTGTATGCTTCTTCTTATTTGTTACGAGTTACTAATTTGCTTGCTGGATGTCTGACACAGCGGTAAAATTGAAAAATTTTTCGTCATTTTCGAAGGCTCCTAGTTCTTATGCTATAATTAATTTATGGAAAAAACAAAACATAGGGACATGGCAGAGATAATTGTATGGTAAAAAATCATTTGCCCTAGTATCATTATCCATAGAGGAAACAGGGGAATACGTTTGTATGGACTAAACGGGACCCGCCGTTCCTTTTAATTCGGCGCTGTACCCGTTTGTATAAACATGATCACATTCCCTTCTTTTTAGTTAATGCAGTTGCGAATAATGTTTGAACAAAACAAAATAGGTAATCATGTAATAAATTCAGTTAGGTAGGTATATGAAGTAATTCGAAATCTTAACAAATCTCAAGTGATTTCATTAATACGTGCGAAGAAACAGAAAGTATTGGCATGCGTGCTCGCACCCAAGACTGCTGGATTTATTTTGGGGTTGCTTATAAATCACTTTAATGGTCCGACTAATGTCTCGGTGAACTGCGAGGTGTTGCCAAAATAGGTAACGCAATGAAACGTATAATGTTTGATGCTTAGTAAGTACCAAAAATTCTGTAGATCCGGTTTATATGGAAACAGTACTAGTTACAGTAGTTTTACTCCAATTTGTGTATTGAATTTCGTACAGAGCGATTGATATACAATAGTAAAATACCTTAGGATTATCAGATCATCAATCTTTAACCAACATCGAGCTGTTCCCTGTAAAACTGTGTAATCCTGCTAGACCCAAATGTACGGGAGCGCAACTTATTTTTTCGCGTTTTCGATGTTGGCCTTAAAGAGAAATTGGTCTGATCATCCCCTTAAAAACCGCCAGCATATTAAGAAATACTTTATATACGTCTTCAACACACGATTGGCCTGCAGAAGAAAAAAAATAATTTCAGTGTTTAACCTCATTTATTGCAGACTATTTTTATGAAGTCTTAAATTTTTTCAGTTTAAAAGCTTACTAAGAGGTTTTTGAACACTTTAATGGAAAGATTTACGGAAGATCAGTTAGCCTCACGGAAGTGAATAATTTATTGCATATTGCGATTTTGACCTTATTTCAAGTCATTGCAATGTAATCTATGTAATTAACAATCTCAGCAAATATTCCTATAATTGAAAATAAGATAACCTAATGTTCTTCATAGATCATGGCTGCATATTTTATAGTAGACTATTAACTCGCCCTTTTTATGTCCACTCAATTATTGTTATCAATATGCTTATGGTCTGTGTAAAAATGATTTTGTTTAAATTAGATGAAAAGAAAATGGTCTCGAAAATACAGTTGAATGACAAAAAAAGTCCAAGGAATTGAACAGATTTAAACAGTTTCAATGTTGATTACAATGAGTCTTATAATAAAATATTCGATTAAAAGATGCATTGGCATATTTTTGATCATCCTTTCCTTCCATAATTGTTTTAAAGAATCAAATTTTGAAATTTTGACTTTTATTCGCGCAGACCGAAGCACGTATCGATCCCCTAATAAATAACAGGAAAAACGCTCATTGTTTATCCGAAAATCTCTCATGAGATACAAAATCTCATTCATTCTTACCAAAAACCGTTCACATCTGTTTCACTCTACCTTAAAAGTTAGGTACCCTAGGTTAGTAGGTAGTCTGCAGTATCCTACTGGAGGAAAAACACCTCTCAAAGATTTTTGTAATTGTACTTTGTATATATTTTTTTTTTAAAGAAGTGTGTTGTAGAACTACGAACTACCCGTGAACATCTGATAGTCTTTGATGGTTTAGATATCCATTTATTCTACAAAACGTCGCCTGCAATGGAAAATCACTTCAGTATTTCCCTGAAAGTCAAAACCTCGTACAATTTTGTACGAGGCTGACAGCATCCTCGTACCTCGTACGAGAGACCCGAAATCTCGTATTTGTTACGAGGAATCTCGTACGTCTGGCAACCCCGATCCTACTGCAGGGAAAAGGCGTTTTATGAAAAAGTGTGAAAAGGAGTGAGCCATGCTCCACTAAAAGAGACATGATAATAATAAAATAAATGATAAAACAAGCCACCTTATTTTGCCTCTGCTGTAGCATAATAATAGCATGCATGCAATATAACCGAACTCTTGTTTTTCGGAGATTTTCAATATATTTACATGTCAAAAACCATTCACAACGTTATGTTTTGAACAACATTGCCTAAAACGATATCGTTGAAACCGCCTACAAAACCAGAGGTTAACGTAGTCTCAATCACACAGCACAATTAAATATGTCAAGCAACTTATCAACATACCTCCTACTCTACAACATACCTATGCGTCATTTTATACTCATCTTTTATTAAAGTTGGTTACAAAGGCCACCTTATCAGTGACCTCGCTTTAACCGCACTGACCGAGTCCATATCAAATTATAATTAGGTCCAACCAATGATTTCATGCGCTAATCGCCTCGTTTAGCTTAAGACGTATCCCCCACTGAACGACCTTGACCCTTTCAGAGCTGCCTCACCTCTACTGAACTACGTCATTTTAATAGGTAGGTATACCTTTTTTGACTGGCTTGTCCTTCATTATGTCACTGTGGTGCCTTCTAATCCAAGGAAATTAAATTTTAAAATCATAAGAATTAGCACCAAATTTTTAAATTATCTAATTATACATTAAAACAATTTTAAAATGACAATTTTAGATCATAATATTGTAAAAGTGACTTCAACCTCTAAAGTCGCACGTAATATAGACTTTTAAAAATATATTTGGGCTTTCCAAGCTTAATATGTATTTTATAGCAAAATAAGAAATATGATCCATAGCAAATAAAGCCGATATGTTGAAGACCATTGCTATATTTTTCATTAATTTGTATGTCTTTCAAATAACGAGAAGATAACTTCTAGAAACCAAAAAAATATAGCCTGACCCCGCGTCTACCTTAGTGGGGGCATCTTAAGCCACAACTAGTACCCTAACACGTGGTTCGTGGATGAACAAAGATTATAAACAATACTTTTTCCAGTAGTAAATTATCATAATATTTCCAGTTGTGTATGTTTTGGTGTCCGTGTATGATATGATGTGAAAAGTATTGTGAACTATTTATGCCAAAACAACTGTGTATAATGAACTTTACACCTTGTCCTGGGAACCAACCGCGCTAACTTCACCATGGAGCCGAGATCGAAATGGAAAAGAAACGTTAATTTTTCCATAGACAATGTCATAGGCTACTTGATCCTAAGTGTATGGAACAGCTGATTTTATTTCTAATTTCGGTGTTTGCTCTCCCTACCTTATGTTTATTCAAATATTATCTACACTAATATTATAAAGAGGAAAGATTTGTACCTATTTTTGTATGTTTGTAATGAATAGGCTCAAAAAGTACGGGCCGATTTAAAAAATTCTTTCACCAATAGAATGCTACATTCTTCCAATTTGACATAGGCTACATTTCATTTTGAAAAAAATTAGGGATTCTTGGTAAAATAGACAATTGTCTACCCCGTGCGAAGCCGGGACGGGCTGCTAGTTGATTATAAAGATGTTACAGACATGTAGAGCTATTTCAAATCAAATTAAAGATTAAAAAATTTATTCTCGGGCGGGAATTGAACCCGCACTCTTCCAAACCGAAAGTTATTCAGTTTGATGTTCTGAAGCACCCCCTTTAGTATGAGTAATGTTTACAGTGTACCCCTTATGTTCACCTCCTTTTCTGTATGTTTATTTATGTAAATAAAATTATGTATCATGTCATATTATTGTTTTGGAAAATTTTAATGCTTATCAATAAGTGATTTTATTTCGTTGACATAACAAACACAATATCTTAGGCTTATCTTAATATGCTGACGGTTTTTAACAGGATGATCAGACCATGAAAATGGAACAACTTTCCCCATGAGACCAAAATCTAATTCGCGAAAAAAAAAACTGCTGTTTCATACAAAACTGCATTCGTGCTCGACCTAAAAGACCATAAAAACCGTTAGCATATTCAGTTGGACCCTGTACACAAAGTGTTACAAAAGTACAAATAAACATTTAAGTGGTTTAGAACTGAACAACTTTCACTAGGGACCAATTTCGAAATCGCGAAAAAAAAATCAGATCTTAAACTACAAATCTACTCGAACTAAATGTAAGGGACAGCAGATTTTTTTTCGCGATTTCGATGTTGGTCCCAGAGTGAAAGTTGTTCAGTTTGATGCTCTGAACAATCCCCTTAAAAGTTTTTAATGTTTATTTTTACTTTTGTACCACCTTGTATGTGTGAACGCTGATTAGCGAGTGAGAAATTAATAATTACATTGTCAGTTTTTCTCTTTTTAATATTTCAAATGATATTTCATAGCCCAAAAACACGAATGTTCGACATAGACATTTGAAACCTGTTTGATTGCCTAATAATAACAAAAAAACTTTATTTTAATGTTATGATTAATAATAGTTTACCATCAGACAGACAATGAAATACGCTTAGGTACAAAATAATGAGGTCACTTTGGTTGCAATTCTTTTATCGTAACATTTTGTGGTTGGTTATAAATACAATTTACTTACTTTAATGCATTTCATACATAAATCTATAAAAACTTGTGAAGAATCGTTTCATAAAAAGTTTTTTTTTCAATCACTTTAATGGGGCTATATCGATGACATTCAACACATAAGACTCACCACTTCATACAATAACAGAACCAAAAAATGTGCACATGTCTTTAAAGTCACCTTTGTATGCATCAGTTATGCTCTGCCGTCATACATTGCCGCTGACATTCCAGTCCTTTCAAATCTTTCAAATGTATTCGGTCACAAAACAGTAATGTAAAACAATTAGGCAAAACTTACTGGTCCCGTTAATAGCGCACTGAATCGAAGTCATTGTGTATACAATTTGTTAATGAATAAGCGCAAAACCTCATACACCCCAACTGATTTATAACAAAATAATTAGATTGAAACATTAATTTCATTACTTTGATAGTTCATACGAATTATTACAAATATTTGGTCTAAATTAACCTATATTTCAATCTAGACCTGGAACCCACCAAAGCGGATCGGAACAGAGACGTGTAAAATCAACCAATAAAATAGCTTGATTTTATCGAGAGAGGATAATTGCGCAATTTGATTGGCTGATTTTACACACCTCCGCTCCGCTTTGGTCGATACTGGGAAACTTAGGATTTAGAACTACATCATTTCAACCTAAAATTCATTCATGAAAGGCGAGCCTAAGTAAATCAGCACTAAACTAACTAATAAATATTTAGCAATAAATATTTGTTTTTATCTGACACAAAATCGAAATCATTTAGGTACGTTGAATATTTTTAGTTATAAGTTTCAGACGTCATGATAGGTACAAAATGTTGATAATTATATTTTTTTATTATTTGTTGCTCGCGCTTATTTGGTTTTTTGTAGGAAGATTATTGACTACGCCATGCGCCACCGCGTAGTCAGCTAAGGCAGTACAAAAGACATCAACGAGACAGTCACCATTTCGAGAAATATATAATGTTGTTTCTTTTTCTAATGAAATGTAATGTTTTCTAAGGCAGTGGTTTCGGCTTCTATAAAAGATTTGTCGTTTATTAAGTAGGCTTCCAGTTTCTATCTAACTATTATAAAACTGTAACAGAAGTGTATCTGTACATTGAAGATTATGGTAATTAGGTATACCTGACTCCAAATCCTCCATTTATTAGATTTTTTTTCTGTCTGTTTGATTGTAACAGCATCTCGCAAAAACTACTGTACCGATTTTAATAAAACCTTTTTTGTTTGATAGCTTACAATCTGATATAATATAATATGTGAGGGCGAAGTCGCGAGTAAACTCAAGTATTGAATAAATTATTTTAAGTGAGTTTTTTTATTTTAAAATGTGTACTACCTAAAATTGGATCACACAATATCATTTTATATTTTTTTTTCTTGCGCATACAAACTGATACGCAGCTGATGTTTAGGGTAGATGAGCCAAGAGACATTAATCGTAAAAAAATCCAGTAGTATCCCCCTACCATATGTACCTTCCAAACGTATGGCTGCCCTTGCCGCCCTCATGTTTTAGAGCGTAGTAAACGAGCGACGACTATCGTTGCGGTTTTAGAATTTAGAAAAATCACTGCGTTTTTACGAGATTTCCCAACACGCACCGACGACAAGCCGGTCTCTGCTTTGGTGGTAGGGTCCACGACCCTGCCAGAGGAGTAGGTTTATCAAGCCGAGCTCTCGTGTTTGCAATGGAAGGAAGTTAGATTTTTTTATTTTCCTACTCTTCCTATATTCTTTGATTAAATTCGTTGCTCGATCCAAGACAGTTTAGAGTCACAATCCAGAATTGCTGGACTTTATGGTCCTGGTTAACAGGAGTTACTATGGTGCGAATAAGTGGTGGGCCGTTCGCCTACGCTCAAAATCCCTCGGGCTTTAAAACAATAAAAAGTGCCAGCAAGACGACTAGAAAATGATAAATATTAGCAAAAATTATTAACAACTTCCATTGTACGTAGTTGAGTGTGTTGTGTGTTTAGTTAATTATTTTAAGAACCAATATGCGGTGGGCACTTGGCTCATACCCAGATCTAAATTAAGATTGTTCCTGACCCTACCTAAGATATTTTACAATCCTCAACAAATACTGAAGTGTAATTACTTGGAATACTATTATTCATTCTCGTAACTACCTACAGAAAGGTTGAGAACAGACGAAATGTGCATCTCGTTGTGCATAGTGCATTTTGGAAGCATTCTTTGTTATTGCTGAAAATTATTGGGCCTCACTGAATAAATGTCCAGTTGTGTCTAGTGAACTTGAGGGAATTTGAAAAACCCGCCCTAGAGGGGATCCTTAGGATTTTCAAATTCTAAAAATGTTTAATTAAAAGATCTTCTGGCATGTGTACTAGGTGATTTTGTATAGATTTTCCAAAATTTTCAGGTGTGGTTCATACTGGACAATCTGGTGTCGCAAAAAAAATCTGCTGTTCCATACTAAATTGCAATGCCTAATCGACTCAAATGTATGAAACAGCTGGTTTATTTTACGATTTCAGGTTGGCTTCTATAGTAAAAGTAGTTCAGTATGATGTTCTGAACCAGTCCTAGAAATTTTTGAAGAGTTATAATGTCACCCGGTATAAGAATTAACCTGCAAAGTCAGTTGGTATGATGTTATCAATGACATTCTATATACAAGGCAAGGACTTTGCATCAGTGCGCTGTTAACGGGACCGCTAAATTGGGCTTAATTGTTTACATTACTGCTTTGTGACCGAGGACATTTGAAAGGACTGCAATATCAGCGGCAATGTATGACAGCCAAGCATAACTGAACCATACTAGGGTGACATTAGAGACATGTGGCATTTTTTGGTTTTGTTATTGTATGACGTGGTGAGTCCATGTGTATAGAATGTCATTGGATGTTATTGTTAAAAGACTCTATCACATTTATTTTGACTACGACAAAAGAAAGTTATCGTTATCAAATTAACCTGGGTGACATTCGGTTTTCTTTATATTTTCTTACATACAGAGGAATATCAATTTTATATGTATTTTAAATTACATCCAGCGCTCTACTTATAGCATTTGTACCTAATTAGATACGGCCGTGGCGTAATTTTCTGTGTTTTTCCGTTATCGGTTTCAGTTTCTTAGCTAGTTACGTGTTTAATATTTATTTTTACTTCATCATCATCAGCCTACTTATAAAGGGTCCAACTTAATATGCTAACGGTTTTTTAATAGGATGGTCAGACTATATAACTGAACAACTTTCTCTATGGCACCAACATTAGCTTTGCTAAAAAAAGTCTGCTGTCTCATACATTTGGGTCTAGTAGGATTGCAGATTTTTAAGAAACAGCTGATTTCTTTTTTTCACGATTTCGGTGTTGGTCCCATAGAGAAAGTTGTTCAGTTTGATGGTCTGATCATACACACAGGGTTACTTTAAAGTTTTAAGTTTTTTTTTTTACTTTTGTATAACCTTGTATAGGTACGTGCTACTGCAGGTCACAGGCCTACCCTCAATGAGTGTGGCGTTAGTCCACCACGCGCGTTCAATGCCGATTGGTAGACTTCACATACGCATTCGAATTTCTTCTTCAGCTTATGCAGGTTACCTCACGATGTTTTCCTTCATTGTTTGAGAGCAGTCAGTCTTTACTTCATAGCTATTCTAAAACATCTTAGTTTGATTATACGTGTGCTTTTAAAAGAATGAATGCACCCCATTAAAATTGCACCGAACACATTGAAAAATATTGTAAAGTGGATCTCATTCAATTGCACGAACAAGGAATGACTGTATAAAATTTGCAGTGAAATCCTTTGTGACCGAATGACGGTGGAAGATTAAAACATTCTCGCTGGATAATAACTATCGGAGCCTAAGTGATTTCGGCGAAAAGATTTAAAACCGGAGGGGAGATCTATTTTGCCGATGAGAAACGCAAACACCTTTTCACTCCTTCAATGGACCGAGGAGGCAGTGGGAAGAGCCTGAGCACCAACTAGCGGTGCCAGTTAATGGTATTGTATGAGACAGAAAAAATACCGAGATCGCGGTACAATGGTGGGTCGAGTGTTTGCAAAGAACAAGATTAATCGTCGCTTCGGCAGACGCATTCGTGGACGGTCGGCTCGGTTCTTCTACAAAAATTAATCATTTTAACGCGTCATTGTCGTTTGGTCGCCTCCTACGCGTGAAAACTCCCCGCTAATACTAATTAAATTAGAATTAGGGGCCGTTTGACAGATTGCGCTCGAATTTTTCACTCCAACATTCTTACAACTGCCATAAAATCTGTCTCGTTGATTAATAGCCTTATTGATAGCAGCAAAAGTAGAAAATCGTAGTAACATACCTATCGTCGAAGATAACCAAGAAAGAAGAATTACACAAAGCTTTCAGAAAGTGTGATGTAATCTCGGCAGTCGTTTCCATAAACTTAATGGCGAAGTATCACCGAACTTACATATCGTTGTTATAACAACCTAAGTTGGCATATTTGTTACTCCCTCAGTCAGCATATTCGCGTCGAATGACCGCCAATTTATGTGAAAACTTCCAACGGTTAGAGCATGACCTATCTATGGCAATAAAACTTTTCACTCGTCAAGGAGTTCTCGCTATCTGTTTCGTCGGGAATATCTTAAGTAAATATGCCAGGTAAAAGTTTTAGCACGAAAACTTTATGGAGAACGCAATGTGTCAATTCTCCGATTGAAATATCGCTGGAGGCCGCCATCGCGTAGGTGTGGCACCGTGGCTCGGTGGCACGGTGGCGCCACGGCTTCCGCGGTTCAGACGTGATGCATCGTGTCGAATTCAAATTTCAAATTTCGAGCAGCTCTCGTATTTTAAGCGGCAAACGGTCGGTAAGTAATGCAACGATCCACTGACGTATAATGCGCGAGCGCGATCAACGTTGTTATCTCGACTAGAATCAGACACCTTGAAAGATAACTGTCCATTCAACGATAGTAGGTCACTCACCTTATGTCCGTGTCGGAGCAAGATTTTTGGAGCGCATTATTTGGTTGACTTTCATGCCATCAGCATACGATAAGAATTCGAATAAATATATAGCTCTCGCGTATTATGAGTGAATACACTCGTAGAAGTAAATTGTAGAGGTGTGTGTGAAGAATGTGGGCGATATATCTCGAGATAAAGCGTTAGGTAGTCGTGCCTCGAGGAACCGCTTGAGGATAAGTAGAATTCTCCTCTAAGTGAATTGCGCTAGGTGAATTGCCATAATTATCATACCGTTTTCACTACCTCGACGAAGGGACGTCTATAAACTACGTTAAAATTGGAACGAAATGTGTCCAGTGTTTTATATTATGTCAACTGATATGAAACTGGATTTGTTTTATTGTGATCAAATTGTGATAGTAAATGTGCTGACGAAACTTTTGCGAATTTCTGCGAATTCATATGCATGTGACAATTAAGTTGATTATCTACGCAACATAGAACAGTAGTCAATGGGGCATCAATTTTTGTTGTTTTAATTTTCGAATATTTCACGACCGGTTTTTAGTTAACTGCCATATGTTTTAAGACAAATTGGAATGAAAACATTTCAATTACTACAGTTTTTATCCAATGATACCTAGCGAATTTAATTATATGCCTTTATAATGCGTTTCCTCGGTCCCAGCTACTATCTCTGGTGGTAGTAGTCATTACATATAAAAACCAAGTCAGAGGCCGTAAGGCGGTCTGAAAAAATTCTGACACCAGGGCTTGCTGCCCACAGGATATGAAGAAGATAATACGTTTTTCCTTATGTTCTCTTAATAGTAAACAAATAAGTTAAAACAAGGTCGCTATTGTCCTCATCATTTCTGTTCCACTCACTTCTTCTAAATCACGCAACGGATTTTGATACAGTTTTCACTGTCATTTAGATAATTTTGTCCGGAAGGTTGATGTGTACAAAATATTTATTTATATTATAGATACCCTCCCTGGTGAATCTGGGATGGGTCAATATACTCCATTCAAAATAGCAACGAAATTTTAAGGCTATTTTGCATTACAGAAACAGAGATTTGAATCACTTCCTCTCACTTATTATTAGAACAGCTTTAGTAACGTCCAATATATGTCGGATAGTATTAATAACATTTGGTGATCAGAAATGGCCAGAAAGCTAAGTAGGAATAGGAAAATCTCGTCGTCCTTATTTGGAATGAAGTATAGTTACCTTTAAAATAAGAAATAAAGTTAAGATGTCATCTGAAATCATCTGAAGTCAGTATCAACCTTTTGTAACGGTCAGGCTTAAAAAATATTTCATTAACTTGGAATTAGGTCAAAGGCAGAATTCAAAAGGCGCACTTGTATTATATATGGCCGATAAATGGGCGGAAAACCTTAGCGGCAATATTTCCGGGGAGACGAATGTCTCGATGCTATATGTAGAGGGAAGTTAAAGTAGAGGAAAATGTAGAGCAGGCGAATTATTGGATATATATAATTATGTTTACTGATAGAGTAAGTGACTGAAACTACCTTTGTGAAAATAATGCGGAATCCCTTTAGGATAAAGATCATCATAAAAACCTAATATAATTATAATATTGACACGAGTCAGAGATATTCTAGATACCTAAATGGCTTGTCGCCACTGTCAAAACTGTCAAAAACTGTTTCATAAATGTTGGTCAAGTAGCTATTGACATTTTCCTTAGAACAACAGACATTTTTACCGATTTCAAAATTTGTCCAATAGGTAGTAAAGTTGTACAGTTTGATGGTCTGAAGCTTAAGTCTAAAGCATCTTATAGTATTTAATGCATTTAAGTTTACTGTTTACTATTATATTTCAAAAGCTTACAGCATTAAAAACGGAAACAAAAAAATATAGCCAGCTTTAGACCCATTACAAGAAATGCAGCACACAGATACTCGAATAACTCGACTAATAATTGAGAATGAATCCTTTGTATAACTGCAAACGATACAGCACAAAGAAGATAACAGAAGAATGTTCAAGTAGACTTCAATGAAAACTTGATAGCTTTATACATATTGGCACGTGTTGAAAACGTACGATCAGTGTCGTTACGTTAGGTAGGCGTCCGCGCGGCGCGTCGCGTCGCAGGTACGTCGGTGGCGCCGCATGGGCTTCTGCCAGATTAATGGATCATTGCCCCCTCCCTCCCCCCACACATCCACCCCGCAGATGCGAAACTACTGTTCGACGACATAGCTCCTTCCTCCGCGAGATATATAGCCTTCGCTCTCACACTGAACACTTCACGCGTTCTACTTTTAAAACGAACTGATAATGGTGACCCAGTGAAGACTATCATAACCCGTCCGACCTTCAATCTCAACAAGTAGCAAAGTTACATTTATGCTCGATAAAACACTTCGAAACGGCTCCTCGTAAATCATGAAGACATCGAAAGTTAGCCGCCGAGCACTTAAAGTTTAACGGACAATAATAACTGGCGATGAAAAAAAGAGATACGGCCTCCGTTCGGTGGAGAACTGGGGAATAAAAAGTAATGTGGCAGTAGTTGTAGAAGGGCTAAGTTGGTGAGTGGGTAAGTTTTGAGGGATGTTGTAATGAGGCGCGGGGGACAATCGATAAATTTGAATGTTCTTCGGCGCCGCTGAGCGACTTGCAACTTTTTTCGGCAGCGGGGGGAGCTCGCGCCACCGCGACGCCACTCCGTAGGGTCGGGCCTCCACTTGTGACAACTAGCTTTCTTTTTTTATTTTAAGTGTACCTACTACGAAAATTATAAGAACGTAGCATTTACTTCACAGAGTGCACAGTGAGATCTGTGATTTGCATGTTCTATTTTAATCGATCAACGGTAATCGACCAATGCATACAAGAGCCTTGAAATATATCAATTTGTGTCATTTATGGTCAGGAAAAATATGTAAGTTATGAATTAAAAACGCATTGCTAGATGCTCGGCTTCACATTTGATAGGGTTGTGTATTCCACAAAAGTAAACGATTAAAATTAAAATTAGCACATTTTAGATATGAGTAAAAACTTTTATAGTACGTATTTATTATCTAATGATATAATAACGGTACGTATATTATTAATCTTGATAAAATTATCACATTTAGCACTTAACAATTAAGATAATATTTTTTATTATTATCAGATCACATGATCTAATATTATTTTACGAGTAGGTATCATAATGATTATACATTAAAATATTTATAATGTTTTTTAAAACAATTTAATAATACTTCCTTTTTTTCTAGGTTTTTTTAAATTAAAATCTAATTAAACCAATTGCAAGTCTTACTTTAGTAAAAATACTAACCTATTAAGGTTATTATTATTTAGTTTGATTAGCAAGGTAATGTATAGAAAAACATAGTATCCTTTTATCGACCCGGTTAGTGTTTGGGTCCGCCTAGTGGAGTACATACTTATAGTTTAAACTACTTATAGTCTTTCCCTTTGGGCTGTTGTTACGAAGCCTTTGCCCTGCAGTGGGATAAAAACTACCACGACAGTCTCTTAAAAGAAAGAGACATAAGGCATAAATTTAAGTTGCTCTCTACACTTTTAGCATAAGTAATTAGACAAACTAGACGATAAACACCCAAAAATTTTAAAATGTGATGTTGTTATTTATACCACAGAGTACTATAATAACTTTATACTATATTAATTTTCGATTCGTTTTATTTATTCTTAAATAAATAAAGTCTAATAAAATGACTTTAAGTGCCAACCCTAATCTAAGCAGGTAAGCCAGTATAGGCGAGCGCGGAAGTGATAATCTTAAAAGTTAGATTGACATAGTTCTGTCGTATAAAACTGTAGCGAAGTTACAATGTCAGCCATGAATATCTGTACACTGATTTATAGAGCCTGGCACTCTTTCAACTAGTAATTGGGACGGAATCCGTAAACCGGTGGAATAGCTAGCTTTTTTACGGCGCCTCGTATATAGGTATTTGTATCTATGTAAGTTAAAACATGTTACGTAACGTTAGTACGTAGCGTAGCACGTTTGTTTGAATTATTTGGAGTATGAGTAGAATAGATAAATGATGTTCGCTGTATAGCTCTTAGGCCGAGATTTCGAAGTTTTTTGAGCCCGTGCGGGTCGAAAATGTATGAATTTTGACTTATGGGAGTTTGTATGACTTTAAAAACGTATCTAAATCTTGGCTTTCTATTGCATTTATTTCTCTTATACGATAACTGAGCTGACCATCAGCTCAGTTCATTTTCATGCTTCAGCTCATGTTCATCACTCCACCTACCTGACAATGTTAGACAAAACTATGCAAAGGGATGGAAACAATACCATAAAGCCTTGTCAGACGTAAATAGTTTCTGATTTTTAGGGGCTATAGGTTCAGACGAATATTTTCTATGAGTAACGCGATTGCCCAGCGCTCCAAAAAGTGCGTGCGTGTGCCGTATTTTCGATTAAAAAGAATTAACAAAAGTACTTTTTATAGTTTTTTTTTAATGATTTCACTAAATAAACTAATGGTGAATATGTGAGTATAAATACACATAATGGAAAACTATTTTAAGTTCTTTTAAAACGAGAAAAATGTTAAAATGTAATACATGAAAATACGTCATCTTTGTGACGATTTTCTATCGAGTGAAGTAATTCCAATTGTGTATTCAATTTATGATTTCACTAAATAAACTATCCAAGAATACTGAGGTATGACTTTGTTTTCGATAAATTGTATAAATCTAGTCGAAAAATGTAAAATAAAAGATGCCTCCAAGGTATTTCGTCCTACTATTGCACTTTAGCAAATGATGGCTAAATAATTAATTATGTACATGAAAGTATAAATTAATTGCATCTATTTAAGTGACTTCAACGAAAGTAAGTTCTCAATTCGTCTGTTTTGCGTATGTTCCACTATAACTTCGACACTCCTTAACTGATTTGGATGATTGTTTTTCGTTCTGAAGGTCTTATCGCTGAATTGGCCCATTTCAATTAGGTGAAGATATGATGGAGTGCTTCTGAGAAAGACAATGAAACTCCTCAAAAATCTATAGCAAATCATCACCGATTTAAGGAATTATTTTGTATTGATTTATCCCTTGCATATACAACTGATATCAATATCACATTTATTTGTATAAATATGTTCAGAAGTCACTCTGATATATTATATAAGGAACCAAGTTGTCCGGGGTAAAAATCTCTATTTGTAAGAGAAAAAGTACTAAACTAAACTGTCTCATAACTATAGCTAACAATTTCGTTCCAATAATTTCTTCAGGCACTTGATTTTATGAAGAAAACTTTAGCAAATTCCATAAAAAAAGACATAGTGCTCCTGATACAGTTAATTTAAGATATTACATCAGCGTAGGTGAAACAAGGGTAAAGTTCGCTATCTAGAACGGTCGCAGCAAACTTACTACTCAGGATAAATTAGAACTTCCCTACAAAGGAGAATGGATTAAAACTAGTTCGTGAAGTGCGGCCCTGGGAGCGAAGAAACTTTCAATTTTTATGACAAATTCAATTATGCGAGATTTATGCGTCTCCGTCCCACTAAATCCGTTCCGTGTTGGAGGGAGGGAGACGGTTATGGCTGCCGGAACTAAGCCTTTGATAGCTAAGTTTTCAATGTAATTTGTAAATGCATTTTGTTCACCAAAGTGACATTAGTGTCATCTACTTTAGTAATTTCGAATAGATTAGTTCAATTTATTCCTACTTAACGATTCAAATTGAATATTCTATGACAGAAAACACTTTTCCGTCACTTCGATTTAGATTAAAGAAAAATGTCTTTATCTATATTATTATTGTAACTTATTTCCCAGGTCAAGAAAATTACAATAATAGCATGTCACTTTTAGATTACCTAGCCAATTTTGTAAAATGACCATTTTTTTTGTTTCTAGGGGATCGGTAGATGGCGCTACACGGTCTGCGCGAATAAACGTCAAAATTTCTAAATTGGTTTCTTTAAAATAATATTCTTATTCATAAAAGGACTACAAATAATGTAATCAGAAGCATATGCTCACGACTATATTCCACGAGGGGGTAGTCTGAGATATTCTGAAACCTCAGAACATACACGTTTCACTAGTAGTACCGAAACTCTGTCCCATTGGACTCTCACTGTCGATGGACTCATTCTACTCAAGAATACAATTATTTTATTTTATTATTTAGTAAATAATAAAATAAAATGATAGTATTCTTTCAAATGCCAAAGCATCTTTTAATGGAGTAGTTCATAATTTCGATAATTTGAAACTGTTTACGTCTGACATGCCTGTATGGGCTCGATCCCTTGGCCTTTAAAAAAAGGCAGACCTGGCATCTTGACATGATCTGGCACATGTCTCTAAGGAGCGATAAACATGCCATCTGTTAAGTTTCCTAGAAAGTAAATTTAAAAAAGAAAAGAAAAACGCTAATTCAACAGAAACTCGTAAGATGTTAGAAGAGCTAGAGTCCGATAGCGCTTCATACACCGAACCCCATTACCGATAGAGATCTCGCGACATCGGTGGACAATAAAATGGTTCCATCATATCTGAAACTTTGCCCCATAATGAAGCGTATGGGGCAAATGGTTTACGACAGTAGTCGGCGAATCTTTATTGGTAGCGGACCAATTTAGATAAAAGGAAAGAGCTTTCGCCCTGAAACACCAGAGATAGCAGTCTTAACTATCGCAAGTTAGCGGTAGTTAATCCCCTCTGTTCGCAGATAAATCAACAGTCGAAAGCTATAAATTTTGGCTGCTCACCGTAATAGGTGAAAACTATTAGCTTGCGAGTAATTTACGTGCTGACGAAAAAATATGAGCCGGTTTGTAACGAAATGTGTGCAAGTATATTTCTGCGTTACTTGAAGTCTGCCACCCACATGTGCTTGACGGAAAGCAAGCATATACAGGATGAAACAAAACGCCCGAAAATATCTGATTGTGTAGAACTTTGTAAAATATTTGGGTGGAAGGTTAGATTAAGACACGATGGGGCTGGGATAGTCTCAACGCTAAAAGCCCCAATACAGGGTCCTTAATTTGTTTACACTTTTTTACGGGATGATCCGACCGTCAAACTGTGCACCTTTCTCTATGGGACTAAAAAAAAACACCTGTCCAATACATTTGGCTTGAGTAGATTTGCAGTTTTCTATGGAACAGATAATTTTAATTTCCTGATTTCGATCTTGGGTTGATCCCATAGAGAAAGCTGTTTAGTTTGGTGGTCTGATGATGAAAGATTGTTACACTATACTATGACGGCAATTGTATAAAAATAGGGTCCTTCTTAATATGCTGAAACTTTTTTAAGAGGATGATCAGAATGACATACTGAACAACTTTCTTTATGGCACCAACATCGCAATAGCGAAAAAGAATCTGTTTTTCCGTACAAAATTGCAAACTTATTGGAGCCAAATGTATGGTACAGCTGATTTTTTTTCTCGATTTCGATGTTGGTGCCATAGAGAAAGTTTTTCAGTTTGATGGTCTGATCATCCCCTTAAAAAAGTGTCAGCATATTAAGAAGGACCCTATACAACGTGTTAATGAATGAATGCAACACTAGAAAGTAGTTTGTTTAGAATCGAGAGCAGAATCGAATAATCATGTTTTAACATAGGTAATTTTTTTTAAATTTACTGAACTCGATCTCAACTCACCCTACTTACTACCAAAACAAGATTCATAAAATGTATCCACGAGCACGCTATCGTTTTCATTCATTGCTGAAATGATAACAAATAATTTTTGCCTGAAAACTTAAAATGCAAATAACTTTAAATTTTAACTATCAAAAGAATGAAATTATTGTTTCAATCTAATTATTTTGTTAGAAATCAGTTGGGGTGTTTTGCGCTTATTCATTAACAGGTTGTATAGGGGTGATCAAAGAATATTCCATTGTTTATTATTTTGAGAAGTAGAAGTACAAAACTACCCGTTGACATCACTGTCAAAAGTTCGTCACTGCCAGCTGAGCCAGACGTGCTAAGTTAATTACTATACTCCATTTCAAATAGGAACCAAAATTTAAGGTTATTTTGAATTACAGAAACAGAGATTTGAAACACTTCCTCTCAAATATTCTTAGAACAGCTTTAGTAACGTTCAAGATTATGTCGAATAGTATATCTTTCTGATAAATAAATAATTCTTGCAAATCAGAATTGGCCAGAAAGATATAGGTATAGATATCGGTAAATCTTTTGGTCCTCGTTTGTAATGAAGTATAGGTACGACTTCAGTTTTAACAAATTAACGCGAAACCTGAAAACATTTTCATAAGAAACGATTGAACAACAGTTCATTATTGTGTACTTTTCGAAATTCACAAAGAAAAGTTTAAACTTTTCACACAAATTGAAAGGTCTGAATTTGAAAGAAGAGTATGAAACAAACCATGCGGATTTCAAAAAGTTTAATAATACAAGTTTGTAGTGTTATTGACGCTTTAGAAACGGTTTTCGGGTTTTGCTTTCATTGGTTAGCACGTTATATTATGTATGAAAATCATACCTAATTCAGGAAAAGACCTCATTTGATTTAAAAATGTGTACGAAGAAGTGAAAAAACAGAAAGGAAACAATCGCTGAGATTTTATATTTCTTGATTACATTTTCAGTAGGGATACGATTTCAGCAAATATTTAGTGGCCATTTTTTTACCAACAATATATTTTCAAACAAGCTATCTTTGAGAATAGCCCAAGCTCTGCCTTTATCCCATGAAATTATATAGGTATTATGTCATTTAGTACTTTTAGTTGTTGAGTGAAATTCTTTTACGCTTGGGCTTGGTAATTAAGCCGTAAAATTTCAAAACTAATACTTTATGATTAATAGAACCACATTCCAAGAGCTATATAGCAAAATCTTAGTGTCTACTTCGTTACTTTCTTTAAATAACGATAGAAACAGAATAGGGCAAACTAATCGTTTTCGCCATGCGAATCTGACTTCTATCTAGAGATAAAAATATATTTACACATTTCAAAGACTTAATATACAGTCCTATCTTTTACAACAAAATTACTAACTTGATCATGATGATAATCATCATCATACCTAAACAACTCACAACATTATTAATGCGTCATCCTCGTCTTCTCGTTTACTTATTGCAGGATTTTAAAAATCTCATACATACGTCGCAATTGCTAAACCGCCTTATAGTCTAGGAAAAATAAGGTTTGAGATTGCATTAAAGACACTTTAGTAAATTGTGTTTGAAATAATATTACTGTTAGTTTCTAACACTTTTGTCGAGATTTCGTGGTTATATTGGCTCAGGAACCTGAGAAATACCTTAAAATCGATATTAATGTACAAATGGCAAGCTTATTTCTAAAAATATTTCGACTAGCATACCAGCAATAGAGACAGTTAATTATCAATTGGCAAATTTAATGTGTAAAAACAAACAGTAAATAATTTAGTTTTGAGGTTATAATTTTTAAGTCTTACAAAATATTAAATATCTACCCAAATTAACGATATTAACCGTGGATTATTATTGTTATAAGTAAAACGTATTTAACGAAGCCATCCTGTACAAAATCACCACTTTTCCATTTTTTGTTCATACCTAAATTTAATGTTTTGTAAATGTCTTAATTATTCAATAACACAACATAAAAAATTGGGGATTATTGAGAATTTATGTTTTTCAGGTATGTATCTACTATATTCCAAATTCTCACCAAAAGTGCAATTAATGCAACCTACTCCATACAAAAATCCGTAGATTTCCCCGACTATTAGCTCCGAGGTAGCTTCCACGTCTCTGAACTGAATTATCTCCGTTCGTTCACTCGGCCGTCGCATTCGACGACAGTCGGTCGCTTCTACTTCCACCAACTTTCTTAGGAATTTTCCACGAAAACTTACTCGATTGTTCGACGTTTCGTTTTATGCTGCACAGACATGATCGATTACTATTAAAACCTGCGATTTAGCTATCAACTCAAGGTGTGCGATTAATCTCAATTAAAAGAATGCGAGTGTTTTTTAATATTATCTTAGAGTAACTTAATCTCAAAAACCCTGAACTTGTTGTCTTTTTATGATCTTTGTAATAAATAACAGAATGACATACAAACTATTAATATTAATTAGAGACCATTAATTCTAAACTGACTATTATAACTGAAGGTCGTCGTTGAGAAGAACAATTCTATCATTATTAAGGTAGGTTTTGTTATAGAGTTTTAAAACAAAGGCAGTTTCCTTTGTAGAAACTTTATAAATAAACGAAATAAGGAAGCGTAATCCACGAAATTCTAAAGGTGGACTTAGCCAAATCGGCGTCTCGTTTTCTTAGCTTGTTATCTCATATCCTAAAAGTTTAAAACGCAGGAGCCATCGAATCGGGAACTTATTAACTCGATGTGATCGCCCCGTGGAAACTGCTCACGGTAAAATGTTACAGGGAGGCAAAACTTTCGACAAACTGAGAAAAGTTTAAAAAGAACGCTAAGTGCGATCCGTACTTAGCTACAATCCGCGTAAAGATCGGATTGGACGAACCATTTCGAATTACTGAAAATAAAAGAGCATGTAAGGAATTCTATATTGATTCAACATTGTCAGATTGTTTCCAGGTTTATATTTCTGACTTTGTTTGTGCTGCATACACCGCAGATTTTATTGGTTTGTCGTTTTCTATTTTTCACGATATTTAATTTGGTTTTAGGAGAAGAAAGGAGAGGTATAATTTGGCGTTTTATTTGATCTCGAGCTTGAAGATTCGTACGTATCTTGTTATCGAGACTTTCGGAAGTTATGCTGCAATGGAAAGTATACATTCGATTATGGTTTAAATTAGATTTTGGTACCTACTACCATTGCTGGCATTCGATGAAACAATATATATCTAAATAAAGAACTTTACAGACACGATAAACTTGCAACGATTATAGATAACTGAAAGATAATAAAATTCACCTACGAATAAAGATAAAGAGCCTAACTTACTAAAACTTAACGAGATTTTAATGCTACAAATAATAATTTAACGCGAAATAGAATGAATACTAATATTGTAATAAATCACCACTGTAGCACTGTTAGTAGTGGGATTCGGTATGTCATGTTTTTTTTGGTCTTTATTTTATATTTTTAACGAATAGAAGACATCATTTTAAGAAACTAATTTAATTTTTTGCGATTCATCGAGTTTATCAATATAAGTTCAATTGTTTACTTTGATCTATAAATGGTAAAACTAGTCGCGAGAAAATCATTCGAACTGCATGGAGAAAAACGTTTGCTTAATTAAAAACAAAAATCACCTGCCTTCTCTTTCTTACTCTATGCTGCTGGATACAGAAACGGCAACATCAAATGTCAAATTCTGACATTGTGAATCTATATTTTTTCTTAATGGCCAGTTATTTTAATTTGATTTTAAGTTTTCCAAGGATTCGAGTGACGTCACTCGTCGGACCGAAAAACGACTTTATTTTATTAAAAATATCCATAATCCTATCATTTTAAAAATCACTGACATAGAAAATATTGTTATTGAGACTCTTATCTCAAAATTGTTTACAATTCAGCCCTCAAAAAAAAACTTAACAGCAGTTTAAGATTATTGTTTTCTCTACGACCATCCCTATTTTTTTTTAAATATATGGTACCAATTTTTTTTTTAACGATTTATATTTCCTTCACAAGCCGCTATTTAGCCATACCTAAACTTGTATCCTTTTGGGGCAGACAGGTTCAATTGATCGTCCCTTGCTATGAACGTACCTAAAACACCTCTCTTGCCTCTTCAACTATTAATACATTCAATAACTATTGATACATTAAATACATTCAGAGCCTCCCCGAGTAACGAAACCCGAGTTTGTCTGATACATCCAGGGCTGCAATCACGGTAAATATTCGGTGATTGAACCGTTATTGGACTACGTACGAATCATAACTTTTGACACATTTGGTACTGCGCTAATCGCGGTACTGCTCTTGACAGCCGTTAGAGCCGTTTTGACCGATCGCTCAGTTATTAAAGGTTGTCAGTTACATAGAGTTTAGCGCGATGCGGAATTCAGCACAGTTGAATAGTAATTGGAGTGCAATGTGATTAGAACTGAAATTGGATAAGAATCGAACTTCGATGTTTTAACTTAGCGCAATCAGGGGGCTGGGCAGTCAGACTCGATACCACCATTGCTGATGGCAAATTTTTCACTACATGCTCATTTTAGACAAGAAAGAAGAATTCATTCAATGTTTTCTCGAGAGCACAAATATATTTTTCAATTATCCTATCCAACTTATTATTGTCAAAGCTTTTATTGACGAGAATTCACTTCGAACTAGTAACAGAGCGTGTTATAAAAGTTCACAGCATCACAGCGATTCAGATCGGCTATCGCTTCGTACCTGATGATCATAACAAGATGAAACTTTGAAAAATATGGCAACTCGTTTTATTGTGCTAGAAGTATAGGTCTCATGCAGTTTTACTATTGTTCCGTGTAAATTTTTAACAAAGTTCGTGTCAATATTATAAAAAAGTTACATAAACGTTTTAACGGGTTCTTACCGCGATTCTGATTATTTGAGCTCCCAATATTTCGGCACTGGTAAAACTATAATGATCACCAGATAGACGTATGAGAATAGAAAACTCTATTCCTATTTGCTCAGACTACTATCAGATCTCACTAGAAAGTAATTGTTACTTTGTCGTTTTTGTCATGACAAAATACATTCAGTGTGTGTTCAGACTCAAATACTTTAATCTACATTCATTGCAAGATTAATTTCACGAAGTAAGTTTAAAAATAGTTTGAAGCAATTTTCTTTATTGAAATTATGGTGTTTTTTATTTGCGTTACTTCCCTGACCATTCATTGGAATAATATTGTTAGCTTAGTATTTTATACTTTTTAAGATAGCGTGATTATTACATAGCATAGAAATGAAAAAAAAAACATATGTTCGTTCTTGTGTAATAAATTGATTTTAACAATTCGATATACCTAGCCACATTTCAATAATAAGTTACTACGGAAACCTTGCCACAAATGCTTATCTTGATCATAATTGCTGTAGACCTACCTCAATCTTAACAGAAATGCCTTTTTACAAAATCAATAATCAATTTTACTCTTTTATTTTGTTTCAGACCGTGAATTTAATATTTATTTATAAGTTATTGGTAAAGCAGTGGTGGGAATTGATAAAGTAAATTAAAGATTGAAAAAATCGGGCGGCGAGAGGGATTCGAACCCACGACCTGCCTATCCGGGGCATGCTCCACTCCAACAGAGCTGTCGGCGCCCCGCAGGCCACGACAAATTTTTCAATCTATATCTTTGTCTTTAAGGGACGTCAGCGCCATCTACTAGAGTTTATGCAAACTACTGACTCTCAAGTCAAATGTTACAATTAGAATTCATACAATATAGATGTCACACCTTATTCAAATCGAATTTATTGATTCGGATAGGCAGGTGAGTTCGAATCCCCCTCGCCGCTCGACTTTTTCAACCTTTAATTTTATTAAGCTAACATGGCATACATGTAGAATCAATAAATTCGATTGATAAAGTAATGCTTCTTCGAAAGAAAGGTTGTTCAGCAAATTGATAATGTAGCTGATCTGGATACCGATTGCGCTAATTTAAAACATCGAAGTTCTATTCTTATACAATTTCAGTTCTATTCACATTGCAATCCAATTACTATTCAACTGTGCTAAATGCGCTAAACTCTATGTAACTGACAACCTTAAACGTCTGAGCGATCTGTCAAAACGGCTCTAACGGATGTCACGAGCTGTATCGCGATTAGCGCAATACCAAATGTGTCAAAAGTTATGGTTCGTACGTAGTTCAGTCACGGTTCAATCTCCGAAAATCTACCGCAATTGCAGCCCTTTGCCTAAGATTGATCATTCAATCGTCTTCTGCAATAGATTTTTATCGATACTACGTTATTAATTATAGCTGATTTACTTTATAAAACCACATTAATGAAACATTTAACGTAGTAATGGATACTGTGGTTAGAAAATTTGCATAGATTGTTATCACATACGATCCAATCACTGCACTATGCTCAATTGGATGTGGCTTTAGACGGCAAAAACTTAATGTCTAAGACCCATAGTTGATATCAGTGCACAATTGTCGAGTTGTATGAATTTGTATGTTTCAAAACAAGACAAGTGTATGGCGCTGACGTGACCTTCTCGGGATATCTGTTGCTATTACAATTAGCATGTAAATTATAGTATCTATTTTAAGTTATTAGGAAGAAGGCAAAGTAAAAAAAATAATTTAAAAATAATATAGAAGTTAATAGACGGAAATTATTGAATATAAATTTTTAATGAATGATAATTGCGGCGAAGGAATAAATAAGCTATAAATTAAAATATTACTGACGTATTTCGTCGTCTGTCTGCACGTATGAAATAGATATGTAATATAATTTATACATCCCTATTTTTAAAATAAATTGTTAAGAGTATATTCAGATAATGATATTAAATAACTTTCCCTAAGGAACATTGATCGACAAATGAGATTTTTTTTGTACGTGATAACGCTTAAAGTGTGGGTCAGTTGAACGATTTTCTATGGGAGGTCCCATAAAATACTTTTTTTCAACCCATGATCTTGGGAATGTTGTTTCGTTTCATTATTTGAATAAACATTTTAATCCTTGATGGATTATTTGTATTATTAGACTGATAAAAATTAATTTAATTTAATAAAATAATTCGTTTGCGCTATGCTTGATAACTCGTACTGAAAGTACTCAAAAACCGTTTTGGACTATCTAAAAAGAGATCTATTTATTTGCTTTACACATTGTGGGAGTTGAAGGTAATGTGTGGAGCTTGGACACTGCATATTTTATGAGCTTGCATCAGTAACTAAGTCTCCAAGTTAATTATGGAAAATGACCGTAGTTAGTGGAAACGATTGGGAACTTACCGTTTAGATTCATGGAAATTATTTAACTGCTAGCTCTCTACCTAACGGTGATTTTAAATTCTACAGAACTACGTATCTATCAAACAGAGGTGACACGTATTGTATCCTATCTATTTTAATATTATAATTAAATTGAAAGATAAACGGATCGATAAAAACGGTTTCAAAGAATTTAATAGTCATTTACGAGTTTTACACACATTATGATTATCAGTTAACATTTTATAATTATAGTCTGTCTAAGTGTGAGTATATGATTTTATTCGTAATTTTTAGGACTAATAGCTTTGCGGCAGTTATTGAAAAAACTAATCGAAGTCTAAAATGTACGAATTTTGTAGAAATTGGGCGAACAAGAACAAAACCCGAACGGTTCCTAAGCTTGAACTCCGAACTTAATATGAACAGTATTGTACGTACTACGTAGCCATAGGGAGGTATAAAACGCGTGAGATTTATATAAGTACATGCATAGCGTCGAATCATTGCTTACACACGTGCCAGTTTAATGCAATATCACCTTTATAACCTTGCCAAAGAGTTTGTTGACCTAAGTAGTTTATAAATCCCTGGTAGATATAGAGCTTTAGTTCATAATCTATATACATGTACATAAATCACTTGACTCAAATCCAAGCCATTCCATCGAAACCCGAAACCAATCGAAACCTATCGTTTTGTTGTAATCCAACAATTTCGATACCTATCGAATAACAACAACCCGAATGGTTCTGATGCTTGCAATTAAATTAATTAAAGTTGACTGTTGTACACTTTTTCTCAACTGATAGGTTGCATTCGCAACCGGTAAGATACTTTCGGCCACATGGACAGCCTGCAAATTAACTTATAAAATAAATTTGCGATTATAATAATATTCGAAACTGCTGTAATGACTTTTGAAACTGTTGTTCTTCAATTATTTTTAAAACTTACTCAATTCTCTCAATTTCAATTTACATTTTATTCGTTGACGTTTGATTCTTATCAACATCAATTATCAGACATATAAGATAATTTCATTTCTTTGTACAGGTAGCTACAGTTACAGTTATTGTAAGTAGTTTAACAGTGGTTTTACTGAACAAAATAATGACAAACCTTTTGCGGTTAGATAAAACAGCAAAGTACTTTATCAACGGCGCCGTAAGGATAAAAATAGAATGTGATTCGTATTGAGAGCCGTCCTTGTGGAATGGTAATGCGTTTAGGAATGCCGAAATGTTGAATTAGTTCGACATACGAAGTCCCGCGTGTGGAGCAATATTCATCCTTATGACGTGGTTATGTGGGGTTCCGACACTGCCGTCTAGTTTGTAATTAACTATAGAGTCGATGATATTTTTTGTGCACCTACCGGTACACGTTTGGCGAGTCAAGGCCGTTTGTACCGCGTATCGTATCCGGCTTTAGAATTCAGAATCTGGTTGCTAGCTGCTACCGTTTACCATTCTAGAGAATTTCTAACTAGCGAGAGAAGCTTTTTAAATGGTTGCTGGTTCTGTAGTTTTTAAATAATTGTAGAAGCTTAGCGTATGAATTAAAATTTTATAATAAGCAAGTTTATAAGTAGGTACTCTAAAGGAAAAAAGGTTCTATGGCTCCAACACTTTTTTTATATAGAATGCATAATCAATAGTATCCTATTAAACACTATCATTTATTAATTACTAGAAAAATGATAAGGGTTTATGCAGATAAAAAAAACTAAACAACTTTCCCTAAGGAACATTTATAATAACCACTGTAAAAATTTCGATATATTTCAGTGCAAATACAATTTGAATGTTTTAGGCATTGGTTTTAGGTAGGTATTGCAGGCAGGACCAATAACCAAGAAATAGGTATAGGTATGATCTGTAATTTTTCTTTGTCCCCGTTTGAGATATGTCATATAACATTCAAATTATATTTGCTCAAACAAAGTTATTACAGATGATTGATGATTAAAAGACCCATGTCTCTTAGGAAAAGGAGTTTAAATTCATTATCCAAATCATCAACCTATATTACACGTCCTACTGCAAGGCACAGGCCTACACTATGGGCGTTAAAGTCCACCACGCGTGTCCAATACTGATTGGTAGACTTCTCATACGCATCAGAATTTCATCTTCAGCGTATAACTGTTTCCACGCGATGTTTTCCTTATCTAAATACGACATTAAATTTTTTCCAGTACCTAATTAAAAATAAGCGGCACAAAGGATACGTTTATGTGATTTTACGTGATAACCTCATATTGATATACGATTGACACTACTCAAGCTTCGTTACAAACATTTTTATGGCGTAAAATAATCTTTGCATACCTATCACGTTTTATAAAAAGTTTGTGTCATAAAAAAAAATCAAAGCTACATTTTACTACAAAACATTTATGACTAGTAGTTTAGCACATTTATAGCAAGTTAAACGGATAAATATGTAAATAAAGGCGTAAGAGAAAGAGTGGGGAATCACCATAAATTGCACGGAATGCCATAATGCGACATAGGCGTCGGAGTGACAAACGTCCCGGGATCTCGATCGGGGAACGATTGTTAAAATCCTGAGAACATCAAGAGAATCCGTTTTATGGCTCTCCCTGTATAATGTGGACGGCTAATGTTCGGTCGACATTTGTCACGAAACTAGAAAATCCATTAAAGGAAAACTTTTTTCCAGATTAACTAGCTAGCCATGTGGGTGTTCTGAATATATACTGGACTTATAGAGGTATTTCACGAAGAGCACCGGAGCACCACCACACCACTGGCTTTTCGGTGAAGTAAAACATCGTGGGGAAACCTGCATGCTTCAATTACGAGGCATGTATTGTACCCACTGTCCATTATGTGGCGACGGGCTCACCCCCCGTCACACTGGATAGAGTTTCGGTACTACTGGTGAAACGTGGATGTTCCAAGGTTTCAAAATATCTCTGACTACCCCTCGGGAAATATAGTCGTGAGCGTATGCTATGCACCGGAGCACCCTAGCATCTAAGAAGTATAGCACCAAAGATTTTATTTCGTCGCGCTCCGAACACGATCAAATACAATCTTTGTAGAGCAAATAAGCTTTTCCAGGTAGAGCACCTGGATTGCTGCTTTTCGTTAAATTTGTATGCAGGGTCCAGCTTAATATGCTGGCAGTTTTTTAAAAGGATGATCAGACCATCAAACCTAAAAATTTTCTTGGGACTAACATCGAAATCTCGAAAAAAATGTGCTGTCCAATCGACTAGGATTGCACTTTTGTATGGAACAGCTGTTTTTTTTTTGCGATTTCGACCTTGGTCACAGAATAGGTAATTGCCTTAGTCCTATAGAGAAAGATGTTCAGTGTGATGATCTGATCATCCCCTTAAAAACCGTCAGTATTTAAAGAAGGAAAATAATTTAGATTTTTTCTATTCTTTATTATGGAACCTGTAATATATTAATTATAACATACCAAATCTGTACGTAATAATTAGGCAAATTACATAATTATATGACTTGGGTACAAATATTTTTATTAGACACACAAATGTAGCAAATAGTTTCAGGATTCAAACCAGTAACCCATTGGTTCACAGGCACGTCACGACACTTTACTCGATGGGATGGATTAAAGATTTCTTTTTCGACTCCCTTTTCGGTATATGGATTAGAAGGTTATCTCTAATTATCACATTCCGACTTTTTATCGGTCATCGTGCTTCGTTCTTAAAATTTCAAAAAATGTCTGTCTGTAATCTGATCTAATATTATTTCCTTAGTAGCTACTTTTAAAACAGTAGGTTAAAGATGAAGGCTCTTCGTGATCTACCGGCCCTTTAAAAAATTAAACAAAAAATACAAATGGGAAGTTGCTTTTTATGCGAATAAATTTGAAAAACTGCCATTAATTCTAAGTCAAAAACTACAAAAACCCGTCAGCCTTCCTGCTTCCAAAATAACGTGTAATTTTAAATCTTTTGGTTAACATATTCTAGTAACTAAACAGGTAGACCCTTTTTAATGTTTTGTGGACAGCCTTGACAGGTTTTTACGAAAACCTTAGCTTCCGCATGTCGAGCACATTCAGTCATTTTCAAATTAAACGCTTCCTAGACGAATCAAAATTAGTAGGTTATGTCTCTAATTTCAAAAACTAAATTCGCTATCCTCGTCGGTCCTCATCATTTCATTCTCTCCGCTTAACTACTTATTCTAAACCACAAAACGGATTTTGATACGGTTTTCATTGTAATTTAGAGAATTCCTTCCGATAGGTTTATGTGTATAATTATATTTACTTATACTCGTATTCTAGAACCACCAGGGCGAAACTGAGGCGGGTCGCTAGTTTCAATAAGTGAGTTAAGGCTCTACCGCTCGATTTAACCGTAAAATTGGGTTACATTAACTATGGCACTTTTTAAGCAGAAATCAAAAATGAATAATCTACAGGACATGAGAAGTGATTTGGTTTTCGTTTTCGAAATCTATTTTAATTAATAAAACTGAAGAAAAAGAAATCTAAAGTCACCCCGTTTTTCCAGTTGTATCCATTTGATTCTTACATTGTTGATCGGAAGAAAATGAAAATTTACAATATACTTCACAATACAACATAGAATGATTTTTCTTATTTTGTGAAAATTCATAAAAGTCATCTCATTTTTCAATGAAAACGGCAAAATTCTGACCGGAGCCACGCCACGCGCTCGTTCACATCAATTAGTATGGAGAGTCGTGTTCCCGGGCGGATACGCCTTAAGGCCTGAAGGATGCCATTGCAGGTTAAAGGAAATGAGCCATACTCCACAACGCGAGCCCAGTATCGATGTGTGTAGGAGGCAAGTTAGTGGTCAAGTTGCCGTCAAAGTATTTTACCGACCGAACGACCTTGGCCCTTTCAGAGCCACCTCACCTCTACTAAACTACATCATTTTAGTAGGTATACCTATTTTTGATATTTTTTATTTTATTTTTACCTTCTAATTCAAGGAAATCAAATTCGTAAATCTTAAGAATTCGCACCAAATTTGGAATTAATCTAGGTCTTAAAAAAAATTACTTCATAGCATTTTTAGATCTTAATATTGTCTACACAATGGTGAGTGTCTCAAGTAAAAGTGACTTCAACTTATAAAGTTGATGCACGTAATATAGATTTTTTCTAATATTTAGGGTTTCCTTTGAACACAGGTTTCATATGTATTTTATAGAAAAATAAGAAATATACTTCATAGCAAATAAAGCCGAGATGTAAAAGATCATTGCTCATTTTATTTTTCATTAATTTGTATATCTTTCAAATAACGAGAAAATAGCTTTTTAAAACCAGCAAAATATGGCCCGGCCCTGCGTTTACCTATGGGGAGCGTCTTAATAGGCTAGACCGGTGATAATTTCCAATACCGATACTCCACTACGACAACGGGCGCCTCTCAGAAGTATACAGAGTCCTTCTTAATCAACCGTCAAACTGAACAACTTACCTATAGGACCAACATCGATATCGCGAAAAAAAAATCTGCTCTTCCATACAAAACTGAAAACTTACTCAAGCCAATTGTATGGGACAGCTGATTTTTTTTCGCGATATCGATGTTGGTCCCTTAGAGAAAGTTGTTCAGTTTGATGGTCTCATAATCCCAGTAAAAAAATGTCTGCAAGAAGGACCCTGTATGACCCTACATGTCAAATAAGATAATATCGACACATTTTCTTTTAGCTTTCATTCTTGTAGGCTATGGTTGTCCATAAGAAGTTAACCTTCTTCAAACCTACTAGTTCTATTAGCAAAGCTGCGCAAGAATGAGGGTTAGTTACAGTTTTAAGCTTGTTTGCTGAAAATGAAATGATATTAGCAGGGTGCAAACTCGCTACTCAATGTTGGTCCCACAGTGGTCAGTTTGGTGGTCAGGAGCGTCCCCTTAAGTATAAGTAATAAGCTTACAACCTTTATAGTGTACCTTTACAATCAATGTTAAAATGAATTAATTAATCCAAAAAACAATATCTTGTTAATAAGTCACTTAAATTTATTCTTTAAAATTCATCAAGTTTTACTATTGACTAATTAATAAATAATAATTATACTGTAGGTTATGATAATCTAGAAAATCCTTTAAATATTATCTGAGATTAAAAAATATTTTATAAATTACTTATTATTAAAGAAAACATAAGAGCTTCAAAAAACCCCGTCTAAAATAATTGCCCAGACAGATTCTTAAACAGAAATTGTTAACGATTTCCCTGCAAACTGAATTAATCCGATTTACTAAAGCTGGGCAGCATCAATAATCGCTGGCCGATTTTTCCGGAAAAATGGATATAATTTTTTACCCATCATCTTCATTTTTTCCCTGGAGCGCGGGTAAATTGAATTTTTCGTCATGCCTCACTGCACTAATTCGGCTAATGCACTTAGTACAATCCACGTCCGACGTATATGGGGATAAGTGGGTGCACTTTTTCTAGCCCATTCTGTGCATAATTCTCTATTTTTTTGAAGAAAAAAATCCGGCCAAGTGCAAGTCTAACTTAAGCAATTAGTGTACTACCGGTACCAGACTATTGAAACGTAAAAGTGCTTTCAATATTTATGTTTTGGTGTGCGAAATAAACTACCTCATAAAAATTTTCAGTCAATCTTTACCTTGTAGACGACATTTTGAAATATTTTATGAGTGGAGAATATCAACTTAGAAAATCCATGAAACTGTAACATAATTTGAAGGTCAAGGATTTTAAAATACATACATACATACATATGCTCACGACTTTATTCCCCAAGGGGGTAGTCAGAGATATTCTGAAACCACAGAATATCCACGTTACACCAGTAGTACCGAAACTCTGTCCACTGTGACGGGGGGTAAGCCCGTTGCCACTTATAATGGACAGTGGGTACAATACATGCCTCGAAATTGAAGCATGCAGGTTTCCTCACGATGTTTTCCTTCACCGAAAAGCCAGCGGTGTTACAAATCGTACATAAATTTCGAAAAACTCATTGGTACGAGTCGGTCTGGACGGGGATCGAACCATCGCCTCCTGCACGACAGGCAAGGTTACTCGCCACTGGACCACCACGGCTGTAAAATAACAATAAAATAGAATTTTCTGAGCACACAGAAAAATATGTTTTTATTTATTTTCGATTTCCAATAACGAACTCTTAAAATTCAACTTTTTGTGAATCTTCACTTCTCTTATCTTCGCTTCTATCGCATGTCATTCAAAATATTTCCAGACCAGTATTTCGCCACACGGAGAGCCACTTCTCTTATTGGTCCACTGCTATCTATGCCAGACAACATAATTTCTGTTCTTCCTATATTGCTACGGAATATTAATTTGCCCCGCATTTTATATCTGCTTTAAACTAAATCGATTTAATCATTTTCAACGAGGAGATTAAGGTACTCTTGTTATAGGAAATTATTATAATATAATAAAATAATAGTCGTATAAGCTTTGAGCTTTGGCTGACTGACTGATTAATTGATTCCTGGATATATTGATTCTATGCCTATACGGGGTGAAATTGATATCATTAGCATCCTTTTAAACGAAGTGTAGACGTAGTGGCCTAACGCCCATATACCATCCCTGACCCCTAAAGTGTATATAGACTGATCATGATGGGCTCTAAAACATCCCTTGTTAGAGCTCTTGTCCTTCTGTAGGCATAACGTGATGACGATGATAAAACACATTTATCACACATTTCACCTTTCCATGTCTTTGGTAGACATGATCAGAATACAATGTTATCTTTGATACCGGTCTTCATACCTATGTAGGACAATTCCATAATAATAGAGCAGACACCTGATAATTCACACGCTCCGATTCAAACAAAATCTGTTCAAAGATTATTCTATATTGTACCAAATGTACATTCTGCAAAAACCTTCTGTGTTTATACTCAGAAAATATTTATAGTACTGTAGCCCCGGGCAATTTAAATACCAAAAAGGTTACCGATAACCGTTTTGAAATTGTTGTAAGGTACGACATTACTGATATAAGAACCCGAGACTTAAGATCACAAACCGCCTTAACCATATGCAATGTGCTCTACACCTTAGTTAATACCAAAGTCTATCTAAAGTTGCCGTACACTGAGAAAAAAATGCTACGTATACGTTGCCCGTTGCAGCTTATACGTAGTCCGTAAAACGTCCTTTTTGATAAAAATAGTCAAAAACGTCCTTTTTAATCTGGACTTCAAACTTTGTACGGCTACGTTCCATATTTTTACTATTACGTATGGATATTGAACTAAGTGCAGAAAATGATCATATTAGAGAAATAAGGCAGTAACCACGAAATTTAAAATGCAGTCAAATATTTTACTTTTTTAAAAAGGATAGTAGGGAAAAGTTGACTTACGTTTTTTTTAATTTTATAACGAGCTTACGTAAACGGACTCAAATTACCTGAAACAGACAAAATTCAATAATTAAAATCGAACATTGTAATTCCAAAATTTTAAATTCATGTGGCTATAATATATAAAATAAATAAATGTCTTGGAGATTGTCACACATGTTATTATCTAGTCACAATCAAAGTATCAGAATCTAGTCTAGACTTGTACTTTGATGACTAGATAACGATATGGAATATTAGATACCTAAGTACGTATATTTTCTCCTTATAAGCTGATTAGACTACGCTACAATCCCCCTTTTTTTTATACAGGATGTTAAATTAAATGCGTTACATAATTAAGTTGCGTTGTTTCAGACCATCAAACTAAACAACTTATACTACGGGAACAACATTGAAATCGTGAAAAAAAAATCTGCTGTTCCGTAGAAAACGTCAATCGCTACTCGACCCAAATGCATGGGATAGCATCACAACAGTTTTTTTTTGCTATTTTATTGTTGGTTTCATAGTGAAAGTTGTTCAATTTAATGGTCTAAAGCACCCGGTTTAATATGTAACGCATTTAATTTTACACCCTGTATAGCTTAAAAGATACTACTATATAATTATGTACTTATTTTTAGACAAATCACACACGCTTAAAGTAATTTCTAAACGTTTTACTATATTAAGTAAGTACGTAGTGGATGGTTGTCATTGAATTACCACAAAATCTTCTAAAAGAAAGAATACATATTTACATATTTATTAGATAGACGGAATGTAATGCCACCGGTGATGTTAAAAATATCGCACTCCATCCCCCCCTAATTATGATTACACTACTCACGCGCGACGCGACTTCGCCATAGAGAACCTATACAACGTATTAACGAATTTTCGCAAAACTAGAAAGCAGTTTGTTTAGAATCGAAAGCAGAATCAAATTATCATGGTTTCAACAGAGGTAATTTTTCAAAAAAAAATAATCTTAAAATGTATCCATGAGCACGTTAGCGCTTTCATTCACTGCTGAAATGATAAATCATTTTTGCCTCAAAACTTAAAATGCGAATAACTTTAAATATTAACTTTTAAAATAATGAAATTAGTGTTTCAATCTAATTATTTTGTTGTAAATCAGTTGGGGTATTGGGTCTTGTGTTAATTATTATTTTCTTTGCCTTCACTGCATACAAAAGGACCTTTCAGTGAACGAAATCCGCTCTTACTGCGACAAGTACTACGAAATAAAACCGAGTCGCGCGCAAGTAGAGGAACCATACTAGAGGGGCAGGACGCAAAGGTATGAGTACCAAAAACAGACTCTAAAAAGTAACTTACTATCAAACACGTTTTTAACTTTTGATCAGGTCTAACCCTTGGAATATAGCCAACTGACGGCGGACGCAGACGTTTTCACAAGTTTTGCATAAAACTTACTTACAAATGTAGTATTTGACGAATAAAACGGCGTCACGGGGAGTGCAGGTTCTTTTTTTTTCAATCCCGCCACAAATTTATTGGTGCAATGTATATTTATAGGTTGGAAGTGGTAGCCGTTGAAACCGCGCCAATGTCTGCCAAGTTGCTTCGAATTCAAAATATAGTTTTCGAAAACTTTTCTTTTTTATTGAATCTACTTTCGCTTTTGACAATCTGTTGTGTTACGAGTATCGAGAATTTGTCAGCAAAGCTACAACAGCGTGTAGGATTATTTTTTCGTGACGTTAAACATAGGTACTTCCTACATTGCTATATAAGGATCTGATTTCTGATTTGAATTAAAACATATTTTCTGAAACACATGGTTCAATCCGTATATCAGGGTATAAGGAAAAATATCATTCACCTTTAAACCACATACTCTACCCATCAAACTGAACCAATTTTTATACAGGAGCAAACTTGGCAAAACAAAAAAAATCTGCTGTATCATACATTTCAGTCGTGTGCCCATTAGCAGTTTAGTAATGGAACAGAAGATTTTGTTTTTGCGCACAGGTTTGCTAGCATCCATTGTAAAGTTGTTCAGTTTGATGGGTAGAATATGTGGTTTAAAGATTAATGATAGGTACTTTTTCTTACACCCAGTGTTTATGTGGTTAATGTCTTTTGTTTTTAAACAAACAAACTAACCAGCCACAAAAACTTGTAGAGAAAGGAATATAGAAGCATACTTAGCTCGGCCATTATCACTAATATTTTAATGTTAATACTAAAATTATAAAATATAAGTAAATTCAGTGGTTAAGTTGGTAAATGTTAATATGCCTACCTAATCAACTATGCGTAATACCAATTTACAATAAAAGGCTTTTTAAGTTTATTGACCATAAACTTTAGGCAGATAATTAATATATAGGCAACACGGAATCGCATTTTTGCACGCTCTATCTTTTTCTGTCGCTCAGGAACGTCATTAGCTAGAGTGAGAAAGGTCGCAGCACTACTGCCGCTATAGCAAATGACGTTCCTGAACGACACAAAAGGATGGAGCATAAAAAAATGCGATTCCGTGCTGCCAGATGCGGTTCAACCCTTAATTCAGAATTGTTTTTTTCAAAATAATGTCACATAGATAACTTTCTAACGTCATGTTTTTGAATCTACCACCGCGTCGGAAGGTGTTCCGTTGTAGAGAAGATGCGGCCAGAAACTCTACAACACACTTCTTTTAAACAAAACAAAATACAAAGTACACTTACAAAAATTCAATATTACATTACATAGTGTAATATTGTCAAGACCAGATATTTTGGTCATTCAAATAATCATCGAGATTATTTTAACCTTTTTTACAGTTACCTTGTTTAACATGGGACTGAAACTTTTGGTTTGGCAAGTTTAGAATATTCTCTGGTATCTTAGTATCGTAGCGTATACCCATGAAAGATGTGTTGACCTTACTAAGTAGAAAATGTGGGAATACTAATTTATTTTTATTTCTTGTATTGTAATTATGAGCGTCACTGTTTTTGGGAAAGAGAGACAAATTTTTGCGAACGGTATATACAACGTGTTAATGAATTAACGCAAAACTAGAAAGTAGTTTGTTTAGAATCGAGAGCAGAATCTAATTATCATGGTTTCAACATAGGTATTTTTTTTCAAAATATTACTACCAAAACAAGATTCTTAAAATGTATCCAAGAGCACGTTAGCGCGTTCATTCATTGCTGAAATGAAAACAAATCATATTTGCCTCAAAACTTAAAATGCGAATAACTTTAAATGTTAACCATCAAAATAATTAAATTATTGTTTCAATCTAATTTTTTTTTGTAAGTCAGTTGGGGTGTATGAGGTTTTGCGCTTATTCATTAACACGTTGTATGTCCCATAAATACCTACGCATCCATTTAAAATTAATAATCGCATAGCAAAATTTCTAATACGTACTGGACGTTTCCATACCTAATGCTGTCAACGTAATCTTATCTGTATTTAAACATAGTAGGTATATCAGAGAGAGTTGTATAAGATTATCACAAGAGATAAATGTATTTGACTAAAACTACCTTGGTGGTACGATTATACCTGTCATTTTATATTACTAGTATTATCTGTTATCACTGATTATATTAGCAAGTCGCTAGAAAAACGAATAGCCCAGTCATTTTACGGGTTGAATCGGAACTAATTATGTTTTTTTTTTCGGTTAGTAGGCATATCATATACGAGCCAATTTGAGCATTGTATAATATAATTAAAAAATAATCACGTTAACAACAGCCGTTAGTAGAAGGAAGGAATACAGGATGTTAGGATAAACAGTTGCATTTGTTTAAGGGGTGATTGTACCCATGATACTGCACAACGTTCCCTAATAGGCCTAAATAGCCAACCTATTTTATTTACCGAAATTAATCAATCAATAAAGTCTTTATTTGCGAGAATACAGTGGTTACAGTTGTAATATAAAATATAAAAGTTAACTTAAATTGGTCTTTCGTACAATAAAACAAATGTTATTGTGTACTCTACGCCATAGAAAATTCAATGTTATAAACTCGTTTAGTTCCAAGAACTTACTAAATTGTATTTTGGGTATAAGAAATAAATAAAGTTCTTTTTAAGATCAAAACTACTTTAGCTCTGCTGCCAGAAAAGCAAAATCATAATTTATAATTTTCTGTACTTTTTTAAATTCGAAAACTAATAATATTTGATAAATATTATTACTTTGTACTATAATACCGGAAATCATAGGTAACTAAATATAAGCACCATTCAATATATTCACATTTTCAAAAAATATTTTTGGATGTGAGTATACGTACATGTCATATGACCTGAAATACTTGCCTCGCAGTCTCATCATAATATAATATCTTAGCTAATTTTTGTCCGAATTGACACACAGGTACTTTTTAAACTTCTGCAAAGAGTTTTCATTCACTACGTTTATTTCTAACGTAATAAGTTTCAATGGAAAGTAGACCTTATTAGCTCCTTGTACAACATTGAATCTGATCGATATTTTTAACCATTTTAACAACTGTTTTTTGAAAAAGGAACATGTGTTCATCCTTCAGATGTTGAGAGTACTTCATAACAGCGTCGTTGTGGAGTCAAAATTATAACTCACACAAAATAAGTATGAATGCTAAAGGGTGATACTAATACGTCATATTTGATTATTGAACTTAGTCGTATTTGGTATGTTTATAGTCAGAGAGTTGGCGCGGTACTAAGGCAAATGAGGTACTTTTATTCGTTTACCTCTTTTGGGTCTGCCATTTTTTAACCGCTAATTGTGCAGTTCTATATAAATTCTATGGTAATTAGTCTCAAAACTTGACATAGCTATGTAATATGCGATGTCTATGTGTATGTATGTTGTAGATAAGATTCTACGCGGAAGTCATTAACGTTTTGTGACCTTCGCTCGCCACGGGACCGAGTTATATTACTGACGCCCTATTTCCCTGATGATGTAATAGTAAATAGTTGAAAAGTTATTATCACTTCTCGAGCAGATGGTGGATAAAGATGGAAATTTTAACGTGGGCGTCAAATACAAGAAGATTTCAATGGCCGGAAGAAAGAGGTTTTTAAAAATAAACCTTTGTAAAAATCGGATTATTTATCTGTTAAAAGTATCTAGAAGACCAAGAAATCTTATCAATCAAAAAGAAACCCTTCCAACACTCGTTTTTGTTCGCATTTTGTACGGTCGAATTTTTAAAATCCCTCGTCACGAAAATGGGTTGGGAATGTTTATCTAGATTGGGAACATTCTGGAAATATATACATACAGGTCCAGCCTAATGTGTGCCACACACATACGAAATTCCGTTTGTGTGTGGCCCGCCTAAGCTTGTTCTTTTACCACGCATAAAACTTCATAAATTGTCAACTACCTACATTACTGTCCTACGTACCTACCTACTTATGTTCTATGTTTCTAACAAAGTAAATTAATGCTAGGTACTAGCTAATAGTTATAGCCCACGCAGGAGCGAGCGTGTGTAAACGTACTATGCGTGTTTACTATCCTCCCAAAATGTCATCCAAGCTGTCAACAATGGAGCACAAACCTCGAAAGGTTCTCAATCGTAACTTACAGTATTTTGTAATACGTTACGTAAAGTAATCCCATGTACAGTAACTGATAAGAGGTTGTTATCTAAAAAGGCGCGAAGCTTCTCGGAGGCGAATGCCGGCAGTGGCACTACTGTGGCAGTGGCAAGGCCGTAGAGCACGTGGCCGAGGCGCCTGTTGCTAGTCACCTCCTCCTCTTCAAACTTCCCCCCCTCTAAAAGCGACGTTGCCGCTTCGACGCCCAGTTTTGCTAGCGTGTGAATTTGACAGCTCCAAATGATTTGGTTGGATGTTGATGAGCGATCATATCTTTCGGAGCTTTGTATTTTTTTGAAATATTTTAGTACATACCGTACAAAAAGATTTTGTTACCAAATTATTCTTTAACAGATATCTAACACTCGTACAGGAGTGCGATTTTTGAAACTCATTCGTTGAACTCAGCAGTTGAAAATGTCAATATTACTATGGAGTTGACTTTTAAAAATCATACTTACTATAGGAGTGCGATTTTTTAAAGTCAAATCAGCCGTAGAAAAATGCAGATCTTATAGAGATAGTAGAGAAGTAATTTTGTCATTTTCAATTGCTGAGTTCAAGTAGGAAAAGAATAAATTACTATAAAGATTATGCATCCTTCGATCATGATTTTGAACGTGTGACTATTAAAAATCCCACTCCAGAAAAGCAGAGCTGTATGCAGAAAAACTTACGAGGAGTCACGAGGTGGCGAGTCAATCTTTGCAAAAGACAATTTAAACAGGAAGCCGATCTAAATATAAACGTTTGCTGTTGTAGGTAGGTACCACATGATAATTATAAGGTACCTACGTTATTTATATCAATAGCAGATATTCACTGTTCTATTGTCTGCGCTATTACAGCTAAATCTAAAATACATTTCTGCAATAATTGCGTTTAATTTTGTCTTAATAAATTTAATACCTTAATAAAAGACCCGTAATTTCTCTAAAAGTTTATAAAACCATGCTATTAGTTTTACGTAGTACAGGAACCTGTTCCTGTTTTCCTAATACTATGTCATAGTACCTATTTGAAGGTAGGAGAAGGAGGCCGAAGAAAGGATGGATGGATTGCGTGAAGGATGATAATAGTGTGTAAGAAAGGAGTGAGTGCTAAAATGACTGCTAAGAGAAGATGAATGGAAGAAGATGAAATATATGGCGCTGACCCCAGATATAGGAAAATGTGCAAGAGTATGATGATGATGTTATATTTGAAGAAAGGTATCATGGTAAAGATACTTCATCATTCAATTTACAAGAGATTATCGTATTTAGTTTCAGGTAAGTTAGGTAATGCAGGTTGTCTAAAAACTCCCTCCAATTTTGTTACTTTATTCTGGGCCCACCCCCCGTCACACTGGACAGAGTTTCGGTACTACTGGTGTAACGTGGATGTTCTGAGGTTTCAGAATATCTCTGAGTACTCCCTTGGGGAATATAGTCATGAGAATATGCATGCATGTATTTATTCTGCCTGACCTTTCTTATGTATGACTGACAGAACAGTTTAAATGTCTAATATCATTTAAGTATCCACGTATGAATCATCTGATTCCTGGTTATTAGGCAAATTGTACGTAGGTAACTTACAATTACTTATTTTATGTGGTTAGGTATGAGCTGATGTACAACGCCCATGCGTTAAGTCATGTCTACAGTTGTAGTTAAATGTTTGCAAATAAATAGTGATTTGCACATGAAGTTACTTATTATCTGGCGTCTTATATTTCTCGAATGTTACCTTCTGTTAGGTTTACAGTAGGCAAAAACATATCTCCTACAATGATTTTATTATTTTAAGTAACATAGCTAAAAAGCTAGCTAGCGGGAAATATAGCTTTGTTTTGTTTTGCAGCGTGTCGAATAGATAAACTACTTTTTTGCTTTGAAATGTTAATTTCCAAAGAGGCATATTTAAAGAAATCGTTTTAAAATTGGTAATATAAACTACTTTTACTTCAATATCATAACAACTATATTGAAAAAACAAAATTTTCGACATAGGAAAAGAAAGACGTACCTTATCAGAAAAAGAGGACAAAGTACCTACTAAGAATGGAATACCTAAACAACGCAATGGTGGGACTGAATGGTATGGAAAAGTTTTAGGAAAAAGCTTTGTCTTGTGAACAAAGGAAGTTATGAACACGCAAAGTTCTGTCACTTTAACAAAATTTTGTAATGTTACACACACAAGAATGGTAGATTTTTCCCTAAATGAGTAGGTATGTTATGCACCCATATATTTTAATGTTTTGCTTATAGGATTGAGTGTCCAATAGTGACAAGGAAATAGCGATTTATAGAACAAGAAGGCTAATAGGGACGAATTGTCAGGTGCCAATGTTCAGTTAGTATGTGGAGTGATAACTCTGTTAAGACCTTCTACTAATATTATATGCCTAACTAAATATGAGAAATATTAAGAAGCACGAATCTCGTTTACAGTTCTTCGTTAAGTAATTCAATAAGGAAAACTTTGAAGAACGTTAATTACACAAAAAAAGGGAAATTGTGAAAAAGCAAGCACAAATATAATTTGCTCTGTACAGGGTGTAAGGAAAAGTATCATTAACCTTTCAACCACATACTCTACCCAGGAAACTGAACAAATTTCACTATGGTAGCAACCTGTCCGCGCAAAAAAATCTGCTGTTCCATACTAAACTGCAGCGCCTACTCGACTCAAATTTATGAGACAGCAGATTTTTTTTGCTCCCATACTAAATGTTGTTCAGTTTAATGGGTAAAGTGTGTGGTTAATGATACTTTTCCTTACACCCTGTATACAACGTACGAATAAGCTCAAAACCTCATATTGCACCCCAACTGATTTATAACAAAATATTTATGTTGAAACAATAATTTAATTATTTTGATAGTTAAAATTTAAAGTTATTCGCATTTTAAGTTTTGAGGAAAAAATGATTTGTTATCATTTCAGCAATGAATGAAAGCGCTAACGAGCTCATGTATACATTTTAAGAATCTTGTTTTGTTAGTAAGTAGAGTGAGAGTGCCCGAGCGGTGGTTTGAGATCGAGTTCAGTAATTTTTTAATTTTATAAACAAATTTTATAATATTTTGAAAAAAATTACCTATGTTGAAACCATGATAATTCGATTCTGCTCTCGATTCCAAACAAACGTAATGGAATGCATTAAGACCATTTTATAATTTTTGTCTGATTACCTGTTTGTTTTTAAGTGATGTTTGCACAACACTTTGGATTTTGGATATACGTTATTATAATAAGATACCAGAGAATATTCTTAACTTGACGGACAAAAAGTTTAAGTCCCATGTTAAACAAGCCCTTTGTAAAAAAAAGGTTACTATAAACTCGATGATTATTTGAATGACAAAAATGTCTGGTCTGGACAATGTTACACTATGTAATTTAATATTGAATTTATGTAATTGTACTTTGTATATTTTGTTTTGTTTAAAAGAAGTGTGTTGTAGAGTTTCTGGCCGCATCTTCTCTACAACGGAACACCTTCTGACGCGGTGGTAGATTCAAAAACATGACGTCAAAAAGTTATCTATGTGATATTATTTTGAATATACAATTTTTGACTTATTGACTTTTGACTTTTGGATAGGGTTTTCACAGAAGCATAGCGCTTAATTTGAATTAGCATTAAGGGTTTGTTTAATAATATTGTTTTTGCTTATTATAGTTAGCAAACATTTTGCATCCTATCATCATCAGCACAGAATAGATAATGGTGTATAGTTCTACATATGTGTCATCGGTTAATTTTTTTCCAATAAGGCAATCACCGCATAGCGGCAGACCGCAATGGTTTGCCGTGCTAGTGTAGACGACTAAACTAATATAAAACTGTATAAATTATATTTGCCAATCATAATTTGGCCAGAAAGCTAAATAGGAATCGGAAAATATTTTCGTCCTAATTTGGAATGAAGTGTAGATACGATGACTGTAGCCGGTGTGGACGAAGTCGCAACAAAATCTAGTGATTTAATAAAACTAATGCAGAAGCTTCTACGAATAATCTAGAAAGTTTAAAAGATAAATAATGAAAATGTGACCGTTATTTTTAATTTCACCAACAGCTAATTTCTTTTCGACATTATTGGTCGACCAATTATGGTCACTTAATGGTATGATTTCTGTTTCGATACTGTCAATATATTTTCTTGATAGTCGCCAATCACGCGATATCAACATCATTTTATTGACGGGTCTGTTTGAAAAACTGCCATAATTTAAGGTTTGGAATAAAAAACACTAATGACTAGTTGTCACAAAAACATATGGACACTGGGTTTAACACTATAAAATTGGCAAAAAAAACACGCTTCTAAAATAATAACTAGTCACTGTTTTATTTTGTAAATATTTTGAATGATAATGCTGCTTATCAATGTGTTTACAAACAATTATTATTCATCAAGTCAATAGGTACCTACTTTCAATTTCAAACATCATTTGGTGATAATGTTGATCCAAATTAGATGGATTTTAGTGACTGCCATTCCAACAGCTAAATTAAAAGAACTTTATTCCGAATGCGTAAACAAATAAAGTTAATGAAATTTCAATACTAACCAATTAAAGATTATGACATTTTTCAGAAACAATCTAGAAACTAATCTCTATGCTTCCATGAAGTCAGATTTTCGTTAAAATATACAGCTTTAATACTAGGATTAATTTAAGATTTGTATGGAAATCAGGCACTGTAATTTTAAAACTATACATTTTAACGAAAATCTGACTTCATATAAGCATAGAGATTAGTTTCTAGATTATTTAAAAAAAAATCATCGACTTAAGTTAGTATTGAAAATATCACCAGACTTCGTTTGTATGGAGCACGCTCCTTAGATAACAATTAATCCTATTGATTGATGCAATCAATTCTCAAAACTCAATGCTTTATTGCGTTTCACAATGGTAGATACAACAATTGGTGTAATCTTAAAATAGTACAACATTGTATCGGGAACTCCAAAAACAATAAAAACGCGGTAAAAACCCGTTAAAATGCTTAACTTTAGCTTAACATTGTAAACCCTGTTGGGTGGGGCACATCAATTTTAAAAGAAACATTAACACCAAGACCATTTTATTTGTAATTTAACCAGTTAGAATCTAACTTATTAAATAGAAATATAATGTCTAACGGTTAGGATAATGTCGGGAAACTGCATAGGTAGGTACGCTGAAAAAGAAATTTTGATGAGCAATGGACAAAGTGTAAATAGAAATAGATACCAAGTCCTAGCCATAGATTTAGAGGAGTAGGGGATGATAATAAAATTATAACATAAATATTATATTCTATGTGCTTGAGTGGGATTCGAATGTGCAATCCTCGGCTTCGGAGGAATCGTAGGTTTTCCACTACCTATCAGGTTAACCGAACCGTCCTACGTTCTTGGTACAACACGAACAACTAATTGGCCAAAGTTAAGAAGCTCAATTACTTGGCTGTACGCGTCGCTAAGTTACCGCGTCGATATAATCGTCACAGCATTCTACTATACTCTTCGACTTCAGTAAAATGTTACAAACTGTGACAAAATGTGACGAGTATAATGTGATACAGATACAATCAGTGTCAAAAATATGACACAAAGACACAAATAAATATTTCGGTAAGAAATTCGGTAATGCGGTTGAAGAAATTCTTACTGCTGCTATGCATGTTTCTGCTGCTGATAAAATTATAAGACCAAGTTATTTCGTGTATGCAAATAAAGACTGAACAACTTTTACTATGGGAGCAAACCTGTCAGAACAAAAAAATATCAGCTGTCCCATACTAAACTGCAATACCTACTCGATTCAAACATTATGATAACAGCTGTTTTTTTTTGTTCTGACAGGTTTGCTCCCATAGGAAAAGTTGTTTAGTTTGATGGGTAGAGTATGTGGTTTAAAGGTTAATGATACTTTTCCTTACACCCTGTATAGTTAAGAGGCATTCTGTCAAATAATTAGGAGCATTATTTTTGTTGATTTAAAGCAAAATTATAATCTGTGTATTAACTCCTATTTTTGGAATCTAATAAAATTGTTGTACTCCGGTAACAGTTAACAGTTTTAAAGCAGTACGCCGAAACAAAATTATTACTTTAAAACAAATTAGAGCAAATCGGTCATTGTTACGTCACGTTATAATATAATATAACACGATTCAAGGTCACACGTAAATACGGTATATGTTTTGAAAATACAGCTTTTTGTAATAATCTAACCTTGTTTTGATTCGGGGGCAACATCTGTGTGACGTATAAACGTCGCTAGATAGGTAATCGTTGAATGTTTTACTTAGTAGGAACGCTACAAGAATATTTGTTACGCTATACTCAGACGGCAATTTTATCAAAAATATTGACGTTTAGCCTAGTCATTTTACTGTTTGAGCCGGGACTAATTAAGAATTGTATTCATTTCGGTATATCATTTAATACTAAGAGCCAATTTGAGTCTAAAACCTAACAAAATAAAAATAAAAATCACGTCAGCCCCAAATTTAAAATTGTATTAATAATAGCATTTATCTCGTTCTCAAAAACCTGATGGATGGTTTTGCACATTTTAATGATATGCCATTGTACAGGGTCCTTCTTAATATGCCATCAAACTGAACAACATTATATGTATATGGGACCAACATCGAAATCTCGAAAAAAAAATCTGCTGTCCCATACATTAAGCTCAAGTAGGTTTGCAGTTTTGTATGGAACAGCAGATTTTTTTTCGTTATTTCGATGGTGGTGCCCCAGAGAAAGTGATTCCGTTTGACGGTCTGATCAACCCGTCAGAAAAGTGTCATTGTATTAAAAATTACCCATACCTTCACACTTCACGGCATAAATATTTTTGTCTACTTTGACTGGGCTATGTCTAGTTATGCAATAATCGGTTTCGATTCGCGATGGAAAAACACAGCAGCGGTTTGGATTCCCGTGTCTAGAGCTCGAGGTCGGTGGAGGTTTGGGGGGCGCATGCGTAGTAGAGGCACTTGTTGAGTCCACGTGGCGAGGAGGACCGGTGCCCCCTGCCTCCTGCCGCCGCCCCAAGAGCCTCGGAGTGTGAGAAAACGGGCGCGACAGACAATCACCTGAAGCGCTAACTCTGTGTAAGCCTTTACCTTTACCATGTTCAGTTTGTCATGTTTGTATGTGTATCGGAGTGATTACGGGGAAGTGCTTTGTTTGTAAACAAAGAAATAAGCGGCGGCAGATAAACCGTACGCGGTTTTCGTTCGCTGTCTATACCTAGTTTATATGAATGTATCTGTATTGTTGAAAATAAAAATAATAAAGAGAAAAAGTTCCGTAAGTCATCTTCTTTTGAAAATCTAATATTTTGAAAATAATCGATTCTTGAATAAAAATAAACACACATATCGTCACGATGAACCGGTAGAGTCTGACGTGAAAACTGTTTAAATTATCCCAACTCATCGAGAAAACCATCATAGCATCTTTTACGCCTGCCATACACATACGGATTTCCGAAATCCGAATTTGTATGGATTTTCCCTTTCCAGAATTCCAGAATTACGGAGGCATCAAATACTATACAAAATCGTAATTCTGATTCCGTATGTGTGTTGCAGGCGTTAGAACTTCAGCGGTAAATTCAATCACAAAATCCGGAGATTTTTCTCCAGTCCCTTTAATCAAGCGATAAAAAGTCACCTCGACTTGCATTCGTGACAAGTGAGCCGGCGCCCGCGCACCGAGCAATTCTTGCTTGCAGCTGTGCAGTTCAACGACCTCTCCCTGCGAGTGCGTCAGCTAGCTCTTTATAAAAAGCAAAGCGAGAAAATAAATGCGAGATAGGTACCTAAGCTAACCGCATCTGTACTGTGTAGTCCTCACCAAGTAGGTACCTACCTACTAGGCGGTGAACGAACCGTGCTAAATAGGTAGGTCATAAACCGGCCATTTATGAGTAGTATTATCTGATACCACACAGGGTTGTATAAAGGTTGAGATGAGAAAATACAATTTTAATCCCGAAATAAATGGTTTTAAGTTTCAACACGTCTTTAATTAACGGAGGATTAAATACAAAGAGTTTCGCTGACAGAAATCTAAAGTGTTCGATATTAAAGTTAATTTATTGATTAGTTTAACCATGCAAAAGGCCAGATCTCCAAGGTTGGTAAGCTACAAATGTCAGACGACCAATAGAGGCGCAACGTCAGTAAAATGTCACAGTTTACGACTGAGTACCCGGTGCTTGGTGCCCGTGCGCAGAGTTCAGGGGCATCGTAGGCGAGCTGAGTGGGCTCGCTCGTTGAGCTAATATTATACACGACTTGTGAACGACCTTCTTGGAATCTTATCTAGGTATCCTTTGAACACAACATCGTACGTGTCGACGCAGACCTGATAGCAGTTTGTTACCAACAGAGGACATATTATAGGAATAGCAAACATGGATGAGTATTATCTCAGGTAATAAAGTTATAATTATAAATTATTTCTTCGTAAATCAAAACATAAATCGTGTAGCGTTTTGTAAATGACATTCAAAAGGTACGCCTTACGGTGTGCATTGGGCATTCCTCTTTTAGGTAATGATACTATTACCTAAATAAAATAAAAAATCGTTAGCGCGCTCCATTTAAGCGAAGTTTACTTATGTTTTGAATATCTGACAAAACCACAGGCACAGATTAGTCTCTAGATCGTTTTTCAAAATGTCAACGTAACTTAACAAGTTAAAGTCAATGACAACGTGTTAAAGCCAAAGATTCCCATAAAATTTTTAAATTAATAGCCTAGCATTGAAACTATATATTTTAACGGAAATCTAACAAACCACCTGCAGACATTTATATCTATATCGCGTTTAAAAAATGCCCTTCTTGACTTTGATTGGTTAGTCTTCAAAAGAAGATTAAACTTCGTTTGGATGCAGCGCGCTCTGGCGCTCTGCAAGACTATTCTTATAAAACAAATAATTTTAGAATGAATCCACTGCCAACCTATTTATGGTAATTGTAGTGGGCACATAAACTTAATAGTTTATTAAGTTTACGTGTGGGCACCACTGAAACTATTGTGTAACAGAGAAAGAATCATTTACTACTCATTAAATGACGTAAACAGAATGTATATTTCAACTGTTTGTTATTTAGGGCCGAAACTTCAAGGTGAGAGTTGTAAGCCACATTGCAAATTTATAAAAGTAGACCATAAAGGTCATACTCTATAAAAAGTTCTCGAAGCCCTGATTGCACCAAGCTTTTCAATATACAGGATGTAAGGAAAAGTATAATAAACCTTTAAACCACATACTCTGCTCATCAATATGAACAACTTCTACTATGGGAACAAAACTGTCAGAGCAAAAAAATCTGCTGTTCCATACTAAACTGCAATAGGCGCACGACTCAAATGTATGAAACAGATGATTACCTTTTGCTCTGACAGGTTTGCTCCCATATTATATTCACAGTTGTTCAGTTTGATGGTTAGAGTATGTGGTTTAAAGGTTAATGATACTTTTCCTCACGGCCTGTAGTTATTTATATTAGCTAGGAAGCTAGCTAAAACTGTAATAACTAACTTTTGACTTATCACACTATCGCGTTCCCCTTCGGGGTGGTCAGAAACTTGATTACATTTACCAAAGGTTTTTACATAAGATATCCACTGCCTGGACATAGTCCTCTCATAAGGATCGCCATAACGACCCGCCCTGCGCTGCTCTCATCCAACGGTTCCAGCCGCCTTCATTAGGTCTACCTAGGGCGCTTTCTGAAAAGCGGTCGCCACTCCAGAACTCTTTGGCCCCGTTGGCCATAGGTTCTGTAAGCAATGTGCCTCGCCTATTGACATTTTAGTTTAGCAATTCTTTGGGCTGTCCGCTACTCGCTCTGGTTCTTCTGCAAATCTCTTAATTTCTGAATCGATCTCGCAAGGAAATACCGAGCATACCAATGGTTCACTTTTTGAAATTTTTATGCTTTCAAGGTAGTATTATGTGTCATCGCTAAAATACACAGTTTAATCCATAAACATAATATTACTTGAAGTTTATGGTTTAATCTGATATTCCAATCAAATTAAGATTAAATGAGATACATCAAATCACAGTGTGTGTGTCCAAGACACAGATGCTATAAAATGTATGCTTTATAACTTAGGCTTGTAATTTGTATGGTGTGTAATGTATATATGTATATATATATCTATATCTTTAATGCGACAACCTATTAACAGATAATGTATTTTATTTTCTAACAATTGATTCTTTAATTACATATATATTTTGAAAAGGTTGTCTTGTTGTTGGCTTTATAAATTTTTTCGTGGACAGATTTTTATTTTTACAGAACAGGTTTTTTCAATAATGAAATTTGAATTGCTTATTACGTCACCCTGTTGACCTTACAACAGATTTGACTCCAACAATCTAAAAAATTAATCTAATTAGTGTTTAAATGTCATCATCAGCATCCCCACAACTGGGGCAAAGGTCTACTCTCAGAGTGTAAGGGCGTTAGTCCATCATACATGACACATGGATTGGTGGATTTTATTACGCAACATAATTTCTTCTTTAACGTTTTTCTTCTGAAATACGACCTAGACCCATATAGCTGAAGTTGGTGTTAAGGCCATATTTTGGAGCAGACCAAAAAGAGGGGCGTGAAGACCTGGATGCCCACAAGGCAGAAAGGCAAATTATGGCTCAGGATATAGAAGGCTGGAAAAGTTTTGGCAGACCTTTGCCCTTAAATGGTACGAAATAGTTTAAAAATAATGTCTTCTTTAACGCATGATGACTTTCTCACGATTTTTTCCTTCATCGAAGAGTATTTACTCTTATTCTTATGGTGTTACTTACGAGACGAGATTGATTGGTAGCTTCTTTAAAGACCTATCGAAACATATAAAATTGACTCTTGGAGGAAGATTTTTGCCCAGTAGTAAAACAGCAATAGCTGATATAATCTTTCAAACAATGTATTAGTTCACTAGATTTAAAAGTTCTAACAAGATAAATCTCTGATTTTGGTACTTAACTCTTTCTTAAAATTTGTTGATACTGCTATTCAGCATACAATATTTAACTCAATATAGTCATAATAGTTCTTAACGTGTCCACTGTCGTATATTACGTATTAAATTAAGCGTACCTACTACGTACTACGCACGCGGCGCCACCCAAGGACGTCAGCCTTTCGACTCGCGCCAGTAAATTAACATGAAATAAATATTATCAATGTAGATACTCGTAGAGGTTAGAACACTGTGAGTTGTTGGAATGCATACCTGATTTTCCTCCTAAATCGAAATTTAAAGTCTACAGAACGTGTCAGACGTAATGGATAAGGCTTGAGTAGAGTGTTATAAGAATAAGAGTGCTCAAGTCGAGCCTTTATAATTCCTAATCGCTTCTATTATCTCTTGTAATTATCTGCTTCTTAGTTGATATAGGTACCTTTTAATTGAATAGATAGAAAAGTTGCCGTTTTTCCAAGATTACAGTTTTTAATTTTTTTCGAAAATGCGGCTAAAATTCTCCATAATCGACACCCTCAGCTAAGATACTTCTAATAAGTTTAATAGGATTATTATAGATATTAAATTTTACTGATTTTGCGCTCAGTAAAATTATAATACATGGTGTAAATGACAGCCTAGCAAATACTGACACGGTAACTTTAGACCATCAAACTGACCAACTATGGAACCACCCTCAGGAAAGGCAAAAAAAAGTCTGCTGTTCCATACAAAACAGCTGTACCTACTCGACTCAAATGTATGAAATAGCTGATTATTTTCAGGTTTCCTGAAGGTGGCTCCGTAGTCAAACTGGTTCAGTTTGATGGTCTGAATTTACCGTGTCAGTATTTGCTAGGCTGTCATTTACACCCTGTATTATTATTTTACTAAGCGCTAAATCAGTAAAAATTTAATATCTATAAGGCAGGCAGACTCCATAGTAAAACTAGTTAAGTTTGATGGTCTGAGTTCACTGTTTCAGTTTGCGGAGGGTTGTCCCTTACACCCTGTATATTGACCAATAAATTTTGGTTTTCCCGGGATCCTTAGTCTGACTCCCACTTGGCTAGTTTTTATTATTATTTGTTTTTAGTTCAAGTTATAGGCTTGTAAATGGCGTGAAAATTAGTTTCTTGTATATGGAAACCCCTTAACTTCTTTATTTACGGTAATTTTTTTTTCAGATAATCCGCTATTTTTATATCAGTTTTATGGTCTGATCATACCCTTAAAAAGTTTCAGCATATTACAGAAGAACCCTATACAAACGTGTTAATGAATAAGCGCAAAACCTCATACACCCCAACTGATTTCTGACGAAATAATTGATTTTTTTTAATTTTTTATTTTTTTTTAAATTGCATTGAAACAATAATTTCATTATTTTACTTATACAAATTGAAAGTTATTCGCATTTTAAACATTTTCAAGCAAAAGTGATTTGTTATTATTTCAGCAATTAATGAAAGTTTTAGTAGTAAGTAGGGTGAGTGTGCCTATGCGGTGGGTTGGCATCGAGTTCAGTAAATTTTAAATTTTACGAACAAATTATTTAATATTTTGAAAAAATTTTACTTATGTTAAAACCATGATAATTCGATTCTGCTTTCGATTCTCTAGTGTTTTAAAGATTTTCTAGTGTTGCGTTTATTAATTTATAAGTTTTTTTTCACGCGGACAAAGTCTTGGGCAAAAGCTAGTATTTACTAATTACCGAAGGAGATATAAAACACTAATACATCAAGAAAAGTTTAGTAATAAATATGGTAAATCATTTCGAGTGCACTTGCACTCAGTTCGTACCAAAATAAATGCGCAGTATTCTCTATACTAATAGTTATACTATAGTATTAATACGTAACTTATGCAAGAACGAACTGTAAAAATTTTTGGGGTTTCGTACCTCCTGCAACTGCAAGAGTCCTTTGTTTGACACAAAGGACTCTTGCAGTTTCGAAGTCAGTCTTTATTATTCTATCATTTATGCACCTCTAAAGCTAAGCTGTCACGTACGCGCAAACCACTGAAATAATATAAAGACTTAGAAAAAATAATAAGAAATATAAAGAAAGAAAAAGAAAATTTTTGTGACGATGTTTGTGGCGCAATCACGCTTAAATAGTTGAACGGATTTGGGTGAAATTTGGTACGCAGATACAATATGTTATGGATTAAAACATAGGATATTTTTTATGTTCCACACAGACTGACTCGCGGGCAACAGCTAGTATTGCAATAAACTAATATATAACCCAAAAACATAATTGTGAAAATTTACAAAATGCCTTTTTAGTTGCCTTTTACGACGAAAAGGGGGATGAAAATACATTTTTTTTTAAATTAAATCACTAAGTCACTTAAATGCTTCTTTCTCGAGAAAATTAAAACGAAAGCTTGCTAAATAGATCAGTTTTAGAAAACAAATTATAAACCTCTTCTTAACAAAGTAGGTCAATGAAATTTACGTTTAGGTTACATTACATGAACAAGAACAGACAAATAATAGCTAAACAATCATTTTTAATGGCTACAGACGGAACTCTATCAGGAGCGCGTCCAACACGTTCGCAGCCGGTTTTCACAACGTCATTAGTGGCACAAATCATCGGACCATTGAAATTACTTCTAATTAATTAACATTCAAGAATAGCCCTACCAAATTTAGCTATTTATTCACAGCATGTTCTTAATTCGCACCAAGCGCACTATCGAATAAAACTCGAAACAATTGGCTCAATTACAACGTGCGATTAAGACGCAATAAGATTGGGCGGCGTCGTCCGGCGACGATATGTGGGCGAAGGCAGGGCGCGCCGAGCTATGACGCGGGCGGTGACGCGCGCGCCATGACGCCTGCACCGCGTTATGTCAGTCGGGTAAACAATTTACTGTTTGTAAACACCAGCGCAGTTCGCCACTGAACGTAAACATGGCCACGCTGCTTAGATGTCAATGGCATACGGTTCTCAGAAAGGTGGTACTTACAGACACAATAAACACATTACCCTCCTTTGCATCATGCAGTCGGGTAAAACGAGCGCCCTTTGGTGTTGTTACCTTCATTGTTCTATTAGGTATTCGGATTTCGGGTTGATGGTTTTATCACAGTCAGGCCGGATTCTACCAAACTTTGATTTATCAAAGATAAAGAAAGAGGTAGTTGTATCCGTACTTATTGCAATGTGAGGTTATACATTTTTGATTTGTAAGGTTTACATATGTGGTTATGGTTTTAAAATCAATCAACTCGCGTTGGTCGAATCCGGCCTTACCCTTAAGATAGGACTTCCTGGCTTATATATAACACCAAAAATGGTTAAGAAGTTGTATCTACAATGCGTTTCGTTTTTGTTTTGCTAGATATGGGTACATAGCGTACCAGGAATTGAGTGAAGTACCTACCTAAGCCGTTGACTAAAGTAGACATAATGAAATCCGATCACCTGCGACAAATTGCAATTCATTACATTCAAGCGACTTGGGTTGAACGACTTGTCTTCAGACTATGAATCGGGCGTGTAAACATGCTTCGAGCTTTGACTAAGGTTGAGAGAATTTCGAAAGATGCAATTTTTAGAGTCAGTTCGTTTTGGATCATTCAAATTAGTATGGATTTTTACATTTCGAGGCTGGAACTCAAATTCAAACTTCGTCTGATTCTCAGCATGACGTCCGACTGAAGTAGACTGAAGTAGATTTTTGATAACGTCAAATCTTAGTAGTTTGACAAAGGTTCAAAATGTTCTATTTATAGTAGTGTAGCCCCAGGACTTTTTAATTACCAAAAGACACAATTGGTTTTGATATTGTTGTAAGATATCGAAAAACCAAGTCTTAAAGATCACAACACGGCGCGGCGTAACAACAACAAAATAATTTAAAACCTTTAATTATTTAATTTTGAGGTTTTAATTTTTTATATACTTCTTCACCTTAGTTCTATACACATACGTAAGACTGTCTAAATTTGCCATACAAAGCTATAAGACCGATCAAAATTGACTTTTTCATCTGGTCTTATAGCTAGAGGATTGGAGGATCTGGAGGAGGATGCTAATGATATCAATTTCACCCTTTGACTAATTATTAAAAGGACTAGCCTTGCGGTAGCATTTCTCCTCTGCCACGGTATAAGAACAATTGATCTTGTGCATTTACATTCAATTTTACACCTTATCACTAAACGAGACAGCCTATAATTGTGAAATAATAACTTCGAACTTAAAACGTTTAGGGTTCACACGAGACTACTTTTCATGATTTTTAACATTCAAAATTAGAATCTAAAGTTATGGGGAATAAAATCCAAAGTTGCGCCTCGCATCACTAAACGCGACAGCCTATAATTGCGGAACAATAATTTCGAACTTATGACGTTTGGGGTTCACACGACACTGTTTTTCATGATTTTTAACATTCAAAATTAGAATCTAAACTAATGGAATAAAGTTCAAAGTTGTGTATCTCGTGCTACTTCGCCCCCCGCAAAAAGTGGCAGAAAATGTTGTTAGTAGAATTACACGCGTAACTAGTCCTGATATAAGTAGTCTAAGGTTTTAATAGTACTAATAAACCAAAATGTCAGTACACCTAGTATACCTACCTATAACTGAAACTAACAGACACAAAGTGTTCCAACAGCTTAACGGGGCAAAGTTACGGAATTTTCCACTATTCAAAGGAAACATTCGGTGGGTTGAACAAATATTTTGTAAGATTCGGTACGTAGGTAGGTAAGTCCTTCTTTTATGTAAAAAAGGAAGGCACAATGCGTAGACGAACAGGGTGGTTTTGTACGATTTCATAAATTGTAAAGAAAAAGTTAACACTTTAATTTTAACACTTCATGAATGTAAAGTTCCAGAATGTAGAGCTCTGGAATATTCTACCGTAATTTATAACGAACGAAACTATAAAACAGGTACTTTGACTGTTAATAATTTCCAGATACTCCCTTAGTAAACAAAATTTGCTAAGGGAGCATAATTGAAATCACAAAAAAAATCTTCTGTACCATAAAATTTAGTCGCGCAGACAATGGGGTGCTGCATTATTGTCTTGCTCCCATGAAAAATTTGCCAGTAATGAAAAAAACACCTGTTTTTAAGTAAGCAGAAATATATGAACAATTACTTCGTCAACGGTTGCGTCTGATTCAGTGGCATACACTCCTTCTCGAACTTTAAGGGTTGAGACACAGTTACCGTTACCGAAGGTGTGTGAAAAATGTCATTTAGTATGGGAAGCCGTACGCCATGTCGTCGCCGCGCTGGTTTTGTGTTCGACCACTAGATGGTTTTTAGAGTTCCGTACCCAAATGGTGAAAACGGGATCCTATTCATAAGCCTGTGTTGTCCGTCCGTCCGTCTATCCGTCGTCGCAGCGTCGTCGACGGACGGCTTCTCATACTAAAAGACATTTTTGTAGCTAGCTAGCCCCTATTTTATTTCAAATACAAAAAAACGCTAGCCTATCTTGAACATTCATTATTATTCAATTGCAATTAATTTATCTATAGCTTGTTATTTTTACGAACGGAACCCTAAAAATCGTATAGCAATAATTCAGATAGTTCTCATCAATCAACTTTCACCTTGCCGTCATAACAGCAAACTGCTACCGGATAAGTATAACCTCAAATATTATGTTCGAATGGAAATTTTGCCACATTCCTGTAACATAAATCATCAAAACTATCTGTCATATGAATATATTATTTATTAATTTATTTAAAATTCAACAAGGTCTCTGGCAATGACAACCAGTTGTTAAATATTATGTGAGTAAATTAGTGCCGCCAATCGCACTCTTTTTTAAAGATATCAGTATATTATACTATAGGTTTATTTATCTTTTTTCCTACTAATATTATTAGTGTAAAAGTTTGTGGCGATTTCTTATTTTGCTGCGCATACCAAATTGAATGCCGAAAGGGGGAAGTCCCTTGACACATTTTGGCTGATTTGGTCGCAGTAAAAAAGTATTGATTTAAACCATTGATTTTAATTAAAAAACTACTTGATTTTAATAGCGATTTAAATCATATCAACCCTGCTTAGTAAAACTCCTGTTTCTGATGGAACAAGGAACCGATATGATCAGAGTAATTTGATCATGAAGTGATTCCAGCTGGTGGCCACACAATGTGAGCAGAGACGTTGTAGATGTCTACTTGATAAGATCCACTCGTCTGGGTAAGAACGCGAGAGGTTTAGCGCACACTCAAAATATCCTGCGTTCCTGTCAGTTTTACCCTACGGAGCCAGAAGGAGGAGAGCCAAATTGGCTATGAGAAACCATCATCATCAGTAACATTACTGGCTTTACAGTGAAGGAAAACATCTAGAGGATACTTCTTTTTGTATCGAAAGTGATATTAGTTCGAAGGTAAAATTGACGAGCAAAACTATGCTATAAATAGGCATAAATACCCTTCAAACAGCTAACTGAAATGTTGTTAGCACCAATGATTATGTTGACGTAAACTTACGTCTTTGTTTTCACATTGTACTCGATGTCAGTTGAGTAAGACAGTCTCATATTTTCAAATTCATTAAATACTAGAAGCAGACTAAACACAAACACATACGTATGTATGTACGTTGTATGCATGTATGTATGTATGTATATGCTCACGACTATATTCCCCGGGGGGGTAGTCAGAGATGGTCTGAAACCTCAGAGCATCCACGTTTCACCAGTAGTACCGAAACTCTGTCCAGTGTGACGGGGGGTGAACCCGTCGCCACATAATGGACAGTGGGTACAATACATGCCTCGAAATTGAAGCATGCAGGTTTCCTCACGATGGTTTCCGTATGTGCGTTGTGTACGCACATATTCCCTGTACGCTCGCCCTACTGATGGGTAATTGTCCTAAATTTTTCAAATCGTGGAAATTTTTGCATTTATTTTTCCGAAAAATAAATAAATGGAAAATATTGTTTACTGTAAAGTTTAGACACAAATAAATAAAAATTCCAACCTTTTAGAGTGGTCAGGTCAGAAACATTGCTACAACTACCAAATTTTTGTTTAAGAATGTTGTTTTAAGCAATGTTAGGGTCGATTCACACCAAAAGTGCAGTGAAGCGCATTTGCTCACAGCGTCAATCTTATCACTAGTGAATAATGGTAGTAGAGAGGTCTGATCATCCTCTCAAAAAACCGCCCGCATATAAAGTTGGACACTACAACGTGTTAATGAATTAACGCAAAACTAGAAAGTAGTTTGTTTAGAATCGAGAGCAGAATCGAATTATCATGTTTTCAACATAGGTAATTTTTTTCAAAATATTAAATAATTTTCTTGTAAAATTTTAAATTTACTGAATTCGATCTCAACCCACCGCTCGGGCACACTAACCCTACTTACTACCAAAACAAGATTCTTAAAATGTATACTAGAGCACGTTAGCGCTTTCATTTATTGCTGAAATGAAAACAAATAAATTTTACCTGAAAACTTAAAATGTGAATAACTTTTAATTTTAACTATCAAAATAATGAAATTATTGTTTCAATCTAATTATTTTGTTATAAATCAGTTGGGGTATATGAGGTTTTGCGCTTATTCATTAACACGTTGTATATATTTGAATCTACAACATTTTATAACACTTTTTATTTGTCTGTGTCGGTTTGCAAAGCGAAGGTAACTACCCGAGAGAGTTTGTTTGTGTGTTTTTATGTGCATAAATACTCTAGTTACATGACATGACATACCATCTTGAACCTTTAAGGAAAAGTATACAATAATTGCTCAAAGACAGTTAGTATTTCCAGCAAATACAAAAGCAATTAAAACTTAATTATATGGCAGAAATAATGTAATATAAATATTTGATAAAAATAATGCTATAGCAGACGAATTAAAGCAAGAAAACGTACAAAGTATACAATTAATTTATTGTAACACACAATCTATTAGGTATATGTTAAATTTAATTTTGCCTTCCTCATAATTAAGTCAGTTTTCCTGCCCCCACCTCCCGTCTAACAGAATGTTAGTCCAGAGAGTTACTATAAATAGTTACAGTTACTAACAAAATCTACATCATTATGATCATGAATTGTCCTCAAAAACGAGTGTGTAAGATAAATGGGGTTATTATGCTTAAATACTACTCACAAGTATGAAATTTATTTATTTTATTTCTTACAGCATCTATCTATAATAAATACTTACAATAACTCGAAAAATATAACCCTCCTTCTGGGACAGTCGTGTAAAAAGGCTTGATTTGAGGGACGTAGAATCTGGAACGAACCAATAATAACAATACTATGTTCTTAAGACGTATGTAGGTATTTAGCATAATCGCTGCTCCGTACCGACCGGTTATGATAATTATGTTCCAATCACATTGTGTTGTACTGTCACGGGCAGAATTGTTTATTTCAGCTTTTATTATAGTAATGTAGGAAATATATAGAAATATGTCTGACTGCTGGAAAAGAATTGTAGGGTGTATATCCGTAGACTCTGTCTACCACCGTAGGATAATGATGTCAATCGATACTCTTATTTGAGCAAAAAGATAAAACCACCATTTGTAACCACTTTGTTAGCTTCGCTTTCTATTTATATTTTTGGAGTGTAAATAAAGAGTAATTTGTGAGAGTTAGTGGTCAGAAACTATGCTACAACCCAAATCTATCAAAACCGTGACAATGACAGATCAATCGTATATTATGTCCTGTTCTAATTTTACAGTTTTAATTTCCTCGTCGACTGTCCACCGCGCAAAGGTCACCAAGTGGGCAGATCATTCGAGCTGGGTCGCGGAAACCGACGGACGATCTTCGTATTCATAGTTTTATGATAAACGCGGGTATGTATCGACTCTTTCGTCTAATTGAGGTCGTGGCCCTTTAATTATGTGGTCATTAATTAGAAGTCTCTTTAGTCTACGTCTCTTAAGGTCGTTTTTCCGATGATCCCGTTAGAGACAGTCTGCAATGCTCGAGAAAGCTTCGTTATGTGCGGTTGTACTCGCTTCCGCTTCGATTTTGATTCTCTCTTTGTCTCGGCCGGTCTCTATGTTTGGCCTACTTCTTCTTCTTCCTTGTCAGCACAAGTTATATTGAATGACAATCACTCAGTTGTGTAAAGATAGCCAGTCAGCAAATGGTCGTATCGAGGCTGGCTGCCCAGGGAGCGCCAGACGAACTCGAGTTTACTGGCCAGCTACTTGGCCAACTAATTTGAATAGATATAAGTTTCACAATAAAATTCCATGGTTTGAAAATGTTCTGTTTATTAATAGGTGGACTTGGGCGACATTCTTGAACTCCTTCGAATGTGTTGCGTAAGGTTTTATTTTTATTAGATATCCGGTGATACAAATTGGAAAATAAGAACAATAATCATATTTTATAATAACGAAGCAGCCAGACTGCAAAAGAGTATCTTTTGATAGGGCAACGCGGCAAGGTTTGCTAGTAATTTGTGTAGTTTTAATTTTAAACCGGTTTCACTAGATAAGATGCGTGTCGTAGTGGAATATTTTTCGTAACTTCATTCGTCTCAAGGGGATAGACAAATGAATATGTTTTACGTTGGTATTCATTTATGAACGCTAATACATTGAGAATAAGGTTTAAGTTCAAGTAAAAGTTATAGTACGCTCACTAAAAGACGTAGAGAAATTTCAACCATGATCAAAGTTTCTAGAAAATGTTATTGCTAAGCAACCTTTTATTGCATCTTGATACTGATTTTACTTTGCCTCGTCTAAATTTTTCCTCGCTTTTGGGCCTATTAGATCCATCTTATTAGAAACTTTTACAATCTAAAGGCAAATAAGTAGAACTATTTGAACGTATTCATATCAAGCAACGCGTAGTATATGCACATCCAATCCCTTGACATCCCTTCTTTGATTGGAGTTAGTATTAATTTACATTTTATGTAATTGGGCATACCAAGTTTAAGGTAGTTCAGGCTTTAGATTTTCGATAAATCCCAACCGTTTCGGTCCGAACTTCATTGTAATAGCGTTGATATTGGAACGAAAACGTTCACGCAATTGTGAAGTTCGAATGTCCAGGTAGAGGCCCAGTATACACTTTTGATTTTCAACGTATCATAAACCAACCAACTCCTATTCGCAAAAAAGATAACGATAAATCGAAAATCGAAAGTATGCAATGGGTACGGAGAAACATTGAAATGGGTAGTGAAAAACATCAGCTATACCACACCTAAGTCGTGTAGAATATTGACAAGGTTCTATAGAAATAAACTTAAAATCCTAATCAATTTTCACCCGACCCTGCTTTGGCCAGTAATCCAAAAATTACCCTGTGAGTATTTATTTTATGAAGCCAGTAAATACGATTTGATTATCCCGATTCCCGCTTATAGCCGGCCGGGTCGCAACACTGTAACCGCTCAGCGATCGCGCGAGTCATTTCACTAAATCCAATACATTTTTTATTCATGAAACGATTGACGTTTGTATGTTAATTCACATCGTAGGTCCCGGCCCGACGGATGAAATATTGAATTATTGCCGAAATTCGGGGATATATAGAGGAGGCCTGCTCGATATTAATCCGTTGGCCTGCGGAGGCCCTGGCAGGAATTCAAATAAATCGAGCCTGTGACAAACAAGACGAATAAATCAATCAGGGCAAGGTGGCGTGCAGGTCTATTGCAGTCGCGACCGCACCCCCGCCCCGCATCCCCATCGCTCCCCGCTTTATATCAAAAGTGGAACAAATTTGTATCGATAAATTTATGGCCAAGGTTAAAACTAAACTCGTTATGAGTTTCGCAAGTGCTAAATTTTATTTATTAGTTTTTGGATTTATTTATTCCTTTCCTTTCTTACACTTTGTGTTATTTAAAATCGACTGTCTCAACATTTTTTGTTTTGTTTTCTAAAAAATTAGTGAATTATTTTATACCAAATTAGTTTTATTAAAAATTCTGTGGCGGAAGAATATCTAGTACCTAATATTAAGCAACAACTTATTTATTTTAGTCGACTTTATTAGATTTACTATAACTAAAATCTACTCATGATTACAAATTTTCTAGTAACGTCTGTTAAAATATTATTATTATGGTTGGCTGGGCTATTGCAAGCAGGGGTCGTTATGTAACACTGCGACCATTGCTGGGCTATTTATTGTGTTCTACCGAAGCTCATCCATATTTTACACATACATCCGAACTATATTTTTTTATTCTCGGGTATGCAGGTTTCCTCACGATTTTTTCCTTCACCGCCGAGCTACTGATAATGATAAATACAACCGTACTTAAATTCCATAGAACTTAGTGGTACAAGCCAGGAATCGAACCGCCGCCTGTTAAAATATACTTAGTTTTCTAAGTAGGTAGGTACTAGATATTTATCCCCGTGCGGGACGTGCTTACTTGCTTGCAGCTATTGAAATGGTTAGTTTTTGAAAATTTTTGATGATTTATTGAATCTACAAAAGGTTTAAGTCTGAAAAGATCCGTGTTAACCCACAAGTACCTAACTCGCTTAAAATGGCAAGACATTAATTGCATATTATTATTTCTATTTTGTTATAAAACCGAACACATGTAACGCATCTTATGATAATAGCTTGAATTAATATTAGTAATCAAAAATTAAACTCCGTTATCATTGTAAGTCAAATAAAAATTACATAAACTTTCCTGCGTTAAAGTCAATTTGGGCCGATACCATTTAAATATACCTACTTAATAAATAACCTCAAGGCCGGTTGCTATCCCGAATGGTCACACCTCTACCACCTTATATTTTAATAGTACACAAACTGATTTTGTACGTTATACATTACTCCTTAAGTTCTGTTTTTGTTATCACGCCGATAATGTGAGTGGGCCATAGTGCGTAAGTCGTGTAAATTATAACGCATTGATTGTATGTATAAATCCGAGTAGGTACTGCTACTATCGGGCCATGTCGCCCGGCCTGCTTGATTGATAAGATACCAAGATGAGTTCTATTTATGTAACACTCGACACAATGGAAAAAAATGATTATTCAGCTGGTGGATTAGGTGGTGGAAATAAGGAACTGATACTTATTTATTATTGCTATGTCATCTCTTACTACCGCTAACATTGTATTTCGCATGGCGAATCGTTGGTTATTGTAACCGTGGGGTGTAACTTGCATAGAAACGCATAAAGATGAGTAGGTATACATATGTGTAGGGTTGACTTACAACGCATCGTATGAACATCATTATACATTTCGTTACTTTTTATAGTAACAGTAATTCTGTTATTAAAATAGTATTTAAGGTCTTTGCCAGACGACGTACAATATACCTACCGTTCTGTATGTAGAACTATATACTATTACCTATTCTGTGCTCCTAGTCAATCTCTTTGACAAGCCCACCTACTTCGATAAAATGTGATAAGAATTTGTATTCTAAAATGCTCCTTTCATCTTGAAATTTGCCACAATGTGATTTTTGTACAAAACTTTGCTCATTTCGCTAGTTAAATTAACTAAGTCTGGTTTTAAATTTACTCAATTTACGATGTTAAAATATTACTTTAAAGTGATAGGTACACTACGAACAATAAAATTGATACAATATGCAGTAATACTTTATGTAACAAATGTCTTACTCATAATTACCTACTTACTTATTTTACGTTTACCATTTAGTCTTGGCTTACCGCACGTTGTGATACCATCCATCCTTATACACAAAGAACATTACTCAATTTTTCCTTATAGAATGCTAAAATTGAGTAACATGGTACAATAATACTGTTTTAATTACTGTGGAAACCGATCTATGCGATGTTTGAAATTATTATTTCGATGATATTGAAGGTATTTTCCAGACAACGTACAATACGGGGTCCTTCTTAATATGCTGACACTTTTTAAGGGGATGGCCGTCAAACTGAACAACTTTTTCTATGGCACCAACATCTAAATCTCCTCCATACAAAACTGCAAACAAAGAATATCTCGTGTGATGGGAAAGACAAATCTACACACATAAAACAGCACGCAACGCACAGCCTAAACCGCTGAAGGATTACATTAGGAGCAAAATATATTCTACAGAGGATGCACTAAGAACTCTGAGGGAATGAAATAGGGTTATGGGTTCTTAATTAAGCTAGTTGGTTAAATAGCAAAAAAAAATGAAGACACTGCGAGAATATTACATCGTATCATCGTATCCAAAGATTTGTCTAGACTCTACGACCAATGTACTAGACCAGGCGCTATGAAAGATTTCGTTTGCAAAACATGCGTACCGCGGTTGGACTTCTGTGCGGAAAGAATGTATATGTCATACTCATTATACATAATTAAGTAATACATATAAATGGGCGTCATACGGTTTTGTTATCGGCCGCATGTACACCGCTGTGCAAATAAAACATTCAGTGTTATCTGCAGCACAAGATGGCGACCGTGTAAATCAATTTAACCTCAATTACTTATTATATTAAGAAAGGTCTTGCTAGGAATTTTCCAACGATTAGAAAATGGCGCCAGATAAGATGACGTAGGTAAATTATATCATTACGGATGTCTAATACAATTAAACATCTAAGATAGGAGGAATTCATATCTTAAATTTCCCATTTCCTGAAGGGATAAATATTGTCTATTCATTGTCTATGAGCCTACAACGAGTGCATAATTAATGATACTAATGATGAGTGACGTGTACGTTGTGGTTGAAAAATGATGCATACATAAACTCCTTATTCCCTTTTGCGGTGTTCAGAATAGAACTAAATCAAATAAAAGATTCAAACATTATTCTACAATGGCAGACTTGAACCCACAACCTGCCAAACCTGACCTTTGTTTTCGTACAATTAGGCTACCGAACCAATACGTCAGACGAAAATTTGAAAAATTTTCAAGTCGTATCGTCTCGAAGGCGCGATTTATACAGAAGTAACGTGTGGCGGTGGCGGATAGTCAAAGTAACACAATTATAAACCTTATAGTGAGAAGCATAACATTGTTTGGAAATTACGCGATTCTCCTTTACGACAAAAACGACGCTACTATCTTTCTCGCCCTAGCAGATGACGTTCCTGACCGACAGAAAAGGATGGAGCGACGGAAACATGCGATTCGGTGCTGGCAGATGAGGTTCAACCCTAAAGTGATCCTATATTGGTGGATTATTCCTCATCAGGTCAGAACAGCCTACGCTTCTGTTGCAAGGCTTTTTCGCATAAAATATTTTCTAGGGCATACAACGTAGCTATAATATTTTTGGATGTGAGGCATTGCTGCAAAATCGTCATGGTAAAGTTACATGACAACCGTGTTCCTCATACAAAATTAAGTCGCAGCATAAATGAATATGGTCCTAATCGAATTAAATGGGTATGAGTAAGGTTGTATGGAGAATAATTGACTTTTTTATTGTTGAGCAGCCAGGCAGCCAGTAATAAAACTTACACAGGTTTTTAGAGGACCTTTCAAAATACATTAAAAAACATCACAATCATTGCTAAGCCGCATCGGAGCAGTGCCAAGTAACTTCTAATTCTAAGGTTGTATGGGTGGAATCGCTTTTTAGCACTAAGACCGCCTTGTATTGTATCTTCTGTATGTCTTCACGGTATATATTGCTGAGTAGGTAATATGTTTCGATTGATTGATTGAAAATGAATTAACCTAAAGATTGTGGTTACTTTTTCATGAACCTTTAGAGTCAAATATCTCAGCTCCGATGCGAGCTAGGCCATAAGTTAAGAACATAAAATATTGTATGTTTTTATAGTATTATCATTATACAATACTTTCATTGGTGGCCGTGACTGTTAAAAAAGTGTCAATACCTTTACTCATACACATTTATACCACATAGTTCCTGTTATCCTAATGAAATATATATAAATAAAATCATATGTTTCTCCGCTGCCCTGGGTACTAAATAAATACGTAAATAACATAGTTAAATGGCATATAGAAGCTGTGAGATTTTGCGGAGGTGTGCTAACGGTCCTTTATAACGGTAGCGTTCATTTGCTATTCAGTTGGAAATGGCGACATCGATACGCCTACTGTCGGAAAATTTTGTAAGGATATAAAAATACATTAACGTTTGTTATGTGGTTTACAAACGTAATATTTTGTGAGCAACTAGCACGAATTCACTCATAAGAAGATAGTGATGCTAGTAGTCTTCATAAAAAATAGCTTTCTATAATTTTTTTAAATTAATAAACTAGAGTTAACCCTTCGACTTAGTCCGCACAAATAATAAGTTAAGTCCGATCATAATCTATCAAACAAAAAAGTTTCATCAAAATCGATTCAGTAGTTTTCGCGTGATGCACGCACAAACAAACAGACAAACCGAAAAACAAAAATTCTAAAAAAGGTTCATTTGGAGTCCGGGACACCTAAAAACCATATCGTCATCTTTTTTTAGGGAAGTACCCAAAGGGTAAAAACGGACCCTATTACTAAGCCTACGTTGTCCGTCCGTCCGTCCGTCCTACCTATTTAGGGCTGTAACTTCTGAACCGTAATATCTAGACACTTGAAACTTTCACAGAATGTGCTTAATTATGTCGGATTTGCTAACAAATAATAAAAATGTTACACTTCTGTTACAGTTTTATAATAGTTAAGATTAAGAGGTTCACAGGCACATCGCTCAAAGTAAACTTATAGTAAAAAATAGAGATACAAATAGAAAAATCATTGAAATTTAAAAAGACACGAAACAATTGAACTCAATTGTTTTGACGTATTAAATTCGATGACGATGCTCAAGTAATTGAGCTCCTTACAAATTATTTATTTCTGTGGCTCGGAATAGACCATCCCATTTCTACTAAGGCATAATGTTTAATAAAGTATAGAAGGATTTAGCCTCGAAAGGCCCTCCGCCTGTCAATCACCACCTGAATTCAGGTGTGAATACGGTGTTGCTGTTCAGATTATGGCCCATCTTGTATCCTGCCCTTACTTTCCGGAAACCAGGGCTGCAATCGCGGTAAATAATTGGTGATTGAACCGTGATTGGACTACGTACGAACCATAACTTTTGACACATGCGGTATTGCGCTAATCTCGGTACTGCTCTTGACAGCCGTAAGAGCCGTATTGACAGATCGCTCAGACGTTAAGGGCTGTCAGTTACATAGAGATTAGCGCGATGCGGAATTCAGCACAGTTGAATAGTAATTGGATTGCTATGTGATTAGAATTGAAATTTGATAAGAATAGAACTTCGATGTTTTAACTTAGCGCAATCGGGCTCCAGCACGTGAACGGAGCTTATGGACGCTGCCGGAAATGATATCGGTATACAGGGTGTAACAAAACACCCTTGCTTCAGACCATCAAACTGAACAACTTTCACTATGGAGCCGACATTGACAAAAAATGAAAAAATCTGCTGTCCCATTCAGAACTGCAGTACCGACTCGACTAATATGTTCGAGACCGCAGATTTTTTAATTTTTTCTCGATGTTGGCTCCATAGTGAAAGATGTTCAGTTTCATGGTCTGAAGCACCCCCTTATGTATAGGGTGTATATGTACTAGGGTGTTTTGGGGTGTTACACCATGTGTTAAAACCGCTCAATCTCTCAATATTTTAAGAACAAGTTGTAAACATATATCTCTAGCATGTATTAATCTGTGAAAATAATGTACCTACCTATCTACGTATACTATACATTTAAAAATAATTGTAGGATTAAACGAACTTACCTGAAGTGAAGTTCTATCCTAATTATATGAAGTACTTAGTCCGAGACATATACCTACTTAGTTATGTCTCGGACTAAGTACGAATATAATGGTAGGATTAAACGAACTTACCTGAAGTGAAGTTCTATCCTAATTATATGAAGTACTTAGTCCGAGACATAACTAAGTAGGTATATGTCTCGGACTAAGTACGAATATAATTATTGTTACTACCTATCTTATGCCAAATCGAGCTAAAATTTAACTTTATTAAATTAACTATGTATTCTCTCTAAGTGAACTGTTTTTTTGCGAAATAATAAATAGGTATCTTTAAACTGATGTACTGGGCTGCTGGAAAGATTTAGAATGACGAGCCTTCGACTGACCACTTGACGTACTTCCATACAGGAATTAATATGCTAAAAGTTAACCTGCAGGCTTAGAAAGATACTTGATAGTTGTAGTAGTAGACAGTTGTGATAATGATAATTGATAAGATAACAAATAGAATAAACGTAGAAAATTATAATATACAGGGTCCTTCTTAATATGCTGACACTTTTTTTAAGGATGATCAGACCATCAAACTGAACAACATTCTCTGCGGCACCAATATCGAACACGCGAAAACAAAAATCAGCTCTGGCTTGAGTACGTTTGGAGTTTTGTATAGAACAGCTGATTTTTTTCGCAATTTTGATGTTGGTGCCATAGAGAAAGATGTTCAGTTTGACGGACTGATCATCCCCTTAAAAAAGTGTCAGCATATTAAGAAGGACCCTGTATAAAATGTAATACAGTTTTAGTGCCGTTCACTCTTGCCGAATTTAAATTTAGCTCAGTGTTAAGTGAACTAACACCTAATAATTTTCAAAAATTAGCTCACACGTGCCAGTAATGTATTATTCATTCACCTCCCGAGGTATCATTGTACGATTGCATCGTGCTGTCTCTATCCTTTCATGCCGAAGTCTCAGTAAAGAATAAGACGCACGATTTCAAACGTTTGCTAATTAACTAAGCTCACAATGACACTGTATGAACTGGTTTGATTTTGAATTTAATTGCGAGGTGTTTAGGTCGTAATTGGTATGAGAAGACTTGGCAACTGAATGGGTATTGTATGTGAGTTTAAATATTAATCAATGCCACGGGTACGCTGAAGGTCACTGAGTTCGTGGCGCTTCCAAATCTCGTGCACAAACTATACTTAACTAGTACCTATTGGTTTTTAAAAAACTTTATCTTTTTATGTACATTTTTGAAATAATTGAACTTAACGCCGGCCGCGCACGCGTTCTTTATGTCCTCAATTATTATTACCTATGACAAAATCAAATCAGATAAAAATAAAACCAACTTTAGTTTGTCAATTGAAATATTGTTTTGTGCGGACGAAGTCGCGGGTAAGCTCTAGTATAATATAATTATGATAGTAGTATGGGTCACAAGACACAAGTCACAACACAACCATAACACATTATTTTATTTTAGTTTTTATTTCATTTCGTCATATTAATATTTACTTGAACTAAATTGTAATGATAATATCAAAATTTTCTTTTAAGCAAGTAATTGATTCGACATTACTACTATTATAGGCGAGTCCGACACGCTCCTGGCCGGTTTTTTTCTGTGGACTTTCATAATCAGAATCAAACAATTTGATAATCCAATATTCATTCATCATTTAAAATTCGTCGCAGCAAGAGAGTGAAATCACTATACAACATCATTCCATTGCGCGTTTTCTACCAACACAACCAGAACCCGGTCTTTTGAAGTCAGAAATGAAATCCATTTATTGCGACAGCGACTATAATCAGTGACACTAGAATTTTTATCATTTATACCATCGTGTCAGCTCGGATTGAGATAGCGCCGCCTGCTACTGCGCAGTACGACAAAAACGCTATACGTTTCTAAGAAAACATAATCGTAAGGTTTATATAAGACTGAAGTTTTGGGAAGGATAAAACATTTTTAAATACCAATTTAGATTATGACTATTTTCCTGTTTCGACTAAAGAACATTACTTTTAATCAGTTGAAACTTTGAATTTCACGATAACGTTTATTGATTGTTTTTAATAACAATGTCTGTCGCCCTATTAAAATACTATATATCGCGGTAACTTTGAGTCTACAATATAGTTACAGAGATGGCTTCGAAAAACCCTCTTTTTCCCATCGTTAAAAAGTAATCTGTTTACTAGATTCCTATCTGTTAATTGACATTGTAGAAATAGCTCGATCACATTTCATTGCCACGGTGTTACAGGATTGAATAAACATAGCTTCTATTATATTGGCAAGAACACGAGCAAATGTTATAATATTTACATAGTTATTAATTAATTATTTACGCTACTCCACGTTTAAGATCATGTGCAATCGGTTTACGTTTAAGATTTAAGAATAAACTGATGAAATATTAAAATTTTAAAGAGTACAATTTAGTCGGTAGTGGATGGCGAGATGCCATAGTATCGCACTAAAGAGCGGCCACGACACGATGGACTACCGCCAACTGAATCACTTGAGGAATGCCCTAAAAAATATTGTGCCACAAAATAGCTCTCACTTCGGTCTGGTCTAATCATCGGGAACTATTTTGGAGGTTCAATGATAATGGTTACTGACAGAGAAACTGGTGGTTAAACTATATCTTCGAAGTAGCACTGACAAATTAGGTCATTATGCGTCGAGAGCTGTTTTTTAAATATTTCGCAGTCAATCTTGTTGAAAAAACAACTGACTTACACAACATAATACAAGATTAATTTATGACTTTGTTTATGATCAAAACCTACGAATGAAAACAAAAGCTTAGGTACCTAATTGAACTTCGGTGAGTTAAATCACAGAAACGATGTATTAGTCAATATTTGTGATGATAGTTGCCGGAATTTCTTTACTCGTGATGATAACAATGAGTAATCTTGAGCAATGTCCTGCAAATTACATTTCAATAGTAACCGTAGCGCCCTTTACGAGCACTTGCATGCCCTCTTGATGTTATGACGTCAATCTCAACGCTGAATGACGGTCAACAGCAATTAGCAGCTCTAATACCTTCAATTATACTAATCTAATCTTACGTAAAACTTACATAACTCTTATTATAATTGTAATTTAGAAATCTGAATGTGTGAATTGTTACCGCACTATTGAACATGGACTTCATATTTAGTGCATATTGTTATCATATATCAACTAATTTTAAGAACTTTTTAATTATTTCTATATTGGGAACTGGAAGTTGAAGAAGTGGGAGAAGGAAGCCCACGTGAGCGAGATTATTACTTGTGCTCAAAGACGTGCATTTCGAAATTGAAACACCTTGATTGGCGCGTGCGTCTGATTTGAATGTGTGGTAAATATTGTCGGTACTGCTCGTTTAGTATATTAGAGTAGGTAGTATTTTCTTTTTTTAAATAAATGTTTGTAATGGCATTTGGAAACTCAATCTTGACTCGTGAGGTCCGGGGTCGAACCTGCGCGGATAAAATATACTTAAAAACCGACTGCTCTGTGAAGGAAAACATCGTGAGAAATCTGCATTCACTGAAGAAGAAATTCCGATGCGTCTGTGAAGTCTACCAATCCGTATTAGGCACGAGTGGTAAACTAAAGTCCATACACCCTCCTTGAGGAGTAGGCCTTTGTCCTGTAGTGGGACGTATATTATAGGCTGTTGATGATGACGATGATTAATGGCATTTGTATCCAGCACTGCATTTTTGCCAATGTTAAATGAGTTTTGGGAGTATCGTAGGATTGTTTTGGATCGTGTGCCCAGACGGTTTGAACGCTGTCATATTCAGGGCGTAAATTGAATACCTGAGGGGCTAGGGGGTCATGAGAGATTACCAACTAATTATCAACTTTCGCTAATTCAATTCAATTGCTATTCAATTTACACCCTGAATAAAACAGCGTTCAAACCTTCTGGGCAAATTTTTGAGCCAATACAATACGACGGAGCTTGAGATGACAGGCTCGAATGCGAATGACACACACAACCAACTTGCAATGCGACTCCTGGTTTGTTTATACTCAAAGGCTATATTAAGGGTAGACTTAGGGTGTCACGGATCAGGGGACAACAGATACTAACCAAACCTTAAATGGCGCTTAGGCATTGGGGCCACATTTTTCATGCTCCAATGGTTTTAAGTACAAGATTACTAGCGTATCGAGAAAGACGATGATTGTTGCACAATAGAGATGATGCAAAGTTTTGTATAATTACTTTTTAGGAACTGTTTGATATCTTAAATACTAAAGTGAAATAAATTTTTGAAATTTTTCAAAGACAAGGAAATATAAGTGTTTAAATTTAACTATTAGAGCGATTCATACAAATCATGTTTAAATCGCTTATAACTTTTTTGTTTTCTCTTCGATTGTAATTTCGTTTGAAAATTGTGTTATTAAAAGCCTTATATTTAAATTTTTCATAATATATGAATTTACAGGATTTGTCATCATCCCTATTCGAGTAGCTTCTGTCCTTCAACATTTTTTTTTTCACTAACAAGTTCAAGCCGAACCCAACAACACGGGTAGTTTTATAACACGGACACACCAAAATGATTAAAATTTTGAGAGTGTCCAGATGGTTAAGCTGATCAAAACCATAATTATGGTGTTTTACGTTAAGTTACTAGTATTTATTCTGTGGTTAAGTTTCGTTCATTTAGTGCTCTATTCTACTACAAGGGTAGCATATGGAGTCATTTCCTTCGTTTTTGATTCAACTCTAAAATAGTTGGAAAAGTCAAAAAAGGCTAAACTACAAAAATAAAATTACAAAAATGTTCACCGACAATAAAGTTTAAGAAATTTGAAAAACAAAACAAGAACTGTATTACATATAGGTATAATATGAAAGCATAAAATCATAGATCAAATAAGAACTAAATGCAATACACAGTCTCAGTAAAATCTTAGCAAATATTTGTACGAATTGACATGTTTATTTTCAGCGAGATAAATAAATAAATATCTTGGACCCTGTCATACATATTATCTAGTAATGGAACAATAAAAAAGTGCCCTCAGGTATTCGTTTGATCGCCCTCTCATATTTTTGGAGCATTGATTGTGTATATAGTTCTTAATCTATGCAGAAATGACATAAAAAATACTACGCTATCTTACCTTCCATCCAGCTGAAGAATTGCTGTCCCCCTTATCCTTAAAATATGGCACATTTTGAACCATCCACTCGTATATCTGGGACAATGTGAGCCTATTGTCTTGGGCCGAGGTGATGGCTTGGGTAATGAGATCAGCGTATGAGAGGTTGCCCCAGGCATTCCTGCGCGAGGAATTCTTCTTGGACGTTGTGGGCAGTGGTGGCGCACCTAGAAAAATTTTAAATAACATTAACGAGAAATGCTTAGATGGATAGCGAGAGATTTCTCGATTAGAATAAGGGCATTGTACAAAAACGGGCGGTTAAAAACCGCTTGACTAATTAGGACTGTCGTCGTGGGCGTCGTCGTCGGTCAATTAAAAGTATTGTATTGCAATGCATTGCATTGCATTGCATTGTATTGTATCAACATCAGAATTGACCAAATTGTATACTAAATCAAAATGAATGATGTGAGTAATGGAAGAGCATTGGTCTTGTTAGAAAAAAAATAGATATAATTGTATATACTCTATGGGGAACCTTATTACTCTATAGATTTTTTTTTATCGGAAATATTTTTATTCAACCCTGCTAAGTCAGTAATATGTTTAGTCTAATCTAATAACATTTTCTTTAATCGAATTTTCTGACTATATGAATATTCGCTTGATTGCGACAGTTCATTTTTCTTTAAAAAAAATGTAGTAATGAGGGTGAGAGAGAAGAAGCAGTAGATAGTTTTCACGCGTTCACGACATAGAAAAAGTATAAGATAGACAGTCGAAGCTGTGAACGCGTCCAAATTAATATCTGCCAACTGTTGGTTGATAAATCCTTTCCCGCGCATAGTTAGTATTAGTATTTATTCTTATTATTATTATTTTAGTACGTTAGAAGCGTGAGGCTCTATCTAGACATAACTATAGTTTATCTAAAGTTGACGAGTAGAACATCCAACCAATATACCTAACTACAGATACTTATTAGTTATTATTACGGTCGATTGTAACCAAAGCCATTTTAGACTTCGCATGATCAATATTATAAACTTCCACTAAAGCTTATAACGTACATGACCCTTCTTAATAATGCTAAAGGTTTTTTTTAAAAAAGAAGATCATACCATCAAACTGTAAAACTTTTATGGCACCAAAACCTAAACCGCGGAAATAAAATCGGTTGTCCCATATATTTGGGTCGATTAGGTTTGTAGTTTTGTGTGGAACAGCTCTAATGTGTTTATGGCTTTTTCGAAATACATATTATTAAGAAGGATTCAATATAAAAATAAATATTGCTAAACAAATAAAAGGAACGTGAAAGATGCGTGGTATATTCAATTTGCCTCCACAATAATCCACTCAACATTTGCTAATGTAGTAAAATAACTGAACATTCTACGTACATTTTTCTACTTATTTAGGTAATTACCATAATTATTACTATTACCTTCGAATAGTATTGTCAGTTTTGTCAAATGTTTCACGTTGCTGTAACACCGTATATTTATGAGTACGTTTATACGTAAATTCTTCTACTAACCTTCAAATTTGTAATTTCCATAAAATATATCCTTACTTACTTATTTGCTAATCTTTAGTAATATTTCAGTAATATAATAAATATGTTGAGATTTAAATGAAGAATTGTTAAATTTCAATATTTTTATCTTAATTGTTATAAAACTGTAACACAAGTTTGTCTGTACATTGAAGATATTTACGAAAAAAAGATGACGATATAGTTTTTAGTTTTAGGTGTCCCTGACTCCAAATCAACGTTTTTTAGAATTTTTGTCCGTCTGTTTGTGTGTTTGTTTGTGCGAGCATCACGCGAAAACTAGTGAACCGATTTTGATGAAGCTTTTTTTGTTTGATAGCTCATGTGTATATAAAAATTGTGCATTTCTGGCCTATTTTTGCATCGAAATTTCCAAAATATATATTATATGTGATATACGACACATGATAAATAGGTGATAATGTTATTAAAGCATTAACAATAAATTATTAAATACGCTGTGTGTGTACTGTACTGTGATGTTGTGCTGTACTATGTATAGTTAGTTGCTGAAGTGGATTACCTATGTAATCATTTTCTTATTAAAATAAATACATAATTATATAAATATATAATCAAATAGTTACATACCGAAATATTACGCAAAACTTTGCTCTGATCGTTCGCAGACCTAACAAAGAGCGTTCTAAAAAGTGTACCAATTAAATGTTCCTCAAGCTGACAAGAATGTAACGAAGAGGCTTATAAATGTTGTAAAAGCCAGAATAGAATGGCAGGATCGTATTGGTGGTGTTCTATTGTTGCTTCGAGTGATATTTATAATACTTATTACATTTTATGATCAAGTATACTATATTTTGTTTGACATTGTATTTTTATCTTGTGTTTCTATTTGTATATTTTTTAAGAAAAATAGTCTTAAATCGTAATTTAATTCATTTTATGTATAATGTCTTGTTTTTGTCCCTCTTTCATTTATATTGAAATAAATATAAAAAATTGTTAATGATGACAGCTTCTTTTTTTAACTGTTTCAAAAATAATTTACTAGGGCTATTGAATGTAAACGCCTTTAGCAATTTGGCAGTGTATTGGATATTATTGTAACATGTTACATGAACAATCAATAATGACCTTGAATATGAAATAGGAATTGTAACAAACATTTAACATGTAAATCAAAACAAAAATGCACGATGGTGGTTTAATAATGTTAATACTACATTTGCTGTAAAATAATATTGTGGTTATAGAATGAGTAAGCAATCCATCGAATGAAACCAGAACATAGTTCGTGTTTTCATAGGTACTAATTGTCAGGATAATTGATAATTAAGCAAGATTCTTGTAAATTTTTATTTTAGGATTTGTCATGCCGTAGCAATTTTCGCAATATTGTTAGCTATACTAAAGGTTTCTAGCTTAAAGTCCCATTATAATTTCATACATTAATATCGGACTAAGTATGTTTCTTTTACTTCATGCCCAATTGATCATATTGAGTACTCTAATAAACATCCCATTAGACTCGATTTTTTCAAAACATAACGTCACTAGCTGTTGTTTAGTAATGTTCTACGTCACATGTTATTTAACATTATTTGTTGATATTGACACTTCATTCAAACCACTATAGGTTTTATTGGATCTATACATGAACGCAGCGTTAGAACACGGTGACCTAAATTGCTTCTGGTATCGTGAATGTGACCGTTCTACCTGTAGCATCGGATGGCATGTGATATTTACCAGTTAGATTCTGGTTTGAGTTTTTCTTGGAGCCGGTATCGTCTGATGGGTCGACATAGTTGTCCGGCCTCGGCAGCGGCCACGTGTTGGACCGAGCGCGGGTCTGCGGCTCGAAGCCGACCTCGGTCAGCTCGCCTAAAGGCTCCAGCTCCCCCATCGCCCCCTCCAGCTCCGCGAGCCCAGCCTGAGGCGACCACGGACTTTGGTAACTACCGCCCCCCTGAATAGACATCTCGTCTCTCAATCTAGCGCAACAGTGGAATATTTCGGTGGGTGTGTCGAACCGTGCGCTCACCGGCGCATGCCGACCATAGCCATTAGCATCTTAACGCGGTTTCTGATTTAATAAAACTCTTTCCGATTCCAGAACGTCGACGGACTGAGGCCGCGATCCGGAGAGGTTATCTGTCTTCTCCTTATCTGCTCTGTTATTCGAAGCCAATAACATGTGGCGTCTCGCTAACGTTCATAAACAGCTATGTGCGCAGGGAGTCAGCCGTCGGACCGCTCCCGAGAGGCGATTTTCGCTAAATATAAGTGCGGAGCGAGGCGGGGGCGGGGCGCGCACCACGTGAGCGACTACGCGCCGATTTTCCAATTCATCACTGGCTAGCTAGAGGCGCGATAACCTTGTAACGTGGCCCGAAACACTGTTTCGTATCGCTTACTAGCGTCACTGTCCCAAAGATTTTGCCACTGCGCAAATTCCGGTGTCCATTCGAGTTCAGCTCGCACTTTAACGTAACTTTTCCACACTGATAAGACTTATCACTGGGACTAACAAGGAGTTAAAACTTTGAGCACAAGTTTTCCGAGTTCCTGATAAGGCGTAAAAGACTTGGGAACACTTGGGAGTTGTTTAGGAAAAGTCCACGCGGTCGGAGACGGTGAATACTGCGTAATAAGCTGGTGTGAGCGCGTGGCGCGGCAATATGTCCTCGGCCGCGAGCGGTCGCACGTACACTGAACCGCGTCGCGAGGCGCTTCGCTCGTGCGAATTCCGCTCAGCGGGCGCCGCGCCGCGCTGGCCGCGGGAGGCGGCGGAGGGCGAGGAGGGCGCTGATAGAGAAGTGGCGTCGCGTCGTGTGACCGCGACCGCACCGTGCGCTCGTCCGCCCTCTCGCCGCTACGCACTCGCCGATCGGCGAACCTCACTGCGCGTCCACTGCGCCTGCACTCATATTGTGCTCATTTTATTTTATAACCTCTACTATTTATCGATGCATGGTTATGGGTTGGCGTGAAACAAATTGGTGTCCTTGTGCACGTGGCCCGGCATATCACTGATGTCTATACCTCTTATTTTATCGTTGTCTAATCAAAGCATTCCGAACTAGGTATAGCCTTAATTAGGTTCAAGACCAAGTCCATCCACACCGTCTTATCTTTCCATGGCTGACCTTCGTTTACTACTTCGACAGAAAATTTGTTACCTACACATCTTGTGGTTAACCTTGTCTATTATTACACCAGTTTCCATAACACCTGCAAATTGTTTCAAACTCGGTACCTACTAAAGTTAATAAGTAGGTACAAGATCGAGCAACGGATCATGAGCGATGACCTTGAATGGACAGAAATCTTTGGGTCTATTCAGTTTCAGCTGGGGGAAGCGATCGTCGCGTAACCGCCATAGGCCGATCTGCCGCCTTTTACGTCATCAACCTGCGCGAAAATCCCTACCACTTTCCCTGAGCGCTCATGATACAAATGTTGCAGCGTAGGAAATCCTACGCTGCAGTTATGTCTACCACTAGGACATCAACTTCTATTGATCATCAGGTAAATTGTATGAGTGGATCATCTCAATATCAATAAATAATGATAATATTCTAACTATTATAAAACTGTAACAAAAGTGTGTTTGTAGGTACATTGAAGATATTTACAAAAAAAGATTAAGATATGGTTTTTAGATGTCTCTGACTCCAAATCAACCTTTTCGAGTAATCTATACTCCATTTCAAATAGCAACGAAATTTTAAGACTATTTTGAATTACAAAAACAGAGATTTGAAACACTTCCTGAAAGGAAGAAGAACAGCTTTAGTAAAGATATGTCGGATAATATATCTTTCTGATAAATAAATTATATTAGCAAATCTGAATATGTGCACGACACTAGCGCCCCTAGCGGTGTCGGACCGCCGTGAATTATTTCAAGTAACATGTTAGTTAAAAGTTTGTTATTTTTATAATAAAATAATGTAAAAACTAAAGAAATTTGCAACATTATCAATATTAAAAATTTAAAATACCTATTTGCTAGAATCCACGATATTAACAGTGACCACTCCCATCACATTCCCATCACCACTTATCACATAACCAATATACGGGCTGGCATAACCACTGGGTTAAAAGCCCCTATAAAAATATATAATAATAAAAAAAAAAACCAATATACAAGGTCCTTCTTAATATGCTGACACTTTATTAAGGGGATGACCAGACCATCATACTGAACAACTTTCTTTATGGGACCAACATCGAAATCGCGAAAAAAAATCTGCTGTCCCATACATTTGGCTCAAGTAGGGTTGCAGTTTTGTATGGAAGAGTGGATATTTTTTTTTCGCGATTTTGATGTAGGGGCAATAGAGAAAGTTGTTCAGTTTGACGGTCTGATCATCCCCTTAAAAGTGTCAGTATATTAAGAAGCGGCCTATAGAAATCGGAAAATCTTATCGTGCATATTTGAAATAAAGTATAATAAGTATAAAAATCCATCTGCAATTTAAGTGTAATTTTGCAGCCGAGATTTGACAAGACTCAAGATGTTATTAACTGTTATCAAGTAATTTTTATTTATGATCACTAGGGATTTGGAAATGAAAATGATATTATTTTAAGAGAAGAGACATTTCTCGTAAAAATGAAATTGCAGTAGGTAGGTATTGTTTTATCTTAAATCACGTTTCCTGTTATCCACGTGGCCGGAATCTTAGCATGGCCTTTCTTGTCTACCAAATTGAGGTCTTATTTGAATTGACGCAATTCGGGACAAAGTGGTGAACACTTTGAAAAAATAATGTTTACAATGTTCCTCCACGCATGTTTCATCTTAGTTGGTTTTTCTACCACCTTCCTCCGTTTTATACTAATGTAGGTACGGTGCTGCTTAATTAAATTGGTAGATATTTTTAGCCAATTAAGTATTATATTTATAGCTTTGACGGTTTCAACTGATATGTATACAAGAATTTACAAAACATTATATTTAGACTTATCGCTTTAAACCATAATTATATAGTATACATTGTTGAGTTTAAATTTATAACAGGTTTATTTTTGTACTTATCCTTAGCAAGTAGCAGCGTGGCCAGGGGGAGGGGGGAGAATAGGTGGGATTTATCCGAAATCAGACTGAACTACTTTTATTATGGGATCTAAACTGAAATCGAAAAAAAGAATGGAGAACTTGCACAGTTTTATCTTTTAGCGTATCATACAGATTTAAGGCTTACCTAAAAATACCAACAGCAAAAATTTTAAAATATGTACAAATAATTTATTTATTGCAAATCAAAAGTTGACTTTTCAAATTCCGCGCCAAAACACTCACTGCCATGACGTGACGTCACTCCTTTTCATGACGCGTGTAGCTCATCACAAATCATCTCCTATGACATGTTGTCGTACTCATCTAACGCACGCAAGTTGCTATTCGCTTCGTCACTTTGCGCTGATTGGTGTCTGAAATTAATTTCCGATCCACGTAACTTATAATTGAAATATATCGTAAAAATAAAAACTTTAGAATACATCTTTCAGTAATGTTTCTATTCACAACTATTATTATTGAATTATTAAGATAATTTATCAATATATTTTTGGTGCAAGTTCCCCATTATTAGCCTTTCCTTGCTAAACTGTAATGAAATCAAATAAATTTATTTCGGAAAACAAGTACCATCAATTTTACCAACAACGCCCAACGCGTTTTTTTTTTGTAATTCCACTCGACTCAAATGCAATTGTTGACTCTTGCGTGTCTGATGAAGAAAATACGTTTTCTTTAGAAATAATATCGATCCTTTCAATATGTCCAAGTAAGTTTTGAATCAGATTTGCATTATAATTGTTTGGTATTACAAAAAGGATAAATGTAGGTGGTAGTATTATTATGATAGAGATGAAATAAGTAAGAGAATTAATAATAATAATATGGCTCTAAAAATTTGCAAACTGAAGTGCCAATAGGTCATAATGTGGCGAAAAGAACTAACAACCAATCGGACGTCAGAGTTCAAGAATAGAGAATACGAAATAGCAGGGGCGTGGTGTGGGAACCCTCCGGCCCGCTGGACTGACGACCGGAGAAAAGTGACGGGGAGTGACTGGATGAGGAACGCCGAGGACAGAGTTATGTGGCGAGCCTTGAGAGAGGCCTATGTTTAGTAGTAGACGATGCATGACAAGCTGATGATGATGGTGATAATAATTTTATGCTTTTATTATCATCAGCCTATATACTCCTCATAGGGGATTTATGGACAATAGTCGACTACGCGTACCCAATTTGGATTGGTAGACTTCACATACGCATTGGAATTTCTTCTTCAGCGCATGGAGGTTTCCTCACGATGTTGTCCTTCATTGTTTCAGAGCAGTCGGTATTACGTAAATAAATTCGAAAAACTCATTAGTACATGCCGTGGCATTTTATGTTATTAATAGAATACATTAGCTTAAAAGGTATTGAGGTTCTGTACAAGACAACAATATAACATCTTTTTTAACCGATGAGTGTTGATTTAGCAAAAGATTAGCCTAATATATTAGGAAAGGGAATGCCATTAATGGATTTCGTGAGAGAAAGCTCTGGGGAAACAATTAAAAGGTTCCAATGGGCATTAGAAAAGATTAACGGGGTACAGATGTCGAAGTTCACTTGCTAGAACTAAGGAGTAGTTTTATGTTAAACACAAAGGAAATTATTAATTTATCATTTACGAGGCAAGGAACTGGCTAATATTATGTTAGAAAATGTACACAAAACTTGATCATCCTTTGTACAGTATTAGTCAAAGAAAAACAAGGAATTTAATTAATAGTTAAACTATTTATTAATAAAAAGACATTTCATTTGCACAGAGCAAAATGTGCTTGGTCAAAATAGAAAAAAGAAGAGTGTTTTTTTTAATAATGTCTTTAACGGCTCTGGATACTAGTCCTTTTGAGCCATTCGTTATTTTTTTCTTTATATTATTTATTTTGATGATGGGATGACGATGAATCTGTGGTCGATTTCGTAAGCTCGCGCGTTACCGCTAAAATGACCATGTACGAGTTAACTTGAACAAAAACGTATGTTCTGTTATCGTATTTATTTGAGATTCCTGTTACGTCGGTCGCTTTAAGCAACTGTTTGGTCACAATCCGCACGAAATTATGTCACAAATATCACTAAAACAATTTTTTTACGAATTTAAATACGACGAAACACAGCAAGAGCAATGGCGCCAAGCAAACTCAATGAAGAGTGAGAGAGGGGATCAGGGTTGCCCAACTCAATAATTTTGACAGCCCAAGAATGTTGCCATTGCATTATGTATTTATTACCATAAACAGATTTATGTTCAATTATGGATCGAACATACAGAATTGATAATTCATCGGTTTTTTGAGTGGATAATAAGACCATCAAACTTTACTGACCTTCTGTATAGGACGAACTTCGAAATCACGAAAAATATATCAGCTGTCTCATACATTTGTACGTATATTAATAAAAAGATGTGTGAATTATTTCAACGTAAAACAAAACAGGTGTCTTCTATGTAACCTGGGAATGAATTTTAACTAAGCTATTGTATTAATTAACAAAGGTACCTACTTATTTTATGTTCTTCACGTTATAACACCTGGTGATCTGCTATTGAAACACTTTCTCATGAATCAAAAACTTTTATCGGTATATTTTTGGACAGTTCTTTCAACGTATTTTGCGGAAAAAAGAAAATTATTAACTAGTTCATTTAGGAATGATTTACATAAAATGATTACAGATTTTTCAACGCACTTGCTCGTAAAACAGCTCTTATTGCACCGCTTTTAGGTACATAATGCAGCTTATAGGAAACGCGTGCAGAAATATTACATTATCGCACTATTGCGGTAATGTTACTTTTTTATAGTTTGTTTTTAAATCTCAGCAAAGAGATTAATGTAAAAAAAACATTCTGAATAAATAATCTGTGTTAATTAAAATAAATGAGAAATAATCGTTTCATTTCATCAAACTATTTATTTTAGTTACCAAATAACATTAATTTGAGTTATATATACATAAATATTTAGTTTATATCGTTTTTAATATTAGGTTGTTTGCAACAAAATGTAGTTGGTCCAATGACGGCTAAATCATTGCCTCTTCTTCGACCTGCGCGCGCATAGCTATCTCAAAAAAAAGAAGCCCAGCGCCATTTTGCATAAATATTTGTCTTAAATAAAATAGATGCGTTTTACGATTTTTATTACTTTTTCCTCGCAAGTGTGTTGAAAAACATCGTATGAAACTCGTGAGCGTTGGTCATTACAGCCTCTGCTAGTATTTCCAGTGTCCAATCCCGCCTCGGCTGTAATGCCCAACTTCGCTCACTTGTATCATAATCATGTAGTACTATTTCCAACAAAATAAACGCACCAGCCACCCACCGCAAAAATACAGCGGTACCGTTGATGTCGTTTGTACTGTCGCACGATTGAAACCACCAAAAGACATCAACGAGGCCCAGACGTGCGTGTTGGCCGTGTTTCGCAAATACACCAGCCCACCTAGACAAAGTAACATTTCTATTGGCGTAGACGCCAGTAGAAATGATAAAATGTATGGATTTGACATTAGCGATAGAAACATTATGACGTTTGCTTTCGTCACCATACGTCAAGTCCATACATTTTTATGTTTTTTTCTGTCGTTAACGCTAATCGAAAGATACTTTGTACAGGGGCCCAGTATTTTTGACTAGGCCCACTAACAAAATTTTAAGGATGTATTCTGACAGTGAAACTAAACAACTTTCTCTAAGGAACGTGGGTCGAAAAACGAAAAAGTGTTTCAAATCTCTGTTTCTTTAATTCAAAATAACCTTAAAATATCGGTGCTTTTTGAAATGGAGTATAGTGGTGAAGTCTTAGAGTTATCCTCATCAACCTATACAATACAGAGTCCTTCTTAACATGCTGACACTTTTTTAAGGGGATGATCAGACACTTGACTCTAACAAAAATTGTCACTTTAAAGCTTAATATTTCGCTAACGGATCCCTAAATCGAAAAATAGTTTTCCCACATCCACATTTTTTTTAAAGACCTATTCAACGATACCCCACACCAACGGATAGTCAAGAAAAAAAAATTTCATCCCCACTTTTCGTGTTTTCAAGATTTTATTTTACCACTTTGTCGGCGCGACAAATATATATACCCATGTCAAATTACAGTTTTCTAGTACTAAGCGTCTCTGAGCTAAGCCGCGGAGACACGGACAGACGGACGGACATGGCGAAACTATAAGGGTTCCTTGTTTACTACGGAACCCTAAAAATGGCGTCAAAATATGATACCTATATCCTAGGTAAATTACCTTGTATTCATTGGTACTAGTCCTAGTGGTCATGTGTGAGTCTGGCTCTTGCTAAGCATTCCGAACTGAATTAAAGAAAAGGATTTCTTTTTGGCAAATACAGAATTATTTTGTGGTGTTACAGATCCCTCCGTGCGCTATTCCGACTCACACCTAGCCCATTTCTTAAATATATAGAAAACTGTACTCGTAGCGCTCTCTGTTGGAAAATCGAATAAACATTACCTCAACGAGCTACACTCACGCTACGAGCTAAATTTCGTGCCCCGAACAACGCATTAGTTTAGGAAAATCCTCTAAGAGGGCGCCACGCGGAACAGTTTCATAGAATGTAGACAGATGGCGTTAAAACCAGAAGCTGGTGACAGATCACTTGTATCCTTCCAAACTCACGCTTTCACGGAAAATGTGAAAAGGGAAAAACGATTCCAGATTCGGTTCAGTCGCTTCGGGATACTCTAAGCAAGAGCTTCTCTTCCCGCGTTCCCTAAAATTCATTTTCTTTACAGGATCCTTGAAATACCTAATCTAAATCTCATTTGACCTCTAAATAATGTCTCTCAAAGTTTAACATCAAATTTCAATTAGTTTTCTACAATTTGATCTAGTAGTGAAACTTTTAAACTATTACATAACCGTGAGGATTTCCGAAATTGTAAGCGGGATAGAATGATCGGTAAGTAAAAAGTTTCGATCGTGCTGTTTTATGAGAAGTGTAAGTACTTAAATGTCTTACGAATTTATCTTTAAAGAAAGCCGTTGTAACAAAGGAGTGTGTGTTTTCTTTTTCTTCAACCTGTTGCCTTTGTATCCTTGAAGTAAGTTATCTTGATTTTCAGGCCATTGTTCTCGATGCGAGCTTCCACTCCTTTCCCGCCATTTTCGTTACATAAAATGAAGTTCGGTTTTTTTACCGGTTTGAAAACATGACGACTTCTTAGGTGCCGCGGCTTTGAGAAAAACTTTAGCTAATATAATATTACTGGTAGTAATGTAGTATAATAATATAATAGCAAAGTACTTGATTTTTTTGTTGTATCTTGTTCGACCATCTCGCAAAGACTACTGGACCGATTTTGATGAAACTTTAATATATTAATATTCGACTTAAAAACTGGTAAATATATATTTTATCTTTACTCTATTTCAAATAGCAATAAAATTGTAAGGCTATTTTTAATTACAAAAACAGAGATTTGAAACACTTCCTCTCACTTATTCTTAGAACAGCTTGAGTAACGTCCAAGATATGTCGGATAGTATACCTTTCTGATAAATAAATTATATTTGCAAATCAGAATTGGCCAGAAAGCTATATAGGAATCGGAAAATCTTTTCGTCCTTATTTGAAATGAAGTATTGCTACGATGAAGGGAGCCGGGCGGACGAAGTCACGGATAACATCTAGTGATTTAGAAAAAGAAACATATACCACAAAAACATAATAAATACGAATAATTCAAAGTTTTTATTATCAATGGTTCATCTCCAACTCCACAGAGAGTTTCCTTTTTTGGAACTAGATTCAAATAGAATGACTTGCGAAAAAAAATGGACTTACCAGCATACAAGGTCTGAGATTAGGCGGATTTTGTTTATGAGGGATGCAAACATAAAGCAGCCATAATAGGTAAAAAGATTCAAAATTATATCCATACTCTCAGCCTTTTCTCTATTGAACTCTTAAAAATATTTAACGTGATCAAAATTCACTGAGATAAAAAAAATATTGTATATTCTTTAAAGAAAAGTCTTTTCCCCGTGGTATTTAACTGTCTCTAAATGAATTGACAGAATTATTGGTCTGAGCGATTCTTGTCTCAAGGGATATTTGCGACCTTTTTATGATTTTAACTACATTTTATCCTAGTTACGGGTTTTTTTTCACGTAAAAGGATGTCACTCACTCGTAACAGGACGATATATATCTCGTCCCCCTTTATTGAGCTGTGAGTTGATTAGTCGAAAAATATAGTTGAATGATACAGCCTAAAAAATCAATCTAATACAATTTTAATGAAAGTTATTGCATATACAGGATCCTTCTTAATCTGCTGACTCTTTTTTGAGAGGATGACCAGACCATCAAACTTAACAACTTTTTCTATGGGACCAATGTCGAAATCGCAAAATTAAAATCTGCTGTTCCATACTGGTCCGATCATCCTCTTAAAAAACTGTCAGCATATTAAGTTGGACCCTTTATAAGACTGCAGAGCAAAAAACTTCCCTCAAGAATAAGGGTGAGATGGAGTGGGCCATAAGCCACCACGCAGCCTCAGTACAGATTGATAGAGGCAAGTAAGTGGTCAACATTCTGTCAGATAATATTCAAGCCATCTTAACAAGCCTCTGACCTGGCTCAACAAATAGTTAGTTACACCGCCATATGACGGAACAATCTGCGACCAACTGTTTAACGTGCCTTCTGAGACGTGCACGGAGATACTCAAGATAAAATAACGACTAAAGCAGTCGCCTATCCAAAGACTTAACTTACCGGACCTGACGTTGCTACAAGGCTTGTATGATAAGAATCAGGGAACAACTGCACAACATAAAATAAAGAATGTGTTTAGACAATAGGCGCACACGGCACGGCAGGGCTAAGGCTGCAGTTTTAATAGTGAGGAAATGAGCCCATTCCACTACGCTGGCCTGGTAAGGTGTTGGTAGAAGAATGGGAGTGGTCATGTTATTTGCTAGCCATGCCGTATACCCTTTTGGTAGATATGTATAAATTCAATGTAAAACATTATTCCTAGGAATACCAAAACAAGAAGTGATTTCATTTATCAAACAATACCAACAAAGAAGTTAAAAATCTGTTAAATTTTGATCAATATTTTGAGTTATCATATTTTATTGAATTTTTCAAAATCGTGTGAAAACCAATCGAATTTAATGATTCTACATGTTAGCTTAATCAAATTAAAGAAAAACCGTAAAAAACTTCCCGAACTCCGATCTTCCGACGTCTATTCTAAAATAGACCGCCTTATGTCTTCTCATGGTTGCTATAAAAAGCGACTAAGGGGTTCGATTGTTTTAACACTATTCTTCAGAACGAAAGCAATAAAGGAAATACTATATTACTGGGTTTGAAATCTAAGTCAAACAGTCACATTGAATATAACCCAACAATGTTAAAGAAATTGTATTATAACCCTGTTCGATTGCTTTATTGTAAATAATGTTACTTTTAACCCAATATAAAATTGCAAGATCAATATTATGTAATAAGCTTGGCTTAGTTCGTCTTCCGCTAAAGGTCCCATGTGAAATTAAATTTCTGTCGCCGTATGTCTCTTGTTCTGTAGATAGCTTTAGGTAGATAAAAGGGTAGGTAGGTAAGGGTAGGGTATGTTTAAGAGGAAAGTCCTTACAGAACGCCCGAGCGCGCTGAATACAGACGAAGTTAGATCATAATTTTCAATAGGTTACTATCCAATTAGAGTCAATGAAATTCGTAAACACAATATATTGTCTGTGGCTGTGGTTTATCAGATTTCCGTTAAAATGTACAGTTTCAATGCTAAGATACGTATGGAACAGGACAGACATACACTCGGTTGCAGAACCGCTCATTAAAGTTAATCCTCCATTAAATCTCTTGCTGTCACTTTTTGTCTTATTGACGTAGTAAAAGCTAGCAAGAGATTTAATGGTGGATTAACTCTAATCAGCGTTCCTGCAACTGAGTGAAAGAGATTAGTTTCTAAATTGTGTTTAAGAAATTTCTTTGACTTTTATTGGTTAGTATCCTCTTTTAATCGAATTAGTACATATTATGTTTACTCGAATTAAGAAGCGTGCAATTTACAATGCAATAATTATATACTTTAGTCTCGAAGCAGACATATAAATGCACTGATATAATTTATATTAGTTCCAAAATGGGAATACCGTGTGCTACGAGCTACGACGTAGGCCTGGCGTAGTCGGCAAAAAGGTATTCTTCTAAATTATTATATCAGCCGTCGCGCTTTAAGGCTTCTTCCTAACACTTCCTGAAAATACTCGTAACTATTATTGGTTGAGATTACACATCAAGCCAGCTATAAACCTCGAAACTTTATCTTTAATTACTTCTATAGTTATGCATATGCTCTTTACAGAACTTCACTATCGGATTTCATTTATACCCAGAAGTAACGACAGATTAAATTAGGAAAGAACAAATTTAATTAGTCAGAGCAATGTAAGAGGAAGGTCGTAGAATCCACAAACAGCCGTGAACAAAGTCCCCTGACAGATCGCTTAAGTATAAAGCCATAGGTACGAGTATAACATGATTTCCGGGACTTGTTATTTGGTACCTCAGTTAACTAATGGTCGGACTAGGTTCTCGGCCACACTGGATTTATTATTCAGGGACCCGACACTGGCCGTGGTCTGTACTATCGTCGGCATGATCACTCAAATGGCTGTCTGGGGCATTGTAAATGCTTAGGAGGTCCAGTAAAATAGTGAGTCGGTCAGTATATTTGAATTTATTTAGGTACAAGGTCTTATAGACTAAAACTAAAACATTGTACAACAAATAGTGTAAGTGTTGGTCATCTTTAAGTGGTACTGCATTTAGTTAAGTACTAATTGTCATTATAAATTGTTTGTATCATTGTAACAGCTGGGAAAGCCATCCTCAAATTGCTGCGGACTCTCTGATCTCAAATCAAATATCCATATTTCAATTGCAGAAACAGAAGTCTAAGTCCTGATAAAAAATAGAAATGGTTAACGGATTTTCAATCGTATATAGTAGGTATATAGAGTCTTAAATTGGGTATTGATATCATAACTTTGCTAGTAAAACTTGCCCAAAGGCATAAAAGTATCATCAACCTGATAAAAATTCTCATCGTTGATCAAAAGTTCGTAAAAATATTACAGATTTATGCGATAAAATTCTGATAGGCGGATATTTTATATCAAAATCTTTAAAGTACTTATTCAATATTTTAATCTTTTTACGGCCAAAAAACATCGTAAACATCTTTTTAATCTCCGTTACGTTAGATTATTGTGTTTTTGCCAAAGATACCTCTATAGATGTGCTATTATTACTTATAGAGGAGAAACGCTAAATAAAAGCTTGTAAAAACGATCACCACCGCAATTTTTTACCTTTTGAGATGTAAAACGCGATAGAGGTAAACAAAAGCGGGCAGCAACAATAAACGTCCAACTGAGCGCAGATAACCAATTCCGCTAAAGTTACACGATTTGTATTGTAAATTTCCAGCTTTTTAATACGACAATTGGCTTTCCTATCTTTATTTACAATTTTAATTCACTTTTATACATTTACATTTTATAATATGGTATTTCTAAAGTGCTGATCGTCAAACTGAACATCGTTCTCTAGGTATAGGACTAACACGAAAAAGGGCAAAAAACGTAAACTAACACTCCCTACGGATTTGATATCATCGCTTCTCTAAATCGGCCATACGTCGCGGGGCGAGTCTTCTTCAAGTGAGCGGCGGAAACTCGGAGCTCGAAGGCCTTGAAATCCGAAGACATGCTTTCCAGCTTCCGCACGCTCACCGGTAAACCTAGCACTTATTTTCTAACTTCACATACCTACGTTCTAGGCATATATTTTTAATTAGAAAATATCCGAAATTGGTAACACGACGTTAAAAGATACAAAATAAAAAGTTAGTAAAGAAAAAATCCTGCTATTTACGTATGTGCATAACTATTTCTAGCAAGCGTATCTATTCCAATACCCAACTCTGGAACACTGATGAAAATTCCATTTGTACCAATATTGTTCGTTCGAACCTAACTAGATAGACCCCAGAGGCCATTCAGTCCTTTGGGAATTTTCTGCGTATGAACACATGACTCCTGAATTTCGTACCGCAATGGTAATTTATTATGTAAGAGTTAATTCCAGAATTAGGCTTTGCAACTCTCTTATTTATGATTCCTATATCCGAGCATATTCTAATTCAATATAGTAGCGAGAATATAAATACATATTACGTAAGTTTCATTAATTTATTAAACAAAATTTGTATCTATCATTAATCTATTTAGGTTAGATTGTGGGTTGTGTAATCCACTTTCAAGAACAGCTATTATTTATCAGCTGTTTGTCATCAAATAGAAAATTGTTTTGTAAATAAAAGTAATATTTTATCTAAAAAGTAAGTAAGTTATAGTCTGTAGAATCCCACTTCAGAGCAAAGGCGAATAAAGGTGAGAGGAAGTGGCCCATACTCCACCACGCGGGCCAATAGTCCTATATATTTTTTTTTAATAGTAGACTTGTTTTTTGATTGTACGCGATAACTAACGAGGTAAACTTGATCCTTTCCTAGAGCCATAATACTATTAAAAAACATAACATTTGATAGTACGAGGGCAAATTTTATAAGACATTTTGATTTTGAAGTATTACTACGGACTACGGAGGCCTAATATCTTCATGGTTTTCATAATCATTCACAACCAACAGCACAACAGCATTTCAAACATTGACAATATTCTAAATTTTTTATTACGTTAACTAACATTTGTCACCTGAAATCGGGCGCTAGCGTCCTTGCTATAGCTATATTCAGTCATAGGTTATAATTTTTATAAAACCAATATTCTATGCCAAGTATGTATTTTCATTAACCGTACCATTCGTCCAATCGAGGTAATGGGTTCTAAATTGCTTTGATCGTTTTTCCGGAAGGCTAACGAATTATCTCGCTCCAATAATTCGCAACCCGCGACGAGACAAGCTCCACGCCGTAACTAATATTAAGCCCTTAATTAACATGAGACGTCGCGACGGGAAAAATAAAGGTCATTTTGTGTATGCAATAGTGAATATGAGGCATGAAACTAGGGGAAAATATGAAACTAAGAGTAAATGTCCAACATGAAACTAAGCGAAAATATGAGGCATGAAACCACAAGAAAATATATGAGGCATGAAACTCAGAGAAAATATGAAACATGAAACTAAGAATAAAACATGAGGCATGAAACTAGGAGAAAATATAAAAATAAGAGTAAATGTCAAACATGAAACTAAGCAAAAATATGAGGCATGAAACCACGAGAAAATATATGAGGCATGAAACTCAGAGAAAATATGAAACATGAAACTAAGAATAAAATATGAGGCATGAAACTAGGAGAAAATATGAAACATGAAACTAAGAGTAAATATGAAACATGAAACTAAGAGAAAATGTGAAACATGAAACTAAGAGAAAATATGAGGCATTAAACTCAGAGAAAATATGAAACATGAAACTAAGAATAAAATATGAGGCATGAAACTAGGAGAAAATATTAAATATGAAACTAAGAGTAAAATGTGAAACATGAAACTAAGAGAAAATATGAAGCATGAAACTGCTAAGTATTCCACATTGTGAACTGAAAGCTTCAGAAATCCGTTCGCAAAGTTGGCACATACTTGACTTTAAACTATCTTCGAGTCGACTGCTAATCAAGCGCCTTCATCGTCTGGAATACGGATCCAATCCATGTTCAGATTCTAGAAAGTTTGAATGGGATAGTTCATCAAATGGGGTTAATGAGGTGAATACTAATTACTGCGGCGTGTTTTTTGTTCATTTCATTTAGTTTCGAACCATCTACTAATGCAACAAGTTGACTAAATTCTTGTACATTTCCCCAATCCTTAATTTCTAATTGTAAACGTAGCTTTTTTACAGTCCCGCTTTGCGCGGAGAGACGTCGGAAAATTTAATTTCTTTATTTCCTTTCTTTCCGATTTTGTTCGAGGCAAGTTTCAAGACAGTTTCTGTTTGTCCCCGGGCTTTATATCCATCTTAACTTAGATTTTTCTTTACTGTTCAGGAATCAGGATTAATAAAATAAAAATAGGAAGAATGCCAGACAGATCCAAGTTTGACCCTCAACAGGTTTAATAAAGATTTTCGAAAGCACCGTCTTTTCATGACCAATTTAACTTCGAGTATAATTGATTTTCTTGTGAAAATATTGGTAGAACATCTTAGTAGTTTAACTTTGGCGTTTTTTTGAGTTACGTACCCAAAGGGTGACAATGGGAACATATTCATAAGCCTATTCTGTCTGTCCGTCCATCCATCTGTCTGTTCTACCTATTTAGGGCTGTAACTTTTAAACAGAGATAGGCCAAGCGTTAGTCAGTCTGGTGCTAAAGGTCCCGGAGAAAACAACATTTTATTGTAAGTTAATTTATTGTGTAGTGGTGTGGCACGGAACGGAACCCTCGGTGTGCGAGTAGCCTGACTCGCACTTGACCGGTTTTATTTTTCTTTATCTGGTAAGTGCCACTAGATCAAAAGACTGCTCTATGATTTGCCTCATATAGATCAATACCAACCTTCGTTCTTGGTGTACCTATTTACGGTTTCAGGATAGAATGACATGGTGAATCAAGTGGCGAAAACTCTCCTAGAGAAAAACTTCCCTTGCTTGCTTTAACGACACCCAAGGGATTAATCCCCAACAACGTACCTAAGACTCAGAATTTGATGCAACTTCTTTTGCCCTATGTAATATATTTTACGAGTGCAATTGTATAGACAGTTAGGGTGATTGTACTCATAATACTGAACAACTTTCCCTAAGGAACCCTATAGAAATATAGCAAAACATTTTTAGACTAAACTGATGCTGATTGAACGTTTGTATGAAAAGTTGTAATTTTTTGTTGTTGCGATAATCCCTTACTTTCCTTGGAGGAAGTGGTTCAGTATCATGTAATCGTAAATACCTTCTTAATAATGCTGATAGTTTTTTAAGAGGATCATCGGACCAACAAATTGAACAACTTTTTCTATCGGACCAACATAGAAATTTGAAATTGTCATTAAGAAAAACCGCTTTTTTACAAAACTGAAATCCTATAAGGGGAGTTCCCTCAGAATGGCCTAACCGATAAGGTTTACATCGAAATAAAGGAGAAATCTCGCCAAATGCAAGTAGTAAATGACTGTGCAGAGAGTGGAATTGCATTAATTCAGAAATTCAATGCACGTATAACAAAAAACGAACAACAGAAGCAGTATCTCGTCCGTGTGGTAGATCTACACAGAAAAAAATTCCCTGTAGCTTCAAAATCCACTGATTATCTTTATCTAATATTTAATTGCATATCATTATGATCCATTAATTTAAAAAAAAATCATCAAAGAGAAATTTGTTTCCATATAAATTCTCATTTAAAAAGTTACAAATAAGCGCGACCTCTAAATGTTGTTAGTTTATTCTCAAATTTTACAAAGGTACACCCGGCGCGATTTGAAACAAGAAGAGCCTGGTGGAGGACGAACATTCTAAACTTGTGATTTTTGGACCACCCTAATGATACTGAACCAAGGAAAGTAAGGGAAATTCACAAAAAAAAGTATAATTTTCATACATGGACAAAACTGCTCAGTTTCTTGGTCTGATCATCCTCTTAAAAACCGTCAGCATATTAAGTTGGTCCCTGTATTTCCACCCAAGTAACCCAACCCCAACTAATACCCAAGTTATGTACAGAGCGGACTCACAGCTTACTCTGTCTAATGCCGATCTAGTGCCTGTCACTCTCCTACCGAGGCTTAGAGCTAGCAACTAAATTTCTGCTTTAAACAATAATTATGTCTTCAGATGGAGTGACAAGACGGAAATAACCTAAGAATCTCGATTGGTGCAGGTATCTGGCATAACCACGAGAACACGGTGGCGCTCAGCGCGGGAGGCGGTCGCGGGCGATAGTATCGCGGGTCGCCGCGCCCGCGCCGGCCCCCTTCCCCCGCTCACCACCGCCCCGCCAACATGGTGCGCGATAAGAAGCTGCCACATAAGACCGATTCACAGAAATGTAAGTACCAAAAGTATCTAATGATAAATATCAGCAGATTACATAAAGTATTTGTCTAGATTGAGCCTCACGCTTCTACCGTACTAAAATAAACGAGCCAACTTTCTTATACTGGTGCGTATAACATGTTATGGGGGGTATAACAGCGTTATGCAACTTATCTCTGACACTAAGCGCGATATCAGCCAACTGTTGGCTAATATTTTTCTCGACGCGTCCGCAGCTTCATCTGTTTTTACGACGACAGCAGTTTATCTGTTAACGGCTAACGTATTTTACATTTATAGACAGTTGCATTTCTTTAATACCCATTAAATTATACTCATGATACTGAACAACTTCCCTAAAGGATCATAAGAGAAATTCGCAAATAATAATTTCTACTTTTCCTATTTATAAGCTAATTGCATTTAGTATGGAAAGTTCAAAATTTTTATTGCCAATGCCCTATATATTTCTTAGTGAAAGTTGTTTAGTATTATGGGTACAATGACCTCTTTTACCCTAACACCCTTTATAATTTCGAACTACCTGATCTCAGGGCCTGGAATGCCGCCCTGGAAAAAAGAGAAAGAGCGAGGTGCCTTTTTTACTCTACGCAGACCAAAATGATGGTTTTCTTGTTTTGTCGCTTTGTCGTGTGCAGCATGCTAGTCCTGCTGGTTACTAATACTATACAATGCGGTATTAAGTAAGTTTCACAGTGCACCGATGGACATGTATGGTTTAGTCTAAAACTTAGGCAAAGATAGTGTGATCCTACATTTCATTTATAATAATATTCGAGAAAAGTGCCGCTTTTCTAGCTCGTCTTGGCGCGGGCACTGCCGTGCCCAGATATACATGGGAAGTACTAAGCATGGAAGTAGCTTATAATATTTATTTCATTAACTTCCATTTCATCTGTCCTTCGACATCTTCTTTCTAGAAGGACCTTCATATTATATCTAATGACAAAATTCCACGACCCAAATGCCTCGGGGCTGTTAGCTATGTCTACTAACCATTTTAGCGTTCCCCATATCTTCTTCTTAAACCCTAAGAAGTTCATGAAACGGTTTTCATTATTTAGGAACGCAATACACTATCAGTAGAACAACATCTTACACCCAAACGATGTGTCTGGGTAGGTCGTGGTTCAAGTGCTGAACTTAAAACCAGCTCGCTTGTATGCACGGCGACAGATCAACCTACCCATAGTTAGACCTTATGTCTATGAACATAGAGTTCAACTATTGGTGGGTTGATCTGTCGCTGTGTGTACATCACGATTTAATGTAATTTATGTTGTTTTTGTGTACAGTAAAGAATCTACGAATCTAAAACCTATAGTCAGACATATCAGACTTTTTACCTCACCCCCTCGTGGAAGACGGGGGAAGACGTGAAGAGAAGTTTATTCCGAATGCGTAAATGCGCGTTGCATACAAACGAAGTCTGGTGATATTTTAAATACTAAACCAATTAAAGTCAATGAAATATTTCAGAAACAATCTAGAAACTAATCTCTAGGTTTGTATGAAGTCAAATTTTCGTTAAAATATACAGTTTTAGTACTAGGATTAATTTAATATTTGTATGGAAATCTTTGAGGCACTGTAACTTTAAATGTATGGAGCGCGCTCCGATTTATATTCTCTTTACGTATCTTTTTGTTGTTTTTTGTAATTTTTAGATTGCAAACTCTCTTGAAAACTTCGATGGTGTGACTGGTAGGTAATCCTATTGTGATCATTGTAATATCGTATGCACAAATATTTATGATCTCTTGTATGCACCGCTTTAACTCGGGTCAGGTCATCGCGACGGTATTACTCTTCCGTAAACCTAACAACTCTTTATGGATCCTTCTTACGAAGAATTTACTCGTATTTAAACTCACACAATCGCTTCAGCCTGTGTCTTGCATTTTGGCAAATTTGTACCGAACCTTATCTATGGTTTCCACCCGATCGTAAAAGGCACGCTCGTTTGTTGCGATTAGTGACGTAATCGTTGTTTCTATTTACACTTAGTTGTATGTTGATGTGGTCAATAATTTTCTTCAAGAGTTAAGGTCACAACACACGGCTGCTATAATATTTTTCTGTACTCTTCTAACGCACGCAAGTTGCTAATCGTTTCCTCTTACTCGCACGCAGGAAAGAGACGTGCTTATGTAATGTTGCGTGCGTAAGAAGAGTACAGCAACATATTATAGCACGACCGTTAAATACGTACACACGGCGACACATCAAGCTATACAAAACCAACATAAACTGGCCGCGCGACATTATACGTTACTCGAAATACGCGCGCCAGCTTATATTGGTTTTGTATAGCTTGATGTGTCGCCGTGTACACAAACTTTAATGATAACAAAATTAAATAGAAACTAGCATGTACACATAATATGATTTGTTTACCAAATTGACATATCCTATAATTTATGTGGTAGTGTTGTCTCGATTTCACATGAAAAAGTAAATGAAAGGTTGTGGTTATCTTTGGTGTAATAAAAGTATATTTCATTCCTTTGCGTTTCGTTTTTTCTGCCCCGCCTCAATAACTCGCTCATTTTTGGACTCCTGCACTCCCCCCCCCCCCCCCCCTTTAACTTGAAAAAAAATACTGGAGTGATAAATCTGAAAACGTTATAAAATATAGCTTGAAAATAAATCGCGCTATGATTGCGTTCCAAAAATTTAAAACTTTTCTACTTGCAAATGGCTACGGAACCCATATAAAAGGGCAATTTTTTTCAATTTCAAAGTCAATGCAATGAAGTCGCAGGCAATAGCAGTCAAGCATATTTTCCTCTAGCCCGAGGATTATAATTACAAGTTTCGTTCCATCAAAGAAATTCACATGTTTAACATAACCAGAATATCGATATTTAATTATAAACTCGCGGTGTCGACCTTTGTAAGCAAAGTACGAGTCAGTTTACATCGTGTTGTTTATAATTGTTTTGCAATTTAGTCCCGGACTTAGCTCCTCTTCAATTAAACCTTGTATTATACATGCATGCATATGCTTACGACTATATTCCCCGAGGGGATAGTCAGAGACACTCTGAAAACTCAGAACACCCACTTTTCACTTGTAGTACCGCAACTTCAGTCCAGTATCACGGGGAGCGAGCCCGTCCCCATTTGTAATGGACAGTGGGTACAATACATGCCTCGAAATTGAAGCATGCAGATTTCCTCACGATGTTTTCCTTCACCGAAAAGCCAGTGGTGTTACAAATCGTAGATAAATTCCGAAAAACTCATTGGTACGAGTCGGCCTGGACGGGGATCGAACCATCGCCTCCTGCAAGGCAGGCAAGGTTACTCGCCACTGGCACGGAATATCTAAGAGTACACTGGATCCACCATGACTTTTTAGCATGGTGTTAACAAATGAACGTAGAAAACAAGCACGGACTTAATCAAGAATACAATTTAGGTACTCGCGTTTGGTCGAATCCGGCCTGAATAAATTATACAGGCTAATTTATTATTAGGGTTCCGTAGTCAAACAAGGAACCAATATATAAGTAGTAAGTCATTGTAAGTACTTTCAATGAAAATTATAACGAACGCTGTAGCACAAATAGCACCATCAGTATCAGAAAAAATCGTGCAAATGCAAAATTAATATTAAAATTTGATGTTCTTGGCTAGATCGATAGATGGCGCTGAACGAAAATAAATCGCGCTATTGCCTAAGCAATTACGAGACTGGTTTTTCATATAATGACTACGGAACCCTATTGTTGGTGAGTACGACACGCTCTTGGCCGGTTTTTTTATTATTTAAGTCACTCCCCGACACATTAGACATAGTTTCGGTACTACTGGTAAAACTTGGATGTTCTGAGGTTTCAGAATATCTCTTACTACCCCCTCGGTGAATATAGTCTTGAGCATATGCTTATTGTTTAAGAGTAAAAATAGATAATCTCTTTCATATACTATGCCACTGTTGTTATACAGAACGGTGATTAGTTGAAGAGCTCTCAGAGTTTGCATACTAATGTTTGAGGTAGTTTCAAACTCAGGGGCTAGCTAGGTTAAATAACTAGTGCTAAGTTTACAGTACTAGTCTTGATGGTATAGTTATATCAGTCAGTAGAACTAAGCTCAACTGTTAAGGAAAACATCGTTACCTGCATTGGATGTAATTTTCAAAGGTAACCAAGGAGATGAGTAGCAAGGTGGTAGGATACTTCATTAGAAGCAAACCGTGCTACATGAAAATTTTAACAAAATACATTGAAACCGTTCAAAAATAATGTTCTCTATTATTATTCATTATCATATCAGCCGATAAACGTTCACTGCTGGACGTATGCCTTCCTCCAAGGATCGCCAAAACGATCGGTCCTGCGCTACCTTAATCCAATGGGTTTCCCGCCTTCACCAGGTCGTCTCGGTCCATCTTGTCTGTCATCTACCCACGCTGCGTTTTCCGGAACGCGGCCGCCATTCGAGAACTCTTCGGCTCCATCAGCCATCGATTCTGCGAGCAATGTTCCCCGCCCATTGCCACATTAGTTTATTAATTCTTTGAGCTATGTCGGTTACTCTGGTTCTTCTGTGAATCTCTTCATTTCTGATTCGATCTCGCAGGTAAACTCCGAGCATAGTCTTCTTCATTCACTTTGGGTGATTTTCAGCCTTTTTATGAGGACTTGAGTGAGCGACCACGTCTCGAAAATTAGCAAAACTAGGTAATGAAAACTTTTCATCCAAATTTGTTAAAAGTGTAAAAAAATGTCTGTATACATTGTTTATCGTTCTTTTATCGTTTTTCTAATTTTTTCAGGTTTTGTGTTGTATTCATGATATAACAGAAATGACATATTTTAAGGAGCTTTAGACCGTCAAACTGAACAACTTTACAATGGTAGCAAAAATCTGATATCGCGAAAAAATCTGCTGTTCTATACAAAACGGTCATATCTACTCGACTCAAATGTAGACTCTTAACCACCCCTTCTAAATATTACCACACCTCTTATATGTTGTATTAGTTGCTCTTTAGGTATAAATAACACGTCAACGACCCCCATCTTCTAGTCTGCATACGTTCAGGTCGATAATATTCAGTGCCATGCCTAAGGTTGTCGTTACATGTAAGTGTTCTTATCTATCGGGTGGGAAAAGCTGTAAGTTTCTAAGGTGTGAGATATTACGACGCGTATTGAATATTGAGCTTTCGCTTATGATAAAACATCGAGGTTAAGACCTGGAAAATACAGGGTGGAAAGAAATGTTTAAAGACACGAATTGTGGAAGGAAGTGTCATGTGAATTTCAGCCATGAATAGTCAGTGTGAATTTTAGAATAGACGAAGAAATTTTTTTTAAACGAAGTCGTAACCGCGTAACTCTTTTAAACTGTGTTCATAGAATGAGCGTTAAACAAAGGTACATTTTATTGAATACATATTACCAAGTAGTCCATAGGTTTCGAAATGGAATAGAGTAGTAAACTGCAAAAAAAAGTCAATTTTTAAATTTTAAATCTTCTCAGTAAAAAAACGCAATAGACCTTTACTTCAATGAAACTGATCCTCAGCGCCTCTCAAAACCGAAGATCTAAACTATTTTCACAGCTTGAAAACGTTCACGATTAAAGAATCTTTGAAAGCACTTCCATTTGGCTGGCGGATATACACAAAATGCAAATTGGGATCCTCCCGTTTTCTGACTACATATAGTGGGAAAAGGGATGATAGGATTAAATTCTTAGCTCCAGCATACACATTTCCATTTTCACCCCATAGCAGACCGATATAAACTGTCGCCTTTACCGATCAAATATTAACTTGGGTCTATCATAGATTTTCCGTCACCCCGTGTATACAGGGGCCTTCTTAATATGCTGACACTTTTTGCACAACATTGAAAACGCGAAAAAAAAATCAGCTCTTCCATACAAAACTGCAAACCTACTTGAGCCAAATGTATGGGACAGCTGATTTTTTTTTCGCGATTTCGATGTTGGTGCCATAGAGACAGTTGTTCAGTTTGAAGGTCTGATCATCCCCTTAAAAAAGTGTCAGCGTATTAAGTTGGACCCTATATACAAGGTGTTACAAAAATACAAACAAACATTTAAGCGGGTGGTTTAGACCATCAAACTGAACATCTTTCACTATGGGACCAATATCAAAATCGCGAAAAAAAAAACTGATTTTCCATACTAAACTATAAATCACCTCGAACTAAATGTATGGGATAGCTGATTTTTTTTTCGCGATTTCGATGTTGGTCCCATAGTGAAAGTTGTTCAGTTTGATGGTCTAAACCACCCCCTTAAAAGTTCAAAATTTTTATTTTTACTTTTGTAACACCCTGTAGAGGGATGCCTAACTTGTAAATCTTAAAAACCGAAATGATGCCATCTACATTATTATACAACTTTAAGTGTCTGTACAATAAAGATATTACAAAATAAAAGGTTACAACATGGTGTTTCGGTGCCCCTGAAACCAAATCACAGATTTTTTTTTTTTTTTTTTCATAAATTACTGGACTGATTCTGTTGACGGGAGCCGGTGCTGACAAAGTCGCGAGAAAAATCGACTTTTAGATAAAAAACCAGAGAACAAAAATCTAGAATCGTCGAGAAATATAATATTGTTCTATAGAATAAGTTGATATTGATAACTAAATTTACATATGAAGTTTCAGATGTCCGATCCTGCAATAAAAGTTGTTCAGTTTTAATCATCGAACACACCCATTCCGTAGTATTTTTGTACACCCTGTTTAGATAGTAGCGAGATAATCTCGTGGAGTTATATCGAAGTGAGACGGGAAGCCGATGCAAATGGCTGAAGGCAGGGCAGGGTCGGATAGCTTGGTAATGACGTAGAATATATGGCGGAATGTTGGTACTAAATAAGAAGCGTTAGTGAAAATGGATGAGATAAGTGGAAAATGTGTAGAAGATAACTTGGTGTCTTTAGGTTTAGAATGGGATAATTTTTGATTACTTTGTTATTCTACCCCAAGATTTTTATCGATGAAACACGGATGATAACAGAATCAAAAACATGGATTTAGAATGATAAATACCTATTTCCAGCTTCCTGATCAAAAACACTAAATTGACAATTTCCAACGGTCCTCGATCCTATAATTGGTCTAATATTTTAAGCATAGCATAAGCATATGCTCACTACTATATTCCCCGAGGGGGTAGTCAGAGATATTTTGAAACCATAGAACATCCACGTTTCACTAGTACCGAAACTCTGTCCAGTGTGACGGGATGTGAGCCCGTCGCCACTTGTAATGGACAGTAGGTAGGTTTTTTATACATACCTCGAAATTGAAGCATGTGGGTTTCCTCACGATGTTTTCCTTCACCGAAAAGCCAGTGGTGTGGTGGTGGCCATATTTTATGTAGAGTTAAAAGTAAAACACAAATAATATTTGCATAGGTAGGTACGTATCTAAAACTGAAGGTGTTGTAATTATTTTGTACTTTTTAAAACCTTGTTTTTAGCGTTGGGGGACTTTAGGATAGCATCACGGTTATATTATGTCCCGAGGCTTAAAAGAAATATTTTAATCTTATCTATTATGAAACTGTAACAGAAGTGTGTCTGTACATTAAAGATATTTACATGAAAAAGATTACGATATGGTTTTTAGGTATCCCGGACTCCAAATCAACCTTTTTTCGAATTTTTGTCTGTCTGTTTGTTTGTTTGTATGTTTGTAACAGCGTCACGCAAAAACTACTGAACTGATTTTGATGAAACTTTTTTGTTTGATAGCTAATGATCTGACTTAAAATCTGATATATAATTTGTGCGGACGAAGTCGCGGGTTAACTCTAGTATATTATACAACCAGATTTGATTTTCTAGTAATCACAACACTAGTACCAGATTATCTCGATTCAATGTATACCTATTTCTAAAACTGGAATATTTTTCCAAAATGTAAAGTTTACTACAATCTCGTGTCAAGTCGATATAGTCTAACTCTAACTACTAAGCGAAAGCTACAAGTATAAAATGGCTTCGTTATTTTATAGATTGGATGCGATCGCGAAACGTGCTGTTTTCGTTTTTCAACTTTTTGGTTCACCAAATGATACCGTGGAGAATAGATGCCTGCATGCAATCTGTCTTGTCATCGTTAGCTTTATAATTTGGCTGGGTTTTTGCTGCGACTGGATTTTATTGGATGACTGTAATTTTGGAAGATCGCTTCATACTAGATTTTATTTTATTATACTTGAAAATCAAGGAAAAAAGTGTAATGGAAATAATACCTAGATATTACATGAAACTATGGATCTCATGTTAAAAATTATCAGCTGTTCAATACAAGGTGTTACAATAATACAAATAAACATTTAAGTAGGTGGTTTATACCATCAAACAGAAAAACATTCAATATGGTACCAATATCGAAGTCGCGAAAAAAAAATCTGATGGTCCATACTAAACTAAATATCTACTCGAGCTAAATGTATGGGAAAGCTGATAGTTTTTTCGAACATCGAAAGTGAAAGTTGTTCAGTTTTATGGTCTAAACAACTCCCTTAAAAGTTTTAAATGTTATTTTTACTTTTGTAACACCCTGTATATCAAACTTATGGTTACACTTATTATAGGGAAAAATTCGTCATCGACGTGGAATGCACCCAAGACTATTTCATCTCTAATACGCGATTGACGAAAAGTAGATGATGGTGCTATACGTAAAACATTGCTCAAATGTTATTAAGGTATATTGTTAAATCTAATTAAAATTGCATTGGTATTATTATAAAATGTTGATTTCTATGTTGCGTAGCGACTTTTTTTAAATTTATTTTCGTGTAGTCTTTTGTCACTAAATGGTGCCGGTGCCTGTTACAGTTTAAAGGTGTACTTCCGATGCCAGCGGCCGGCGACTGACGTGTGTTGCTCGCGGCCGACGGCCGATGCGATAATATTAGTTACTATGAAAACGTATGGCGCCGCTTCCGATGACAGCGACTGATGCGTGCGTCAGACGCGTGCGGCCAATGCGATAGACATATGGCATATGACAGAACCACGCGTCAGACGTGCGCGTCAGTCGCATCGGCCGCTGGCATCGGAAGTCCACCTTTAAAGTGTGAAACAAAATATTTCCCACCCCTTCTAACAAAACCTCGTAAATTGACTGGGCTATTATTTTTGTTGACGAAACACTTTACTCCTGTGAACTGATTGACATACATCACCATCTATCGTCCAAAATAGGGGAAACTACAAAATACATCAAAGTATTGTCTACTACTAGATGTACTCCATCATGGCTTACAGATTTAGAGCTCCCAAGGGGTTCCCAGCGTAGTTTATTACGTGTCGTCATGGCAACGGTGTTAAATTACCCGATGGGTTGGGTATAAAAAGAGATAAATATGTTTTAACGAACCAATAAGATAATAACTGTACCTATAGAGTTGGTGAGCTGTAAAAGTGATCATTGTTTTCGTATAAACGAGCTTTTGCCCGCGACTTCGTCCGCATCATACCGGTTTCCATCATCGCAGCGAGATAAAATAAATACCAGTTTTTAGGTCCAATCGCTTTTAAACCCAAAAAGAGCATCAAAATTGGTTTATTCGTTTTTGCGTAATGCCCGAACAAACAAACATGCAGACGAAAATCTGTGATTTGGCGTCAGGGAGATCTAAAAACAATATCGTAACCTTTTTTTTGTAGATATCTTAAGTATACATATAAATTGCGCGCTCCATACAAAACTTAACATTACAGAAAAACAATTAAAGTAGAGATGTACAAAGGACGGGCGAGGGTGACTTATGTTACAGTTTTATAATATAAGTAGTAAAGTAGTATAAATAAATGTGAAGAAAAGATCCCATTTGAGGTATAGAATCCCCAAACTATAGGAATCTGAATCCACATACCACGATTATCAGGATCAAGAGTTAAGGGTTTTATTACCGTTTTGGCGCGCTCCATACAAACGAAGTTTGGTTATATTTTCAATACTAACCAATTAAAGTCAGAAACAATCTGGAAACTAATCTCTATGCTTGTATGTTGCGAGATTTTCGTTAAAGTGTATAATTTTAAAGTTACAGTGCCTCAAAGATTTCCATACAAATCTTAAATTAATCCTAGCATTGAAACTGTACATTTTAACGAAAATCTGACACCATACAAGCATAGAGATTTGTTTCTAGATTGTTTCTGCAAAATTTCATTGACTTTAATAGGTTAGTATTGAAAATATAACCAGACTTCATTTGTATGCAGCGCGCATTAGCGCTTTTGGAATAAACTTCTCTTAATGACACCTAAGCTCACATAACTAAGATAATTAGCTCCTCTCGATTACATTAATCACACAAATGTCGTCTTTGGGAGGTTTTGGTTACAGATTACGTACATTTTCACTATGTAGGTTTTTAGAGTACAGATACGCGCGGTAAATCTGTGAACACATGCCCTGAGCGCGCTTCTTTGGGCGTATACCCCGATCGAACGGGTACTGTGTATTATATGCTTGATTTTAGTATATTGGATACTCCACATAGGTACTTGTTGATAAAATATTACCGCATATTGTCTCATAAAGCTACGGCGCATCTCTTCTTATCGTATTTCAAAAGTGGCAGTTTCAAAGCCAGTAACAAGACGTACGAAAAAAGGCTCGTATCTACTTTTTAATCATTTAAATTATCGTATTATTCTTAACCATCTTCCAGAAAATATTGGTTGCTTCTATAAGTTTATCGATCAGGCGAAATACAGAGACAGTTCTGTTGCTATTACAATACATATTGTTGCCTCTCCGGTCTGCCAGCCTGAATGATATACTCCGTGTTATCCCTACAAACATGAAATTCGCTAGATAAAGCGTTTGACATTTCCTTGGGTTTGTTGTTTATTGACCAATATTTTATCCTTGACGATTTTGTTACGTATGATGATATACAGGTTCCTTCTTAATATGCTGACACTTATTCAAGGGGATTTTCAGAAAACAAAACTGAACAACTTTCTTTATGGGACCAACATCGAAATCGCGAAAAAAGTCAGCTGTCCCATACAGTTAGCTCGAATAGGTTTGCAGTTTTGTATGGAGCAGCTGATATTTTTTCGCGATTTCGATGTTGACGGTCTGATCATCCCCTTAATAAAGTGTCAGTATATTAAGAAGGACCCTATATACGTAAACATATAAACAAGATTTGGGCAGTTACTTACCCAATAAATGCTTCAATTAGGCTAACTACCTACCTATGATATTGCAGTAAAATAAGACTTTAGATAAATACATCAACAATTGATGTATTTCTCCCTATTTCTCCAAAGTATTCGCCAATTTATAAGTGCCATAAAGTCTACTTGTGGTTTCAACTTTTGTGAATCAGTTTTTGTCTCTGTACTTGTTCTAACGTTTCTAAAATGTATACCTACTTACTTACATAGATGCAACCTAACATTCGTTAAATTATATTATTTATAATTGCATGTTGTGCGCAGTTGTCGAGCTACAAATTTAAACTTTGTTAATTAAGTAGCATCAAAATTGGTTGTAGTTTGTACTTTGTTACTGCGCATAATACATAATAATAAATAATAAAACTGAAATATTGGACAGTTTGGGCACCACTAGCATATGAATAGATAATAATAGCACATAATACTATTTATTTTACAGGGTTTAAGGAAAAGTATCTTTAACCTTGAAACCACATACTCTACCCATCAAACTGTCCCATACGTTTGATAGAGTATGTATTGCAGTTTAGTATGGGACAGTTGATATTTTTTTGTTCTGACATGTTTACACCCATAGTAAAAGTTGTTCAGTTTGATGGGTAGAGTATGTGGTTTAAAGGATAATGATATTGTTCCTTACACCCTGTATCTGTGGTATTATTATCTAATCATATGCTACGAGTGAAATTTGGTTATTCTGAATATGGTGTAAGTAGGTATTTAGAATGTCTCGGATTTCAGTCTGGCGGGCGACCTGCGCTCTGAGCGATTTTAAAAGTTGAATATTACGAAACTCAATTGAAAGTTTAAAATCTGAACGAATATTAAATAATATTTGGAACTATTCGAGCTGAGTAATTATAAAATGCGTGGTCGAAGTTGTTTAATTAAATTAATATTTTCCTGTGCCCTTGTATGATATACCCTTAATAAACGCAGAGTCATGACCGTATGCAATTTAGGGTGGTCAGAAACCTTTTCACCTACAAGGGATTCAATTTCTATTCGGGGTAAAACAAATCTTATGTTGCTCGTAGTGTCCAAGTCTAGATAACCTAGCTGTCTGCAAATCAAACTCGGTTGATTTATTGAACGGTGGTGATTTGTAGAAAAGTCGAACAAACAAACTTATGTTGACGTTTATAATATTCATAAAATCTAATCACAACAATAAATCAATCTAAACTTCTAGGTTAGAAGGATAAGCTGGAATAAGTTCAGAGTTGTTTGCAAATTCGACAAGCCACGAATGAGGAACTCGTGTAACAATTTGGACAGTAGATATTTGATAATTTGGCGTGTAACTGAAGGTAGTTGCCATCTCTAAAATCCAGAAATTTTCAGTAATATTCGTTATACTAAGAAGCTGCTAAGATTGAAACTTTAGTTGAAATATTCATTAGGGTCCAACTCAATATGCTAGCGGCTTTTTAAGAGGATTATCAAACCATGAAACTACACAACTTTCTCTACAGGACCAAGATCGAAATTTTATAAAGATCTGCCGTCCCATTCATTTGGGTCGAGTAGGATTGCAGTTTTGTATGAAACAGTTTTTTTTCGTTATTTCAATGTTGGTCCCACAGTAAACGTTATTTAATTTGATAGTCTGTTTAAAAACTATCCCCTTATAAAACCAACAGCATATTAAAAAGGACCCTGTATATCAACCAAGTATTTTATAGTTTGGTTCGGTGTAAATATTGTAACTTATCCCTTTGTCAATTAATATTATTCAATTCAATTCAATTATACAATTGAACACCAATACAAAACATACCTACATTAATTGTTATGGTTAACTCGTAGTTTCTTTACCCCTTGAACCCAGATTTTTACTCCAAGGCGTTATGTGGAGAAAATTCCTAATTAGTGGGTGACTATGTCACAAAAGGAATATTATTTCTCATTTCGTGTTACGTAACGAAATAGTTAAAATAATTGTTACTTACAGATCCGTTGTTATTGATTAATTGTTTTTATAAAGTTGTAGAGATAGTTGGCAGGGCTTTTTGTATGTTAAGGGCAGGATCTTCCAAATCGACCTGTTTTTGGTTGAGTTTTAAGGCATGAAATAGTCGCTGTTTTAATCCAGAAAAAATAGATGTTGTTGTTCACGAACTGTTCTTGATTATTATGTGGCTCAAAACACGATAATTATTACTCTCGATCATAAAAGCATGCAAAGATAGGTAAGTGTATTAATATTTTTGAAGTTTTACTTAAAATTATTAACACTACAAATTAAAAAAATACGCTGAAAAATAGCAAATGACATTTTCTAAATTATTCTCAGGCTAGTTTTTTCCCTCACCACCCAAGAGTAAAGATATTGATGAAAAATACGATTTTTTGCGGATCTGCCTTCAATTGAAGCGGGAAGGCTAATTGCAAACTTATGCTTGTAAGAAAGAGACGCTTGCACTCAAATAACCGGGCCTTAATAATTAATCCTTAACTCCACACAGCCATCGTTTTTGAAAATGTTTACGTACACGATTTTCAGTCAGCTGCAAAAGCAAAATACCACTTTTGTCTACACCATTAGAGTTCTATGTTGCACACGGTTGTCCCACCTCGTCTTCAGTAGCCTGTGTCAGTTCTGTAGCTATGATTATACAGAGTGTTGCGCTCATTAATGCTCAGCGGTGCCCCCACCCTCTTTGCTTACGTAATGATATTTCAAATGTGCCCCAGAATTTTCGACCTGACTGTACATAAGGGATTATAATTCGGAGCGCGTTCCATACAAACGAAGTCTGGTGATATTTTCAATACTAACCAATTCTAACAATACTAACTAACAAACAACTTTTCAGAAATAATCTAGAAACAAATCTTTATGTTTGTATGAAGTCAGATTTTCGTTAAAATGTATAGTTTTAAAAATACAGTGCCTCTAAAGATTTCGATGCAAATCTTCAATTAATCCTAGCCCTAAAACTGTATATTTTAACTAAAATCTGACTTTATTCAAACAGAGATTAGTTTCTGAAAAATTTCATTGACTTTAATTGGTTAATATTGAAAATATCACCAGACTTCGTTTATACATAGCGCGCATTTACGCATTCGAAATAGACTTCACTTAACATGCAATATTAAACATTATTTTCATTAGTCTACAAGTTCCTGGCTTCCTGCTCTGTTGAATTTCAGCTGCTTTGATACATAGCTTTCCTTTTCCAGTTCCTAAACTAAGTTTAGGCTAAAACACCCTGTAAAATAAATTTATCGGTCTTTAAACGTACATAAATAAAGTAGATATTCACTGTTCAGTTACAGTGGCCAGTAAGTCAGTAAAAATAAAAACCTACGTGAACCAAGTATTTTATAATCTTCCCCAGAATATCTTGTTTCTAAAGAAAAACTGTTTTCTTCTTTTTTTTGCGACCCCGTACTTTACTTTTATTTTATTATTTTTTCTCCTTTCTCTAGTTCTTTTTTTTAAATATAAATAAAGGAAAAAAGTTCCAAATACTGTGCATGTATTGGTTTATAACTAGGAATTTTCATTGGTTTCGTAACCGTTCGCTCTCGGAAGTTTTTACCAATGTGAACTGTAGCTTATCCTGATATAGGCTTCGATCTTTTTGGGTTGTTACTGCAACACCTGCACAATATTGGAGACACTTAATTGAGTCTATTTTAAAGTGTATATTGTGTCTTGTATTTTTGATGTCTTACAAATAAATAAAGCGCACTATAAATGACGCGAGATGATCAAAGTTTGATAAGCAATCTGATCGGAGACGTGACCTCTCTGGAATGATTTACGATCGGTGCGGTATCAAACAATGTCAACAGCTCGTAAACAAAATGGCTACGTCACTGAAGTTTTGTTAATTTTGCACGAATTTGTCGCGTATAAATACACACAAATTTTAATTTCACCTCTGAGCTTCGGAAATTAATAGATAGGTAGAAGATGGCTGATATGCAAAAAAACTGATCAAGAGCGTGTAGCCCTTAGGGTCTACTCTAAACAAACATTTAAAAGTAATAAACAATTCGGTCACCTATTATTATTGATGCAAGCAAATGTATGTTTTACTTCTTAACTCTCTTTAAGATATTTTAGGTCAATTAATGTGTCGGTAAATTAATGACCGCAAGTGATTGTAAAAAATCTATGATCATTTCATAGGGGTCCCCTACGCATTAATTGACCTAAAATATCTTAAAGAGAGTTAAGAAGTAAAACATACATTTGCTTACATCAAAAATAATAGGTAACCGAATTATTTTAACTTTTTAAATGTTTGTTTTTTGTTACCTTATCTTCAGTAAAAAAGCAATGCCTATCTCGAAAATAGGAGTAAAAATTTTTGACAATTTTTCATCCGATTTTTCTAGTTTAGGCTGTCATAGTGAATGACGCTGACAAAAAAAGCAAAATGTATGTTCGCATTTTATTTTTTCAGCTATAGAATGTCGGAATCGCCTCTCGTATTTAGAACGAGGTTATTGCAATACGTGACGTGACTTTTTGGAATATTTATTTGTTTACAGCTTTTGTACTGAAGTCGTCGATTGATTAAAAAACTTATTTTTAGATAATCTAAAAAAAAATTACCCATGTCTACACAAAATAAGTAGTCAGCACAAGCTTCGTCAATAATAATACAACAGCCGGTAATCAGCAACATGCTTCGTCAAAACCTTAAAAAAACAGATAGAGATCCGCAACATGCTTCGTCAACTTACCTAACCAAAATCCACCTCACGCTTCGTCAGTAATAAAACAAAAACAGGTTTAAATGCTCTCCGCCCCTCGGAACCCACCTGGCTGGCATAAGTAATTTTTTTTCGATAATCTAAAATTAAAACTTCTATGGAAACGGATGAGTAAATTTTGTAAAGCATACGCCAAATGTCTCGTAATATCTTCATATCAAAAAAATCTATTTAAAAAAAAACCAAGACGAAATGTGTCATAATCACAATCGAATAAGATAAAACAAGACAGAATGATTGTCTTCCTGCAAAAAAACCAAATATTAATAGGTTTGTATGATTTTGTAACACTATCTGTGTTATTATTATAGTATAAACCTAACTATAATTTTATTTCTCAATATTTGAGTAGATAAATTTTATTATTTCTATAGTGTTGGCAAATCAAAATTGAATTTTTATCTATGTAAACACCACTGATCTGTCAGTGTCAAATGTCAAGGGCTGCGCCTCTCTTCTTCAACCCTCGCCTCACCGGCTGCTATGATGTGTCTGTCGTACCTAATTAAAATAATATAACTGAAGATCCGGTCGTTTCCTTTCTAACGCATCCAACTGCCAGTAATACAGTCCACTAGCCTAAGATCAAGAGTGCAACATATGGTCCTTCGAGCCGGATCAAATATAAAATACCTTAAAACCATTATGGTTATTAACATTTTAGCTAGGAACCTACCTCGAATATGTCAAAACAATTAGAGTTTATTTGGATATTAAATAACAACTGTCCTTACTTTCAAACATTTTGCTGGTTCTTGCCAGGACTGTCTCAATCCACAGCTCAGGTAAGTTTGACGGCCGATCCCCACCGAGGGATGAGCGGTCGCTCATTGACATAAGGCGCATTTTAGTTTTCGTTCCTAAAGTACAAAGTTGAAAATTCGAAAAATCAGGTTGAGTGATCTATCTGTTACGGTGCGATAGTAACTAATTAATAATATGTGTTCTTGCTTAGTATCCACTACAGTAAACTACAAAACAACTTTAATAATGTATAACTAACGAAACCGTAACGTTATTTATGTCCTAAACAAACAGTTTTGATTGAATTTTGATAAAAGCTAACAACTAACAATCTCAAACCACGTTGGTTTACTATACCTTAATGAATTAACTCTGCAACAAACTTATACAGTTCTGTTATTTGATTGGTTTTTGTTTACGTTTTCAATGGCGTTTGTTTCAGTAATGTAGGTATTCATCATCAAAATAGGAAGGAAGAGAGATCTAGGAAATCTTAAAATTGTGATGAGGGTGCCACTGTACGGTAAAAGGGGCCTTAAATATACAGGGTCCTTCTTAATATGCTGACACTTTTTAAGGGGATGATCAGACCGTCAAACTAAACAACTTTCTCTGTGGCACCAACATCGAAATCGCATCTTCCATACAAAAATGCAAACCTACTTGAGCCAAATATATAGTATATTATGTTGGACCCTATATTACAATGGTTTATAGCAACTTATGTAATAAAAAATAATTATGAAAGATTTTATAGCCTTTTTCACGTATTAATTGATTGTTTTATATGGTAACCGTCTGTATTGTGAACGACCCACCATCCCACTTTCAGCGTTCGAAAATTAAGGGTGTATTTTAACTCTTGCGGTTTGAACAATGGTCTGAACACTTTGAACCCATATTTTTCTTCTTTATTATCTCATCTATTCTGAAGTGCTAAGATTTTATCGCTTTACTTTAATTAATTAAGGCTCCTTTTACCGTTCAGTGGCGATTATAACAATATTTAAAATTTCTCAATCAAGAAAGCCTAAATTAAAAGGTGTGAAGCCAGGTGAAAAGCCATAAAGCTATTTTTATACAATCCTACTTTTATAGGTTCGTATAGGTCTAAACATACAAATTAGGAAAAAGTTAAAAAACGTCTACTTTTACATTTATTTCGATATTCTTAAAAGTGGAATGTTTAGAACATATTAAAAGTATTCTATATAAAACAATTTTTATGTTTTTGTAGTAAGTTGGAGTAGCACTTCTTTTCTTTTTGGGTTTTCATTAGTGAGAAATATTTAATACTAGAGTATACCCGCAACTTCGTCCGCAAAAACTACACAACAGATTTTAAGTCACATCAAAACAACAACAACATTCTATCAAACACACAAAACTAATCTTTATCTGTTCAGTAGTTTTTGCGTCATGCTGTTTCAAACAAACAAACAGACAGACAATAATTCTAAAAAAGGTTGATTTTGAGTCAGGGAGACCTAAAAACCATATTGTAATCTTTTTCTTGTAAATAGTTTAGATTGTGATGAGCGCGCTACTGAACGGTAAAAGGCCATTTAAGATTTTACGGATAATTTTATATTAGTACATGTTGGTAGCCAAAATTTTATGCGACTTATACAACGTGTTAATGAATAAACGCAAAATCTAATTATTAGTTATAAATCAGTTGGAGTGTATGAATCCAACTGATTTATAACTAATAATTAGATTGAAACAATAATTATTTATATTTTGATAGTTAAAATCTAAAGTTATTCGCATCCTGCTCAAGAATACATTTTAAGAATCTTGTTTTGCTAGTAAGTAGGGTGAGAGTGCCCGAGCAGTGGGTTAAGATTGAGTTCAGTTACTTTAAATTTTACAAACAAATTACTTAATATTTTGAAGAAAAAAAACCTATGTAACCATAATAATAATTTTGCTTTCGATTCTAAACAAACTACTTTCTAGTTTTGCGTTAATTCATTAACACGTTGTATATACAGGGTGTAAGGAAAAGTATCATTAACTTTTAAACCACATACTCTACCCATCAAACTGAACAACTTTTACTCGAGGAGCATATGTTTGAATCGAGTACGTATTGCAGTTTAGTTTGGGACAGCAGATATTTTTTATGTTCTGACAGGTTTGCTCCCATTGTAAAAGTTGTTCAGTTTGATGGGTAGAGTATGTGGTTTAAAGTTTAATGATACTTTTCCTCACACCCTGTATATACTCAAAGAGGTGATTGATGATAATGGTGATGTCCTCCACGGAGTATCCGTCGACGACGACCCTCGTTGGTTCACGGCGTGAGCTCGGATGTGGATGGAGAATCCGAGTTTTGTGGTGATTAAAAACAGTGTCGAAATAACGATCAATCAAACTGAACAATATGGCGGAGCCATTTATTGCAACTGCGACATTTCAGTTGTCGAAACTTCAAAAACGTCACACTGAGAATGGCAATGAGTTTTGCTAGTTTGGCGTAGACATAGTAGGGCACGTATGAGCCATTGTAAACGAGTGGAAATATTTTAATTTTGTTGTTGCTCGATGTGTCCAAAAAAATATTATTTATACATGTACTTTGTAATTAACTATATAAGTTAGTAATAATCCATCCGCCCATTAAAAGAAAACAATTTGTTATAGACTCTTTTACTTTCAAAAATATTTCAGGTTTAAAAAAAAAGTGTTTCTATATCATTTTGTTCATTCATAGTGACCGAAAGAAAACTAAAATTTTTAAATATCTATCTTATCGGTTTCCTCTAAACGGGTCTAACGACTAGGGTGAAATTGTGTATGTGGATAATGTTTTCATTTTCATGTTTAATCTAGATAGAGTTTCATCCAAAAAAATAATTAAAAACGGCTAGCGTAGCGTACTTTATTGAATAGGAAAATAATATTATGTACACAATTTTTAATCTACTATTGTTATCATATTTCCGGAATGATAATACTTTCAAACCTCAGTAAAACTTAATTAATCTTTCTTTTTAAGGAAAATAACTTCAGGATTATTTAGACCTAATTGGCAATTTCATTAAAATCGAAATATTTATTAACTTTTTCATTAGCTGTCCCTTCTAGATGATGAGAAAAAAATGAGGAAGAAAATTAAATTTAGAATAATTTACTTATGAAGTATAATATAATGTCAGTTTAACTTAACACATTAAATAAAAGAAGCATCTTACTAAAGTCGGGCCAATTTAATAGGTCACATTTGACAACTATTGATACTTCATCAAACGTAACCTTGTAACGGCGGGCATAGAATAATATATATTTTTTCGAGGTTAGAACTGCACAATTGCTTTACTCTTTTTAATTACGATTACATATTTATTGTAATAATGATCAAAGAAGGTAATTTTTTCGATTAACTTTCACTAATAACCCATTCTAAACATAATAAACAATTTCGGTTCTATAGAACTGAACGTCGTTATAATGTTGCGTCAGTGAACCCTTTTTCTTTTTAACACTAGGGATGTAACCCAAAAAAATCGAATTAAAACGTAGTTCCAACAAACCGCGATATTCACATATAATTCGATTCACGTATGTTTGAAATCCGTATCGATTCATTCACCTAAATCGATGTTTTTAAGCAGGTCACCTCACTACGAAGCTAAAACTGACAGATGTCAAATGTGACCTATTAAATTGGCCTGACTTTAAAACAGATTTTTAGTCTGAGGATTTTATATACGAGTTTCTGCTTCGGGTGTCTCCTGCCCATCAATCAAAAGGTAATTTTATAAATGTTACCATTTTGTTGTCCTTCATTTCAACCAGGCCTTTTATTACCTCCAATAAAACACTCCAGTATTGTTGGTAAACAAACATATTTTACGCAGCAGTAAGGGGTCCCAGGTGTTCCATATTGTCTAGCTTTATTACCCAAGGGCAGTGATAAGAAGAGGCCGTGTTTATATCATTTTATGTTATCTTTCTTCTTCTTTATGAAGGTGGTTTCTTGGTTTTAGGGATACGTAACTAAATAGGTACGTACTTCAATTTTTCTGTGTTTAAAACTGAAAGTAACAAGATTGTTCTACATTCATAAAATCTGTCACGAGTTTGAATGCAGTAATAGTGCATTCAAACGAGAGTCATAAGACGCATTTAATAAATTGTACAAAAATTACAACGTACAAAAATAAATAATGTTTCATTTTTCCATGGGTCTTTTGTGTATCGTTTTATATTTTTGACACACGTTTTTCAGGAATACAGTAATTTTATACAAATTATGTAAGAGATAAGAAAATTATAAACAACACGGCCTTTCTGCTAAAAGGGATATCTTTCAAATATTTGATTACTAGCTTGCAACGCAGATCATTGACAATTTTAGGGTATTTGACGGCATGTCAAATAAAGGATCTATTGATGGCATCAGAATTGAATCTGAATTTTGAAAACCAACTATTTAGTCAGTTAAGAAAAATACTGGATATTTTAAGAGAATATTTTTTTTGTCTACTTTAGTCACGTCATCGTAAACGACTGTTATTGGCCGAATGATGGATGACGTCATCTGCTTGTAAACAGTTGCCTGTAGAGTGTGAGTGTCGTACAAAGTTTACGTCATCGTGACGTCACCTGCTTGTAGCCACGTATTTTGTCAGGAAAAGCGTTTTCGCGGGATATTTAAATAATAATTTTTGTTTTCGTTTTTCTTGCACTATATGCAATGGACCGTAAAATATAAATTTTCTAGAGAGTCCTTAGACATCAGTGATTAACGTAGAACAGTTTTCAAAAACCTGTCAAATACCCTAATTCTGACCCAATTCCGATGGAATTTTGTGAAAAACACAGAATTTAACTTTTAGTAACTTTGTTTTCCTTATATCGTATTCGGTAATTATACGGATTTAAAGTTTTCAAACATACCTAAGGCAGGTGTGTTTGAAAACTTTATCACTTATCCTTAGGTGCCAACGATGTGCCAACCTAATTAATATACCTAATCTATGTACATAAAATCCCACGTTCACATGCAGTTTTATGATAATAATATGTAAAAAAAGCCGTGGTGGTCCAGTGGGGAGTAACCTTGCCTGCCGTGCAGGAGGCGATGGTTCGATCCCCGTCCAGACCGACTCGTACCAATGAGTTTTTCGGAATTTATGTACGATTTGTAACACCACTGGCTTTTCGGTGAAGGAAAACATCTTGAGGAAACTTGCATGCTTCAATTTCGAGAAATGTGTTGTACCCACTGTCCATTATAAGTGGCAACGGGCTCACCCCCCGTCACACTGGACAGAGTTTCGGTACTACTGGTGAAACTTGGATGTTCTGAGGTTTCTGAATATCTCTGACTACCCCCTCGGGGAATATAGTCGTGAGCATATGCTTATATGTATAAAATAGATATAAAGATATACGTAATAGCATATGTAAGTATTATTACATAATTATTTCTTTCTACATGTAGAAGACCTTAGATCTTCGAAGATTGAAATTGAATGAACATATAACTATTGCTCTAAAACTGAAGCCGTCATAGCGTCGTCTTTTATACCATCGTTGAAAAGAGCAATTAACTATGGGAAATTAAGTCGGTAACTGGTGAGCTAGCAGCTAGCACCATAAACCGCATCTTAATGTACCGACCTCAGAAGAACGCTATAAAATATATCATTTCGAGGAATCCTTACAATGGCGAAGAAAACCATTTGTTTTATATAGCGACGTAAAAATTTTGCACATTAAATTTCTATTTGAACGTGGTGAAAAGTTTCTCCCTTCTTCGAATACTTTATAATCTCAGTTCTTTTCTTCGTAAATGGGGAAAGATACATTCATAATCTCACGACCATAATCCTTTTCGATGTGGTAAAGAAACTGTAAAACTATCTTTTATGCGTGCAGTTTTAGCAAGGCTCACCTTTAGCATACTGAAGGTTTCAGGGTGGAATGACGTGTCAAGTTATGATAGATAACTAACTGGAAACATGGAAGGAAGGAAGCATCCTACATGAAGGGAGCACCGAGCCTCCAGTGCTGGACTCAAACGTATTTCTTAACTTTTATACATTATTAAAAAAAAAAACAAGTGTGTCACATTGTAGTCATTGTTCGTTTTTAATTTATCGAAATATTACGAGCCAATTATGTTTTACGTTTGTAGTGTAGTTACTATCTGTAAAAACGCCAAAAGTGGAATCAAACAAACACAAAATCCGTAATGTCTCGATAAATTGAAAACCAGCAATGACTACAAAGTGCTCAAAGTCAAAGTAGAATCATCATCTTGTTCATTATTCGCCAATCCATTCTCTTTTCTCCTAGTGTCTTGAGCTCTTGATACGATACGACATCAACCTTTTCCTAGACTTTGGCTAGATAACTCTGTATAGGTCATCCTCTGCCTCCCTACCTCTCTATCTTAGAGAGGAAAGGAGGCTTTCCGCAGTAGTTTAAAATAAATTATTGTGTTGTATCAAATGTCCGATTATTTCGCGTTTGCGTAACTTTTAATACAACATGAAAGAAAGAAAGAAAGCAGTGCCAATAGTACTTGCCTAAAAGATTAAATTAAAATTACTTATTGAGAAAAATTGTGAAATACCAACATGCTAATCAAATCGATGATCTCCTTTATTTGAAGTCAGTCGAAATGGCGGATTATTTCACTTGTTGCCTTCATTCAGCCTCGTCGTTGCTGGCTGGGGGCCAGATTGAATTTATTCATGTTAAGCGGCACTGAATCGAGTTATATCTACCTCTTTTGTTGTTCTATTCTCTTTTATATGGTTTTATGTCCCATTTCAGTCTTGTAAAATCTTATGGGTTATTATCTCAACAAGGACACTTTTTTTGTAAGGAATGAAACAAATTGTTTTAGGTTTTAGGTTGCCCTCTAATTTTCAGTTTGGGTCAGAAAATTCAAAAGCTAATTGCCTTATTTCTATAACATTTTTGAATGTCTTTATTTCTACCATTTCTACACACACAATTATTCGTAAGGCTTATCTATAAGAGATATGTTTACCTTTACAGTTTGCGAGATACTCGTATTGTTGGGCTCTCAATCTAAAATACATATTGAGACGTTAAAATGACAGCCCAACCAATAGTTATAGATGAGTATTTCATGCATGGAATAAATTTTGTAGTCGTTCATCTTTTGGGAATACAGAATTCTTGAAGACCATTTCGAGTACAAATATTTTTCGAATACGAAAACATTTCACAGTTCGAAACATAAGTCTTTACAAGTGTAGGTACTAGTAGTATTTTCTTCTGAACTCCTTTCACAGTTCTATTACCATCACTTATTAAAAAGTTCCATTAACACTTAAACTGAATGTCTTTCACACCGAACTTCCTAGATTACCTCGTTACTCTATTAATTTGCTCATAAAAGGATCTAGCGGCACTCAAAGCGTCTATTACAAACTTGTCTTCACAGGGGTTAACATCGAAGAAAAAAGCTCCGCAATGTAGTGCTTCAGAACAATTTTCGTTCATAACCTTTTCGTTACAGCAACCCAAAATCGCCCGAGCGCACGGGGAGAGACTTTCTGGTTTAATTCCGTCGTCTCCGTTCCTTACTTCGAGTATGTACAATAACTCTTTGTAAGATAAGACGGCATCGGCAGGGCTCCTGAGAGTGGTAACAGCAGTTTTAGTCATTGTGCCTTTAACCTCGGGGGCACAAATTGCTTGCGTAAACAGGGTCATTATAACGATAATTGTCGCTCTGCTCGTCATGGCTGGAAAATATAATAAAGTAACACTTTAGTTGAGTTATTGCTATAAATTGTTAAAAAATTTGAAGTATAAATCAATGTATGTCTAGTCTGTAGGTATAGACGAGACAAAAATGATAATATTATCTTAGACAGACATTCAGAAAGAAATAGTAAATGTGAGACCCTACCCTGAAATGAAGAAATAATTATCTTAATAAGTACTTATATTGCACTTTGACGTCATCATTATTTATGTAGCTATAATATGAGTACCTACAATATCAAGCCTAATCTTTGCTTCTAAATGTTGTGTCGGTGGACCTTAGAATATATCTTTGTACGGTTTATCACAGACGTCATTCGAAACATGAATTCTTTGCATAATTATGTTGTGGTCTTATGTAGTAGCACCGAGACGTGCTGGTTTTCCCCATACATTGAGGATAACGCACCTTACGAGTGACATTATGTTTTTATCTGACTACGATCACCAAATAAATCTTAGTTGAAAAAAGTGAAGGTCAAAAAGCTCATCGGTATGATGAATATAAAACTGTTAGTAACATAAGTATCATAGGCTTGATTGGTGGTAAAGTGAGCTCATCTAATGGCAATTGGTTACATTGTGAACAATTTATAGCGACTATCAATACTCTAACGCTTGATGGTAGAATTTCCTCGAACTTGTAAATTACCCATATTGAACAGTTCAACTAACTAATATTAGGTAAACTATGTTTAGTTGGATACTAAAACGGCTAGATTGAATACAAATCTTGTTGGTTATAATTATTGATATTAAATTATAGTTTGATTTCAGACACAATAACATCAGATTTTGCCTTTGTACACGTAGTTAAGTGACTAATCTAGAAAATGATTTATGTGTTTTGGCTATTTGTTGGAATAAACCATAAAAACAGATGACCATTAAATAGAAATTAAAGACAACCTTGGCAATTACTGTGATATGAATGATAAATAAATCCACACGAGGACGTGTGGAAATAAATGTAGAGTCTAGAGCTAGATTAATAAACCAATTAAAATGTCGTTTTCGTTTTGATTATCCATAATTATATTCTTCACAATATCCATTAGTTTCAAATAAAAAATGTACAAAACCAGCTGTCATTAGTTTCATCTGATTTCACAGTTTCTTCTCTGATCACTACGTAAAGTTCATATTTTTAACTAAACTTACCTTTATTTTATTATCACTTTTATTTTAGCACAGATTTATTTCAGAATTTATTAAGAAGTCACAGTGAATACGTCCGTTCCACAACAGATGAGCCGGTCATCTGGTATAAAGCCCGATATGGTATGAATGTTTACATAAAATCACATCCAGTTTTAAAGTTTGCGTAAATGCATAAATTCCGCACGTATAATTTTTACGATAATCTTTCGGATTGACGCAATCGATTCGGAGTATTCTTGCTCGTTATGATATCAGGGATAAACCGAAAACCACAAATCTTCTTTTTCTAGGTTATTTTGCTGATATGATGAATACATTATAAAGTTTTATTGTGGTTATAAACCCACATTAATTTATCATCAGAACAATTCTTAAAAATTGGCCCGTGATTCAAAAATCACGTGGTTTCTGGTTTATGAATTGTTAATAGGATAAAAGCTAAAAATAAACAGTCAGTTTTCATTCTAAATCCGTAATAAACGCTAAAAGTGAACATTTGATTTTTAAACCAACCCTAATTGCAAAAATTTTTTGATTTATTTGTGAACATATTGTATTTTAGAACGGGTAATTTAGATTCCGAGAAGTCTAGTTCCACAAAGTTTATTTAATGTAGGTAATGGTTATTTTGAAAGTGAAACGTAGATGTGTGAGTTTTCAGAATATCTCCGACTATCCCCTGGAGAATATAGTCATGAACATGCTTGTGTTTTGTTTAATTTTAACAAATTTCATTTTAAAAACACCACACTTTCTTGTTATAAAGTCTGTAAAGCTTCAAGTTAAAAACTATTGCTTTTTCCGAAGTGCAATTTAAATCTCTTCTTTTCACCACTGTAATCGACGGAAATTGATTAAACCAATTAATCTAGGTCATTTAATTGATAGCCCTCGTCTACAATCTAGATTGTACAGTTCAATCGAAATAGATTTAGTGCACTCATCTGAGTTAGTGATTCCGTCTGTAGTTTAATCTTGTTGGTGTCACTGATCTACGGTTTGGTTATTATCGTTTAAACTTTTTAGTTTCTTTTGAAATATACGCAAAAACCGTCTTCGTCGTCCCGAATCGATAACTAAACATTATTTTCTTATCTTTATAATATGCTGACAGCTTTTAAGGGGATGATCTCACCATCAAACTGAACTACTTTATCTATGAGACTAATATCGAAAAAGAGAAAAGACATCAGCGGTCCTATAAAAACAAATACCTGTTGCTTTATTCTGAACTAAAATAATTAACTTTGGTTGACAGCCGCGTTAAAAAAATAGGCGTTCAAAAAAGATGCCACCTTTCATACAAAAACCCGTATTGTCTTTTAGGTCGAGTATGTTTTCAAACAAATAAGACGCCTTGGTTTTAGTGAGGTACCTAGAGTAAGAACGAAAAATCTAAAAACGTTTGTTAATTTCAAAATGTTTGTATCAAATAATATGTATTAATCTCTCTCTTCTATAAGTACAAATCGTTTTCACGTTTCACCGTTTACAATATATCACTCCACCTAATTCGTCTGGTAAAGTCATAAAACATCGAATCTTTTAATTATAGGTAGTTTTCTCATGAAAATGCGATGAGATACGAAGCGATTTAAATTAAGCAGTTTTTGAGTGTCACTCCTCAGATGAACACAAAATAATTGATATCATTTAATATACGAAATTATAAACTGATATTAACGTACACTTGTTCACTTTTCTCTTCACTAAAATCGATTTTGTACATTCGACAAAGCCGGTCAGTCATTAAATATATGCAACATAATCCCTGGACTCAATTTTATCGATACAATAAAAATGATCAGCGATATTCCAACTTTGGATATTTCGATTATATGAAAATATATTATTAGGCAAAAACTATTAAGGTTGTTTATTTCATAGGAACAAGGTTGGTACAGTGTTTATTACTAATGTATTTAAATGGCAGTGCCCACAAAATGATCTTAATTAAGAACTACCAAGTACGAACTAATTAAATATTATTACATAAAATTTACAATTAATGTTGATCCATTTTTGATTATTTACAAACAAGTTTTGCATTTATTTTTTAAATACATAATTTATGATGCATATTGCATACTTCAAGACAAATTAATACATAAAAAGGAGGTAGTGCTATGCCAAATCTGTAAATAATCTGATATCTGTTAAGGATCTGCGCAGACAACGAGTCCGTCACAAAAGTACATAAAAGTGTGGAATTTGAGTAATTTGACACTCATATGTTACTTCATAGAGTTCCAAGCAATCTAAATATCCTACACACGTCAGGGCCGTGTCCGGGACGTAGCCGGACCATGTGTGGGGATGGACCTTAAAATGTTAGTTCAACGGCTACACGATGCCTGATTACAGACATGTCACGGACATCGCATCTGCGATGGGACCGGCTATAGTCAAATATGTACACTTATCTTTAATTCGAGAAACAAAAAACGTCCGTGGAAATAGAAACACGATCTTATCCACAGATTTGGAACATAATATTATTATGTACGTAATATTTTTAATATACCTTTGATCTCTTTCTGTTGATAATAATTATATTATAAATTCTCTAGTCAACCAGGACATAACTTTTTTTTTACTTGGCATGCTTGGGTACTACTGAAAGCCAAAAAATTCCTTTAAATATTACCGTTTCCCCACTCACACCCTGGTCCCAGTTTTATGGTAAATTCAACGGTATTAAACTAGTGCACTATTTTAATAAGCACAAAGCAAGACAGACGGTTTCAATTTGAAGGAAATAATCACAGATTCTAGTGTATCATTATTCTGACTATAAAAACGTAGGAATACCTATAATAATTTTTTAGATCAACTTTGTATTGTCCTTACACGTGTATTATAATTATTAGATGAAAACTTTTCTAGTTTACTAGTTTTGTAACTTATATTACAAATGCATAAACTTGAACAAAGCAAGCATTGTATTATTGAAGTGAACAAGCAAAAATTTTACTAAAAATTCTCCGTCTATTATAGTTACACTTAACACATAGGTACATTACGATTAAACGAGATCATCAATGATCTTATTGCATTCAATGATAAACTAACTATGGTACTCATTTTACCCACTTCTCTGACCGTAGAACCTTTGGAATCTGTCAACTACCCTCAAGATCACCTGTGGGTCGCAAGGGTTGCCGTAAGATGTTGGATCAGGACATCCTTGTAAGACAAAGCAGTCATAGGTGACCTGAGGTTGGTGGCAGCAGGATAGTACAGCCCCATCACACGGTGTTGGTGTTTCCGCTGATACGGATGATGGGGGGCTTTGGGCTTGAAGATTAGGTTCCGGAGGACCTTGTTCTGGTCGCATAGTCGTTGTCGTGGTGGTAGTGGTCCCATCCTGGTCATTTGCGCCACCTTGACTGCTTCCGTGCTCCACTTCAGGAGCAGGCCTGCTCATGGTTCTATTGGGCCTTATAGGTACAAATGAGATTGGTCTCGAAAATTCTTCGCCTAGACCGTCATCTGTATCAGTTTCATTTATAACGAACCCCCAATTTTGACGCTCGTCTTCCATTTCAGGGAATCTGTTTGATAAATCTACGTTTGTATCGTTCTGTTCCATCGGTGGTTTTGCTGGTTTGTTTCCATTTGGAGTCTCTGGGGTACACTGACAGCCAAATGAAGGTACGTAAATGACGGGGAAGAATATAGGGAATTGATTTTGAAACGGAGGTGGCGGCGGCAGATTGAAGTTTGGCGTTCTTGCATCTTGTGAGATCTGTTGCAATCGTCGATATATTTGTACGAATGGATCTTCTAATCCGTAGCTGCCTGTATTCGGAGGTTCGTATCTATTGTCGTAACTTGGTCCGTTGGGGTAAATTACAGGATTCATTGGAGGAAAGCCGTAACCGTAGTAATTAAAAAATCTTTTCTGTCGCTGTCCTTGAACTGTGTCATTGCTTTCATTTTTGGCATCTTCTAACAATGTGTCTGGTTCTACAGGCTTAGTATCTGCTTCAATGTTCGCGATTTCTTCTAATTTGCCAATATCGCTCGGTGCTGCGTAGACACAGCATTGTATAGTTAGAACTGCTAGCAAAAGATTCGTGCTCCCCATCTGGAATGTAAAATAACGTCCGATTAACAAAAAGTATAATAAATGAAGATTGAAAAAACTAAGACGAATGAGACAATTACTGTTGAGCTGTTTTCAGTTATCACAGTAATTTTTAGGGTTGCGTACCCAAAGGGTGAAAACGGGACCCTATTACTGATCCTACGTTGTCCATCCGTCCATCCATCCGTCCGTCTAACTGTCTGTCTGTCATTTATGGCTAACTTTATGGTAACTTTTGAATCGTAATAGCTAGACAGTTGAAATTTAATTCACAGAGTGTGCGTTATTATGGCGGACTGCTAACAAATAATAAAAATGTCAAAAAGTTAAAACGTTTTTTTCTTCTCTCTTCATAAAAACGGTAACACATAACATACCTAAAAGCGTCAAACTTGGTGTGATTATAATGCAAACTCTACAGTATAACAACAAATAATGAAAACCAGCCAAGTGTGAGTCGGTCTCGCGCTAAAAGTCCCGGAGAAAACACAAAAGTGTGGTTGTGCGCGACTAGCCCGACTCGCACTTGATCGGTTTTTATTCTTATTCTTTTGCTCTGCTACTGGAGAGTAAAAACAGTAATTTCTCATTCATAACTATTGTATCCCGGAAAATGTTTTAGTTTAATTTAATTTTTTTTAAATGGATTTAAACAATTTGTTAAAAGATACAGACAGGCTTTGCAGTGAATTTCTGTCAGTTTGAAAAAGAATAACAACTACCTATCAATTATTTATGTACTGTGATTTCTGTTACCCATCGATTCCAAAAAAATGACTGTATTATGTTGTTAGTCTTAATTACAATTAACAAAGTTACTAATAACCATAATGTTGATAATATAGTTATTACCAAAAATTCATAAATTTCAGCTCGAATAACTTCTCATTAAGTACTTAGGTATGTACCAAATGCTATGGAACAAAGCTAATGTAGAAGAAATACTAACACACACTATTACTCGAGTTTTTCTCGGTTGCCACGAACCTTAGTCATTGTCTACTAGACAATCGAACCTTTCCTACGACGTGTAAATATACCTATAAGTACCTCTACATCTGTAAATACGTACATGGACGTCTCTGCCTTTTTTATGTCTAATGGAATCGACATATAATGTATTGTAGGTGTTTTGAAACATTATTATTATATCTATAGTTCTTAGAATATACCACCCGGTCCCCGTCACTTCCCATGGATGTCATTTGATACGACTAAGGGATAACATTTGTGAATTTGTAGTTTAATTTACGTAGAAGGTAAATCATTAGGAACAAATAAAAGAGATATTTATAAAACTTGTGTCACAGAAAACGGATTATAAAGAAAGGTAAGGCAGAGTTTCAAAGTTTCAATGCCTTATAGATTTCCATACACATTTTAAATTAATCCTAGTATTGAAACTATATATTTCTATTATACAACGTGTTAATGAATTAACGCAAAACTAGAAAGTAGTTTGTTTAGAATCGAGAGCAGAATCGAATTATCATTGTTTGTGTTTTATTTAAATTATTAAATAATTTGTTTGTAAAATTTTTAATTTACTGAACTCGATCTCAACCCACCGCACAGGCACACTGACCCTACTTACTACCAAAACAAAATTCTTAAAATGTATGCATGAGCTCGCTAGCGCTTTCATTCATTGCTGAAATGATAACAAATAATTTTTGCCTCAAAACTTAAAATGCGAATAACTTTAAATTTAACTGTCAAAATAATGAAATTATTGGTTCAATCAGTGGTTATTTTGTTGTAAATCAGTTGGGGTGTATAAGGTTTTGCGCTTATTCATTAACACGTTGTATAGTTATACTTATACGCGACAGTGGGTGGACAAAGGCTGATGATAATTATTGCATCCCTAAGTACTTATGCACTGCATGAAAATATGAGGTTTTAAATCATCTTTAATGACATTTCTCAGATTTCGTGATAAAATACTTTAAGATTGCTGTTTTTTTAATCAAAAATTACAACCCTATGTCAGAAATTAAGGCGGAATTTACAAGAATTTTTCAAAGTTATTTTAAAGAAATATTTTCTCCTACGAAGGGATAAATTAAATAATTTTGAAGATTTACCGGAAAAAAACTTAAAACACAAATTTTCATTCTGTTTCGAAAACGCTCGGCTTATGAAAACTACCCACTTAACCTCGGGGATAAACATAACATAGGTAGTAAATGCATATACACAACAACAGAAAACATACAAATCAGTGCGGTGATAACTGAGTCTTAACTAATATTAAACTGTAACAGAAGTGTGTCTGTACATTGAAGATATTTACAAAAAAATTACGATATGGTTTTTAGGTGTCCCTGACTCAAATTTTTTTAATATTGTTGATTTAACAGATTTATAGTTGTGATGAGAAACAAAAGCTCTATTAGTATGTAAAATAATACCTATTTCAATGCAGATAGAGTCCACAGAGATAGCTACGACCCCGTCCGTGGAGCCCGTGTGGGCGTTCTCTCTGTCAACTCTATCGTTATCGAAAAAGGTATTACTTTACATATCATACATACATTATTTTACATATCTACATAGAGGAGTGGCGCATTGCGGAGAGGTGTGGACTCTCAATCATGAGGTCCGGGTTCGAAACCGCACGGACAACATGGCACGTACCAATGAGTTTTTCTAATTTATATACGTATTAACGACTGCTCTCAAACGATGAAGGAAAACATCGCGAGGAATGATTTCTATTACGTATGTGAAGTCTACCAACCCGCATTGGGCTCGCGTGGTATACTAACACCCATTCACCCTCAACAGTGCAGTGGGACGTATATGATACGTACGTAGGCTGATGATGATTATTATTATTATTCGTCCATAAACACATAGAACCTTCTCATTCTTTGAAGTCGGTTAAAAGTGTCGTCGTGATTCCTGAAATTTGGTAATGCAATATTCAAAAGAGTCACTGTTGGCTGTCAAAACTCTTACTGAATGTTATATAAATTATGAATTCTCTTTGCAAATAATTGAGACTACTGTTGATTGCATTACATATTCAGTAGGCGTTGATTCTACTGGTAGTACTGTTAGGTACTGTAACCTCATCAATTAGACAATGTAGATAATGTTTATTAAGTAAGTATATCAATTTCTTCCATACTACCTTCCTCTCACTTTTACATTTATACAGGGTCCTTCTTAATATGCTGACACATTTTTAAGGGGATGACCAGACCATCAAACTGAACAACTTTATAGGAACAACATCTAAATCGCGAAAAAATCATCTGTCCCATACATTAGACTTGAGTAGTTTTGCAGTTTTGTATGGAACAGCTGATTTTTTTCGCGTTTTCTATGTTGGTGCCATAGAGATAGTTCAGTTTGACGGTCTGATCATACCCTTAAAAAACTGTCAGCATATTAAGAAGGACCCTGTATTTATAATTCGGAATGTTTCAAGGATTGAGTAGGTTCTTTATATTATGAACAAACCAAAATGTATAAGTAGTACATTAAAATAATTTGAAAAGTAAGCCACGTTAGAACCTTGTCAAATCACCTTACTTCTGCGAAACCACAGAATAGGTAATATTATATATTTCTACATAGCGAAACATAACTATTTGCCCTAACGTTCTACGATGGCGTATAATTCAAATTTGATGACAGTACGTAAGACAACTATTTTGAAGTATTTCGCTTTTTGCTTCATTGGCATAGATATTTGAGGTTAACTTTTTAAAAAGCAGCGGAACGAACAAACGACAAATATTTATAACGTTTTCATCTTAGAGTATACATCTAGTTTTCATACTATAAGCATATGCTCACGACTATATTCCCCGAGGGGGTAGTCAGAGATATTCTGAAACCACAGAACATCCACGAACACATACATTTATGTACAATTTGTAACACCACTGGCTTTTCGGTGAAGGAAAACATCGTGAGGAAACCTGCATGCTTCAATTTCGAGGCATGTATTGTACCCACTGTCCATTACAAGTGGCGACGGGTTCACTCCCCGTCACACTGGACAGAGTTTCGGTACTAGTGAAACGTGGATGTTATGTGTAGTTTTCATACTATGAAGTAACGTAATGCCTACCTCTAGTTGTAATTGTATAAATGCCAACAACTACCGAAAGTTTCACACTATCATGAAATATAGAGCTCTACTTCATTATATTTTATGACACTACATTTGTCTTAAAATACAGAGGGAAGCGATATTCCTGGCCGGTACATTATGTTAATATTGTATTTCAGCCTCCCTACAACTCATTTATTCATCGAGGGACTGTCTGAATTCTTGATGTATTTTCACGAAAGTTTAGTAACAAGGGGTCTGTTATTTTAATCCATAATTTGTCGAAATACATTAGTTGGTTAGATTTTAATTTACCTGCAAATATACGTGTCTATCGTATTAAACGCGACTACTTTTTAGAGGTCCGTAGTCAACAAGGAACCCTTATAGTTGCCATGTCCGTCCGTCTGTCCGCGGCTTAGCTCAGAGACGGTTAGTACTAGAAAGCTGGAATTTGGCATATTAATCACGCCGACAAAGTGGTAAAATAAAATCTTAAAAAATATTGTTTAGTGTACAGGAAAAGTGGGGATGACATTTTTTTTCTGGTCTATCCCATGGTGTGGGGTATCATTAGATAGGTATTTTAAAAATATTGTGGGTGCGGGAAAACCATTTTTCGATTTAGGGATCCGTTAGAGAAATATTAAGCTTTAAAGTGAAAAATATGTGTATAAAACAAAAAGCCCGCTTCTAAGTCCGTATATTGTGACTGGAAACTACGGAACCCTAACCTGTGCGTGGCACTTGGCCGGTTTCTTAACACTACCGTCTCGTCTCGTCAGAGATAAATTTTATAATCTTTATTTTCTCTAATGTAAAAACTTTATAAAATAAACGTCAACTAAGGGTCAGTCCACACCGAGACGCGACGCGGCGCGACGCTGCGCGCACATTTTTCATAGAATATACTTTATTCACTACACGAAAAGATACACATTACATTGTGAGAATTCAGATTACGTTGCACCACGCAGCACTGCGCCTCGAGGTATTTGAGTATCGTCGCGTCGCGTCGCGTCTCGGTGTGAATTGACCCTAATGTTTTTGAGTCCAGGAAAAACAAAACAAATATCTAAAAAACTAAAGTAGGTACGTATACAATAAATATGTTTCTACCTATAAAATTGTTAACTAGTCGAATGAGTCCATCAGTTAGAGACATTAAAATCAGCACGGTTGAATGGAAGCGTGAGAACAAAATGCGAACTATCGTACCCATCCGTAATCCACACCTAACGGTAGAGTATACACTTCTTGCTGTTAGTAAATGGAATATAAGTATATTGAAGAAAAAGACAGTATTGTGGTTAACAGTAATAGTATAAAAACATAAATATATATAAAATCTTAACTATTCAGAGAATCCGTCGCGGTTCGTTCCTGGTCTAAGCGAGCCCATGATGCTTGCGGCATTACCCCGTTGTATGGTCATGGATATGCGTTGGACCAAGAACGAACCAGACCGGGGATCGCAGCCCCTATCCCGCATCCAGTGACCCAACTCTCCAGCCAGACTCTTTGAGACCGGCAGTCTCGGCTGCGAACGGCACGAATAAATAGTTTGCTTCCAAGGACGAGTACCGGGAGTGCTTCGAGCGTGCCGCGCACTCTGCAGCTGACCCGGCTACCTTCGTAGTACGGCGAAGGTACTTACGCAGGTTGCATCCCAAAGGAGGTACCGGCCTTCCTGCTTGGGGATAAGAGTCAGGCCGTCAGGTCTCTTGCCATCTGTGCGGCATAGACCTGTGGGCTCGAGGACGTTTGGGACGTTTGCTTATTTCAGTGGTCGATGGATGAGGTCGTTTAGTGTATGGTGGCATCAAAAGTTACGTGCTGATTTCTGGCAGCTGAGGGCATGAGCCTTCTTGCTATATAAAGTAAACATAGAAGAAAATTTTTGCTCAAACGTGCCTTATCGAGGACCGACAATACATCGGAATAGACTTAAACTAAAGTGCCATCGTCTATCGTCGTATCCAATGTGTTATCCTAGGATAGTGCGGTTAGATGGTTACCTATTGTTAGGCCTGGTTTATCAGGGACGAACTCGAGTTGAAATAGGTACAACCAAAATGGTTCCATGGACGTACTACTCGCCGGCGTTGATAAACATCGGTGATCATATCGAATAGCAAAACTCCACTAAGTGGTATGTATGCTGCGAGCTGCAGTGAATATTCCCGATTCAAAAAAGCTCAAATTGGATCCGTAGTGCTATATACAACGTGTTAATGAATTAACGCAAAACTAGAAAGTAGTTTGTTTAGAATCGAGAGCAGAATCGAATTATCATGGTTTCGACATAGGTATTTTTTTTTCAAAATATTAAAGCATAGCATATGCTCACGACTATATTCCCCGAGGGGGTAGTCAGAGATATTCTGAAACCTCAGAACATCCACGTTTCACCAGTAGTACCGAAATTCTGTTCAGTGTGACGGGGAGTGAGCCCGTCGCCACATAATGGACAGTGGGTACAATACATGCCTCGAAATTGAAGCATGCAGGTTTCTTCACGATGTTTTCCTTCACCGAAAAGGCAGTGGTGTTTGTAAAATTTAAAATTAGTAATTTGTTTGTAAAATTTAAAATTTACTGAACGCGATGTGAACCCACCGCTCGGGCACTCTCACCCTACTTACTACCAAAACAAGATTCTCTAAATGTATCCATGAGCACGTTAGCGATTTCATTCATTGCTGAAATGATAACAAATCCTTTTTGCCTCAAAACTTAAAATGCGAATAACTTTAAATTTTAACTATGAAAATAATGAAATAATTGTATAAATCTAATTTTCGTTTGATTAGGAGATAGATTGTTGGCTGAGATATTTGTTTACGGCCGGTTGCGATCTGACACCAAGACAGTACCCCTTTCTGCTAACTAGGGCTTAGAACGCCACCGTTGGATTATCACGGCATTCTGTCTGATGTCGTTGTCCTCCAATGGCCCGGTGTCAGAGCATGTCCGAACGATTTGATGGACACTACTATTCGGTCTGCTCTCACTCTTTTTATTTCCCTCTTTCTCTGTAGCAAATGCATGCTAGCGAGTGTTCCCCGATCCACTATTTAAGGACGGGTACTCTAGGGGTGTCACTCTCCTGAGAAACCCCAAAGGGTTTTAGGTCCCTTAAGATTGAGAAAAGGAAATTTTTATACTGTGAATGTTTAAAAAATTTAGATGTCATTATTAATTTGCGCGTGCGTTGCTTCTTCCGCTTTCTGATCTATGGGTTTTGTGAAATTCACTATAATTTAAATCAGTTGGGGTGTATGAGTTTTTGCGCTTATTCATTAACACGTTGTATAAGTAACTCCATGGAATTTATGTCACTTTCGAGAATAAACTAGGATTTGTGAAATTCAACGATAGTACCTACTTTAGGTTTAAAAATAAGTATGTCTCGCTCTATTAAAACGTATAGCAGACCAATCCGTCCCAATCTTGAGAGGCGCCTGAAAGAACCGTGCGAACGCACATTGTTATTTTTTATTATAATATGGTATATCTTCTACATACAGGGTGTAAGGAAAAGTATCATTAACTTTTAAACCGCCGCCGCCGCATACGCTACCCATCAAACTGAACAACTTTTACTATGGAAGCAAACATGAAAGAACAAAAAAAATCAGCTGTCCCATACTATACTGCAATATCTGCTCGATTCAAACATATGGGTCAGCTGATTTTTTTATTTTGTTCTGACAGGTTTGAAATATATGAGAACCGTTTTCGAGATTTCTTAAAAAATTTGTTTCATTTTATTTATTTTATTTCATCAATAAATAAAATAGGAAGGTTTTTAAAGAAATCTCGAAAACGGTTCTCATACATTTTCAATGGAACGGCTAAGTGAGGGGAAGCTCGCATATAAGTGACGAGGAGCTCTCACATAAGTGATCCCCGGAACACGACTCTCCATACTAATCGATGTGAGCGAGAGCGTGGCCCCGGTCAGAATTTAGCCGTTTTCTGTGAAAAATTAGATGAGTTTTTATGAATATTCAAAAATAAGAAAACCTAATCATTCTATGTTATATTGTGAAGTATATTGTATATTTTAATTTTCTTCCGATCAACAATGTAAGAGTGGTTCCGACTGAAAAAAAGGGGTCCCTTTGGATTAAATTTTCTTAAGTTTTATTAATTAAAATAGATATCGAAAAAAACCAAATCACTTCTCTTGAACTGTGGATAGTTCAGTTTTGTTTTCTATTTAAAAAGTGCCATAGTTAATGTATAAAATGGTTACAAATTTACCCAATTTCACGGTAAAATCGGGCGGTAGAACCTTAAGAGAGGATAAGCTAACTTTGATTGATAAGCGAGAGGATTCCGAGGCGGTACGAAGTTCGCCGGGTCAGCATGTTCAATATAAACCATATTACAATTAATACCTTTTCATAATGTTATTTATACTAATTCTAATTTGTGGGAGTCGCATTAGGAGATTAAGGGATATGATTTCTTATGCAGTGTTTTTTAGATGTGAGACTAGCCGGCTATCACCACTTGAAACGACATGCTAAAAAATTAACCTTGTTACTTTTAACCTTTTTTTTTTAACTTTTTGTATCATTTACGTCTTTGATATTCGTAATTATTGACATGCAATATATTACCTTAATGTATTTCATGACTATATAGACCTTGAAAAACTAACGTGAGTAAAGTTCAACCAATCAACGCCAACGTTAACAATTTTATTAACCATCGTTTCAATGGGAAGCCTTATTAATAATCCCATATACGTATTTAGCGACTATAAAATATTCAAAAGTTTTGTAAAGAATTTGAATAATTTTACGGCCGGGCCTCCAATTTTCTTACGCAAATACGGGGTGTAAGGAAAAGTATTATTAATCTTTAAGTCACATACTCTACCCATCAAACTGAACAACTTTTACTATGGGAGCAAACCTGTCAGAACCAAAAAAAATATCAGCTGTCCCATACATTTGAGTCGAGTAGGTATTGCAGTTTAGTATGGGACAGCAGATATTTTTATGTTCTGATATTTTTGAACCCATAGTAAAAATTGTTCAGTTTGATGGGTAGAGTATGTGGTTTAAAGGTTAATGATACTTCCTTACATCCTTACCCCCCGTATAGCAACCAACTAGCGCCACTTCGGTACAACCTACTTCTTCTACTTTCGCGTCAACATGAGTGACAATAGGGGAGTTGACTACATAAAATATATTTTAGTTTTAACTGCTCAGTAAATAAACCGTTTGAAAATAACGCTAAACTCACATTTTCAGTACTTAATTCTTTTGCTTGAATACTATTTTTAATAACTGGATTAACTATAAAAAGTATCAAAACGACGACGAAAAACAATGACGTCACTATTAAATTTTTAGTACAATATTTCATACAAAGCACGCGTTTTGACGTTTTATAAAGAGTTGTTAATTTGACTAGTTGGAAACTCTCGGATTACAATTGACAATCACTCATGCTGTAGTGTAAAGATTAGCCAGTCAGCAATATTCGTATCGAGGCTGACTGCCCAGGGTGCACCAGACGACCCCGGGTTTCATCACTCGGGGAAGCTATTTCCTTAAAATCTGCTACGTGATGAGCTTCACGCGTACAGTAGTAGGACAGATTTTATTCAAAATATTTAAATCGGTGACACACCTATAACTTCTGATTTATATTTAGTTGGCGTCCGTTACGGTGAATTTTTATGACACTCACATTTTAAGAACATGAAACCTCAGAGCGCCAAAGGAAAGTCTTAGTCATACAAGTTTTATTTTGTATGCCAGAATTATGTAGGAAACGAAACCTCACTTGATTTCGGAGAGCATGTCTTGCTCAAAGATGTCTATACAATTCTTAAATTAATCGTAACTTTGAAACTTATACATTTTAACGGAAATCTGTTAAATCACAGACACGGATATTCGTTTCCAGATACTATTTAAAATCATAAATAAAATTTAATTAGTTAAAATTGAAAAAAAATAGAAACAATTTTTTTGTACGGAGCACGCTTGCGGGAATATCCTCTTAAATCAGTAAACTACATATATAACTATAATAAATATTTATAATAAACTTTTATTTGCAGGCACAGAGCCTATTGTACATAAAAATCTAAGTATACACCGCGACACATCAAGCTATACAAAACCATGCCAGCGCGTAACGCGTGGCCAGCTTATTTTGTTTTTGTATAGCTTGATTTGTGTCGCCGTGTGTACAGATACATTATAAATTATTTGTGCATGTCACAACATTGTCAACGAACATAGGTAATTATGTCTAATACGGGGTGTGTAATGGTATATGTACTGTTTAATTAGTCCATTGAACTTATGTGTCATGTCAACAGTTAGTTCAATGTCCCAGCCTCCGGCTTCTGTTTTGTAATAATTTATAGAAAGCATACGATATTAATAATAACACATCACCCGATAGCTCAGTTAGTAGTGAACCTGCCTGCTGATCCGAGGGTGGCGGGTTCGAATCCGCAAGGGGCAAATATTTGTTTGATGAATATAATTATTTAAACCCGAGTCATGGATGTTGGTATGTAGAAGGTATCTAGTACATGTATTCTATATTGTTGTCTAGTAATCATAATACAAGTCCGTGCTGAGATTCTGGTAATTTTAATGGGACTGAATAATCTATGTGACAATGTTCAAGATAACATTTTTTTTTCTGTTTTTCTTCTTTTTATTCTATCTGCTAGGAAGAGAGACAAAATACCTATCGGCTGAAAACTGTAACTAACAGTGAGTCTAAATCGAATACCTGAAGTATTCCCAAAGTGATTTTATCCAGTGAATCTAAACAAATAGAAACGTTTCAACACTATTCGACCTTACCTGAATTAAAGTTTATTTCAAAATAACAACAAAGAGAATTCAAACAAAGGCAGAAATCTGAATTTTTATGGTTCGAAGAGCCATGAATAAGCCATTTTTGTATGTAATTTATTGCGTAATTGTTGTATGAAAAGAAGATAAATAAATCTTTTAGATTTTGGCAATAGATTCGACGATTAAGAACTAAGGTATTGACGACGACACGACCCGATTGTTGGTGCACTGCCAACCTGAGGCCCTGGGTTCGAGTCCCGGTTCGGTCATGAATGTTTATAGTTTGTATAGTCGTTGTATGGCTTTCATAATAAGCCTGTGAGCATTATTTTATACATATTAATCTCATTTAAAGATATCAAATATTTGAAATTTTTAATTAGTAAAAATCTTTTGTTTTTCCATACAATACGTCAAAGGCTCTCGACCAACATTTATCAACTCCATAGTGAAAGCTGTTCAGTTTGATGGTCTGAATAACCACCTAAAATATGTTTTTTTAATTATTTAAGTTTACATCCTGTATACATATGTTTATTTAATATGTACAGTAAGTTTGTTTAATATAAATAACTATACAGGGTCCAACTTAATATGCTGACAGTTTTTAAGAGGATGATCAGACCATCAAACTGAACAACTTTCTCTATGTGACCAATATCGAAATCGCGAAAAAAAACAGCTGTTCCATACACATGGCTCGAATAGGTTTGCAGTTTTGTATGCAACAGCTGTTTTTTTTTCGCGATTTCGACAAAATTGATTTCGAGAATGTTGTTCAGTTTGACGGTCTGATCATCCCCTTAAAAAAGTGTCAGCATATTAAGAAGGACCCTATATAGATACGTACTCAGTATTATTTTATTAATCTTATGTTCACACATAGGTGAGATAAGTATGGAAGTGATGTTTTGCAAACTACAGAGTGATTGTACCGTCTTGATGTGTTAATTCTGATGCTTTTGTTAGCGCAATCATTGGCAAATCTTCTATTGGCAAGGCACACATTATAATTAGCGTATAACCTTGAAATAGATTGAGGAAGCCTTTTGCATGAACAAATTTGTTATAAACAGCATGTTTCCTCTTTTAACACTATTTGAGTACAAAAAATTGTTGGTTTCCTTCCGACGCAAGTCTACTATTACAAACTTTAAGATCATTGTTTTCCTACAAAAATATAAAACGTAGTGATTACTTGCTCAGTGCAAAAATACTCGTAATAATTTGCAAAGTGTTAAATTAGCTCAAAATCTGAACACCGTTGGTTCTTTTTTGATTCGTTTCTTTTTTAGGGTTCAGTGCCCAAAGGGTGAAAGCGGGACCCTAAAACTACAAAACTACGTCGCTAGTAAACTAGCTCGCAAGATGACGTGAACGATTTCAGACTTACTCCAAATAGATATGGAATATTTTGTCTCATTATAAATATGTAAAAACGTAATGTAATATTTAAAAATAATAATGCATTAATGTTACCTCATTATATGGTCATCATAGATCTATTAAATCCCATTGAAATAGGCACGAATTACTAGAGTTACTAGTAATTGGTATAGGTCTCTTCTTTCTCACGCCATATTCTATGTTCCTGCACTTACTGAATGCATTTGCTAAATGTTGCCTATTTTGTTTGCTTCATTGTACGTAGAGTTACGGAGAAAATGCGTGAAAGTTAATTATTGGTCAAAACATGATTTATGGGTGTGCATATTAACGCATGAGAGATTTTTGAATTTGCTTTTATTAATAAAATATGAAAGCTTTATATAATTCGGTATCTATGTCAAGTTTTTTTTGGAATGCTGAATCGAAAACCATTTCGAAATAATTGTCTCAATAACAATATTTATTTTTAAATGAAAGGATTTAAATCATTTTTAATAAAATAACGTTAATAAAAACTCCTTGGTAAACTTAAAATCAACTTAAATAACTGGCCATTAATAAAAATATATTTTCACAAAATCAGAATTTGACATTTGATGTTGCCGTTTCTGTTTCCAGCATAGAAATAGAAAGAGAAGGCAGGTAATTCTTATTTTTGTAAATTAAGCATACCTATATTTTTCTCCATGGAGTTCGAATGATTTTCTCGCGACCACTTTTGCGTTTAGAGATTACAAATCAGATTAATTTAAAAATTAAATTTATAAACTCGATGAATCGCAAATTAGTTTCTTAAATTATGTCTACTAACCGTAAAAAATATAAAATCGATACCCAAAACCACTTGACATACCTAGTTAACTTAGGTACCGAATTATCTAAAAAGAAGAGAAAATTACGATAGAGTCTGGATACTAGTAAAAAAATGTCTCACCTTATCAAACTAAATTATTTTCAAAATTTTCCACAATCAAACATAACACAAACACTTCCACGATCCCATAAGCACTTAAATAAATATTCAAAAAACTTTTGGTTAAGCGTCGTAAATCCTAACGGCGAGATTAGACCGACGGCGGCGCGCGCGCAGGCTTCCGCTCGTCCGGATTGAATGTCCCAGGCCCATCACACTATACCTTATACAGACATAACAAACGTATACGGCAAGCACACCGTTATTTTCACACAATGTAAGGCCGCCGACAGTCTACTCTGCTAAGCTGCCGTTTTGGCATTATATCGAAAGAACTGATTAGCTACTCGCATTCAGCAAGAAATTAAGGTCTTTCTTTATCAATCCCGATCGTTTTAAGGGTTACTCCTTAACATATGCGAGTAGTAAGTCGAAAGTATCCTTTTCAGCCAAGAAATATGTAAATAGATCGGTACCCTGAATTTCAAAATATAAAATAAATAATTGTTTGCTTCTAAATTTTGATTGTAATTATGAATGATGGATGGAACCTAATCCTGACCCTTATTTTAAGCCTACTTAAAAGCTCGCTCTTTCTTGTTTGTGGTAGGTTCCAGCCCATACAAAGAATCTGGAACAACTTATCCATTCAAAGCAGCACTTTCACTGAATTTTTGGAGAAACACGTCTCTCATTAGCATACTTTCTTGGAGACATGTGTCACTGGCAAACCTGTTGTTACAGATCCAATATTGTTCAGTATTTAAATTTAATGTTATAGTCAGTCTTTTTTTGGGTTAGTTGTTAAAATAATGCCTCGGATAAGCAAAGAAAATAGATAGGTAGGTACTTTATTTAAGTAATGTACATATTTTTGTTTGTACATAGAATATTATCCACAACACGTTTCGTCATGCATGCCACACTAAAAAAATATATTTTTTGCCAGTGCAACACGCATCGTTATTACAATAAATAAATCTGCACATACGTCATCAAATAAACCGCCCCGCACCATATCCCGTCCAAAGGCTTATGCTGGCTGGATTGCCCAGCTGGATAGCCAGCGATATCCTTTCGGCGATGCGACCCAGACCGGTGGTGGTTTTGTTGATTAGTACTTCGAAAGTCAACATCTAGAATTGTCTCTTCATCGAACACTTGTTCATCGATCGTACGCTGCATCAATGGTACGTTGCCGTGTGTTGGTCTGCTTCGAATGGCGCCAACACAGACGGTGCCGTAAAAGGCGACTAATTCCTCCAGACATCTTCAAAATCTTGGATGTCCTCACCGTATTGCTGCCGGTTATAGTCACTGGATCCGACCCCACCTCTGTTCGTATCGGTTTCCCGTTCCATCAGATTCAGGAGGGTAAAGGTAAGAGAGTGCATCTGTACTCGTAGGTATCTGTGTTTAACGCACACACGCATGCACTTCGAAATGTCCTGGATACCTGACTTCTTTTCTAATAGAGTGTTCTAATAATCTGGTATGCCATTCATTTTCATGTTATTTGTTAATGAGCGTGTTATACACATATTGCGGTCAACTATAATCGGCCGGGATACAGCAATTGATTATTTCGTTAATATTAGAAAAAAAAACTCTTTTCAGTCCATTTCGTTACATAGTTGCAAATTGTGTGATCGTAATGAATAAATCGTGGCAAAGATAGTCAGACAAAGATTCTCGGCTCCGAAGTTACTTTTCCACAGATACCAAATCATGCCGGGTTGGCCTGAACGTGCGGATCCTAAGAAGATGCAAAGACGCTTAAAGCCAAATGGAGCTGGAATAAGTTCGGGATATTTTGCTAATCTTTGAGAACCGGGTAGACCAACATAGTTGTAGAATCGGCTTTGTAGCTCAACAAATACATAGTACTAAACCGAAAATGAGTACTATGACTATTCATCGAACAATATAACATAACATAACATAAATATTCTTTATTTGCACACCAAAAACAGAATAATAGAACGTAAGGGTACAAATGGCGTTCTTATCACTTAAAGCGATTTCTTCCAGACAACCATAGGATGGAAGAACTCTTAAGTAAAAAAACATAATCATAATATAGGATTTTTCCATACAATAAAAACATAGCTCATAAGTTTACAGTTGTTTTAATTTAAAATCTCAATTTTTGTCCGCTCTTGCCGGTTTCAAAATAGATTTTAAGATTGTTAATAAATCAATCAATGTAGAGCCACAATCTTAAAACTAATTGACATTTAAAACTTCTATAACATTCGAAGGATAACAATATGCTGCACGAAAATTGGATCCCACTGTAATGGGAAAGGAAATGACTCAATCAAAAAACATTCATTACTTACCTACCTTTTGTTTGGATCTATACAACGTGTTAACGAATAAGCGCAAAACCTCATACACCCCAACTGATATATAACAAAATAATTAGATTGAAACTATAATTTCATTATTTTGATACTTAATTTTAAGTTATTCGCATTTTAAGTTTTCAGGCAAAAATGATTTATTATCATTTCAGCAATAAATGAAAGCGCTAGCATGCTCGTGGATACATTTTAAGAATCTTGTTTTGGTAGTTATTAGGGTGAGTGTACCAGTGCGGTGGGTTGAGATCGAGTTCAGTAAATTACAAACAAATTATTTAATATTTTGAAAAAAAATACCTATGTTGAAAACAGGATAATTCGATTCTGATCTCGATTCTAAACAAACTACTTTCTAGTTTTGCGTTAATTCATTAACACGTTGTATAGCCTCGTCACAAGGTTTCTGGAAACATATAACATGCCAAAAAAAAAAAACTGCAGTCTTGATAAGCACGGCAGATTTTACAACGATAATAATATTCAAGTTACCTACATTACTCGTAACTCATGGCAAGTTTTATGTAATAGATCTCTAGAAGCAATCTCTCGTTTCTCCTATTATTCTTCGACAGAAGTCCAAACCGTCGAAAGAACAAACTTTTTAATTCTTCGAGAAACACTATAATACCAAACGCAAACTATTAGTAAAGCACTTTGTTTACTTAACGCAATGAATATTTAATGTTCTTTTGCATAACGTTTTTCGTACCTGTTCTTCACAAATTACAAAACTTTTGCTGACAATGCAGACGTTATTTTTATTGCAAAACTGACGTAAAGAGAGAATAATTAAATGATTATGTACAGCTCGGTGTTCCATGTATACTTTACTAACGTCTTCAAGTTGGCATAGAAAGCTTTAAAAGAAACATTACTGAGATAAATAAGGAATTAATTTAATAATAATGATATGCGAAAAAACGACAAGCCGCGGTATGAACAATGTCAATATGAATAAAGTTTAAAAAAGAATTGACTAAATGCTTACGGGATTATTACGGGGATGACACGTTAACCTTATAGGTACCTATCGAATGCAATGACATCAGTCTCCTACATTACATTTTTAAGAGGATATCATTCGGAGCGCGCTCCATACAAACGTACTATGGTGATATTTTCAATACTGACCAATTAAAGCTAAATGAAATTTTTCAGAATCAATCTAGAAACAAATTTCTATGCTTGTATAGAGTCAGATTTTCGTTAAAATGTATAGTTTTAAAGTTACAGTGCCTCAAAGATTTCCAAACAAATCTTAAATTAATCCTAGCATTGAAACTGTATATTTTAACGAAAATCTGACTCCATACAAGCACAGAGATTTGTCCTAGATTGTTTCTGCAAAATTTCATTGACTTTAATTGGTTAATATTGGAAATATCACCATAGTACGATTGTATGGAGCGCGCTCCGAATTATATCCCCTTAAGAGGTTTATTATGTCACTGTGCATACACAATAGCCCTCTATAAACCAACGGCCGTAGCATGGCAGCATAATTATCTCGCTGGTTCGCGCGCAAATAGAAAGAGAGGAAAGGCGCGATAGCTAGGTATATGTCACGCTACCATACTACGGCCACTGGTATTAATTAAACTTACATCCATCTAAAAAAATAGCATTATCATCAGCTTCCCACTGCAGAGCACAAGCCTCGCCTCAAGGCCTTAAGGAGAGTGTATGGGCATTTAGTCCACCACGCGTGTCCAATGCGAATTGGTAGACTTTATATACGCATCCGAATCTCTTCTTCAGCGTATGCACTATGCAGGTTTCCTAGCAAATAATGATCTTTTCCTTTACAGTTTGAGAGAAGTCGATAAAACATACAATAACTTAGAAAAAACTCATTAGTAGGTCAATGGCATATAGTCCAAATGGATTCGGAAAAAAATATCGCAACTCATCTATAATAGTTTATTTATGTAGGTACCACCAACGATTGTGTGGTGCTAGAAATGGAACGATTCTGAAACCGCAATCATCTTAATAGGTTATTATCGGTGAACTATTATAGCCCGTAATACAGACTTCAAATGGGCTGGGCTTCAATTGTCTCTGCCTACCCCAATGGGACACAGGCGAGAGTATATGTATGTATAAAGCTACAGTTACGAAATATTTATTGTTGATCTATTTATAACATTTTGAAGAAGACAAAGAAAATATGATGCAATTTGGTGAAGATTTGCACCGTATAATGTGGCGAAAGATATCTCGTTAATATACGTATAAATAAATCATCAATACAATTAGGTATGTCATGTCTTCAAGAATACTTGCGATAGCGATAGCAAAGGGACAATTTGATTAAAATAGTTCAAACATTTTAAACCCTATCAGGGCCCAAAGCGCATTTATTTGAAGCACAGAAAGTAGGCGCCGGCGCCGGCGCGCACCTGGTCTGTCATCTCGTAACGTACAATAATTCAAGTATATCTCACGTTTCACTAAAGTAAAGGCAATATTGACTTGCAATTCGTCGACTAAAGTGTCAGACCTCGTAATTCCATTAGATCACATTTTACAGGAGGCACAAAAAAATTCACCACGAAAAAATGGCAGCCCAGAGTTATATGGTTTTCTATTTATCATTTTAAATTGTAACGACTTTTTAAAAGGATTTAAGAGTTGTGCCATGGATGCATTCAGAAATTAGTAATAACATTATATAAAATGTAATTTGAAAAATAAAATGGAGTTACGAGGTTTGACACTTTAGCCAACGAATTGTTTTATCTTATCTTTAATATATTATGACGTGGATGTTCTGAGGTTTCAAAATATCTCGGACGGGGAATATAGTCGTGAGCATATGCTTACTAGTGCTAATATATTATGATATAAGATTTAAATAGTATTGTAGTTTTTTCTAATACTTGGTTGTTTTTTTTTTTCAGGTAAGTTTGTGTATATCAACAACTACATTTTAGAGGTACCGTCTCATCCATATAATCAAGATTTTTAACATAAGTTTATTTCTTCTGTATTGTTGATAGAAATATTTTAATACCATATAACGAATTAACTTAATTTAGAACGAAATGTTTAAGTCTGTTCTTTCTTTATGTTCATTTACCAATTCAATTACGAATTCTAAATGTTGCATACAATAAGGCTAAACTTGTATAATCATGGAATCTAAAATGCTTAAATTTAACTTCGCCATGAGTTTGTAGTTGTCTGATCACGTCGATCGTCGCAAAAAACGAGGGATTTAATTACGGTAGTTACTCTAATTACCTATAAAGGGTCCAACATAATATGCTGACACTTTTTAAGAGGATGATCAGACCACCAAACTGAACTACTTTCTCTATTGGACCAATGTCGAAATCGCGAAAAAGAAATCAGCTGTCTCATACAATTGGGTCGATTAAGATTTCAGTTTAGTATGGAACAGCTGATTTTATTTCCGCGATTTCGACATTGGTCCCATAGAGAAAGTTGTTCAGTTTGATGATCTGATCGTCCTCTTAAAAAAGCGTCAGCATATTAAGAAGGACCCTATATATGTAATTATTGGACTTAACACAAAAAATAAATGTTTTATTACCGCTTAATTAAACACTACTCCGGTTTTAGTCATCAATTTTGGCTATGGCAGTTTGACTTTGAAAGAGTTTAATTCTTTCTTTAATAGAATTAAGTTCTATAGTATAAATCTCTGTACCTATCTAGAACAAAATTAAAGTTCTTTTAATTAAGGACACTCTTTCCTTTGTTTTTCTCAGCTCGTACCTCGCGTCGACATGCCGTGTGTCGACGTTAAAAAAGACTAATTCTTGCATTTACGTAATTATTATAAAAACAGTCATGAAAAAATGTTAATTAAATGGACATTTTGTGGAGATAATGACCGCTTTGAACTCGACTATAGTCTTACGTAATCGTATCATTTGCCAAGAACAATTTTACTAATGTTATTCATTTCTATATTAATAACTATAGCATGGTAATATAGCTCTTAAACGCTTTCTACCTATTTCATCCAAAGTTGATTACATAGTTTATACTTACGAACACAATCACTTTGAGGGTGGGCAGAAGCTTTAAATTTAATCTAATTGTGATATATTTCTTGCGAGTTTCACGTAGGTTCCTTGGGGAAAGTTGTTCAGAACCTTAAGTACAAATCACCCTTTAGAGTAATGAAACTGTCTTACTTATTATAGAATAGGCCCAAAGCGCGTTTTGAATCACACAAGTAGCTAGCTTGGTCCATACAAAGTAGCACACTTGGTCTGTCAGTATTTGAAATTTTGATGTATACCTGTCTGACATTTCGTCTAAGTAAAGGCAATATTGACTAGTCAATTACTAGTTTTGACTTATTTTATGGGACCAACATCGAAACAACTTTTTCTATGGGACCAACATCATAATCGTGAAAAAAAAACAGTCTCATACATTTGGCTCGCTTGCAGTTTTGTATGGAAGTTCTGATTTTTTTTCGCGATTTCGATGTTGGTGCCATAGAGAAAGTTGTTCAGTTTGACGGTCTGATCATCCCCTTAAAAAAGTGTCAGCATATTAAGAAGGACCCTATACAAGGTGTTACAAAAGTAAAAATAAACATTTAAAACTTTGTTTAGACCGTCAAACTGAACAACTTTCACTATGGGACCAACATCGGAATAGCAAAAAAAAAACAGCTGTCCCATACATTAAGCTGGTGTACATTTGTAATTTAGTATGGAACATTAGATTTTTTTTCGCGATTTCGATAATGGTCCCATAGTGAAAGTTGCTCAGTTTGATGGTCTACACCACCCCTTAAAATGTTTATTTGTACTTTTGTAACACCTTGTATACAAGATGTTACAAAACACCCTAGTAATATTTAATGGGGTAGTTTAGCCATCAATATGAACAACTTCCACTATTGAAATAACGTGAAAAAAAAGCCCATACATTAAAGTCAAGTACCTACTGCAGTTTTGTAAGAATAAGCAGATTTAATACATTTTTCTCGATGTTGGCTCCACAGTTGTTCAGTTTGATAGTCTAAACCACCTCTTTAAATATTTATAGGGTGTATTGATACGGCGTATCGTCTACGTCTTTAATCTAGTACTTGATGTTGGTATGCAAAGGCAAACAAGGTTCTATAAATTGTTAATAATTACTGTGAATGATTAACCAATAGGTTATACAATTTATTATTATAGGCCTAGTAGTTGTTAAATCTTGGTATACGTACTTTGAATCCATTGACCAAAGATTATATTGCTTATTCAGGGCCACAAGATTATGTTACCATTTAGTAGGAAATCACACATAGGTTTACGATTTGACAATATTGATATATCCGTGATCTGTCACTCTACAGGATGAAATTGATATCATTAGCATCCTTTTAAACTAAGAGTCTTCCCATCAAACTGAACAACTTTTACTTTGGGAGCAAACAAATCGGAGCAAAAAAAATCTGCTGTTATGTTGCATGCATTTAAGTCGAGTAGGCAACTAGTCATTGCAGCTTAATATGGAACAGTTGATTTTTTTTTGCTCCGATCATTTGCTCCCATAGTAAAAGTTGTTCTGTTTGATGGTTTATACTCTACTTAGTTTAAAATGATGCTAATATCAATTTCATCCTTAGAACGGCTTAAAAGTATTTTTTCACCAGAGTTATGCGAGGAAGCTGATCTGCGCGAAAATGCGTAGCGAAGCTATGAAACTATGTGATTTTTCCACCAAAGCTGTGCGAAGATGCGGATACATGGTAACTTCAAATAAAGATTTGCACTTAAAAAGTGGATGTCAAGTACTTATTGTGTTCCAATGTAAACTTAAATGCGTTACATACTTAAGGGGATGCTTTAGACAATCATAGTGAACAACTTTCACTAAGGGATCAACATAGAAATCCCGATAAAAATGGTAACTCGCCCTAAAATGAATGCATATTTTTTAATCACGATCGCAATGGTGGTCCCATAGTGAAAGTTATTCGGTTTGATGCTCTGAAGCTCCATGAAAGATGTTGCTATATTTCAGTTTACAATTAAACTGGGCATTAAAACTTCTGGATATTTATAAACGAAGGTTAATTTCAAGAATGAGATGTACAATCGATCACGGATCCAAATTCTTGCTAACACACTGCTTCTGTTCCAGGGCCGGGTATAGTGAACCGTGGACATTGAACATTTTTCCCTCTTGAGTCCGTCAAGTCAACAAAAATTAAGTGCTAAACTCTTCATAACGTGCTTTTTTTTTCAAAATTTAATCAGTTATTAAAACGGTTTCAAATCATTTAATATTAGTATTTAAATATTACTAAACATTCCATTCGTTCACAACCGAGATGCCATTTCCCATTTGATATACTTTTATCTTGCGAAAAAGTTTGTAGTGCGTGATTCTGTGACGAAACGATTTTGAATTATACTTTTCCTTTGGGTGGCTCAGATCAGATCTTTTACGACGAAGGAATCAACTTTGAAATCTTAATAAGAAATCACTTTTGAGCATTTCAATTTTTTCGATGAGAAATCTTGGTTTTTTGTGGTGTCACTGTCGGTTTAATCTTCGCCATATCGATCGTCAAGGAGTGCCCACTTAGAAAGAATCTTAAGTAGAATAAACACCTTACAGATCTTATAAAAGACGCTTCAGACAGGCTGAACAATCTAGACTTTAGATGTTTTGACAAGCCGTACGTATAAATGTTACCTGAACCACTGCAGAATTTTCTGGCAAAATAATTCATCCAGAATTATGGATGACATATAAAATTTATAATTGATAGTGACGTCATTACGTGTAGTAATTGCTGTGCGTCCAGCAGCCTGACATACTTGGGAAGCAATTTGATCAGTGTTTCGATACCACGGTCCATTTCAACAGGAAAGTTCAGAAGGGCCAAGACTTATCCCACTACGTAGTACATTTTTATTAATAAAGTTGCATTAGTGGTTTTCATTTAATTAAATAACTAAAACTGAGATTGAATTAAATAATTAACATAAACGTAATTTTTGGTAAATATATCTCCTTATTCATAATTGTAAACGTTCACACCACTCGCAATTGAATCGTAATCATAGACATTATGCCTAAGTAAAATAAAAAATAATAATAATAAAAGGACTTTAAACTTAACTAGCCTAGGATGTGTTGGACCTTGTGGGAGTATACCCAAAACGCTGGCGGCATTACCTCGCCGAATGGCCTTAAACTTAGTTAAAGAACCCAGTGCTTTTTAACTAATTAATAGTACATCAGGTTCAAATGTTAGATGGTTGGAATGAACACGAAGTTCAAAGTTATTTCCATCATCCATCACAGCCCTTGATCAGTCCGTCCGGATAGGCCTCCTCCATATTTCTCTATGTCGTTCTGTCCCTCGCTCTCTGCATCCAGTTGGGGCCTGCATGTCTCGTAATATCATTGACCCATCTTTCTGGTGGGCGGCCTCAAACACGCGTGGTTTCAGAATTTTTCTGGTCCAACGCTCAGTATCCATACTTGCAACGTGGCCTGCCCATCTCCACTTCCGGCGTTCTAAAGTGGCTACCACATCCACGACCTTTGTATTTCACCGAATCCACTCATTGCGCTTACGGTTTAGCGGTCTACGGTCAAAGTTGTTTACATAAGATAAAATAAACAAAGTAAAAAAAAAATTGGTACAAGAAGTCTTAATTACTTTGAACACCTGTAATGTACAGCCCTGGTTAACCCTTTAAATATTTCAACATAAACAATATAACGTATCTTCAGACGTGTTCAGTGTACGGTTATCTGTATAATGTTCCATCAGAATTCTCAGCCTTGGTACATATTTATCTCAACTAGTAACATCAGATGGTTCCCAGATGCAACAATGTTTAAAGTATACTAAATTCACCTTGCTATTCTTATAAATTCCCAAATTAATCTTGAGTACTAACTTTTAGGATTAAAGTCAAGATTACGTTTAGCTGAATATACAACAGAACCTGAAGACGATAAAAGACAAAGGTGGAAATTTCATTAAAATTTTCGTCCTTCTTAAATGAATTACACCTTAATTTTGAATTATATTTTAATGAATTTGCAACCCTTGGAAGCCGTGCCTAATCAAATAACTTCCATTTTATGAGACACAACCGTAATTTTAGGAATAAGACACTGTTTTTAAATGTAATTCTAAAGACTGAAATCCGGATTTCTCATCCTGCTGTGCATCCTTATTGGGCATAATTATCAGGTTGGATTGAATTTCAATTCCACATTTATTTCTTAGATCAGATTCTATTAATAAGTACTTATTTAATGCAACAACATTAGCAGAATTTATTGATATTACCTATCTGACTTCATGAATGCGATAAATTCAATCTGTTTCATCATTTACCTACATTATCTACATTAGCTGGTTGAGAGGCGCTGGGTCTAAGAAAAGAAGGTATATTTAAATACAGGGTGTAACAAAACACCCTAGTAATACTTAAGGGGGTGCTTCAGATCATCAAACTGAGCAACTTTCACTATGCAGCCAAAGTCGAAATCGCGAAAAAAAAATCCGCTCTTTCGTTAAAGTTGTTCAGTTTGATGGTCTGAAGCTCCCCTTTAAGTATTACTAGGGTATTTTGTACCATCCTGTATTTAAATATTTTACAGACCATCAAACTGAACAACTTTCACTATGGTGCTAAAATCGAAGATTAAAATCAGTCGTTTCATACAAAACTTTAGTAGGTACAGTTGCATATCAAAATATTATGTTGTTCAGTTATCGATAGTATTGTGGTTTATTTAATAACCCTATTATCTTATTATTTAGGGTGTAAAACAGATATGGAATAATTTATTAAATAACTATATAACATTCACTATGATCTACTAATAGCTTACAATATATTAGACTAACATGTAAGTACTCATTGACAGCATGAAAAACTAATTATGCTGAAGCTAACGTTTCTGAGAGTGTGAAAGCTTAGACTAGGGCTGGCATAACCTCTGGGTTAAAAGCCCCTAAAAATATATATATATATATATAGAATTAAAAAAAAAGCTTGGACTACTTGTAGTCGGTGACCTACACACAACAAAACCGTAAATCGATTTACAGGATAGCCGTTCGGAACACATGTACTTTAGGTCAGAACAATTATTTTGACCGGCAGTTCTTAAAATATTTCCCTTAGGTGGGCGGAGTTATGACGTCATCTATTTTTTGTATGGGATTAATTTTTTTGTTGTTATGAAACCTATCGTGTGGGGTATCAAATGAAAGGGCTTCATAAGCCGGTTCTAAAAATATACTACACCATTACCTTTCAGCTACTTATTTTCTAAAAATCCAAAAAGTATTTAAAAAAAACATATCAAAAAAACATATCCTCCAGCTAGGAAACGGCTGAGTAAATTTTTGTAAAGCATACGCCAAATGTTTCATTATATCCTCATTATATCTAACGTCAATAAAGCAATTTCAAAAATGTTTGTGTTTTCTTCTTTTTTTTGTGTTGGACTATTGAAATCATAAGTTTTGTGTATTCAAAGTATGGACTGGTTTCCACAAATTTGTCGAGACAGACCCAGAAAAAGATATTCACACTATTCATCATCATCAGCCCATCATCGTCCACTGCTGAACATAGGCCTCTCCCAAGGCGCGCCACAAAACTCTGTCCTCGGCCTTCCTCATCCAATCGCTCCCCGCTACTTTTTTTTAGGTTGTCTGTCCAGCGGGCAGCAGGGCGTCCCACACTACGCCTACCAGTTCGCGGTCTCCACTCTAGAACTCTGACACCCCACCGGTTGTCAGTTCTTCGGCAGATATGACCAGCCCATTGCCACTTCAGCTTGCTAATTTTCTGAGCTATGTCAACCACTTTAGTTCTCTGACGTATCACTTCATTTCTGATGTGATCTCTCAGAGAAACACCGAGCATAGCTCTCTCCATAGCTCGCTGAGCGACCTTGAACTGATGAACTAGTCTTCACACTATTATTTATTCATTATTATAGCTGATATCATAAGTCACGTTATTTATAATTTTATTTAATGTCCCTATTTTGTGGATTTGTCGAAGCAAAGTACCAAAATCATCTGTTATCAACTTAACAAAGACATGAAACGTGTAATTCGGTATGTAAAGTATTTTTTTGGTCTTCTTTTTATATTTTTTACGGACAGAAGACATTATTTTAAGAAACCAATTTAATTTTTATTGCGATTCATCGAGTTTATCATTATAAATTTAATTTTTAAGTTACTTTGATCTGTAATCTCTAAATGCAAAAACGGTGTAGAGAAAATAATTCGTACTCACATATTTATTGCCTTCTCTTTCTAACTCTATACTGCAAACCTCAGAGGAAGGATCTCCATAGAGTCCGCATAAATTTACGATTCTAGTTAGTCTCTTTTGTCTTATGACGTACCTTTAATAGTAGAAGGAGATGGAACTATAGATATTTGTTTATGCGGCTGTCCACTTTTTTTTGAGCTAGTGTGTGTGCCCGAAAACATAAGGCCATATGTCACTTGGTGCCTTTTGTCCATACTACTTGACACCACACATTCAAACCTAAACGTCAAAAAAAGTGGACACTTTACAATTGGTATGGCTCACTCTATTAGGTATAATCTCTTTGCTGCAAACAGAAACGTGAATGTATTTTTTGTCTTAATGGCCAGTTATTTTAAGTTTACCAAGGAGCTCACAGGTTTTCCAGTGACGTCACTGGACGGACCGGGAAACGTAGCTATTTTATTAAAAATATCTGTAATCCTTTCATTTTAATATCTCTGACATAGAAAATATTATTATTGAGACAATTATCTCGAAATGGTTGTCGATTCAGCCTTCCAAAAAAAAACTTGACATAACGAATTGTGTATTCATAACCGTATTATTGGCTTTTCTAAGCTAAAGTGTTATTTATACATCAGATACGTTTTTGTGTAACATTAATAACACATAATTGGGCATTAACATACAATATTGGGAAAGTGATTATACGGGAAATAATTAACCAATTAAATTCTGATACAATACCTTCGGAATTTAACAATAGATGTCACGTAATAAGTAATCTCGTATTCTCCTAGGGTTCCCTACTCTAATACGATGATCGGGGTTGCTCTTTTGTCTATAATAAACTTGTTTACAATACAGGGTCCTCCTAAATATGCTGACACTTTTTTAGGGAATGACCAGACTATCAAATTGAACAACCTTTGCTATGGGAACATATTTAAAATCGCAAAAAAAAACACAGCTGTTTCATACATTTTTGTCTAGAAGCTATTGAAATTTTCTATGAAACAACAGCAGATATTATTTTTTTGCGATTTCGATATAGGCTCCATAGTGAAAGTTGTTCAGTTTTATGTTCTGAAGCAACCTGTTCCGGCTCCAAAACGACCCCGATTCAATGGCGTATAATATGAAAATAGTCTTTGCTGTTCTATTAAAAACACTGTAGTGTAAATGTAATCCCTTCAGCAATGGTCTTATTGAAGCTGAATGCCTAGAAGAGCAATCGTGCTTAAAAAAATCTCAACTGAACTATGATTGGACCGCGTGGAACCTCAACTTTTAACACATTCGGTATTGCGCTACACATTTGACAGCCGTTAGAGCCGTTTTGACAAATCGCTCAGGTGTTAAAGAGTTTTGCGCGATGCGGAATTTGGCACAGTACTATTCAAGTACATAATTGGTTTGCAATGTGATTAGAACTGAAATTGGATTAGGATTGGACTTGTATGTTTTAAATTAGCGCCTTCGCCCTCCAGGGTGCGCCAGGCAAACTCAGGTTTCGTCACTCGGGGAGGCCATTTCCTTGCATTATTGAATTAAAATATAAAGATACATAAAATATATTATATTTGCATCAAATGCAATGATTAATCGGTAAATTGCAGGAAAATACTCGTAATAGCTCAGCTGATCAAACACTGATAGCAATATTTGTTAAGATGTGTAATTCGTTGAATCAGTAATCGACACAAATTCTTATACAAATAGTGAGGAAACTGTCGGGAGGTCAAATGGATAATTCAATGTGTTGAGTTCATCTTATATACGGTCTACATGATATTAGAGTAGATAGTTGCATCGCTTTAATGGGTGAATGTACTCTTAATGCCTTGAATGCCTTGATGCCTTAATGCTCTGAAGGCCGTGGTGGTCCAGTGGCGAGTATCCTTGCCTTCCGTGCAGGAGGCGATGGTTCGATCCCCGTCCAGGCTGACTCGTGCCAATGAGTTTTCCGGAATTTATGTACGATTTGTAACACCACTGGCTTTTCGGTGAAGAAAAACATTGTGAGGAAACCTGCATGCTTCAATTTCGAGGCATGTATTGTACCCACTGTCCATTACAAGTGGCGACGGGCTCACCCCCCGTCACACTGGACCGAGTTTCGGTACTACTGGTGAAACGTGGATGTTCTGTGGTTTCAGAATATCTCTGGCTACCCCCTTGGGGAAAATAGTCGTGAGCATATGCTATGTACTCTTAATACTGAACAATTTTCCCAAAGGAACTTAAGGGAAATTCGCAAAGAAAAAATGTCGGCTTATCATACAAACGTTCGATCAACTTATTGCATTTCGTATGAAAAGTTTTTTTTTTGTGAATTTCCTAAAGGTTTTGGGAAAGTTGTTTAGTAATGCAACTGTTTACCTTAACACCCTGTATATGAAACGCATTAAGTTACTTTTACATTAACGTAACCGAAAGGAATTATGGTCGTCAGTTTATGTGTGAATGTATGTGTAGGGTGGGATTCAGGCATAGGCCCACCACACATTCCTACCGCTGTAACTACTGTGAACCAGGATCAACACCTACATCAACGTTTTGGTATTGAAGGGTTTATTTACACAACAACGAACATTAACATATATTCAATGGCGCGTACCTCGGACAGCGTATTAGCATCGCCATCCAAAGACGCAACGCCGCCAGCCTTCTTGGCACACTCCCGCACGGCAGCTTTGATGGAGTGTTCTACCTGTAGATGGTCTACATCTACGGGCTGAGCTGCCATCACCTGGCTCATCGACCCTTTTCTTTCTAAGTCTTTTTTTTTTATTTGGCTGGTTTTTGTTCATTATTTTCTCTTTTTGCAAGTTTGTTTAGTTTAGGTGTTATTTAGTTTAACTGTATAGTGTATATATTTGGTATTGTGTGTTTCCCCCTGTATTGTTCGCTGTACGTGTAAATTAATGATAATATCACATTGCGTGATTAGGTACCTACTCCTATCGCTTATTATACAGTAAATTAGGTACTCCAATTAGACTACCAATATAATGAAATGACTAATGAGATAGGGATAATCTTCTACGTTAGCTTATGCATTCCATTGTGTTGATGAAATCGTCGAGTTTATTACATAATTTATAGCAAATTGTTGGTAAAATCTGAACCTGTATGAATAAAATCGATATATAATAAACAATTTTTAAATTTTAATGAAATTTTTACAACAGCATCAGCAGCATATGCTCACGACTATATTCTGAAAACTCAGAACATCCACGCTTCACCAGTCGTACCGAAACTCTGTCCAGTGTGACGGGGGGTGAGTCCGTCGCCACTATGCACTATGAAATTTTTAAATATAATTATTTAAATGGTTTCTTTTTACATGTTATTTAACTTTACGTATGCATTTTGGAAAACCTTAAGGTTAAACCTTAAACTTAAGGTCATTGCATAGTTTAATATGATTATAGTATTAATCAATCCTAGAAATTGCAGAGCACTCGTGAATATTTGTATTTGTAACAATGTCTCAGACTACTACAATCCACTACTACAAGGGAAATCGGTCGATCATCTGCGGGGCATTGATGGATCCCATCATGTCCAATCCTGAAAAATTTAGGAGGAGTAGTTTTACCAAAGGTTTTTGAACAGTGAAAATCGGTTCAGTAGTTTTCGAGTATTGATCGGGAAAACAGACAAAAATAAAACCAAACCAACATTCGTGTTCCAAAATGCCCCGCTACCTTATACCGAGTTTTTTTATTATTTTAATGTACAGACTTTTATGTAGTTTTATAAGTTAGGTATAGATGGGATTTTTAAGTATGAAACAGGAAGATTTGTTGTACCCGATGAAGCATGCATGACGCGATATTGATATCAGCGTGAATAATGAATGTTCAATCAAAGTTTAAAGTCCCAATTTCCGATAACATTTTAATGCACATTTGCAATGCAATGTTCTGTCCGATACTGCGCACGGTTATACATATAAAATATTATAAGCGATACAAACAAAATGAAAAATGTATGTTCAACATTTTTAATCTCATTTTTAATACATTCGCTATTTAGCTACTCTATTTCCAATCTATTTGAAGTTATTTTAAAGCTCATGGCGAGGATAATTTTTAGGAGTGAACTCAAATTTGGTGACCGGGAAAAAGAATAATCGATGCTAAAATTTTCACGTTCCTACAACGACACGCCTGAAGAAGCAATGGGTAAATCTATGTAAGTACCTATATGTACCTATATGTCGCCCTTTGTACAGTATTTTTAACTGTTCAATAAATCGTTAAATTAATATTCTGTTTACCTTGTAGAGAATATGATCGTGAGTTTATGAATTTACACAGATAATCTGCAGGTTTTTTAGTAAAAACGACAACGATGCTAGAATAGTCATCCCTTAGTTATCATAATCATCAGGATATACACGTCCCACTGCAGGGCACAGGCTCTCTCGAATATGGATGTGGTGGAGAGGGTTACATTACACTCCAACTTTTTGGTCCGGTTTGGATTGGTGGAGACAAGTTATGTGGTCTTTGATGACCCGGTTGGTGTAATGGTTACCACGTCGAACTACCAAACAAGGGTCCTGGTTTCGAATCATGGATGTTGTACAACGTGTTAATGAATTAATGTAAAACTAGAAAGTAGTGTGTTTAAAATCGAGAGCAGAATCGAATTATCATGGTTTCAACGTAGGTTTTTTTTCATCAAAATATTAAATAAATTGTTTGTAAAATTTAAAATTTACTGAATTCGATCTCAACCCACCGCTCGGGCTCTCACCCTACTTACTACCAAACAAGATTCTTAAAATGTATCCATGAGCACGTTAGCGCTTTCGTTCAATGCTGAAAATTGGGAACAAATAATTTATGCCTCAAAACTCAAAATGCGAATAACTTTAAATTTTAACTATCCAAAAAATGAAAAGATAGTTTCAATCAAATTATTGTGTTATAAATCCGTTGGGGTGTATGAGGTTTTGCGCTTATTCATTAACACATTGTATATTTGTGCCGTTGTTGTATGGTGTCCATTAATGTGCTGGGCCTAAATTGTCAGACTTACGAGTGTTTACTCATAATATATCGTCGTAATCTGGCATTGATACGAGTCGATGTGTATGTGAATCACATACTACTACGTACCACTAAGGTTAGGAGATTCATGAGTCATCGTGTGTACTATAGGTATGTTACGACTCAGTTTTATAAGGTGTTATTGTTATTGTTACATGAAAAATATTGTCCCTAATTTTCAGGTTAGTTTTTTTCCTGTTATGACCTGTTATAGCCGAAAATAATATGGTTTATTGCGTGCTATAAGAACTTCCCTTCTTTACATTCTCAAGTTATCAACACCGACGGCTGTCAATTCTCCCCGCTTGCGCGCATACACAGATCCGTACCATTTATAATGCATCATCATATCATATACATATAACGTGTTAATGAATTAACGCCAAACTAGAAAGTAGTTTGTTTAAAATCGAGAGCAGAATCGAATTATCATGTTTTCAACTTAGGTATTTTTTTTCAAAATATTAAATTATATGTTTGTCAAATTTAAAATTTACTGAACTCGATCTCAATCCACCGCACAGGTTCACTCACCCTACTTACTACCAAAACAAGATTCTTAAAACGTATCCATGGGCTCGTTAGCGCTTTCATTTATTGCTGAAATAATAACAAATTATTTTTGCCTGAAAACTTAAAAAGCGAATAAGTTTAAATTTTAACAATCAAGATAATGAAATTATTGTTTCAATCGAATTATTTTGTTATAAATCAGTTGGGTTGTAAGAGGTTTTGCGCTTATTCATTAACACGTTGTATACCACTGCAGGGCACAGGACTACCCGATTTCAAAGTTGGTCTCATAGCGAAAGTTGTTCAGTACGGTGGTCTAAAGTCTAAAGCACCCCCTAAAGTACGTCACGCATTTGAATTTGCACTGTAGTATATTCCTTTACAGATTTCCTGCAGATACCTATAGGTACAGTTAGTGCCCAGACGGACCCCTCACAACATCATTATAAGTGTGAAATTCGTTAATTAGGGGCACTAAGTATGCTATGCTCTAATTTTATACACAAGTAGACCGATTATTCACTCGTTTCGACTCAACAATAACAATTATAGTTGTTATCTATTTAGAGCGCATCGTCAATAATGGCTTTTCCCAGCAATTTACTTGCAATAATCAGTGATGACGTCACATAAAAAGGTCAACGTAAATGCGACGTAACGAAATAAATGTATGCAGTTGTTAATGATGATGAAGGGTCGAGATTAATGTTAGGAGCAAGGCTTACGGTCCATAGTTTTGTTGATGTGTAATTTGAGCGAGACCAAAAACAAATGTAAAAATATATTAATTTTGGTCGTTAATGACCGACGTCAGACCGATACAACAGGCCTAGTACCTGTAAGAAAGAGTATCTAGTACGACATGCTTAAGTGCCTCTTCTTGTAAATTTTTCCCATTTGTATGAAATGAAAGCTAAGTGTCCAAGGTATGTCTACAGTGTTCGTGAAATGGTCTTATCTATCTGTCTCGCTCCATCATACTCCATAGATGCACAGGTGTCTCGATCTATTCAATCTTTAGAGATTAACTACAGGGTGTTAGGGTAAACAGTTGCATTGCTTTAAGAGATGATTGTACCCATGATACTGAACAACTATCTCTAAGAAACCTATAGTAAATTCGCAAAAAAAATCGGATTTTCCATACTAAATGCAATCAACTGATCGAACGTTTGTATGAAAAGTCGAAATTTCCTAGAGCTTTCTGAGGGAAAGTTGTTCATTATCATGGGTCACCCCTTAGAGTAATGCAACTGTTTACCCTAAAACCCTGTATATAACGTAGTCCCTAAAGTTGACAATATTTGTATCATGCAAAATAAATATTTTATGGTTACTCCAGTCTACTAGGCTACTCAACTCGTTATCTAAAAGCGCATAAATCATATCTCGTTGACTCAATCGAACTGTAAACACTATATAAAATCTGTCATGAAGAAATTGTTTCTATTAATAAGTATGCTGTTTCCAATACTGATTCTAATCATAGATTATGATCAAATATATTTTTAATATTATCATCATCATCATCAGCCTGTATAGGCACGTCCCACTGCAGCGTACAGCACAGGCCTAATCTCAGAGAGGGTGTATGAGCGTTAGTCCACCACGCGGTCCCAATGAGGATAGGTAGACTTCACATACGCATCACCATTTATTCTTCAGTGTATGCAGGTTTCCTCATGATGTTTTCGTTTACCGTTTTATAGTATTACGTACCTACATAAGTTCTAACTCCGAATCGTGCCAATATACCTATAGTATATGGCAGAAGATCCGTGCGGATACTAACCCAGACCACCCAGACTGCACAGCCGAAGTACAAACTGACACGAGCTTTCTCTCTGGAAAAACCTGGCAGTTACTTTCTCTGCAACCTTTATATTTTTACTCGCTATACGTGGGTACTGCAAATTCAATAACAAAAAGTCAATAGACAGCTTTTTGTTGCAAGACTTTTCTTTCGATTTTCTTTAGATAGGTACCCAGAGTACCTACATTTTCAATATGTAATTAAAGAATCGCTCAACTTTTGCAGTATCACTGACTCTATTAAGGTTGTTTACATAATATTTTTAGGATTCCGTTAATTAAAAAATGTATGAATTTTTTTGAGAAAATTGTTTTTTTTTTTCTAGTGTCAGTAGTTCAGTTATTAGTTCGGTAAGTACCGAACTTTTGAAGATTTTTTGTTAGTTGTGATACAAGGAAGAATAAATATGTCTTAAAAACGTAAAATTAAAGCAGTTTACTTGGTTTAATGTTATTTATTTTAATATTCACATTAAAATATTATTATTTCTATAGACTAGGAACAGTTATACTTACTTAGGTATTAGCTGCCTTTACCTATCTCATTAAAATACTAACATACATAACGATTATGTAAATTTATGTTAATGTAAATGCTTTTATGTTTGATGAAACTTTGCTTACATTATTAAGAGGCACAGTCGTGTAAGATATCTAATACACAATTTGATTCTGAAAAATGTGCAATGTAACTTACATAAATTTTGGTTTTATAGAAAAAGAAAAAATTTAAAGATGAACATAAACGTGAAGAGAAACATTAAACACTATAAAGGTAAAAAAATTACATGACTTTTCGCTTAATAGAATTGTACATCATAATTTAAAAAAAAAAAGGGAAAAATTGCTCCAAATAAGTCGAGACATATAGCAATGATTTTAAAACATCTGCCATCAAGCCATGTTGGTAACAATAACAAGGTTATACAATTTTCATTGAAAAGTTATTCATATTTACTACTGTATGATATCACATCTAAAAGATTTAATCAAATAAATCAAAATACTTTATTTTACACCAAAAGGTAATCAGTAAAATACAGAGACAAAAAGGCACATAAAGGCGGCCTTATCGCTAAGAAGCTATTTCTTCCAGACAACCTTAAGGAAGAGGAAACGGTGAACGAAGAAAGTTAGGCGGTGTTTCCAGAAAAATGATCAAAAATGAACAGTCATCAGTAATTAAAAAAAATAGTATTTAAAGTAAAACTATTATAAATATATACACACGTAATATACAGGCATATATACTATATATTTAAATAATAGAAGATTATTTATCGCATATTAATCTAATGGCATTTTTTTAAATCGCTCATACAACCATGCCATGTCATGTTAGAACAGAGACAACGAATCGAACAATAGTAAAACCAATATTCGTTTAGTACCTATACACAACTGCATACATTCTAACGCCTAAATAAAGGGCGTAGATTTTTGCAGGTCCTAAACAAACAAGCTTTGGTCCTTTATTGGCTTAAACTAAATTGCTACTGTCAGACAAAACAATACACACCATTATTAGAGGTTAATATAGTAGGTGGGAGAGCGTAAAGCTCGTCTCATACCATTGTTCGCTTCAATGCTGTTTGATTATTAAAATATATAAATTTGCAGCGAACTGATTATCATACGCAACTACGCAAGTAGCTTCTTTTTATGAAAGTACAATTTTTAAATTAAAAAATAAAAAATATTATATTTTAACCACTCTCATAAAAAGAGTAATTCGCTTTTCGACTTACAAGAGTTACACCGTTGCACAAAAAGGAAGATACTAATTGGGAGTTGCAATTCCAACCTTTCAACCGAGTGTGGACGATCCTTTGTAATGCATGATTCTAATTTCTATGTCCACCCAGAACAGGACTAAAACATGATAAACGTTACAGTAAACACTGCTCGATAAATATTTAAAAGATGCATTATGAATGCAATCCAACACACATGAAACATTAGCATACCACGTACTCATACCATACATAAAGAGATGAAACCACATACAACTCCAATCAACATTAACGAAGAAGCAACAAAGCCAATAGAAGGCTGATAATGACTATTTGGCTGCCAGATTGACTAACGGTTCAGTTCACAGGCGAGTACTCTTTGCTGTAAGCGTCTATAATAGCTAACAGTTTACTCTTGTCGCAAGCGTTACCGTTATCAAAGGTTTTAGCACAACCTACTCTGGTGAAGCATTGCCTTTGTTGTTGAGGAGTGCCGCTACAGCAAGATAATGAGAACACGTCGCACATTCCTGGTACTCGGCCCTGTGACGATTCAATACTTCCTGATACATTTGGAGGCGGTTGTTCCTGAAAAGCATAGCTTCTATAGGACTAATCAAGATTTATAAGAAGACTTTCGTCATCTCAGCCGATGGATGTCCACTGCTGGCATAGGCCTCCCACAACAATCGCTCCTGCGCTGCCCTTATAAGGCATCCAATTACGAAAAAATAATTGAATTTTGGTTGAAATGTAGGTATTGTTGTTGGTATGTATTTTATGGGTGACAATATGATCGGCAAGGTGAGAATGGCGGCATTGAATTTTAAGTAGCTTTTAGAAGAGAACAAATAAAGGAAAACATGTAGAGATCAAATGAAGACATCTCAAATTAATTTTTTAAAATCTTAGCTAATTACATAGCCAAGGCACAGACATCTGGCAATCTTTTCGTTATTTCAGTATGATTGATTTGCAAATGAATTTAAGTACATTTTATTTCAAAAACATTTAGAACTTTATACCTATTTGATACAACTTTGGATATATCTTTATTTATATTCATGACCCACCAGGTGGACTTAATTTGTGGATCACAGGAACGGCCTGATTGGTAAGTATTTATTTAGTACAGTCTTGAATGTCTAGTCTAGTAAGATCATCGTCTATACTACAACATAAATTAATCGAAGTAAATTGTCTAAATTAAATCTAATTTAATTAGGTACTTACTGCAGCTTGACTGCTGCCATGATCAAGTTTAGGTGCAGGCCTCCTTCCAGGTCGTGCAGGTACAATAGGGTTGAAAGATATAGGTCTAGATCCATCGTTTTCATCTTCTTCATCAGTTTCATCATTATTGTCTACAAATCCCCAGTTCTGATTCGTGTCATCCATTACGGGAAACCTGTTTTCAATAGATGGTTTTTGATTTGTCGGTTTTGTCTCACAACGGCAGTTTTGCTGTACAGGATAAGGTACTGGATATGGCACGTAAATTGGCTGAGGAGGTAGCGGTTGAGGAGGGCGTCTTACGTAAGCCGATATCTCGTCGAGTAATCTCAATATCTGGGGCATTAGATTCTGTTGGGTATCGTAATCTCTTCGGTCGGTATTAAATGGGATAGGTGGTTGTGGGTATTCGTACCCATAGTTCATTTGCCAGCTTCTCCTCTTGTGTCGTGATTGTCCTACACCATGTACTCTTTTAGCGCTGTCGGTATGCCCATCTTTGTCGTCCGCTGTGCTCTCAGTATCGCTTCTTTCGGCAAAATGTCGGGCATTGACCACAGCCAGATAAAGTAACACTCCAAAAAGTATTGTGTACGTATTCATCTGGAACAAAATATTTATTATTAGGACATTAATAGTGAAGATAGATTATAATCATCATCAGCCTAAATACGTCCCATTGCAGCGACGGTGTATGGGAAAAGTTATAGGACGGCAATAATTAGCAGGTACAAATACGTTTTATTCACGGATCACATTCTGTTAGTATTTTTCCTATACTACTTAATTGCGGAAGTAATTATAGTATAAGTTCTGTATTTTTTGTGTGACAAATCACAATTTAAACGGGTCCTATTATTTCTTGCCTAGTGTTATTTTATTACCTTGTGGTATGGCTTACATATTAGAAGCCACAATAGTCGGTTAGAAGTCAAACGAAATCAAGACTCAAGGAGACCAGCGAAAAAACGAGTTCCAAAAAAACAAAACAATCGAAACCAAATTGATAATTCGATATCGCCACAAAAAACCTTCGATAAGTAGTAGATTTGGTTGAGAGTCTATATAGACATAATTACGTCCCTATTATGAAGTTAATTTAATTAATAATAATTGTTCCATCGGTAACTAGTTCTCGAAATGCCATTAGACATTAACACCATTAGATAAGTGTTAAACTCGCTAGGTATGCTACATATAAATGCGGTAACTGCAACAGATATACTGGTTCCACTTATTGACTCTTGTTTATTTTCTCTTTTAGCACAATATCACTGGTTCCACACAAATTCACCGTTAAATAACACTATTACGTACCTTTAAACTGTTCTAATTTGAACTAAAGAGCGAAGTATAAATAAATGCCGAAGGTCGTTACGTCATCTACTAATGGGACAAACAAAACTAGTTTCACATAAACCGGATAGTTTTGTTATCATTAATTATCACAGATTTGTCACGGTGTTAATAACTTCATGTGCGTGCGTCTGAGTCCAAGTGTGGTGGTCGACTGGTTATGGTATGGAGCCGGGCTGAGCACGCGACCGTGGCATTGAATGCGCCCGCGTCGGCTTGCTTGCTAATTTATATTTTAACAATTTGAGGCGTGTTCGCAATGGATAGCCAATGGGACTAATTGTTGATCATTCTTATTGTAGTTTTAATGATTCATTGGTCGTGTTGCTTTGACCTGTATTATATCATCGATGTATGGAACAATCGTAAGCTCGATCTAAAGCTTCAATGTGAAGATAGTTATTGACTTATACTCTACCTATAGATAAAGAGTATCGAACTGAACCTCCAGTGCTGCACTCAATTGTATTTTTTTGGTATTTTTAAACAATTATACAACATTTCCAAAAAACTAAAATTTCACATAATAATCATTGGTGACTTTCAAATCGATACATTTTGTTTTTACGCTGGGTAGGCCTATGCCCTGCAGTGGGGCATACCTATACAGTGTCTTTCTTAATATTCTGACAGTTTTTCAGAGTATTATTGTTTTTTAAGGGGATGACCAGACCATCAAACTGAACAACTTTCTCTAAGGGACTAACATCGAAATCGCGGAAAAATCAGCATTCCATACAAAACTGCAAACCTACTCGAGCCAAATGTATGAGACAGCAGATTTCTTTTTCGCGATTTTGATATTGGCCCCTTAGATATAGTTGTTCTCTTTGATAGTCTGGCCATCCCATTAAAAACTGTCAGCATATTAAGAAGGACCCTGTATTTAGGCTATTGGTTAGTTATAGTCAATACATCCAACTCCACTTGTAGTAGCCTTTCCCATTCTATCAGATTCGGGAAGGTAAGGACCAAGAATTCCATCTGTGTTTAATAAATTTCCTGCGTACCAGTCTGCTTTTCTATTTTGTAGCTATAGTCGGAATCGACTATGAGAAACCATCATCATAATCTTTCATCACACATTCCGATTATAAAGTGAGAGATTTAAAAACAGCACTTCTGGTCTTAAGAAAAAAAAATTCAGTCATAATCAAAACCAATAGTGTAGAGACCCCTTTACATAGTAGCTTGAGGAGCCATTGGCCCTTCAACCAAATAAGGGTCAGAATGTATCCAAATTGGAAGGACCGAAGGCGAGCCAGGGTTCTTAAAATGTTATTATGATAATCGAAAATTCTGAATTAAGGAAGTGAAGACGAACAAGAATTTTCCATAAATAGATTATCAAGTTTTTAAGACGAAATGATAAAATATTTCCCTTAACATTGGTATGCGTGGAAAAAACACGGTCTCGAAAGTTGGCTAAATATATTTTATTGCAAAAATGCTGAAAGTCGATAACGATAGACGTTTTTTGTATTGCTAATGATGGTTGAGAATATTATCTTCATCTTTAGATGATTCAGAGAGGAAGAGGGGGAGAGAGAGCTCGCAGTTGATTAGAGAAATGTTTTGCTTGTACTAGCATTCATCATCATCATCTCAGCCGATGGACGTCCACTGCTGGACATTGTACTAGCATCGTCGTAATAAAATGTTTTAAAACCATAAACACTACGTACTTCTAACAACAAGGTAATTTACAATTTCTTTTTCCTACTCCTCCTATCTTCTTTGATTAATTCATTGCGGGTTCCAAGACAGATTAGAGTCATCCTCCGGGCTGGACTTCATTGTCTAGAGTTGTGAATGGTCACAGCTGTTGATCCTGGTTCACAGGAGTTACAGCGGTGGGAATGTGTGGTTGGCCTTTGTCCGAAAAAAGGCACTTTACAAGGTAAAGGCGAGGAACTTTTAACATACGTCTTTCTTGAATAAAATTTTAAGTTGTCAAACGTTGAAGAGGTTTATTAAAAGATAAGGACATAAACAAGATATTATAAGTAAGCTATTGTAAAAAAATTAAATTGTGTATCAAGACGGCAATTAAACCGAAAGATAGAGAAGTGACCGGGAGGTCTATCTGCAAATGGGAAACCAATGTTGATAAATTTAAACTAAATTAAGTTGTGTATAAACCGAAAGATAGAGAATAGTCCGGGTGGTCTAACTGCAAATGGGAAACCGATCTTATTCACTGATGAACCAGGTTCAGATAGAACACCCTATTAGATCCCTGCAAAGTTGAAGGGTGCCCAAAATGCTGGGCAGTGTTTCCTATTTGGATGGCAATACTTTTTCTCTGTCAAAGGTACGCGCGAGCCTTTTTATTATCAACGAATTCTTTAAACATTTAAGATAACAACATGCAGATTTTTTAAGAAGTATCCCCTCTGAACGACCTTGACCCTTTCAGAGCCGCCTCACCTCTATTAAACTACGTCATTTTAGTAGATATACCTGTTTTTGACTGTCTTGTCAAAATATGTGAATCCGAGGACATCAAATTCGAAAAGTATAAGAATTCTCACCAAATTTTACAATTATCTAATTAAGGGTCGGCACTACCCAGGGCCCGTTTGACATTAAATGTCAAAAGAAAAAGACCAGTAGCCGACAACACTTAACCCTATCTTATAAGATTGACGAACCAATCCATTTGTAGCTAAATTAGGCTTCTCTCACTCGCACTTACTCAGTATCGTACGTTCTTACCTCTTGTCAGTATATATTGTATAATAGATTTATTGTTTGTGTACACAATAAGTTTGCCTTGTCTCTTTTGCTGGAATAAATCTCTTCAGAGATAAGCTCGCCCTTTGGACATGTTTTCTCAACTTTGTATATTATTATGTCTTTGTGTACAATAAAGTGTTGTAATAATAATAATCATTTCTATATTTGTCATTAATTTGTACGTCTTTCAAATAACGAGAAGATAGCCTCTAAAAACCAGCAAAATATGACCCGGCCCTTGCGTTTACATAGTGGGAGCGACTTAATCGTTGATCGTGTAGGCTTACCAACCATCATAGTCATTTTCTGTTATCATCATGGTTTACCTCTGCTATTGACACGCAATTCTAGGAAACGCAAGTGCCGTTAAGGAAATAAGTTCGTCTTATTGGAAATTCTAAATTATCCTTTTCCAACGCGTCATTAATCTACGTCATCGATCTTGTTCTAGAACTGTCATACACCATGACTATGAGAAAATACTCGCAGGAACGTTATATACACTGGACTCAAGGATGAAGTGGGCACTACTAGTTTGCCGATCTCGCTATGAGGAAATATTCTGTAAGAATTATCTCACTCGCTTCGGATATGTAATGAGGACCAGACTAGAGTCCAAAGTCCATCTCAATGGAGATAACAGATTGGAGACAATCATGGACTAATATTGGCGCAAAACCGCAACAACCGACTAGTTAATTATATACTTATTCCTATTATTTTGACTTTTATCGGTGTGTTTACTGCTCTAGTACGGTTGCAAATAAAAGTACTATCTAAGCCCTACAAGGTCAAAATCGAGAAAAAGCTGCAAATCGTTGTACAGGATAGCCATTTGGTACACAAGTACTGTAGGTTAAAACAAACATTTTGACCGGCAGTACTTAAAAATATGGAATTTGTATTTTAATTTTGTTATGCCTCCTGCCTGTCTGTCTACGAAACAAATTATGATTAATAGTAATTAATAAATAAAAAACAATGTCAAAGTGGATGTACTCATTCCATTTATACAATACTTAAGTGACAGTTCGTGGTTAACCACAATGATATGATAGGTATGACGAACTCTATTGCATTTTGATGAGTTGCAACGTACAATTCGGTTAATGAAATACAAACCAAAATTATAGGCCTCAAAAGTCAAATCGGTGGTCTGCAAATTATACGAAAAATTCCCAATAAAACCTGCCGTAAAATTGTATGCATTTTAGTCCCAAATTCCCAAAAGCTTTCGAGTCGAAAAATCAGAGAATCGAGATCGGAGAAAGACTAAATTGCAAAGCGTTTTTTTTTACCAAACATGTTATAGTAATGGGTTTTTCCTCACGCATGAATAAGTTTGTTCAGTAAAATAGATACCTAAATACTCTGCGTACGTAATAAAACGTATGATTCACTATTTCCTCATGATGTACTTCCTACGTCGCTGTATGACATCACACGTCACATACGAGCTCTAATCGTGTCGTAAACTTCAATTAAAAATCATTATAATGCAAAGTACAATCATCTGATGCAAAGTTCAAGTTATGATCATCAGCTTAATATAGGTACGTCCTACTGCAGGGCACAGGCCTACCCTCAGGGTGTATAGGGTGTTTATAGGGTGTATGGGCGTTAGTCCTCCACGCGTGCACAATGCGGATCGGTAAACTTCACACGAATCGGAATTTCTTCTTCAGCGTATGCAGGTTTCCTCACGGTGCTTTCCTTCACCGTTTGAGAGCAGTCGGTATTACGTACATAAGTAAGAAAAGCTCATTGGTACATGACATACTTGTCGTCCGTGCGGATTCAATTCCGGTGCTACCGACGCCCTCCATAAAATGAAAGTGCACAAAGTTGAAGTGTGTTGCCTTAGACGATTTATATACGGACCCGCCTCGCCTTAGCATTTCCCCTCTGCCAACGTATAAGATCAAAAAATTTTACGCATTTACATACAATTTTATAAATTATCACTAAACGCGACAGCCTATAATTGCGGAACAATAATTTCGAACTTATCACGTTTGGGGTTCCCACGACACTGTTTTTCATGATTTTTAATATTCAAAATTAGAATGTAAACTAATGGAATAAAATTCAAAGTTGCGCATCTCGTGCTGCCTCACCCCCCGCAAAAAGTGGTAGAAAAGTTTGTTAGTAGAATTACACGCGTAACTTGTCCTCATATAAATAGTCTAAGGATGTTGCATATCGTTGGCTAAAGTGTCAAACCTCGTAACTCCATTTTATTCTTCAAATTACATTTTATACAATTTTATTACTAATGTCTGAATGCAACTGTTACAATTTAAAATGATAAATAGAAAACCAAATAACTCTGGGCTGCCATTGTTCGTGGTGACGTTTTTTGTGCCTCCTGTAAAATTTGATCTAATGGAGTTACGAGGTCTGACACTTTAGCCGACGGTATGTTCTCTTCTACGGTATCAAATGATTTACTGTAGGATAAATAGCCCCTCTGCAAACAGATAACGTTGAAGAACTCTACCTAGGTACCTAAGCAAAATATAATCTAGGTTAAATTGACATAGAGATTCCTAGACAATGTAACGTAGCGTAGGTACGAGTACATTGTACGTGGACTATTTATTATCGTCATAATTATTCGAGTCCTTTCAAAATTGAACATTGGTGAATCCCTTTACATTAACATATTTACAAAGAGCAGTGTCAGGCTGGTACACACTCATAATATACGCTTCTGGAATAGGTATTGGACATATAAAACAAAGAAATAAAAGACGCAGTACAACGTTATGTAATCAAGTACAGAACCAAGTTAATGACAAGGCTAATAAAGGAGCGAAGCTACAAAATAAAACAAGGGAAAGAAGATTGCTTCCCCGACTAGAGCGAATGTTCTACGATGATAAAAAACAAGCTTTAAAATAATTCCTATTATACAAATTTTAACTCTTTTTAAACCTCAATTTCCGCAACGGTCACGGTCAAATCAAAACAAACGCCCCCCCCCCCCCTCCCTCCTTCTCCTCAAACACACACACACGCACACTCACACTTTTGAATCTAAAACATATTCTACGACTATAACTCTATTAAGTGTTGTGATAATTATCTTATTTCAAACCTGATCAGAATAAGACAATTTACGACGACATCAATCTCCCTTATCAATATTCTTCGCAATGGGGAGCTAATCAGAACTGTCTTTTTCTTAATGTTATAATTATCCAATGATAATTAAGGTCAATAGTGCCGTAATATCATAATCATTGGTTCAATACCTTATGAGTCAGCTTCGTTATCAGCTTCAAAAGTAGCTTTTAAAAAGAAGAAAATTTAAATCAAGATCAAATCTTTTTTTTTCAAGAGTGTGCTTCAAGCTATTGATGATGTTGGCTTTGACTTTAAGTATGGGCGCCGCCGCCGCCGGCACTTTTGGGGGGTTTTAGCTGAAACTTAATTTTGGACCTCCAACTAAATTTGATGAAATCTTATTTCTAGGTATTATAAGGGCAAAACTTTCGGGGCCCTTGTAGAACTGGAAAGCATTGTATATGTTACAGTCAAAACTCATAACCGGTCAAAACCACTTTTGACTACAAAAATCAGGCAAAATTTTGTGGTTTTGACCGGTTATGAGTTCTTAGACCCTAAATCTAACTCTGTCGGTTAGGTTAGCGAGGAGCGATACGACGAGCATGTTAGGATTCTTTCGACTACAGCGCACGAGCCGAATGAGCGCAGCGAGCGTGCTGCGGCAGCGGCTGGCGAGAGCTAGAACCGAATTGCTGCTGTTTACTCGAAAATATTATTATGACTAAAGGCATCGGTTAAAACCACTGTTGCCTGATATTTGCAATCAATAGTGGTTTTGACCGGAGCGAAGAGAGCTCGTAATTTTTTACACCAAGACTCAAAACAGCATAGTGGTGATATGAGTTCCATTAGCCTTTGTACGCTTATAGTACCATTGGAGCGAGCGAAACTGTGTGTGACTTAGGCACTTAATTAAAATAAAAGTTAGAGTGATCGAAGTGAGCTCAAAATTTCACGCTGCACTACAATTCAGTTGTGATTGTGAAAGAGCTCTCTCTCTCTCTACTCTCTCTACTCTGTGTATCTTCCACAGACAGGGGATGCAAGTCCTGACGCCCATGGTCATCTGGTTGTAACCTTTAGTAAAATGTTGTTGTTTCTGCGTGTTTACTCAATTTCTCCCTGATTTCTCTGATTCGTCCCTGTAGTGTTTATAAAGTCGGGTGCGGTTCGCCACAGGCCGTCCGTCCCTGAGAGTGTTCCCTTGTAACCGTCTACTTTCAACTACTTTGTTTCTCATTTCGCTTTACAAAGTACCCAGTCCTATTTTTAGGCGAGACCCGAGCAGAATTTTTAGGACAAACTCTTATTTTTATAGTTTTCGTTTTGATGTTAGCAATAGACGCCCGGCAATGCATTTTACTGTTATAGCATATACACACATACATAAGCTCACGCCATTGTTCCATTGGGGATATGCAGAGACCAAGGTCCGCCAAGCAGATACGTCTTTTCAAGCACTTCTGTCGATTGAGGATGCTTCGGAAAAGATCGATTTGATCATGGTATGTTTTCCCCGGAAGATCTCTCCCAACACTTCCGCTCACCTTCGCTTGATGACTTTCATCTTAATTCTTCTCTCATTCATTCTCTCTTCGCGACCGAACCATCTGAGTATACCTCCTCTCAATCCTAGTTACTACATAATCACTATAGTATAAGTAGTAAATTTTTCGAATGATGTATACGTGCTTTTACATAAATTTTCGCAGACTATGATAAAAAAGGGGAAGAGAGGCATAGAAAGACCGATATAGAGTTATATAGCACAAGTGAAAGAAAAGGTTGATTTCAAGACTTTTGTAGACTAGAGAGTAGAGATAGGTATGGAGAATAGTGCACCTACAAAAGCGTAGCGATGATGATGATAACATTAATGTTACGAATGCCTTCTGCATTCATTCATGTCAAATTACTTTATAATCGAATTATCTACTTTATTGATGATAAAGTAAACGTGACGCCACAGTGACAAACCTTGTTCCAATTCAAGCATTATTAGAATTATTTTGCCGTGTCAGATGAACAGACGGACGGTTGTAAAGGAAGATTAATGGTGCTCCTTGTCGTAAACCTATTGATCCATAATAAAAGGGTTTATGTATGACTATAAAGGTTGGCAGGGAATACCTATCAAGTTTTGTTTTCAACCCTAACGTACCTTTTATATCGCGATATTGTCCCTTTTTAGGGTTCCGTAGTCAACAGGAACCCTTGTAGTTTCGTCATATCCTCCTTTCTGTCCGTCTGTTCGCAGCTTCCCCGGCTAGGGTAATTCCCCTACACGAAAAGTAATGCAATTTTTTTTTCTCGTCTGTCCCATGTTGTGGGGTAATAGTTGGATAGCTCTTTTAAAAACTAAGAAAAACCGTTTTCGATTTAGGAATCCGCTAGCGAAATATAGTATAATAAATGGTATAATAGTCAGCGAAAAACTTTGTTCGAGTAAAGTGCCCCCCCCCCCCCCCCCTGTCAGCTGAACGATTGTTTCTGGATACGTGAAAAAATTCACGTCCGTAGTGTATACAACGAAGTTAAAAGGAAAACAATCACCGCTAAGTAGGCTTTGCAAGCATAGGCATAGCAGACGGGGGGTGAGCCCGTCGCCACTTATAATAGACAGTGGGTACAATACATGCCTCGAAATTGAATCATGCAGGTTTCCTCACGATGTTTTCCTTCACCGAAAAGCCAGTGGCGTTACAAATCGTACATAAATCCCGAAAAACTCATTGGTACGAGTCGGCCTGGACGGGGATCGAACCATCGCCTTCTGCACGGCAGGCAAGGTTACTCACCACTGAACCACTACGGCCAATAATAAAAGGTTAGGTATATTTCCCCTTAATTACTGTAGTTTTTGACTAAAGAGCCCGAGTTTTAAACAAGTCGAGTGCTAAATCGTGACAAGTAAACAAAATTGTTCATTCACAAAATGTACCATCGGATAACCTTGGGTTCCTTACAAGCTTAGGTTAATATTTGCAAGGTAAACGTGCGAACCATTAGTAGTTAGTAGAAGATCCAACGGTAAAACAGATACACTCAATCATATTTGAACAAGACAGAAATGCACACCATTCGTTTTTAAGTGCGACCCACTCCCGTGCGCATTTAAAGAAGGTAATTTGACTTGTAGTGAAATGTTATAGGCTCTATAACTTCTTATTTATTTACTTTATAAAACAATGGGAAATTTATTCGAATACTATTATTTGTAGGGGCTATTAACCCATAATCTAGTGTCATACTGAATGTTTCATCATCATCATTTTCTTGCCCATTTCCCATCATTTGGGGTCGGCGCAATATGTCATCCTCTTCCATTCATCTCTCTTAGCCGTCATTTCAGCACTCACTCCTTTCTTACGCATATCATCTTTCACACAATCCATCCATCTTTTCTTCGACCTTCCTCTCCTACCGCAGCCATCCACATTCATACTTAACACTCGTCTCGTAATATGACACTCGTCTCTTCGCATTACATGACCACCACCATACCACGATAATCTATTACCCTGCAATTTTTCCGTCATAGATGCTACTTTCAAACTTCCTCTAATATACTCATTCCTTATCTTATCCATTCTAGTTACACCACACATTCATCTCAACATTCTCATCTCAGCTGCATGCAATCGTTTCTCATCCGTCCCTTTTGTGGCCCAACACTCAGACCCATACATGACGACAGGTCTTATTACGGACAGACTGAAGGTTTCAATCTTTCTTTAATTTTACTATTTCATTCTATAATGCTCTGTCTTATTACTTCTAATGTCACAATTTAACTCGCAAAATTAAATTTTGAACTGCGCGGCCCGGGTGCAATAACTGTAATCTCCTAAATAAGATCTTTAGTTAAAATAGGAGCTTATATCTCGTACGCTGGGATCTTATGCTGAAGGATTTAACGATGTTTTAAAGATTATTTGAAGACGCCATTAAAACGACAGATGGTAAACTACTGGCCTAAAGTTTTTTTCGAGATTTAGTTTGGTGTTTAAAGTTAAGCACTAGATTTATTTTTTCATTGGCGTATAAATATTTACTACAGGTACATACATGTTTATTTTTTAATAATCATCATCATCATCATCATCATCATCAGACTGTTATTTTTAACACTATTATTTTAATATTATTATTGATGTGACCAATAAATATAACTGTCGAAAAAAAAGTTGGCACTATTATATTTGTATGACCAGTAGGTAAATTAATTTAAATAAACATTTATTTCGGACAAAATCCAGTAAAGTAAGGTAGATATTTTTTTGGTAAATACATAATGTTTTGCGTACTCCCAATGTCATTATAAATTCTTGATTACTCACTTATTTGAAATTTAAACCTGAAATACACGACAATTTTTTTTTTCTAATTTAATAACTTTAATAAGCCTTAACTTCTTTGTCCTCAAATACACAAGCTCCCAAACTTTGTCGATCAAAGAAGATTTAAAACGTTTTTTAACTTCTGACATCAATTCACAAATCAGTTGTTCGTAGAACTCATCGAATTAAGTGCTGACCGTTGTTCGCTTTTCAAATATCTTAGGAAATTCTGCTTATTCTCACGGTTGCTTTAAAAGATTATTTAAAACGTTTTGCCTCTTACCTAAAACATTTTCTGTGTAAAACGAATTTCGGGTCTCCTTCTGGAGCATTCCATTCGGAAATAGAAAGTGAATACGTACTTACTTCGATAAACCGTATCTCGTAATGGAAAATGTCATCGAATTACAGGAGTTTTCAATTTTCGTCATATTACTGTAATGTGTTGTAATTATTATTTATGCATCTGAGTACCTACCTAACAGAGTGACATGGCCAAAATGTATCGATACTTGAAAACCCCTTACGTGTCTTTCTACGGCCAACATTTAAGGCCAACAGTTTTGATTAGAAGCTTTACATACATACACACATAACATACCTATACCTACTCAAGACCGTAATTCCTTTCGGGATTGTCAGAAACATTGCTATAACTACCAACTTTCTGTTTAAGAATGTAGTTGTAGCAATGCTCACATTTTAAGATTCAAGAGTTTAGCAATGTAAGTTTCAGGATACAATGACGTGTGAGAGATGACTAGGCTTTCGCCCACATAAACACTGCCGATCTAGAAACAGGAATGCAATTATCTAAGCGCAAACATCGGCGATCTGTCAATTCGGTATTCGCTAAGGTTATGTCATGTGTCAAACTGATATAAAAACTTCGACGATCTGAAGGATGCAAGAAGGATGCTACATTTGTGAGCTCTTCGATGTTTTAGCCAGCGATGTGTCTCTTAGAGAATTGCACTCCAGAACTGCTCAGAAAAACCTTGAAAGTTTCAAATTATTGGAATGGATGTTTTGATACAGATTCCATCATTAAATATAAGTATCTCAAGGTTTTCTCAAAGGAGACGCCACCGCCGATAACTATGATTACATAATATTGCGTCCGGTTTAGGGAGGTTCGCATTTTCGAGGTTCACTTCACCTACCTAATTATATTTGGAGCATATAAATCAAATTAAAAGATGGTGCTCATTCTGTAGTGTATCTCATATCTTGAAACAAACTGTGGCATTGTTCAACGGTAATAAAATGGGTCAAGGTATAAGAAATAGTGGGTACTATAATACCTACGTTTGAACGTAATACAGCACTGAAGAAATTTTATTCGACCTCATTCTTACCCTAATCATAAAATATGCACTTTGACAGTTCTTCACTAGGTTGGGCCTAATTTTGTTTTTTAAGGGTTCCGTAGTCAAACAAGGAACTCTTATACTTTCGTCTATTCTGTCTGTCTGTCTGTCTGTATGCCCCGCCTCAATACCTCGCTCATTTTTGCACCTTTGAATCGAAATTCGGCATGAAGACAGATAACAGTAACCCAAAAACAGAAATGTAGTAGTTATGAAAAAAACAACGAAAGAGGGGTTGGAAAAAAATAGTTTTTTTTAAATCGAGTGAGGTGTCTTTGATTAGGTCTTTTCCAATGGAACAAAACTCCCATAGAAACTAAATCGATATAATGCTTCTGTCTCGAGATATCTGCGCTCAAAGTCAAACCCTAACTTCTAAAATACTGGAGGGAAAAATCTGAAAATGTTATCAAATATAGCTAAAGGTAAATTACTTTCAGTGGAAATTATAACGAGTGCTGTAGCTCAAACAGTTTCGGAAAAAACTAGTAAAATAGATTTGTTCTCTAATGAATGAAAAACTAGCTGGCATTGCACGAAAATAAATCGCGCTATCTTTGTGTTTCAAAAATTTCTCTTAGGTAAGATAAACAGATTAAAAACTTTTCTTCTTTTTCAACTTATACAATGGCTACAGAAACCCTATCATGAGCGAATCCAACATGCTCATGGCCAGTTTTTTATTTTGTGATAAATTTTTGACAACATTTTGCACAATTAAATTGCTCAGTATGAATAATCACACACACTTCAAATAATAAACAGTGAATGTATTGTATTTCGTATAACAATGAGCCTTCTAAAGGCCCATTTACTTTTTGATCCTTTAATTTGCTTAAATATATTAAAACTAACATTTCGTCGTCCAACGTCATTTTGTAAGGTTTTATTGAACTTTAAATATAACCTTGTAATTTTGAGAACAGTTAGACTTCTTAAAAAATATTCTTACACTTACTAGATAATGGGTTAATGGTGAACAGTGGCACGCACCACAGAATTCAATTGGTTTTCATTAATTTATTTCAAATCAATAATTATCTTATGCAACTTTAAGAGAAGTTTATTCTGAATGCGTAAATGCGCGCTGCCTACAAACGAAGTCTGGTGATATTTTCAATACTAACCAATTAAAGTCAATGAAATTTTTCAGTAACAATCTAGAAACTAATCTCTATGCTTTTATGAAGACAGATTTTCGTTAAAATAAATACAGCTTTAAAGCTAGGATTAACACCATGAGAAAACCTGCATGCTTCAGTTTCGAGGCATGTATTATACCCACTGTCCATTATAAGTGGCGACGGGCTCACCACCCGTCACACTGGACCGAGTTTCGGTACTCCTGGTGAAACGTGGACGTTCTAAGGTTTCAGAATATCTCTGACCCTCGGGGAATATAGTCGTGAGCATATGCATGCTAGAATTAATTTAAGATTTTTATGGATATTTTTGAGGCACTGTAACTTTAAAACTATACATTTTAACGAAAATCTGACTTCTTACAAGCATAGAGATTAGTTTCTAGATTGTTTTTGAAAAATTTCATTGACTTTAATTAGTTAGTATTGAAAATATCACCAGACTTCGTTTGTATGAAGCACGCTCCGAATTATATTCTCTTAATAAGGGTAGTTGGTAATTGTAGCATGGCTTTTGACCACCATAAAAATAATTTCGGATTTGATTATATATATGCAGGTATGCAAGTATTAGTTGATAATAATGAAATGTACTTAAGAAATATGAATCATGACTAAAATATACAGGGTCCAACTTAATACACTGACAGTTTTTTAAGAAGATGGCACCAAAATAGAAATCGCGAAAAAAAATACTGCTGTTCCATACAAAACTGCAAACCTTCTCGAGCCAAATGTATGGGACAGCTGATTTTTTTTTCGCGATTTCTATGTTGGTTCCATAGAGAAAGTTGTTCAGTATGAAGGTCTGATCATCCTCTTAAAAAAGTTTCAGCATATTAAGAAAGACCCTATATAATACATAGGAGCTAAAAGAAGCAAGTATAAGTCTGTTGAGGTTGTTCCATTTGAGAATTAACGCGACTCTGTGGTAAAACCCAGAACTTGACCGGTTATGACCTTAAAACCACTTAAGTATTACGTACGTGACGTTCAGTTAGTCAGACGACGGAAGTACGATGAGATAAGAGTTAATCTTGTTATGTTTAATTCAAAAGACGACAACAAATTGAACTAATTGTAGATAATTAATTAAACTTTTGGTATATGTTTCTATCTTTCCATCTATCTGTCTGTCCAAAAACGTTACGCAGCATCTTGCAAAAATAAAACTAAATCGCAATTTTAAAGCAAAGATGATAAGAGGGCCGCATAACCACAGATTACTATAGTTACTACCGTAACCATCTGTGTTGCAACTTATTTTACTGGTGTAAGCATATACTGAAACGGTGAATTCGAACCATCAAACTGAACAACTTTCACCGTGGAGCCAAACATCGGAATCACGAAAAAAAATCTGTTGTTCCATACAAAATGTCTGTATTAACTGTTTCATTATTTGCCCGGCTGTACCTTACAAAACTATAGAGATAGGATTGTTATTGATATAGGGAGTAATGAGAACATACGGACTTAGAAGGGGGCTTTTTGTTTTATACTACGGTTTAACGGCTAATAATGTCTAAAAAGTACATTTTACAAGTTGATCGACTTTTACACGTTAACTTGTAAAGCGTACTTAGCTGTGATAGTTTTCCTTTTAAATTTGTTATGTACATTACTAATGTGAATTTTTCCTCGTATCTAGAAACAACCGTTTAGCTGGCGGGGAGTGGGACACTTGACTCTAACAAACATTTTCCCTTTAAAGCTTAATATTTCGCTAACGTTTATTTTACCACTTTGTCGGCGTGATTAATTTGTATACCCACGTCAAATTACAGCTTTCTAGTACTAAGCGTCTCTGAGCTAAGCCGCGAAAAGACGAACAGACGGACGGACATAGCAAAACTATAAGGGTTCCTTGTTGACTACGGAACCCTGAACATTATGTGTTACAACAAAAACATTGTTTTGTCACTTTGTGTTTCAAGATGATTTCAAGCTTGATTCATGTTGAGGACTCAATGACACGCTTTGTAAGATGTAGTTGAAGTCCACACATACCATAGCCGGGGGTCTCGGAACATTTCCTTTGTCACATAGCTGTCAAGTTTGTAGAAATTGCGGTCCGAGTCGTAGGTGAAAGGACAAAGGTAATAAACGTCGTATTGATTGCAACTTTGTGGACAGATTAGGGTCAGATGAGCTTTTTTAACGTCAAAACTCGGTTTATAACTTACCCATTTTTTCTCTTTTGTGTCGTAAAAGTAGACTAAGAGAAAAGGCTTTGAGTGTTTAGTAAGTCTAAACACCCTTCACCTCTCGAGATGGTCATTATTATAATCTCTCTACACGTATGCTAAACTTTAACCCCGTAGCAGGTTTGGTAAAGTTTAGGGCTGTATTAGGGGTAAAACACGTTTGAAGTGGGACATTAGGTAACGCAAACTTGAGCTTCTTATCCACATTAAATTACGAAGGCATTTTTGCAGAAACGCTCACACATCACATCTTCACATCTTGCTGTCACATTTTGTCTTGTAAAAGCTAGCAAGAGATTTAATGGAGGATTAACTCTAATGAGCGATTCTGCAACTGAGCGATAGGCTATTAAATGTTCCTAGAGACTCAAAGGAAGTAGAATACCGAATCAATATGTTGTGGTGGTGGTTGAACTAGGAAATTAATTTCCTTACAGTTTTTTTTCCTTTCTCTCTCTTTCCTACTTTTTTCCTAGGAATGATAGTAGTCAAATACTAATGTTGTATTTATCTAGATAAATCATTTTTTAGGTTCTGCGTTCGTTTGTTAACGCCTTGTATTTTGAATTCGGTACGTAAGCACAACGAGGGTTGATGACGCCCATAATACACCCTCTTAGAGGGCCCTACTTAGGCAGGGAAGAGAGCCCTGTATGGGATGGGACGTACCTATAATTATTATACAGGGTGTTAGCGTAAACAGTTGCATTACTTGAAGGGGTTATTGTACCCATGATACTGAACAATTTTCCCTAAGAAACCTAAAGGAAATTCGCGTAGAGGTACGAGTAGAGGCTGATGATAATGATGACGGAAGTGCAGCAAATGTAAAATTTATTCGTTTAATACTATTTAGTGCCTACTTAAGGAGATCGTGACCTCCTTATCTTAACCTGTATCTCATTTAGATTGACCCGTTTGTCACGATTTAAACGTTCCTTGTACTTATGAGATCATTTGGCGCATAATGTAATTTAATACACAGTTGTGCTGTCCTCTTTTGGCGGACGTAGGTTTTTTTTTTTAGTTTTATTGTCGAGAATTTTTTTTATACGTACTGATTACTTATTTCAAAGATTACAACGTGTTAATAAATAGGCGCAAAACCTCATACACCCCAGATGATTTATAAAGAAATAATTGCATTGAAACAATAATTTCTTTATTTTATTAATTAAAATTGAGAGTTATTCGCGTTTTAAATTATCAGGCAAAAATGAATTGTTACTATTTCAGCAGTAAATGAAAGCCCTAGCGTGCTCATGGATACATTTTAAGAATCTTGTTTTGGTAGTAAGTAGGGTGGAGGGTGCCCGTGCGGTGGGTTGGCAACGAGTTCAGAAAATTTTAAATTAAACGAACAAATTATTAAATATTTTGGCAAATGTAACCTATGTTCAGACCTTGATAATTTGATTCTGCTCTCGATTCTAAACAAACTACTTTCTAGTTTTGCGTTAATTCATTAACACGTTGTATAAGTTAGTCTTTTGACCAAGTGTAACTAGAACCTGAGTAGAATTGTCAATTAATTATAGACATAGTACATACACTCACGAATATAAGCCCATTAATGATGGTCAAAAGCATAATTCTGCTAAGTAGCATAAGCATATGCTCACGACTATATTCCCCGAGGGGGTAGTCAGAGATATTCTGAAACCACAGAACATCCACGTTTCACCAGTAGTACTGAAACCCTGTCCAGTGTGACGGGGGGTGAGCCCGTCGCCACATAATGAACAGTAGGTACAATACATGCCTCGAAATTGAAGCATGCAGGTTTCCTCACGAGCTAAGTAAGTACTAAAAAAATATGATTTTTGTGTTGCGAGCTGATTCAAAACGTTTCCGCATTAAAACAGGACACATCAAAGAGGTGAAAAGTAGGCCACATAAACACCGCATAAAAAGCCCTTATCCTTTAGTCGACTCATACGATAACGACTAATGCGCGCGATTGAGCTATAGAAAGAGAGCTAAGACGCGATAGCGCTATTTCACGCTGCCATACTACGGCCGCAGAGGTCGTAGAATGTTGCGCGTGATAAGACTATATCACGCCTTATATCTCATTCATTCGCATGCAAATAGAAAGAGAGCAAACGCGCGATAACGCGATATCTCGCTGCCATACTACGGCCGCTGGATACAATTTTACTACCAGTGAAAAAGAAAATTACATGTCAGAAACATTGTATATGTAAATGCAAAGAAACTTCGCTAGTTACAGCAAATTTAATTTTAATGCGAAACTCAAACGGTGCTCTGAAATGTGTAAAGAAGTATTTAAACTTCAAACGTTATACGAGACTTTGCTCACCCATTGTGGAGTAAAGTCTGCTCCCTGTAAGTAGATACTTTGCTCTCCAAATGGTAGACTTGCTCTCCAACTATATACCACCTAGCACCTAGATGTTTCTGGGAAATGAACATTTCTGAACATCAAAAGACAGAGTACGAACTTGCAGAGAATGATAGTTTCGAACCCCGGATGTAAAAAAACCGAAATACGAGTATTAGTGTTAAAAACACAAAAACAAAAGCTTGTTTTTGAACTATGAAAAAGAAATTATTAACACGTATTAAACTCGTGATAGTGGTCAATAAATCTACTGTCATCACCATCATCATCATCAGCCCATCATCGTCCACTTCAGAACATAGGATTCTCCCGAGGCGCGCCACAAAACTCAATCCTCGGCCTTCGTCATCCAGTCGCTGCCCGCTACTTTTTTTAGGTCTTCTGTCTAGCGGGCAGCAGGGAGTCCCACACTACGCCTACCAGTTCGAGTACCAAATCTACTGAATAATGTTTTAATCAGGGACCTTTAATCAATATTTGTACCTTTATAAATGTATAACCTTTTTGAACTTTCACAGTGTGATAATGAGAGAGAGAGAGATATGTTATATATAAAAGAAGATGGATAGACAAAGATTGAACAATTTTAAGCCACACTAACTCTAGTCTCAATAATGATCAAAGCAAAAATCCTTCAATGCGCACAATATTCAAGACGCATAATTTTAAATTTAATTAGGGTATCGTAATAATTCTCTATATTAATACAAGACTGTCTTTGTTTCTCATTGCACCTTGTATGGTTCTCTCGATAAATGTTTTATTGATGCGTTTCATGACTAATATTGTTATCGTATTTATTTACTTAAAATGAGCCATGTTCTAAGAGTCATTGATGCTTGGAATGAAGGCGTGGTTTGATTGCATTACGATAAAAGTTGACCTTCAATATTGTTTGTTAAGAAACATAGATAGACGACCTAGTTTAACAAAATCAAATATTGTGTTGTTCGCTCCCACTTTATGTCAAGAACGTAAATAAAAAAGCCTCTCCAATTGGAAAAAATTACCATTGAATTAGCATAATCGTACTCCAGTATATTATCATTTATCACCCACCATAGTTGAGTAGCTGTTAAGAAACTTTGTTATCTTTTTTGTTTTTTACTCTTGAAATAAAAGATTGATTTTTTAGTGCTAAGTATGTAGAATTCGAACCTCGCGGCCTTCCTTAACAGGGGGCTCTTATTCTCTCAGTTATAGCACTATAGTTACCATTTATTAAGAGCCACGATACTAGAATTTACAAAATGTCTAATCTTGTCCGAAATAATTTGATTTTTTGGTTCATATGTCACAAAATAAAATTGCTTTCCGTTTTTTAAAATTAATTAACACACATAAGCACATACACTGATATGATACCAAATATAAGCTATTAAGCTTTTTATTATGCAAACCATACAACGACGACTCAAACATAATCCATGACCGAATCGGAATTTCAAACTTAGTACCTCTGGATGGCAGTTCGGAATGCTTGGATATGCCAACCGGGTCTTCTACGCGATGATAATTGTAACTAAACTCTAGTGACTTGCAACTGACTTTAGTGACTTATGACTGTTATGTAGCACATGAATCTATATATATAATAAAATCGGAAACTTTTTATCAAATTATTCTGTTAGACTTTGACATGAATTTTATTAATATACCAATCGATTACCCTTTTTATTTAATCAGATAGCAGAATGAACTTTTGAACGAATATTCTTTGTACAATATCGCTTCATCACAAACACATGGACGAAGACCAGTGGAGCTTTTAATTAAATCCAGTGATGCGGTGAGAGCAGCGGATATAAAAATGTACTCCTAGCCTCTGTAAAATGCGGGACTATAGATAAAACAAATAAAACGTCAATTGAAGATACACTATCACATAAACTTGCTACGGAAATATAAAATCATAAGTTAAACTGATCGAGGATTATTACAAAGTGGATAAGTACCTATCACAAGTAGACCCAGAGAAGATGGAATGGAGTTGGACTTTCCATAATTTACAGGGTGTACCAAAACACCCTAGTAATATTTATAGGATTAGTTAGACCATCAAACTGATCAATTTTCACTATGGAGCCGACATCGAGAAAAAAATAAAAAATCGAATGTTTAAAAAACTGCAGCACCTGCTCGACTGAAATGTATGGGATTGCTGATTGTTTTTATTTTTTCGCCCTTTTCTCCATAGGGTGCTTTCAGTCGGAAAGATAATAAATATGCCCAGTAGTGGGAAATAAGATACTAACAGACTACAAAAAAATGCTCAAAAATATCGTTTGTCGTTAAATTATAAAAAAAAATTAATGTGTTTCTCCTTTGGTTGCGTTCAATTTCGTTTTAAAAAAACAAAAGCATATAAGGTTCAAATGATTCAAATTGACCTCCAAAAAAGTGTTCTTCAGTATTGAGATCAGTATTAGTATCGTTGCGTATCACATCGTCCAACGAATACCATATTTTAAACATCGATTCACTATTCCCAACATCGATAATTATCTGATTTTGCAAAATACGATGGGAATACAAAAATGTGTTGTGACAATGCCGGTTAATTTAAAACCATGTTCGTGCGATAATAACGCGTTGACCTCATAATCCACTACACTGGTCCACATCCGAAATATTTTGGCTCATTATGCTCGGGATATAAGCAGCGAAGCATGCACACGCAGCACAAATATGTTCGCAATTCTGTGCACAAAGCTACCTAAAATTTTTAACATTTAACATTTAATAATTGTAATTTTTCTTTGTCCCCGTTTGCGATACCTACCTAATACAATTCAAATTATGTTTGCACAAACAAAGTTGGTACATATAGCTTTTTAATTATTATTATGGCTTGTTTTTCTCTTTTCAGTTACTATTTTTTGTGCAGCCGGGCGTCCTATCTAGAATTCTGACACACTATCGGTTGTCAGTTCTTCGGCAGATATGATCAGCCTATTGCCACTTCAGCCTTAGAGTACTAAGGTCCTACCTAAGTGGCATGTCCGTCACTCATTAAATAATTATTCAAAAATAATTTGTATGTTGTTCACCACAAATAATATTCTCCCTTACTTTATTGGGACTAAAAGATATGAAAAATCAATGGATTCAACCCACCAGAATGAAATTTATACAAAACGTGACCCAAAGGAAAAACTTTAACAAACGATAATTTACGAATCAGTCGATCATTGTCCGTTATCGTTGCTTTTTCATATTGCAAAAACATTTACCAAAATCGAGATATCTTTTGTTCAAATTCCAAATGTAAATGAAATAAAAGAGCTACATTTCAGTTGTAGGTATTTAGTTTTTTTAAATGTTATCTTTTTAACCCCCGACGCAAAAAGAGGGGTGTTATAAGATTTCGATGCGTTTTTAAAAAAATAGAAAGCAAATTTTTGCGAGAGTGTTTTTAGCTTTCTTTCATGAAAATCGGTTCAGCAGTTTTGAAAAAACTACGAAATAACATTAAATTAAAAATTTAAAAAACCCCCAAGTAAAAAAAATACATTTAAAAGATAATTCAGTCACTTATTATTTTTGATGTAATCAAATGTATGTTTTACTTTTTAACGCTCTTTAAGATATTTTAGGTCAATTAATGTGTCGGGGACCGCCAGTGATTGTAATAAAAAATTTTCATTTCAAAGCGGTCCCGTACGCATTAATTGTCCTAAAATATCTTAAAGAGAGTTAAAAAGTACAACATACATTTCCAAAATTGCACTACGACTGAATTATTTTTCACTTTTTAAAATGTTTGGTTTTGGCGTTGGGGGTTTAGTAAATTTGTAATTTTTGTTTTCTTAAATATAGAGTGTTAAAGGCGTGGTTTAGAGTCTAAACTACGCGTTAGTGAAAGTTGTTCTGTTTGATAGTCTAAACTTTAGACTATCAAACTGTGACGAGTAGCTAGGTACTGCAGTTTTGTATGAAACAGCGGCGTCTTTTTCCGCGGTTTCGTTGTTAGCTCCATAGTAAAAGTTGCTCAGTTTGACAGTCTAAACCACCTCTTTAAATATTACTAGGATGTTTTGTTAAACCATATACCTACCTTGATTCGAATTGAATAACTTTGAGGGAACATTTAATTACATTACCACATTCGTTTACCTCTACACGGCTAACAAAATTAAAGGTAACACTTTAACGAAACCAAACGATGCCCCAAATAACCTCACTTAGCAAATTAACCGGGTTCAGCTTAAAAGTTCTCTCGTTAAAATGGTTACCGGCTTTAATGGGTTATCCTACAGTGTATTCAAAATAAAATAGACGTTCTTACTGTGATAATTAACTTAAATTGTTGTGTCATTAGAACTGAAAACATCTACGTTACCCGGTTATCGTTATATAGGGTCCTTCTTAATATGCTGACACTTTTTTAAGAGGACGATCAGACCATCAAACTGATCAACTTTCTCTATGGGACCAATGTCTAAATCGCAAAAATAAAATCAGCTGTTCCATACTAAACTGAAATCTTACTCGACCCAATTGTATGGGACAGCTGATTTCTTTTTCGCGGTTTCGACATTGGTCCCATAGAGAAAGTTGTTCAGTTTGATGGTCTGATCATCCCCTTAAAAAAGTGTCAACATATTAAGAAGGACCCTATATATTCACTTGAATCATTTGTTTTAGCCTAGTCATTTTACGGTCCCAACTTTAATATTTAGCATTTATATCGATCTAAAAAACCTGAGGGTTAATTTTGTTTTCCACATTTTAAGGCTTTACCGTTATACACACCTCAAACGCTGCCCAATATTTTTGTCTCCTTTGAAAAATACATTAGTATTTTCTAGTGAATAACAGTTTTTTTATTTCGTTGGCTATTTTATTGGTCATAAGTCATTTATATTGTATAATCTAATTAAAACGAGTGAGTGAGATAAACGCCTTCTGGGAGATAGAATTTTGATTTCTATGTTGTGTAGCATGATTTTTAAATTAGTTTTCAGATAGTCTTTTTGTCACTAAATAGTACCGGTTACAGTTTAAAAGTCCCATTCATAATTACTCCCCACTTCTTCTAACAAAACTCCGTAAAATGACTGGGCTACATTCCAAATTCATGTTCTACTTCTTGACATGAATTTATGTTAAGTGATTTGAGGCACCTATTATAGACTCACAAAACGTAAATAATTGACAATCGGTCTCTCAAACGGTGAAGCAAAATATCTCATGAGGAAACCTGCATACGTTGACAATGAAATTCTGATGCATATGTAGATACTAAACAGCATTGGGCACGTGTGGTGGACTAAAGAATATTTAACCTGATGTCATGTCTCAAAATAACCTATATCAGTGAACTCATTGCTTCAAGCATTATGGAGTACAAAAACGCCATTGATTGTTATAATTAGGTAGGTACGGTTGCGATAAAAAGTTCAGTAATTAATTTTTGTGAATAAAACGTGTTGCAATGACGTCAATGCAATACGAGCCCCGGGGTTACGTCTTATACAGATACCTTTTTCCCTTTGATTAATTTAAAATATCAAAGATTTTTCCTGTCGGTTTAACCAGTAAAGTTCAATATGCGTTCTATGACGTTCATCATCTTTGTAGTTCAATATGCAGAGCCGTCGTGAAATATTATTAAGGTAAGTACATTTCTTTTAAGAATACAAATTAGTAGAGATGGACGTGAATAGTAAGATGACGAGGTTATCACGTGAATTCCCGTGATCCCGTCAAGAAAATAAAAAATACTATAATACCAGTTTATTATACCTAAAAACTATCATCAATTGTTTTTTGTGTTTCTATTAAACGATTTCGGTTCTAATTTAATGTAATGTACAATAAAGGAATACCCTCCACTGGGAGCTGGTTAATTCCACAAATAACAATCATCACCCTGATGATCTGCTTATAGTGTTAGCACTGATTGCAGATAGAATATATGTAAAAAATTTAAAAAAATATTGACGATACTTTCCTATTGTAGTTCGTTTATCAGTAATACAGAACCAATTAATAGTAAACGGAAAACAAACAGATGTATAGATTAGAATTGCTCGTTAAATATACATGGTGTAAGGAAAAGTATCATTAACCTTTAAACCACATAAAACTGAACAACTTTTACTAGGGAGCAAACCTGTCAGGGCAAAAAAAAAAAACTGTTCCATACTAAACTGTAATGCTGGTTTGTTCTGACAGGTTTGCTCCTATAGTAAAAGCTGTTCAGTTTTATGGGTAGAGTATGTGGTTTAAATGTTAAAGACACTTTTCCTTATACCCTGTAAATTAAACGAGCAATTCTTGTATGTATATTTGTAGATGGATTTCTGAAAATGGTTTTGAAGATTTTAAGTCAAGAAATCTATTTAGCTAAGCGTCATCTTTGCGCACATTAGTTTTTCTCTAATAGATGGCACCAATAGAGCAAATCCAGCAGCCAGCGAACTGAGATTGTCGTCCAGCTACTAGCATTTACAGAGCCTAATTTAGACTAACAGCACCACAAAATTCCAAAGCGTCATCATGTTTCTAGTTAATCAAAATATATGGTTTAAAGCCTATTTTCATAACGTTTCATGACCTGTATACAGTCAGATTTAAAATCTACTGCCACTGAACACGGGAAACGCATAAAGCTTTCAACTTGTTAGCGGTTTATTATGCATGCAAGTGGTAATGTCGGTTCTACCACGAACGAAAATGCTCTAGGAAACTCACTACAAACTCGGACGGTAATAATCAAAATTTCCATTTAACCCTAACAAATAAATGACCGGCGGGTAAATTTGAATAAAATCATTTCACATTATCATACAGGTCCCCATAGAAACGGTGGCCTACAGTGAACACATATAAAACTACATGGAAATAGAAGTATGTAATGTGCCAGTTATTAAATTAGAAAAGGAAAAGGTTTATAGAAAGTTCGTGGTTTGCAATTATACTTTGCGAAATTACCTATATAATTTGAAAAAATCTGCTCTTCCATACGACACCGGAAACTAACTCGAGCCAAATGTATGGGACAGCTGATTTTTTTCTCGCGATTTCGATATTGGTCCCATAGAGAAAGTTGTTCAGTTTGATGGTCTGATCATCCCCTTTAAAAAGTGTCAGCATATTAAGAAGGACCCTGTATACGACGATGGTGACGATGTTACAACTTAAATTCGTGAAACAGTAGGTAGTGTTTTAGATTCGCATGAGCTTTCACCCCCTGCAACGGTTTATGTTAATGTTGTTAAACATGGTCGTAGAACAAATTAATGCGATTACTGTAAGTAAACTGCAAACGAGATAAGGTTAAATGCAAGCTAGGCTTTTATCTCACAACTAAATAATATGCAAAGTGTAAGTAACGCAAAAATCCTCTTTTTCATTATTTTTATTAGAATGCGAATGCCACCTTAGGATAGCATGAAAGGGGTGGCGGGTGGCATTGTCAAAATCCTCTTTATAATTCATCACCATCATATTTAAGAGGAGTTTATTCCGAATGCGTAAATGCATGCTGCATACAAACGAAGCATGGTGATAATTTCAATACTAACCAATTAAAGTCCATGAAAATTTTCAGAAACAATCTAGAAAGTAATCTCTATGCTTGTATCATGTCAGATTTTCCTTAAAATGTACAGTTTTAAAGTTACAGTGCCTCAATGATTTCCATACAAATCTTTAATTAATCCTATCAGTGAAACTGTATATTTTAACGAAAATCGGAGAGATTGGTTTCTAGATTGTTTCTGCAAAATTTCATTGATTTTAATTGGTTAGTATTAAAAATATCACCAGACTTCGTTTGTATGCAGCGCGCATTTACGCATGCTCCGATGCCGCGATGTAACGTTGCGTATCGCGTTGCAGTAGCTTCTCGACTAATATAATCCGAATCATGAAATTCTTTAGAAAAGTAAGAACACATTGCAGTCCTTGTACCTTAATCACTACAAGTCAATTACATAGACACAGCACCAATCAGATCATATCACTAGAAACACTATGTATTTTCGATACGTAAGTACTATAGATTCTATTAAAGGGAAGCTGGTGACATAGTTCGTTCCATTAACGAAGTCCCGCGAATCAACCCGTTTTGGCACTTACGAAGTAGACAAAAGATATATAAAGAGTGATATTAAGAGACTTCTTTATGTTGAATGATCTGCAAACCAAGCGTGAGATTTGTTGGGTCAGTCAGGCGTTGTCTTTTCACGCACGACTGACGTACAATAATGGCTGCCACGTTGCTGGTGCATCAATTACCTCAAGCTGTGACAGGGTTTATAGTAAAGCTCTTGCCTACGCACTACTTAATATAGGATATACATAGATAGAGGTCAGTAAACTGCACCTTGGTGGAGGATCACAATAGATCAGTGATTTACAGCAGACTACAACTACAAGGTGCAATTGAAATTATTCGACAAATTTCTATCTTCAGGCCATCAAATTGATCAACTTTTATTATGGAAGCAAACCTGAAATTTCAAAAACGAAAATCAGCTGTTCAATTCATAGCATAGCATAGCATATGCTCACGACTATATTCCCCGAGGGGGTAGTCAGAGATATTCTGAAAACTCAGAACATCCACGTTTCACTAGTAGTACCGAATCTCTGTCCAGTGTGACGGGGAGTGAGCCCGTCGCCACTTGCCAATTCAATTATACTTTATTGCACACCAAAACAGAACATACATTTCTATACGAATAAAGAATAAAAATTAGGTAAGTACAAATAAGGCGGTCTTATCCAGACAACCTTAGGGTAGAGGAATTAACAAACGAAAAAATAGGTAGGCGCTGTAGCTCAAAATAAAGAAATGGCAATTAGTGTATAAATATACTTACAAATAACATAAAATAATTTTTACAAATACATATACATACATACTTATCTTTTTAAATATATACATACATAAGTTCATACATTTTAGTCGAGTTGGTATTGCAGTTTAATAAGGAACAGCAGATTTTCTTTGAGATTTCAGGTTTGCTGAACATCCCTAAACAAATTTCGAATCATTTTAATTGCAACCTGCAGACTAGGTCAGGCCACCCCAGCTCTAATTCCATTTGTTATATGAATACAATCTTCGGTTTGGAAATGTTTGCCTTTAAGTTTTAGAATCTTAGAATAGAATAGAATAGAATATAGCATAGTATTACGCTATGACTATAGTATGCTTGCGCGCTACCGAGATAAACCTCTCAAAATACCTATCAAACAATTTGCTCTGGCTCCAAGGCTATACCAGTTCGCGTTGTTTATGAAATTGTTTTAGCGCAAGTTTTGAGTGGAGAAACTTTAAATGCTGCTGATAATTCGATAAGCAAATCCCGTGAGAATGTCGAATATGGTTACTTACTTGTTTTACTGTAAAATACGGCACATAAGCACATACATTTGCTTGGTAACCCTCTCATTCGCCAATTATATTAATGTAATTGATGTAATTGGCGAACCAGAGGGCAACCAAGCAAATGTAAGTTTTTATTTGCCGTATTTTTGGTATGTCGACGGATTTAAATAACAAAATAAAACAGTGCGAGTCGGGCTGCTTGCTCACCGAGGTTTCCGTACCACACCACCACACACACAAATTAACATACAAAATAGTTTTGTTTTCTACGGGACCTTTAGCGCGAGACCGACTCACACTTGGCCGATTTTTTTTTTAAACTCTAGAGGTTGCTCTATAATCACACCAAGTTTGACCCTTGTATGTATTACCGTATTTACGATAGAGCGAGAAGAAAAAACGTAGATATAAACTAGTTTCTTGTATGAGGACCTTAATTTTGAACATTGTGATATTTTTATTATTCGTTAGTAAATCCACCGTAATAACGCACATTATGTGATTACGATTCAAAAGTTATTCAATTTGAACAGTCTAGCTATTACGATTCAAAAGTTACAGCCCCAAATAGGTAGGACGCTGGACGGACGGACAACGTAGGCTTAGTAATAGGACAAGGTTTACAGTCCCGTTTTCATCCTTTGGGTACGGAACCCTAAAAAAGTGTCAACAAAGTGATCGATTATATTATAAGCATTTCAATTACAAGATTTACAGGCGTAGGTACACAATATCCACAATAATTTCAAAGTCAACACTTATTTTCAAAAACAAGAAAAAAGTTTTTAATTTTAATCAACAATATTATCTGGAACTTTTTACTTTAGGTAATTATGTTTTTTAAATCACATTTTACTTTTATGGAATGCACCTAAGTATGTTTTGCAAAAAAAAGTGAATGCACACAAAAGGCGAGAAAAATCGTCATTCATTTTTCCCACGTGACTAAAAATGCCCTAAAACCCCGACAGTCACCTATGTGCAGTAAATTTTTGACGACATTCACCACAAGCCTAGGCACTACAAAACGCCTATTGGATACCAGGCACTATGGGTGATATAAAGAACTGCACTTTTTCTGGATATTCTAACTGCCAGTTGCACGTACATTCATTAAAGTTAATCATCCATTAAATATCTTGCTGCCACTTTTTGTCTTGTTGACGTAGTAAAAGCTAGCAAGAGATTTAATTGAGGATTAACTTTAATGAACGTACGTGCAAATGGCAGTTAAGCAGGTGGTAGAGTCAAAATATAACGTAAGAAAGCTATATACACTTACTTACTAACTAACTAACTTACATTATTTTGAATAAAAAAATCTGATTTTGATTGATAATATTGTTTCTTAATTTTACATAATTTTTGTTACCTGTAGTAATGATTGGGTACACAATGATTGGGATTGATGAGATTGAGCAGTTTATCTTTCCTTAGGATCAAAACTCTATAGGGCTATTATTATTATTCAGAAGCCGATGGTGGATCCATAGAGAATAAAGGACAAAATAATAACATTACATCAGATTACTTAGACGCCTAGGTTTTAAAATGAATGTGGAAATACCCACATGTACATTTACTCGGCGGTTCACCAGCGAATAGGGAACCGCCGATTTGTATATAACAAGGGGCAAATGCCCTAATAAATTAGCCTTTTCCCTAACCACCACTGCAACCTTCCACTCTCAGCACTAGAGAGATCTTCAAAAATGATAGGGTATAAAAAACAGTACAAAATTTAAAAATGTTATGTAAAATTACAGTATATAATGTGGAGTATGGAAAATTTCCTTGTATTTTACCTTCGCTTCATAATTACGAGTAACTATATTGAGAATAATAACGACAAATGTAAACTATCGAATAGTAACATTGTACATAATGCCCAGAATATGTTATAAGGGTTATATAGACCCAATTTACCGCCTCACACGACTCACTAAAATGGGTTTTAATTCCCAAAATATTAAAACCATAATAATTTCCTCAGAGTCCAATTAATTTTACAAAATACTAGCAATCTTACATTTTACTTTGACACAAATGCAATCAAAAATAAGTAAAATTGTACTTTAGCTGCGCTTATACCAGAACATTTCAAATCAATCTTCATTAATCACGATGGCATTTTAGCCGGCTAAGCACCATTATGGAACATTGCAAACAAAAAGCTCTTTGATGGAATATACCAGAGTGTTTTTTGTTATATTATATCTGAGAACAAACTTATCGAACTCTATTAGCGCCATACTTTATTTCAAAGTTTGGTTTCGGGTAGTATCAGTATTTATTCTATGGTTTGGGCTTTGTCAGTGATATTCTGAATGTGATAAAGTTAGAATATCTATGCCTTTAGGAATAGATTTACTAATATGCAGACGATTTTCTAATTGAATGATCAGACCATCAAACTGAACAACTTTCTCTACAATACCAAATTGAAAATCGCGAAAAAAACAGTTGTCCCATACATTTCCGTCGAGTCAGTTTGCAGTTTTATATGGAACAGCTGACTTTTTTTCGCGTATTCCATCTTTGTCCCATAGAGAAAGTTGTTCAGTTTGATCGTCTGATCATCCCCTTATAAAACCGTCAGCATACTAAGAAGAACCCACTATATTCATCAAAGTTTGCGCTTTTTAAATGTTAATCTAAGAAAAGGAACGACTTAAAACACAGTCATGATCGGTTTCTTAAACATGCTTCAGAACGAGCTATTTTAGGAAATACTAGACTTTACCCGCGACTTCGTTCGCACAAATTATATACCAGATTTTAAGAAAGTTTCATCAAAATCGGTTCAGTAGTTTTTGCGTGATGCTGTTACAAACATACAAACAAATAAACAAACGAACAGACAGTCAAACATTTAAAAAAAGGTTGATTTGGAGTCCGGTACAAAATGGTGCAAGTACCATTTTGTACTAAAAGTTAAAAGCGTTTATTAAAGGTAATCAAAGCTCAAACATTAAATCTTGCTACAATTATATCACGAGCAGTTTTAACTAAGTGCCAATTTAAATGGTAGATGCGAAATAAATATCAAATCAGATCACCCATGAACTCGCAATGAACTCGGCCTTGTTCAAAACAAACATGATGATACGAGTATCATCCCATGTCTTCATATGCATAATGTTTAGCAAACACAATACAGATTTATGATGATTTGGGGCCTAATTATACAGAACACTTCTTACGATTCCGATTAGTAAAGCCATGTCCTTTTGTATTGTTTTTTGTCATATTCATATTTTGCCAGCAACATTGCACAAAAATCAATAGATTGCCGCTCAAATCAAAATCACACAAAATATACAACGTGTTAATGAATAAATGCAACATACTCAACCTCATACACCCCAACTAATTTGAAACGAAATAATTGGATTGAAACTATCATTTCATTATTTTATTAATTAAAATTTAAAGTTATTTGCACTTTAAGTTTTCATGCAAAAACGATTTGTTATTATTTCAGCAACGAATAAAAGAGCTAGCGTACTCATGGATACATTTTAAGAATCTTGTTTTGGTAGTAAGTGTAAGTGTTAATTATTTAAATCATACAAACAAATAAAGTAATATTTTGAAAAAATGTAACCTATGATGAAACCGTGGTAATTCGATTCTGCTCTGGATTCTAAACAAACTACTTTCTAGTTTTGCGTTTATTCATTAACACGTTCGTTGTACAGTCTTATTATTTTGATTTCCATGATCATACTGCATTTAATGCTAATGCTAGGTGAGTTAATTATGATTTTGGGCGAAATTGACTCAGATATTCGATCAAAATGTAACTTTTCTCTAATAACCTATCTATCCATTGGTCCCATTTTGATCCAGACTGGGGATCGAACCGACTCCAGCTTCCAGCTCTTTCCACGAAAGTGTGCCACTGCTCATAATTATACAACGTGTTAATGAATAAGCGCAAAACCTCATACACCCCAACTGATTTATAAGAAAATAATTCGATTGAAACAATAATTTCTTTGTTTTGATAGTTAAAGTTTAAAGTTATTCGCATTTTAAGTTATGAAGTAAAAATGATTTGCTATCATTTAAGCAATGAATGAAAGTGCTAACGTGCTTCTGGATTCATTTTAAGAATCTTGTTTTGGTAGTAAGTAGGGTGAGTGCCCGAGCAGTGGGTTTAGATCGAGTTCAGTAAATTTTAAATTTTACAAACAAATTATTTAATATTTTGAAAAAAAATACTTATGTTGAAAACATGATAATTCGATTCTGCTCTCGATTCTCAACAAACTACTTTCTAGTTTTGCGTTAATTCATTAACACGTTGTATTTTCATTTGTGTGCACACATATTTTACCCACACACATTAGTTTTCCTTTCACTCAACGGTTTGCTGGAAGAAAACTATTTTAGAGTTAATCTTGCCTTTGTAACATCACAACTTATTGTAAATTGCATATTGTTATTGTGTACAAAAATCTAAGGCTCTTATTTCAGCGAGTCAAAAAATTATTGTAGTTTTATACAAGAGCTAGAAGCACCGTAGGTTGGTGTTTATTTATGAATAAGAATAATCCTTCATGAAAACTTTATAACCGACATAAAATCGAATAATGAAACAAAGTCTCGAGTCATTTTCCCTTTACGCCTGGTAAATGCAATGCCTGAAGTTTTATCCAACATGTAGGTGATAAACCAGGTTTTTAGCATGTAATTTCAAGTACAAGTTTCAACAAAGTAACAGAAAGAAACGATCTTACCATCTACTCTAAAAGGAGGACAAAATTATATTCAGAAATATTCGGTACTGAAATTGAATTAAATTACGGAGAGGTAGAATCCGCTTGATAAGACCATGTTAAAGGGCCTTCCAAAAAAGGTAGATAAGGGACTACTTTTATGAACACCCAAGTTAATTTATACACGGAGATAATGTTTTTGAAAAAAGAGAGTTATAATATAACCGACATTTAAATTAAAAGTTAATGCTTTGAGTCTCATCTAACCTGATAGAAAGCTATCATGAGGTCAAATATGATACAAGATAATCTGCAAGTATTATGTTCCTGATGTACTTGGACATGGACAGATAAATAATAATTTTACAATAAGTACAGAACCCTTCCATGGGCGTGACCGATATGCTCTTGGCCGGTTTTTAGTATTCTAAAAGCCGCTCGCAGCCGCAGCTCTCGCTGAAAATAAGAACCGTGGTGTCAGGTGACTTTATTTAAAACCAGATTTTCGTGGAGACTCCAATACTGGAGGTTGGCAGTCAGCTCTGCATATCCCTGTCTATCTCTCGCCAAACGAAACAGCTCTTCGACGCTGGCGATGACTGCCCACTCTTTCAGATTCGCAAGCCACGACATTCGTGGCCACGACCTTTTAATGATTTGAAAAAGCTCCCGGGACTTCTAGTCTCGTCTTATAATGTCTTAATTCGCAGCATTCTTCGGTAAAAGCACATTTCTATGGGCTCTAGTTTCTGGCGAATAGCTTCCTTGATGGTCCATGCCTCGCAACCGTAAAGAATCGTAGAAGAAATATTAGCCTTCACACACTGGATCAAACCGGAATTTAAGGCATGTGTCATTTGATCGAATATTTGGTTCGATTTTCTCAAAAATCAACAAATAATTAACCTAGCATCTCACTTCAGATATCAGATTAGATTCTGGGCGATAGCATTATCACAAAATGGGTCATATTATTATTCTATGTTAGGGTTCGTACGTCACAGGGATGGACCCTGTGAGCAAATAGGGACACCTAGTGATATGTCACTTAGTGTGTTTTTCCCCAGTTGGCTAGGACATTGCAGGCTGAATCACCTGATTGTCTGAAAATAAAGATGATTCCGTGGTTCGGATAGCACGTTAAGCCTTTGGTCCCTGTTACTATCTCTGGTGGTAGTAGTCGTTACATAAAAACCACGTCAGAGGCCGTAAGGCGTTCTGAAAAAACTCTAACACCAGGGCTTGCTGCCCACATGATAAGAAGAAGGGTCCATAGATTGTAAGTTTTATTACTGACTGGTTTCCACCTTAACTTTGTGTTATGTGTTTTTCTAAATCAATTTTTCCCACAAAACTAAAGAACACTATTTACAAATTGAAAGCTAATCAAGTAACAGTAATGAACGCGGCAAGCAGATTATAATGACTATTAATTGTTTTGTTAAAGACGCAGCAAGCAGTTATACCTAGTCTGTATAAAATAAGAAACACGTCGGGTCTTAATTAATTATTTTAATTAGCGGTACTTACTTAATGGTACTTCAGAGTCTTGGGAGTGAGCGATGTTAGGGCATTTATTTTACAGAAAATAATACATAAACAAATTAATATGGCGTTGCACGAAAATAAATCGCGCTATAATTTCTCTGATGTAAGATAAACAGGTTAAAAAAAATCTCCTTTTTCTACTTACACAATGGCTATGGAACCCTATCATGGGCGAGTCCGAGTCTGAGTCTGAGATTTCTGATTAGAATTATGTCCAAGTGACAATATCGCTTCTTCATTCGTAATTGTTTGTTTTGTAATTCGAGATTTGAATCATCCTACCTATCGCGGAACTCTTGTTTCATCGTGACATTTGAAAGTCCATACATTGATAAATGTCATGCTACACTTCTGTCACTTTAAAAGGTGAACATCGTGACATTCGCATTGCACTTTAAAGGATTAAAAATAAACAAACTGTTGTTCCATTTGCATTACGTAGCGCAAATGCCACTAATGGAGATTACAGTTCCTGTATTAGATTGCCTTCACAATAGTGCAGCTCTACTATCGCACTGCAAGGCTAAGCAGTGGTGCTGTAGCGGGTTGTAGAAGTGAGACCACAGGAGTGCGATTTTAGAAACTCATACTTTGAACTCAGCAGTTGAAAATGTCAATATGAACGAGTTTCAAAAATCGCACTCCAAAACTAGAAAGTTAAAGGATTTCGCACATACCTTGGTACTTAAACAAGACAATTCTTGGGAAAATGTACAAAAGAAAACGAAAATTCGATGAAATCCTTTTTTTTAATAAAAATAAATGGCGTCTTTCTTATATACATCTAATACTTCATTTCTGCCAAGTAGTTTATCCTATCTATCCCAATCTCAAGGATTATTTGAGCAATAACACACTTGAGAAAAGAGATGGCGGAACCTCGTGGCAAGCGCTCGTGACTAAACCCGCAACTCCAATTAAATATTTTATATTTCGTGATCTTCTTCAATAAAGTCGATGGCAGTCAATTTGACTGTCATGCCATAGATTCGTTCATGGTGAAGAGATTTACTTACTAGTTTTAGAAGCTTTTGAAGCCCAGGGGGATTTCGTGATGAAAATTTATCACTAAACTGATATTTTTGAATGTAGTCAAATAACAAGGGTGTGCGAGTGTGCGACATAGATTTGTTTAGCGAGGCATTAGACAATTTCTACTGTTCTTCTTTTGTACGTTATACTATAATTTAGGTAAATTAAGTACTCATGTATTGATGCAAGCTTATTTTGATGTGAGAACCAGCAAGACTCAATTCACACCAATATGGTAGCCGGCAGCGTAGTTTCAGTTACGTAGCATTTTATATTGGTCTACATTTCTACAACATAGAACCTATTCTTTTGAGGATTCGCAAAAAATTTGCATCGGTTCGCAGCTGCTCGGCACTTAGCAAACATTTGATAGTCAAACCTGACCGCTGCCATTTTGGTGTGAATTGAGCCTTAGATTTCTCTCCAAGCTGTCACGCTCAAATCTCCTAATGTAAAGACAGCGTAAATGCTCCCTATAATAACTTGTCGCATTTATATTGGAATGTGTTTTATGTGTATAAAATAAACAATAATACGCATTTAATCGATAAAATAATGTTTGCAATGAATGCTAAGCTCAATGGATATTAAATACAAGGCACACCCTGTATCTAGCCATCAGCATCAATATTGTTTTGTATTTACCACCGGCTTTTTTAATTAATTGATTAAAAAATTATCAAAGTATATTTCAAGGCCGTATTAATGTTATCAGAACAGAATTAGAACTCCGACATGGACATAGTAGTCGATAGCAACCGCCTTGTTACCAAATGTATTTTTTTTTTCAGAATATCTTTCAAGACAACTGACACTTTATACATAAACGTAAATATTATCTATAGATATAATAAAATCGTAAACGCAAGTCTGTTTGAACGCACATCAGGCAAAAATCACTGATCGGATTTAAATGAAATTTGGCACAAAGATAGAATATGATCAGGATTAAAACATAGGATACTTTTTTAAGGTCTACGCAGATGGAGTCGCGGGAAACGGCTATTTATTCATAAAGGTAAAAACATAACCCACCTTCTCACGCAGTTGGGTAAAAACGCTCGTTAGATAAATTAGATAAAATCAAGAGTATAATCTTTATGTAATATCCACCATGATACATAAATAAAATAGCATAGCAACATAATTCTACATTGCCAAACACATTTTCATGTGAATATTTCGTAAATATTTCTCGACTCAAATTGTTAAATAAATAAATTACATAACAAAACCGCCTTTTGGTGCAGTCCCAGATAAGTAAGTACTTTATTTTAACAATCTCCAACAGAAGCAGTGTAAGGAAGTTGGTGAAAATCTGACAGCTTGAAATTGCATTCACGAGGAAAGTTGCAGCGCTTGCGTCCATGCTGTCTCATAACAGAGCCATGTGAACTTTCTAGTCCAGATTGCTTTCATGCTGTTTTGCTTAATACACTGAAAAAAATTTTATGTTAAATATAACCAAACTTTAGTGACATCCAACCTGTTTTGCACCACTTAATTAAAAGTTTGTTGAGTTAAGGGTTGGAAGCCACTAAAGTTTGGTTATATATTTACCAAAACATTTTCTTCAGTCTATTTCGTAACATTCTATCCATTCTGTGGTAAAGGTATAAAGTACTGTGAATCTAGCTAACACCGTCCAATTAAATAGACTACTAGATTGTTGGCGTAGTGGAGTTTCGATATTGGAAAGGAGCACCGAAGTTAAGCATCGTCGGGTCCGGTCAGTCTTTGGATGGGTGACCGTTTAGTGGTATTTCATCTCGAGCGTTTCCGTGCTTCGGAAGGCACCTTAAGTAGTTGGTCTCGGATAGTTCCGTCAGATGGCTTTGTAACTATTCGTTAAACCAGGTCAGAGGCCTATTAAGGCGGCTTGAAAATTATCTGACAGCAAGTTGACCACTAACTTTGCCTCCACCAACACGCACTGGGCCCGCGTGGTGGAGTATGGCCAACTCCCTCTCACCCTTATTCGTGAGAGGATTCGTGAGAGGGGATTCTGCAGGCTATAACTTAATTTTTACTAGATTGCTTACATGTGGTTTGTCTCTGGGTTTTGTGTAAACTTTCTGTCCAAATTCTTTGAATAGTTTTTTTAACTTTTGAACGCAAATACTCTCTCCTTTTGTTTCTTAAATTACATTTCAAAGAGAGAACGTCTTGGATAGTCCAGATGCCTATTCCATGATAGTACTAGAATAAAGTGCCGGTTAAACCGGGCTTTAAATTCTAGCTCTAGTAAATTTTATGTATTCTTGCCGTGGTAAATAAAATACTAAGAAATAATAATATTTTGGATGTTATCACAGTTCTAACATACGACCAGTGAACGATACACATGATTAGTTAATTAGTGGTACTGATCGGAGGATATTTGATCGGAGAAACCAATAGGAGCAAAAAAAAGAACTGTTCAATACTAACTGCAATGCCTACTCGACTCAAATGTATGCGACAGCTGATTTCTTTTTGCTCCGATCGGTTTGCTCCCATAGTAAAAGTAGTTCAGTTTGATGGGTAGACTCATAATTTAAAAGGATGTTAATGATATCAATTGCACCCTGTAGATACAAACAATGTTCGGCAAAATGTTATTCTAATCAACTCCTAATGAAGTAGGTATATTTTGTAATTGTTAATTGCAATTACTTTTTGGTTACGATTATAAATGTATGCTATATGAAAATGTGATTAGTAATTAATTACATTTTGCCCGACACTGTATACAAACAACCATGACTTGTGTATAAATATTCATATTCATGATACAAGTATTTGCCCCTTACGCGATTCGAACCTGCAACCTTCGGATTAGCAAGCAGGATCACTACCAACTGAGCTGTCGGGCCGTCAAATCTATAAATATAGTAAAATTGTAAACTAGACGTGGATGTACATTTAAGATATTAGAAATAATATTAATTGTGATCGTGTGGTTCCGGCTTAGAATGGACCACCCCAATTCTTCCCGTGGGTGTCGTACGAGGCGACTAAGGGATTAAATGTTTCTCATGCAATGTTTATGTGGGCGAAAGGCTAGCCACCTCTCACCGCTTGGCACGTCATTCCATCCTGAAACTTAAATTGCTAAATGTGAGCATTGCTACAACTACATTCTTAAACAGAAAGTTGGTAGTTGTAGCTATGTTTCTGATCACCCCGAAAGGGATTACGATCGTGAGTTTATGTATGTATGTATGTATGTATGTGATCGTTTTGGATAGGTACGCGTAATGTATTGCATTGAGGCCATTTTTAGCATTTTTGTCTGTTTCTAAGTTAATCTGTTTGTCTGGTTGTTTGCTGCATCGCTTAAAAACTAATCAATCCATTTGGAAAGGGTATTCACTAGAACATATGGCTTAGTTTGGATTAACATTTAGCCTTTATTTCATTCATCAAAGTTATGAGTATTTCAAATCAGTGGTCTGTATGTACGACGTTACCAATAAAATCACAATGTTTCTTACGTTCAACTAACGAAGTGGTGATTAGAATGTACTTTACTAGCTATTATGGCATTTGAAACACGTAGCAAAATTTGTCACACGTTAATAAAACGTTTAGTCTTATTACCAAGAAAATATGTCACGGGCAGAACTAATTTTATTTACTAGAAATGTAATGTGATGCCGTCAGCTCTCTTTGTCACCATTAGTTAACCTTGTGAGGAATACTAACAAATAAATTGAAACAAAGGAATATAATGGACACGGCTAGAAGTAGGTAGTACAATGAAAAACACGAAAAATACATTGTCATTGGATGAATACATAGTGTCTGTTAATGTTGCAATATAAAAGAAGATCTTGAGACAAAATAGTAAAACCAGTAAAATGGTTGAATGGATGAACTTGCTGCTAATCCTGCGTTATATCAAAGAGCCACGCATTTTCTCATTTCTGATTCTACGAAGCCTTAACATCCTGAAGATCTCAGCGTTGCCATTTTTGTTACGAGATACATTATTGTCCTCGTGTACCGTCTTCCTTACTCGATAAACACAATATGTCTTTATCAAAGAGAAAATCTGTCAATAACTACTTTGTCTAGGTCCTGGGTTTCGAATCTGCACGGCTAGCATGCCACCCAAGACAAAGCGACAAACCGAGAAAGCTTCATGTGCGCTCTTTTTTACATACGTGAAATAACAAAGATGGATCTCGATTTTATCGTTTTCTCGGGGATGGCATGCTAGGGCCTACTGGAGGTAAGACACCTATTCTTTGGGGAAGGCGATGAAAAGGTTAGGTTAGTAGGTTAGGTTAGGAATAGTCTAGGTTCATACTACTTCATACAAAACTTGGTCTTTGTATAGTTGAAACGCGAAACTGTATTGCTTTTGAATTCAAAGCTTTCAAATCGAACACTAGCTGGTTCATTGTATGTATAATATACGAACATTACACAGCACAATAATAATCAGAACGTTTTGCTTCTCTAATATGTGTCAACTGCACACCATTACAAGCAACGGCTGGAACTAATTGTTCGGGTTTCCCAGTACACCTAACATTGCAATCCCAAGATTGTTAGTGCCTTATTCGTTTGCGATAAAGTTGACTTTAGAATGAACAAGCTTTTACCGTAATACCAATCCTAGCACGTACCTACGGTTTAAAATAAAGCGTGTGTTAACATTAATTCGGTTTTGGTTTGCTTTTAAAATTGTATCGGGTATTTCCCACCTGATTGTGCTGGTAAGACGTAATATTAACTACATTTTTTTAGATTTAAAGGGCTACACAGAACCTATAGCCAGTCTGAGGCAGGAACCAGGGTCTTTAGCTTTTAGCTTAGCCTACCCAATAGAGGTCATTTTTGAATACATAATAACGTATTTATGGCCATATCTTAATCTTTACAAAGTATCATCATCATACTTGGACGTGGATGTTCTGAGGATTCGGAATACCTCTGAATACACCCTCGGGAAATATAGTTGTTAGCATATGCTTATCATCATCATCTCAGCCAATAAACACCCACTGCTGGACATAGGTCTACCCCAAGGATCGCCACATCGACCGGTCTAGCGCTGCCCTCATCCAACGGGTTCCCACCGCCTTCACCAGGTCGTCAGTTCACGCAGCAGTTTCCGGTATGCAGTTACCACTCGAGAACTCTTCGGCCCATAAAAATATTCCATACGCAACTTTTGCTATCACGAAATTTCAGGAAGCTCCCAGTCAAATTACGTGAGTTTTATTGGTAGTTTTGGCAAAACTGTGTTATTAACGTACGTATTTACCTCTAGTATGATTTTGGTTAATCGAGACTCTTCTCCACGGTACGTTAGTACATACCGACGCAATATCGCGAATAATTACTTGACGACAGCTGGGTCGTGTTGTCAGTTTAGTCACTATTTGAAAGGATATCATCATCACAGCCTATACAGGGTGTAAGGAAAAGTATCATTAACCTTTAAACCACATACTTTACCCATCAAACGGAACAATTTTACTATGGGAGCAAACCAGTCAGAACAAAAAAAATATCATTGTAATTTCTCTATGGTCCCACTGCAGGGCACAGGCCAGGTGTTTGATGCCAGGTCTATGGCACCCATATGAACGACTGAACAACAGTTTGACGATCTGATCTTCCCCTTAAAAAAGTGTCAGCACATTAAGAAGGACGGAAGCATGCATGCATACCTATATTTTTTTTTGTAAACCGCATTGAATTTGGTTGTTACGTCAACACTTTCACCGTTCGGTGAAACTGAAATATTACCCCTTGTTAGGTAGCTCGTTAGTCAACTAACTTACTTCTGGGAAACTTAAAGACAATTTCGGGAGTTTTTGAAAGGGGTGAAACTGTATTCAATTAAGACTAATCATACGAGTTTACTATTGTTCTGAAGGTTTGCAGTTTCACATCATAACTGAATTATAATCAGTATAAATTCGATACAGCCATGTTTCACAATCATTTATTTTATTTTACTCAAATGAATAACTACTAGACTGCAAACCTACTCAACCTGAATGTATGGGACAGCTGAATTTTTTTTTGCATATTTCCTTTTGGTTTCTTAGGGTTGTTCAGTATCATGGGTACAATCACCCCTTGAAGTAATGCAACTGTTTATCCTAAAACCCTGTATTTAGAGAAATTTTAACTACTCTTATTATATACTATCATCCATATCTAATCACTTCATCAAAAGAATGGTTTACTTTAGTCAAAAATTTTAACTAAAGAATGTCATTCGCTTTTTTTCATGAAAATTGCGAAGGAACTTCATGAATTTTTCATAGCTGGTTGGCAGCCATTACCATATTGCTCCAAGTCCTAACAATATCGGAGTGACGTAGCCTCGTGAAAAGAAAAGTGAAACAAAAAAGAATGAAGCAATTGCCGAAAAGTTGTTTTCAAGAGGACCACATTTAGCTTACGGCTCTTGATTTCTTTTGTCGTTTTGTTCTTAATCATTTTGCTTAGTTTTTAGGGTACCGTAGCCAACGGGTGTCAACGAGACCCTATTCATAAGTCTACACTGTCCGTCCGTCCGCCCGTCTTCCCTGCCCGTCTGTATCTTTTGAACCATAATAGCTAGATGGTCGACATTTTCACAGAATATGCGTTATTATGGCGGATGTATTGTCGTAAATGCATACGTGTAATTTTTTTTTGATATCTTCGTATGGTGGTACGGAACCCTCTGTGCGCGAGTCCGACTCGCTCATGGCCGGATTTGTTTCATTTATCTACTTAGTAGTGACTGTTGTGATGTGGAAGGAAAACTTGGTTAACATGTTCGAAGTCAACGTGTCCCCAATGTGGGAGCAAGCAAGTGGACTTCGCCTCCCTAATTACAGTTCATGCGGAAAATTAGACTAGTTGAAGTTGTCTTGCCAGCTGCTTTGTATGGGTGCCTAATTTGAATGGGAACTGTGATAAGTTCACAGCTCCCCGTTGAGGTACTATCTGTTTTAAGTTTAAAACAGTTTTGTTTTGTTTGACTATACAGAATGAAATTGTTGCTGTTCTATACTAAACTGCAATGCCTACCCGACTCATATGTATGCTGATTTTTTTTGTTCCGATCTGTTTACTCCCATAGTTAAAGCTGTTCAGTTTGATGGGTAGACTCTTAATTTAAAAGGATGCTAAATGATATCAATTTCACCCTGTATTATTACTGTTGTCTGTGGTGGTCCAGTGGCGAGTAACCTTGCCTGCCGTGCAGGAGGCGAAGGTTCGATCCCCGTCCAGTCCGACTCGTACCAATGAGTTTTTCGGAATTTCTGTACGATTTGTAACACCACTGGCTTTTCGGTGAAGGAAAATCATCGTGAGGAAACCTGCATGCTTCCATTTCGAGGCATGTATTGTACCCACTGTCCATTATAAGTGGCGACGGGCTCACCTCCCGTCACACTGGACAGAGTTTCGGTACTACTGGTGAAACGTGGATGTTCTGAGGTTTCAGAATTTCACTGACTACCCCCTCAGGGCATATAGTCGTGAGCATATGCTTATGCTTATTATTACTGTTTACTATTAGAAACTCTTTTGTCAATTATTTTTCGTTATACTAAGCAAGTAATACTACAAAATTCGAAAGCGATTGTATTACATACTCGGTAAGGATAAGCGAAACACCTGTAATGTTGTTTACATACTGACAATGTCAGATCTCAATTACCCATTGCATGTGCTGTGTGACAAGCAAGCATCGTTAACATAATACACCTAGATCTGCACTTCCATTCCACACCAACAATGAACATGCAACATCTTGGGCATCTCCATCCCGCACTAAAGCTACGTTGTTTATTTATGACACACAGTACGACATAAGCATTAAGATTAGACGATCATAATCACAATAGCATATTATATTCCCCGAGGTAGTCAGAGATATTCTGAAACCACAGAACATCCACGTTTCTTTTAATCATCGTGCATTATCACAAACTTCAGTTACCGTCAAAAAAATCAAGATCATCACAGTCTCTTGACGAAGACAGCCCGGTAGCTCAGTCAGTAGTGAACCTGTCCTGCCTGCTGTGCCGAGGGTCGCTGTTTCGAATCCCGTAACGGACAAATATTTGTATGATGAATAGGTATGAATATTTGTACCCGAGTCATGGATGTTTGTATCTATATATGTATTCTATATCGTTATCTAGTCATCATAATACAAGTTCCAGGCTAGATTCTGGTACATACTTTAAATGTGACTAAATAATTTGTGTGTCAAAGTCCAAGATATTTATATCTTTTATATTAACGATGTATATAAATAATCGCTACGAATTTCCATAATAGTCTTACACGGACGCGTCAGTTCGTTTTCCCACTAAGATGTAGCTCTTTGAATATCTCTGGAAAGCTATGTAAAATCCAATCATCTATCAATCAAAAAAGCTCGCGTTTCTGTCACAAGGGATTATGTAGATCAATAACTAAAATATTGCTCGAAAGCACCAGCTAAGAAGTCACCGCAGGGGAAACGCTGAGGAATTCAATAACATCCTCCAATAGGTATCCTTAGATACATGTCTTAAGTTTTACGACATAAGGTGGAAAATCGACAAGGGCTTCGAATAAAATTCCTTTTTGTTACATTGGTCGGAGATAAATCGAACAAAGGCTTTCAACGGTTACAAGATTCTTGGGAATACCGATTTTTTTCGTATCAAATGAATCGCATGTAACCTCATACGGGGTTTTGTAACATGATCAAGATTTCAGGTTAAGAGTTTAGTTGATTAGGTTACAATTTCAATTCAATTTGGATACTTTGATGCCGTGCCCCTTATAAGCATGATATTAAGCTTAAAAGCATAAAATTATTAAAATCAATGACTGCCTCCGTGGTCTAACAGTTAAGAGTATTGGACTCTTGAAACGGAGGTCGTGGGTTCGATTCCCATGGGGGACACCTAGTGATATGTCACTTTGTGCGATTTTCCCCTGTTGGCTAGGACATTGTAGGCCGACTCGCCTAATTGTCTGAAAAGACTTGTCTTAAGCCGTTGGTCCCGGCCTATCTCTCGTGGTAGTAGTTGTTTAATAAAAATAACATGAGAGGCCGTAAGGCGGTCTGAAAAAACTCTGACACCAGGGCTTGCTCCCCACATGATAAGAAGATTAAAATCAATCAATTGTTTGAAAAGTACTTAGGTATCCAAAATGTAGACAATAAGAAAAGCAAGACGTTGAATATTATGTTGGTGGTAGTCAGAGATAGGAGTATTCTACAATATTCTTCAGGATTGTGACTTGTTTTTGTAAAGTGCTGATTGATGTTATCTAGATAGATTTCAGCCACAGCGACAAACAAAAGAACAAAATATAAAGTTTTGGATGAGCTTATTGTTCTTACGTTCTGACATAATGCATTTAACCGAACTTTATACAACGTGTTAATGAATTAACGCAAAACTAGAAAGTAGTTTGTTTAGAATCGAGAGCAGAATCGAATTATCATGGTTTCAACATAGGTAATTTTATTCAAAATATTAAATAACTTGTTTGTAAAATTTAAAATTTACTGAACTCGATCTCTACCCACCGCTCAGACACACTCACCCTACTTACTACCAAAACAAGATTCTTAAAGTGTATCCATGAGCACGCTAGCGCTTTCAATCATTGCTGAAATGATAACAGATCATTTTTGCCTGAAAACTTAAAATGCGAAAAAAATATTTTTTCAATCTAATTATTTCGTTATATATCTGTTGGGGTGTATGAGGTTTTGCGCTTATTCATTAACACGTTGTATATAGTACCTATAGATAACAAAGATATGTTATTGCATATCGACATAAAAAAAAGGTGAGTGACGCATTATGCCCTCTTAGTACCACGAAACATTTTTGATTCAGCTTTTGAGATAAGCTGTGGAAATAATGTGATCCTCTTGCACTTTAAATTCCTTCAAAGCTTTTAGTGGCATGCAGTGCATACCTTTATTTCCATGCAGGGAATACAATAATATCGTAGCCACACTTTTAAGTGGTATGTCTTTTACGGTTTGCTTTAGGAAAGAGGTAAGAAGTAGGCATCTGTAAACTCATTCTAGATTTTTTTCGCGGAAAAAGACATAATGTTTTGAAACTACTGCTGGTTTATACCCTTCTCCCTCCCCCTCCGCCCGACGCTTCATCCCTCTCCCCCCCCCCTTATCCGATTATCTTATACCGATTTTCTGAAAATTAAGAAATCTTGAAAAATGACACACTTTCCAAGGGGAGGAGGGGTGAAGCATCGCGTGAGCAGACCGATGACTCACCGGTCTTTATGAAGAAATCTCTTCAGAAATAAGCTCAGCGACTCAACCTTTCTACAAATCTATTCTTATACTAGTATTCGTTTGTAATAAGGTGTAGAAATAAATTTGAAACATAGAATATAGGGAATATCTTCTACCTTGTATTCAATAAATCTCCTAAACAAGACAAATCCCCACACTCCAGTGACTTTCCAAAAATATATAGGCAACAAAAAAAATAGGCACGTATGCTTCTATTGGCTTCTAGGAGTTCGTTTGAAAGGATTATTGTAATTTAACCCCCAAATGAATGTCAGAAGATTGGTATCGGAATATCGTAGCGAATGAATACTCGTATATAGGGTCCTTCTTAATATGCTGACACTTTTTTAAGGGGATGATCAGACCGTCAAACTGAACAACTTTCTCTATGGCAACAACATCGAAATCGCAAAAAAAATCATTTGTTCCATAATAAACTGCAAACCTACTCAAGCCAAATGTATGGGACATCTGTTTTTCTTTCGCGTTTTCGATATTGGTCCCATTGAGAAAATTTTTCAGTTTGATGATCTGATCATCCCCCTAAATAAGTGTCAGCATATTAAGAAGGACCCTGCATACGATTTCATTTATTGCAATGACTCTTAACAAAAACACTTTATTTGATCGCCATCTCGCACCCAACACAATACTTCGTCGTGATCCAGATAATCTGACCACTGCGCAACCATCGTAATGCGCAAGGTTCTCATCCATCTAGTCGGTCCATCGGTGAATCGAGTGAAAGACAATGGTACTTAACCTCGAGAACAATGCCTCGAAACAAAGCAACAGGTTATTGTTACAATAATTAATGCAAGGTCTCTTCGTTAGACAGGTGTTAGAGTGATTGCAAAAAATACTGGTCAGTTTGGTTTGAAAACATTAGGTGCCCAACTTTTTGTTTAAATTTTTATTGAAAATCGGTATATAAAAGAAAAAAGCTCTGACAGAATTGACTGATTAAATTGTTTTGCAATTAAGAACATTGAATTTTTTTAACCACCTGTTTTAAATAAAAATATAAAAATAGGTTAAAAAATAAGAGATACCTACGTATTTATACTATTTTATTTTTGACCAATATTTCTATTTTTAATTTTCTGAAAAACGTAGGATTGATGGCTAAGATACCTTGGCCGCAATAACATTATAAATAAAAACTGTCAAATACAATAGAAAATCCAAGCAGGCAAAGGAATAAAATCTCATTCAACCTCTGTAATATTTTTCAGTATTTTTCAAATAACTCGAGAAATAATGGATAGAAAAATCTGATAATTTTGATATAAGCTTTGAATCACATAATCTCCAAATGGTTTTCTTATTTTGGTATCTTTCTTAAAATGAAATGTTGTCAATTTAGCAAATGTTTCATAGTTTATTTTAAATATTTGTTTGACTAGTTTATGTTGAAGAGTTAAGTGGGTTAAGTCAGGGTTTTAGCAGATACCTGATCAGACCATCAAACTGAACAACTTTCTTTAAGGGATCAACATCGAAATCGCGAAAAAAAATCTGATGTCCCATACATTTGGCTCAGGTAGGTTTGCAGTTTTGTATGGAATAGGTGACTTTTTTTCTCGCGATTTTGATGTTGGTGCCATAGAGAAATTTAATCAGTTGATGCGTGTAGTGTATCTATTTTTACATATGTGTGGAGGATAAGAGCGAATTTTCTACCGGCTGTTGGAAACTTGTTGGAAAGCCCGGGACCACGGACTGACAGTTTTTAGTTGCATATTTTACGAGTACTAAATAAACTTCACACGACACTGACACGTCATTCCATCCTGAAACTTAAATAGCTAAATGTGAGCATTGCTACAACTACGTTCTTATACAGACAATTGGTAGTTGTGGAAATGTTTCTGACCACCCCGAAAGGGAATTACGGTCGTGTGTTTATGTATGTATGTGTAAATAAACTTCAATAGCGTGATTTAGCCCTCGTCATTATTTTGACGGGCTGACATTTTTATACAGGGTCCTTCTTAATATGCTGACACTTTTTAAGAGGATGATCAGACCATCAAACTGAACAACTTTCTCTCAGTTTGATGGTCCAATGTCGAAATCACCCAAACGTATGGGACAGCTGATTTATTTTTCGCGATTTCGACATTGGTCCCATAGGAAAGTTGTTCAGTTTGATGGTCATATTAAGTTGGACCCTGTATAATTCTTAGGTCTCGCTTATATTGTATCCTGAAAAGGTGGTAGGTAGATTTGGCATAGTTTCTATCATATCGCGAAAGGGAATGCGGACGTGAGTTAAATAATGTATGTTGCAGAGTAGATTCAGTCTTAAGCTCTAAAATCTCCCTACAATGTAACTCGATTTAACATTACGTATAAATTCCTAAGTGACAAAATCTTTATACGTACGTCTCAATTGTATCGTTTTAAGGGTAAATTACTGTTGGCGCGCACCATACAAACGAAGTCTGGTTATATTTCCAATACTAACCGATTAAAGTTAGTGAAATTTTTCAGAAACAATCTAGAAAGTAATCTCTATGCTTATATCTTGTCAGATTTTTGTTAAAATGTATAGTTTCAAAGTTACAGTGTCTCAAAGATTTCCATACAAATCTTAATTGAATCGTAACATTAAAACGGTACATTTTAACGAAAATCTGACTTCATACAAGCATAGAGATTACTTTCTAGATTGTTTCTAAAAACATTAATTGACTTTAATTGGTTAGTATTGAAAGTATCACCAGACTTCATTTATATGCAGCGTGCATTTACGCATTCGGTATAAACTTCTCTTAAATAATGTATGTAGTAGAGTAGATTCAGTCTTAAGCTCTAAAAATCTCCCTACTCTAACTCGATTTAACATTACGTATAAATTCCTAAGTGACAAAATCTTTATACGTAAGAACTGATTGCAGCAAAATTAAACAATTGAAATTCAAATAAATGCCTTAGACAAAGGACACACAGCAAATGGGTTATCAAATAAACAAACATTCAAACAGAATAATGCGGAAGAGGGAAACCAACGCAGCCGGGAAGTTCAAATGTGTTCAGAATTTCAATTCAAAACGTTTATCGATTTGTGAATTGCAATTGCTTCATACATTCCATACAGTTCAACTTAGTATTCTGACACGATCTTAAACAAAAGGCTTTAGGGTCTAAAAACCACATTCTTTCAGTGTTATGAACTCACCTGATGGAAAGTGCATGCAATGTATTATACAACGTGTTAATGAATAAGCGCAAAACCTCATACACCCTAACTGATTTATAACAAAATAATTCGATTAAAACAATAATTTCATTATTTTGATACTTAAAATTTAAAGTTATTCGCATTTTAAGTTTTGAGGCAAAAATTATTTGTTATCATTTCAGCAAATAATGAAAGCGCTAACTTGCTCATGGATACACTTTAAGAATCTTGTTATGGTAGTAAGTAGGGTGAGAGTGCCCGAGCGGTGGGTTTAGATCGAAATCAGTAAATTTTAATTTTACAAACAAATTAATTAATATTTTGAAAAAAATTACCAATGTTGAAACCATGATAATTCGATTCTGCTCTCGATTCTAAACAAACTACTTTCTAGTTTTGCGTTAATTCATTAACACGTTGTATAAAGCTGAAGATGTAGCGCGCTGGCCCAGAAAGTGAACTAATTCGCACTGTTTCGTACTTCCCTTGAACCTTGTTCTTCGCAGTAGTTTGTGGTTTTTCTGCGTGACTTTGTGTTTTCTAAATTTACTAGGTATTTAGTCTATTTATAGCAAGCAAAGGTCAAGAATGTAAACAGAAGACCTTGAACGTACTGTGAAACATAAGTAAACTATAAATAATATTTATTAATAGGAATGTAAGTAAGCAGATTTGTAGGATTAAAACCCTCGCTTTCTTGGATAGAGTTACCCCAGTCTTCTTTCTTTAAAATTCATATATAAATCTATACATCTATTTTATATCTATACATTTAATAAAATTGTATACTTGGCGTGGATGTACATCGAAGAAATTTATAATAATATAAATTAGGCACAAAATTGGTTTGGATTATGATTTAGGCTTTATTTCATCGCAATCGGTTCATACAATCAGAAGATATGAGTATTTCAAGTCGGGGGTCTGCAGAAAAACCTTCAAAGTTCATGTACCTACCTAATGTTGTCCCAGAGACCCCTCCTTTACAAGGAAAATAGCACAAAACATCTACTATATACTAGTTGACTACTACAGTGACTTGACTACGTGAAGACCACAATGGCAAAGAGACAAAGACAATTTATCTCAGCAAATAAATAGGAGAAATAAAATGGCTTTCACGTAGGGTTGCCTCCTTTACAGAATTACAGGGGGCCTACTCGGAATTTCAATGTTCGATGCATTGTGAACGTTTTCATTTAAATGTCAACCGAAGTTCCGTCAAAAGCGATCACGACATAATAAAACGAAAATCAAGACTGAGTTTAGGGCCAGGATTACTCCTAAATTTTCGTTTGGAAAAACTTTACATGTCTTGAAATGCAAGTTAAATAGTCTGAAGTATTACGTGAATATCCTTAATTACTTTATATAAATAAACTTTCAGGTCACAAAAGAATATGACTGCACAAACAAAATGAAACTTACACTACTACTACTATAGTATAGCTTTCTAAAATGGTCTGATTTCCAACGAATACGGCCGGTGCCCAGATACGACATCAGAGTCAAAAAGATTATCAGCAACCAGAGCTTTCGGGTCTCTCTGTGACACGTTCGCTTGATCACCTCTGACCTCCGTTACAAAACAACTAATGACGAACGACCCAATCGAACAAAACTTCGAAAGCTTTTATTTCTTTAAAGATACGTCGCCCTGCGGTCTGAGAAAGATAAGCACCTACTTTTACTTTTGATTTTTCCTATAATTCCTGGTCATCTCAGCAGTATCTATGTATATTGCTTATTCCTCCAACAAAAAGAAATAGAGAGAAAATTCAGCACGTTGACAATCCTATTTCGGCCGCATGTTCTTGTAGCGTCGCTATTGACTTGGGTAGTCTTTCTTGTAACGCAAACATTAATTTCCTTTATTATTCCGAGTTCCCTAAGAGCTGACAACCCTGCACAGACAATCTCCATTGCTCCGGGAGCAATACTATTGGCTCAGGTATTGTTCTAGACTGTGATTGTGACACGAACATTAACTTCCTCAATTATCGCCAAGATGTTGAAAATGCTGTCTTGCTTTGAATATCCATTGGGTTCTAATTTCTTTGTCATAGTATAATTAGATCCTTTATCAGTAGAAGTTCATGTCAGATCATCGTAAAGAGGATCTCGTAAATGTGTATTTTATTTACGAATTGGCTTACGGGTATCGTGAAGTTGTAAAGGAGTGTTAAACTAATAATCAGTTGTAACTCCTTTGCAAGATGCACAGAATAACGTTGACTTCATTTAATGAGGCATGCATAAGACTTGTTTTCAGGTGTTTATAGCCACTTGGTTCCAGGCTTAGAATGGACCACCCCATCTCTTCCTAGTCGGACAAATTGTTTACTTCCTATTTTTTATAGAAATACATATTTTTGACGATCGTAACAATGATTAGAATTATCGTCAGTATCGCTTCCGTAAATAAATGGCTTACGTGCTTTGGTAACTTGTAAACCCATTAATATAAGGAATTGCAAAAACTTTCATTATCGCACGCCTGCGTCATGGGAAGAGAAGAAAGAAAGAAATACGTCTCAACTCTAATTCGAGTCTCGATCTCGTAATTGCTTTTGCTAGAATTGAGTTCCCACGATATTGACAGCCTGTCAAATCCACTGCCGGGTTTGAGGATTTATTTTCTTTATGTCTAAACAGGGCTGATTCAAAGGTTTAAATGTGTTTTGTCTTAATACTAAAAGATACCTAAGCATACGTTCACGATTAGATTTCCCGAGAAGATAGTCAGATACATTCTAAATATACCTAACATATTAGGATAAAATAAAATATCCGCTCTCTGATTATTAATAATTATAATAATGTAGAAAGCGATTTCTGAAAGTTGAACAGGGATTTTGTCTGCCTACCCCAATCTGATATAGAGGTGAGTATATTGGATAGAATATACGTATTTGGAATCAGTAGCAAATCCTAATATAAGAATTAAAAGTAACTACTTTATTGGTCTTAATAAATTCTGCAATTTTCTTTGTAAACAGTGAAAAAGCAGTAGGTATCCGGGAACACACAAAAAACTGATACAGAAAGTATGATACATTGCTCGTAAAATGAACTTTTGTTGCTTTACCATTTTATGAGTTTGAGGCTTTATTCTGTACGTGATAGAAATGGAAACACCTGTCGGCGAAAATTGGTTTAACTTTCTAAATTATGTTTGGCACGTTTGATGAAACCAAAAAAGAAAAAAAGCGGTAGTGTGTCTTCTTAACTTATGTTCATTGTACTTACTAAGTTCAGTTGTATCACAGAACAGTACCTAGGTAAGCCTGTAATTTCTTGTAGATTTTTTCTCAAGCGCAAATCGCCAATTACTGAGCCAAATCTCAACTGTACAGAACAATGTCGCAATGAGGCAGATAGTCGTAGTCAGATGTCAGAGTGCATGCTGTCACACGTCCATCTACCTTGGCAAGTCTACGACAAATTACCAATCTAAAGGGCACTTCAGCAATCTTGCTTGCACTATTGTCGAAGCCGAAAACTATCTCAGGGGGACTACGGAGAATTACGATAAACGATAATGTCTTATGTATAGGGTCCTTCTTAATATGCTGACACTTTTTTAAGGGGATGATCGGACCATCAAACTGAACAACTTTCTCTATGGAACCAATGACGAAATCGCGAAAAAAAATCTGCTATTCTATAGTAAACTGAAATCTTACTCGACCCAATTGTATGGGACAGCAGATTTTTTTTTCTTATTTCAACCTTGGTCCGATAGACAAAGTTATTCAGTTTGATGGTCTGATCATCCTCTTAAAAAACCCACAGCATATTAAGTTGGACCCTGTAGATTTATATATCCTGCATTGTAAATAGTATTTTTAAATATATCTATGTGAATTTAGCTTGGCACTCAGCACTGAGCACACTTTAAACATAATGTATTTTTGTTTGGCATAAATTCATATACAACGTGTTAATGAATAAGCGCAAAACCTCATACACCCCAACTGATTTACAACAAAATAAATAGATTGAAACAATAATTTCATAATTTTGATAGTTAAAATTTAAAGTTATTCGCATTTTAAGTTTTGAGTCAAAAATGATTTGTTATCATTTCAGCAATGAATGAAAGCGCTAACGTGCTCATGGATACATTTTAAGAATCTTGTTTTGGTAGTAAGTAGGTTGAGAGTGCCCGAGCGGTGGGTTGAGATCGATTTCAGTAAATTTTAAATTTTACAAATTAATTAATTAATATTTTGAAAAAAATTACCTATGTTGAAACTATGATAATTCGATTCTGCTCTCGATTCTAAACAAACTACTTTCTAGTTTTGCGGTAATTCATTTACACGTTGTATATATTTTTTGTCAAAGTCAAAATAATTTATTCAATATAGGAGCTTGAAGAACACTTATTAAACGTCAATTATTTTTTTAAGCTACCACCGCGTCGAAACATGTTGTCGCTGTAGAGAAGATGCGGCCAGAGAATTGCTCATAAAATGTGATTTTCTACATTTGTTGTTAAATTGACTGTGAAATACCATTGAGAAGTTCTACACCTACGTCAACACCTAAAGAAATAATGACACAACCTTTTTTGGGCTATTTTATAGTTTTAAAACAATATACATGTCGGATTCTTTACAATTAGAATCGAACCGTATAATTTACATCAATTACTACGATTTCCTTGTATAGTTCAAAGATAGGGAACGTAATTACACATCTTTCGCAACGTAGCGAGCTGCAATCACGACTGCACATAATCGATCTCAATGTTGCGATCGGATTGAATAGTTCGTGATCGTCTCTAAACAATGAACACATCTGCCCTCAAAAATGCCTGATTAAGGTTTGCTCGTCCGGGATTATTTAACCCCGTCGAGTAGGATTGCAGTTTTATATGAAACAGCAGATTTTTATATAGATTTCGAACTTTGTCCCATACAGAAATGTTATCAGTTCGATGGTCTGATTATCGCCTAAAAACCATCAGCATATTAAGAAAGATCTTATATATTTCCCACCATGGTTTTTGGACTCCCTGGCAAGGCAAGATGCTCCGATATAGGTACTAGGATTTGAATAATATGCTATACAGTGTGTAAGAAGTAGTGGAGCTTCGGTATTGGAAACGATCACCGAAGGTAAGCAACGTCAGGTCCGGTCAGTCTTTGGATGGGTGACCGTTTAGTTGTATTTCATTTCGAGCGTTTTCGTGCTTCGGAAGGCACGTTAAGCATTTGGTCTCGGATAGTTCCGTCAGATGGCGTTGGAACTATTCAGAGGTCAGAGGCCTATTAAGGCGGCTTGAAAATTCTCTGACAGCAAATTGACCACTAACTTGTCTCCACCAACCCAGACTGGGCCCGCGTGGTGGAGTATGGCCCACTCCCTCTCACCCTTATTCGTGAGGGGAGGCCTTTGCCCTGCAGTGGGATGCTACAGGCTATAACTTACAGGAACATGGTAAGTGACAGCCTAGCAAATACTGAAACGGTGAATTCAGACCATCAAACTGAACATCTTTCACTAGCCACCTTCAGAAAACGCGAAAAACCATACAAAACAGCTGTACCATACCGACTCGACTCAAATGTCCCAACCCCGCTTTCGGTGATGGGAAAAAAAATATTTTCTTTGTAACTACTACATTTCTGTTTTTGGATTACTGTTAGCTGTCTTCTTGCCAAATTTCGATTCAATTCGATCAAAATTTAAGTGCAAAAATGAGCGAGTTGTTGAGGCGGGGCTTACAGACAGATAGACAGAATGAACGAAAGCATAAGGGTTCCTTGTTTGACTACGGAACCCTAAAAAGTACTTACCCTAAAACATAAACCAATTCCAAAAAGTGTCTTCAAGTTTTACAACAACGTTTTAGATACAAGTTTAAACATCATAATTCTGTAAGATTGTGGAGCTTCTCCAAATCTCCCAGCTATCTGCCTTGCCTACCCTTATACCCTATTGGGATCTCTACCCAACCCCTTATTGCGTAACCGATTATCACGATCGAGTGATTTCCATCGTTTTCTTGTCAAACTGAAATTGATTAAGTTTGAGAAACGTTTATTTGGTTTAAGGCATCAACAGTAGTAATACTACGACTTGGTTGAACTTGGATTTTTGTTGATAGTAAAAGTGAATAGACATATTTTGAGTTGGTAAGCCTGTTCTACCCTCAGCATCGCGTCGCCGTCGCGTACCTGTACCGGGCGATGTGTGTGTGTGTGTGTGTGTGTGTGTGTGTGTGTGTGTTTGTGCATGATTGTGTGTTGGTTACTTATGCAAATAAATATTATGGATTATATTGTTTAGCTTCAGCTCACTTTGATCAAAAGGTATTGAAGTAAAATTATTAGAGCTACACAAATTTAATTTGATTTCTTATCTATTTTTCTATCATTACATACACAGGGTGAAATTGATATCATTAGCATCCTTTTAAACTAAGAGTCTACCCATCAAACTGAATCACTTTTACTATGGGAGCAAACCGATCGGAGAAATAAAAAAATCTGCTGTATGCTGCATACTAAACTGCAATGCCTACATGACTCAAAATATGTATGCAATGCAACAGCAGATTTTTTATTGCTCCGATCGGTTTGCTCCCATAGTAAAAGTTGTTCAGTTTGAGACTCTAGACTCTTTAAAAGGGTGCTTATGATATCAATTTCACCCTGTATATAAAATCTTTGGATGTATGTTCTAATAATACCTACATTTGACGAGCCACTAAAGGCATTTATGTCTTTTCAGCCTCAAAGAATTAAATCAATGCAAACCTGCTGTGATTGTTAATTGTTATAATCACTTATATTGGAATTTAAAGACATTTCATTACTTCAGTACCATAACTAAGTTTTGACAAGAGGATATGTGAAAAAAATAGGATTCTTCAAAGCATCATATATCATGAAGTACTAACAGTAGGAGTATGATTTGCGGATATGTGTAAATTGAACATATAATTGAAGTTTTGATTAGAGCCAAAACACGATTAAGAGTCATTTTCTCGATAGAAAAATAAGCCAGAGTAGCCTCCGTCTTTATAGATAAACGCTTGGATCTGCTAAACGGTGAATAATAGAAACGCGAGACTTGATTTAAAAAAAAAGAGATTGATATTTTATAAAGTTTGATTAGAGCATAAATGAACTTACATAAATAGTACAATCACAAATAAATAAAGTTTGTTTTACGCTTGCGTCGTTTCAGGTGCGCACGCCGCCCCATCTCTTTCTCTCGCATCAGGCAGTAATATAAGCTATCACACGCCCATTTCGCTTCAATTATTTTTCAACATAGGCCCTTAATTTCATTTTTTAGAAATAATTTAATAAACACATCGACATTTTCTCTCCAAAATCACATCTTGGACAAGGCGCAAACTGCCTGTGATTTGTTTTGTAGGACTGTTCAAAGGCCCGCATAATAACATTTACACGTAGGTACATAACGTCATCTCGCAGCAACGATGAGTTGACATTTATTAAAGAACATCATCATACAGATCATTTGTAAGCCTGAGTGATGTTCAATTAATTTACGAGAATGTCAAAAGAGTCACTGCATGTTGAACGAAATAAGATTAAATTCATTTCGATTAATGTTATGACTTAAAGTAATTTGAGTTTCGTTTCATGGTCGCCTTAATTCACTTCCAACACTATGGAGCGCGGGGCTTGACGAAAATGTCATAATTACCGTGTAGGTATTTAAGCAACCAATCAATTATACGTTAAATGATTGATATGTTAGAGATATGATTGATTTTATATTACCTATATTTTGAATAATTAGCATAAGCATCCTGTAGGGAAATTCACCTCTATTTTCGATGCAAAAATAACATTTTGATGATTAGATACCTTTATTTTGCTTTTGCACCAAGCCCACATTATATTATAGATTAAGAGAAGATCATTACAAACGAAGTCTAATGATATTTTCAATACTAACCAATTAAAGTCAATGAAATTTTGCAGAAACAATCTAGAAACAAATCTCTATGCTTGTATCACCGATTTTCGTTAAAATATACAGTTTCAATGCTAGGATTAATTTAAGATTTGTATAGAAATCTTTGAGGCACTGTAACTTTAAAACTATAAATTTTAACGAAAACCTGACAAGATACAAGCATAGAGATTACTTTCTAGATTGTTTTTGAAAAATTTCACTGACTTTAGTTGTTTAGTATTGAAAATATAACCAGACTTCTTCGCGCGTCAACAGTAATATAGCCTTAAGAAGTCTATGTAAGACAGATTTTACAATTTTTTCTTTCTTTGTGAGCGCACGCAATTTTCTTATACTACTGTCACTTCTCCCAACCATATCATACGTAAAATATAAATTACATTTATCCAATATATCTCTTGGGAGTCACCATACACCAATCCTACATCCCAACACTAGTGAAGGGCCCTACGTGATACGTTCACGGTTGGTTACATTCCGCTTCACGTTGCCAGATGCTACGCCCTATACCCTTAATTGTGCTACGTAATACCTTCCCAAATGTACACCAATTTATGTCGGAACGGAATATATAATTATATATTGTACTGTATCAATGTCATGTAAAACGAGATAGGGAATTATTATTGACATTTGGTTTGTGTAATGTCGAAGTTGAATCGACTCTATCTACTTGTAATAGCTATTGTTGTTAGAATTATCAAATAAACTTTGATTACAATCTAAGATAGATGTATCACTGGCTGACTCATCATGATTTAGTCTTAGATTATTTTATTCTTTCTTCATTGTACTTTATCAGATGATTTTTCAATATCCACTACACAGATTATTCAATAGTTACCTAATGTTACATATGTGAAAGTCTCTCTGTTTGTCTGCTACAATTTTGATGACATTTGGCATAGAGATAGCTTGAACGCTGAGGAAAGACATCTGTAAGCGTAAAAATTCTACGCCGATGATGTCGCGGGAAACGATGAGTACACTTGAATATAATTATATTAAGCCTTTAGATATTAGAAATAAAACATACTATACGACTTGCGACTTTGTACGCGCAGACCACTGACTTGAAATACTCATAACTTTTGGTTGAATGAACGATGCGATGAAATAAAACCTTAATATTACTCCAAGCTAAGCCCTATATATTCTATTGAGGAAATCTTATCCAAATCGGCCGAGCTAGTCTTATTTATTTGTTTATTTATATCAGGTAACAGTACAATATTGTAACAGACCCATAGGATACATACCTTAATCTAAAATACAATATAAAATATAGCTAAATTAAATATTAAATCTATAATCCCAAGGGTTTCTTTGTTTTCGCTACCCTGTAGCGTCAGTTTCGTCGTAAAGTAAACAAACAAACAGACAAACAAACAAAAATCTATGAATGGTCTCAATGCATTCCATTACGTATTTCTACAAACATCTTCAATGTCCATCCACGCCAACTTTACAACATATGTGTAGAAGAAGAAGATATAGATATAATATAATACATAATATAGATAAGACCAAACAACATAAAATCAATTATTTTTTATAACAATTGTTTACTAATATTTGACAGCTTTCTTTAAATAATATCACAAGTTGAGGTTGACGTCGAATCTCTACAGCTATTTTTTAACGGTTCCTTTCAGAGTACCTCAATCTTTAATTAAAATTTCCTTTCGTAAATGTACCTGCCTCTATTTAAAGGTTTGGGTGCTCCAATTCTAATTATAATGCGTAGCTGTTAATTTTGTTACTTATTGTTCGTATAATTACTCTCTGCCACTCGCTACCTCACGTGTTACTCATATATACAATTTGTTAACTAATAAACACAAAACTTGAAAACCCTTTTGTACAGAATTGATAGAAAAATGGTTGATTTGTAATTTTTAAATCAAATTATCTAAACGCAAAAATTTACATATTTCATATCATTATTTGGTCATCATCAGCCTGTATACTTCTCACTGCGGGGCACATGCCCACTCTCAGTGAGGGTGTATGGGCACCAGTCCACCACGCGTGCCCAATGCGGATTGGTGAACTATATAAAACATACTTATCAGAATGACTTCTTCACCGTATGCAGGTTTCTTCACGATGTATTCCTTTACCGTTTGAGATCAGTTGGTATTACGTACATAAGTTAGAAAAAGTAATTGGTACATGGTATGTCGTCCGTGCGGATTCGAACCCAGACCCTCATGATTGAGTGCCCACAACGCGCCACCGAACAGACGCTAGTATCATTGTATAACTTTTTTAATTCTTTAAATACAATCCTCTTTCTATTCTTGTCTGTATAAAAAAGTAAAAAACATATTATGTACTTCATCATCATCAGCCTATAAACGTCCCACTGCCGGCACAGGCCTACCCTCAGGGTGTATGGGCGTTAGTCCACCACGCGTGACCAACGCGTATTGGTAGACTTCACATTCGCATCGGAATTTCTTCTTCAGCGTATGCAGGTTTCCTAACGATGTTTTCCTTCACCGTTTGACATCAGTCGGTATTACGTACATAAGTTAGAAAAAGTAATTGGAACATGGCATGTTGTCAGTGCGGATTCGAACCCGGACCTCCATAATTGTGTGTCCATACCTCTCTGCAACGCAACCGATGCTCGATTAGGTACTTATATTCTTAAAAAAGATACATAATGATCTGTTATTGTTCAGTAATATTTTCGTGAAAATAGAATTGAGATTTTGATTTTTACTTATAATTTATGCGTTGCGTTGTGGGTGTAAGGCCTCGTTCAGGGAGACGCGGGGCGTCGCGCGGCGCGTTGGAAGGCGCGTTGGGCGGCGCGTTGGGCGGCGCGTCGGGCGGCAATAATAAATAGATGACAATTTGACGCGTGCAAAAACGCTTCCCCTAGAACGCTCTTATACATCGCTGTATGTTTGTGTTTCCGGCAGCGCGCTCCGCGGTCCGCGGCGCCTGACGCCCCGCGTCTCCCTGAACGAGGCCTTAGTCTCTATTAATTAATTATATCATTACAGTTTATAACTAATTACTTTGGTTAGTTCTGGTAATAATGCTGTTGTCGGCAAACTACACACAGTTTGTAGTAAATTTACGATTGACTGGTCTTGTGATTCCTCATCGTGTACCTAGTTAATAACATTAACGTGGATGTGATACCACAACGTTCAAGTGAAGACAAATAAAGGGTTGTTCATTAGTTTAATTACATAAGATTTAAGACTAGGATTGAAGTAATTAATTTAATAATTCTCGAAAACAGTCTCTGTAATTTACGTGCTGCGTAATACTTATTTATATTTACCATAGAAATGTGGTTAAGAGATTCTTAATATGTGTTAGAAATCCAAATTAACTTTTATATCATATACACAGGTATTTTTTTACCATCTACTCTTTAATGATATGTACCACAATTAAGAATCTGTATAACTTTACTCAAAACACATCGTAAATAGTAAACTTTATGACATAGAAATAGACTGATCGCTTAACCTGTAAAATATATTTTCGGGTTTTGTGTTATTACTCATATTACTCGCATATATACTCGAGGAGGGAGTATGGACATTAGTCAACCGCACGTGCCCAATGCGACTTGGCGATTGGTCGACTTCACATACACATCAGAATATCTTCATCAGCGTATGCAGTTGTTGTGGTTCTCGCGATGTTTTTATAACGGAGTATACAAACACAAAAGGCGTATTTTGCAGTGCTATTTTTAATTTCACTCTACCGAAATTATCACGAATGCGAATTAAAATTATAATCCTAAAGGACTTTTTTGTTGACTGTCCATGCAATCTAAAATTGAAATCAGAAGTTCCTCAATTTGTATCATTAGCATGACCACTCTGGGTAATGAACTAACAGAGACTTGGGAATAAGGGCACTATTATGAAGTCATAGTATGTCATCAATTATGATACTTACATCTAAAGGGCAGATGAATGGTTTGCATAAAACGTAGCCTAGTAATGGACCGGGTGCCCAGAAGGTTTGAACGCTGTCATAATTATACTACGAAAATTTTGTAACAAAAACCGTATGTCCAGCGCCAGTTATTTTCATGCCATCGTATGGGTCTTGATGCGTAATGACTTTGACCAACAAACTGTCGACTTTCACAAATTCTGACGAATACGAAAACTAAGATTTGGACCATTTTTGTTGGTCAAATTTGCATTTAAATATCATTACGCGTCAAGCTTCATAAGTTGGCATGAAAATCACTGGCGCTGGACATCAGTTATTTGTTTTAAAAATTCGGTGTATGAAATTTATTTGAAAACGCTCCCCTGTGCACGGGGGTCTGAAACTCGGAAGTATCTGAAACATCTCAGATACTTTTACCCCCTAGCCTGTCAGCTATTCAATTAACGCCCTCAATGTGACAGCGTTCAAACCTTCTGGGCACTAGATTGATTCAATAAACCGTCAATGTTGAATGAATTTATATACATATTTATTTTATTAAGCGTAAGTATATGATCACGACTATATTCCTCGATGGGGTAGTCAAATTCAGATTATTAATTAATTAACATGAAAATGCGTTGGAGGCTTTAAAAAAGAGTTAGTAGATCAGTTGAAAGTGTGGATCATATTAGTAACAACTCATCATACAAAAAATATACAAAAGCATCAAAACGTTAAACATACTATCGTTGTCGAAGGTTTACAAGAAGTTTTACATAAACATGTGTCTTTAAATAAAAGAATAGTTCATATAAAGCATAAGACAAATAAGCAAAGTAGATAAAATCGGGTCCGTATTACAATGAGCCCGTAATCTGGGAAAATCGTATGACGCAAAGAAGAACATTTCATGCTAAAAGCTCATGAGGCGCATGAGTCAATATGCAAAACACTTGTGAATCACAAGTCTGCATCACTAGTGACTGAGTCTAAGTGACAAGAGGTCAAAAGAATCGCTACACAAATGTTAATTTACATAGTCGTTGTTACCATTTGAAAAGGCGCATTTTTTTTTGTACAATGCTATGACAAAGTCTTATTGTTAAAATATTCGAAGAAAGATTTTTTAATAATAGGACAGCTAATCTTTCGCGTATTCTTTAGTTCATAACAAAATGAGTCACTTTGTATTTTTGAACCTTTTCAGGCAGGTTTCGATTAGAGAGAGTGATTAATAATCGCACACAAATTGTTACACTTGAAAATCATAAGGAATTTAGTTGATGAAATATTATAACCGTACAGTAGGCGTAGCATGCCACTAGAAAGCGATATAACGAGAAAACCTCCGTATTCGCAAAGTAACAGACAGAGGCACGTCTTGATTTTTGTCAATTCCTCGGGGGTGGCATGCAATGGCCTAGCATATGCCCATGAAATGCTGGTTTACTTTTCTGTGCTTAATGACATTACGTTTTTTATTCAAAATAATATCACACAGATAACTTTTTGACGTAATTTTGTTGACTCTACCACCGTATCTGAAGGTGTTCCGTTTTAGATAAGATGCGACCAGAAACCTACAACTTGTACAACATACATCGTTTAAAAATACACAGTATACAAAATAATAACAAATTACAACATTGAATTATATACTTAATATTGCCAAGAAATTTCTCCTATACTTAAATTATCTGCAAATGAAAAGGCCTAAATTGATGATGATGATAATTCTAAGCCTGAACTACACGACTTATTAGCTTCATGAATCCGCTTACACAGATTAAACTAATGAATCATGTTTCCATGAAATCGGCATATAATCAGAATCACAGTATAAGCTGCTAATCTTTTGTTTTCATTTAATTCTACGAGATGAAAACGTCAACACTTCACGTCGGGTACTGGCAGTAAACAAGGATCGTAAAGCAGCTGTCAACGCCTTCGAGCGCTTAATGAAACGCATAAAAGACGGATTATCAGCTTGATTACAATTTCTTATCTATTTTGAGTACGTTCGATAATGTTTCGTGTCCCCAGTTGAGCATAGACCGCTCCACTTGTCCCCGTGGCGTGGCTGGCATAAGCTTAGATACTGTGTTTTTTTTTTGTCAAAACGAAAGGCAAGTCATCACCAAGAGTGCTACGAGAATTACTGAATTCGTCAGTTCGTACTCTGTTTATACAAACCTTTCATGATGAACGGTTAGTTGCCAACTACTTCCATAAAAGAGAAAAGAAAAAGCAGAAGGAATCTTCACAAAGAAGATTAGCCACATGCGAGCTCATCATCGCTTATTTTATCTCAAATCAACCTATGAAAATGAAAGATCGTTTCGGAAATTCGATAAAATCATTGGAAATGTTTATAAATAAAAGTTGTCCTTTAAAAAGTTATATAAAAGAGGTTGATGAGGCTCAGAAAATTTGCAAGCTGAACTGCCGATGGGCTGGTCATATCAGCCAAGGAATGGACAACTAATGGTGAGTCAGAGTTCTAGAGTGGCGACCACGAACTGATAGGCTCGGGCGCTGGGCCGAAGGCCGGCAAAAGGTAGCGGGGAGCGACTGGATGAGGAGGGCAGAGAATAATGTTTTTTGGCGCGCCTTAAAAGAGGCAGTGGACGATGATAGGCTGATGATGATGTATTTTTAATTCCATTCCTAATTTCATAGTTTATTACAGCTGTCGGAAGAGATCGTTAAACAAGTAGTAAACAATGATAAATTGGCATAAAAGATGACAGAAACAACTCCGCTCAGTGTAATGAACATTAATGCAAATTTACAAACCGTGCTTATAGCGAAAAGAAAACTTTACTAATTTTCACAAACAAATGGACCAAGTTAAGAAAGTAGGTAGGTACGGATTCTGCGCAAAAGAGGAGTTTGGGTTGGGAGATTAATACGAACGTTCTACCTCGAATTTGAAAGAGCGATTATACAATTTTTTTTATTTTATATTTTCGGATAGAATTATGACTTTATGACACTTAAATGGTGATTAACTTTTCGTCCATATTATAAAAACTGCAAAACAATCCGTTTTCCTTAGTCGTCTCATACAATAACCAAGGCATATAAGCAGTAAAATACAGAAAAATGATACAAGAGGTAAAAAATAAGGCTGTATTATCGCTACGAAGCGATTTCTTCCAGAAGAGTAGAGGAAACGGTGAACGAAGAAAGGTAGGTGAATTCCACACATTCTAATGAGGATTTCCTTATTAAAAAGAAATAGTTCTTGCGAGGCGTGCGAAATTCAAAAACAGCAGTCAGGACCAGAAAAATCCTTAAAAATTTGTCTAAACAATAAAAGGGTAGCTTGTTCCCAAAGGGTGCTTGATGAAAATTAATTACCATTCTTCACGGGTCCCTCTCAGGATTATCTACCCATTTAAATAAAGTTATTAGCTTTATACAGGGTGTTTACAAAAGTAAAAAATAAATATTTAAAACTTTTATGGGGGTTGTTTTAGACCATCAAACTGAACAACTTTCATCATGGGACCAACATCGAAATCGCGAAAAAAAAATTCTGCTATCCCATACATTTAGCTCGACTAGATTTGTTGTTTAGTATGGAACATCAGATTTTTTGTTCGCGATTTCCATATTGGTTCCATAGTGAAAGTTGTTCAGTTTGATGGTCTAAATCACCCCCTTAAATGTTTATTTATATTTTTGTAACACTTTGTATACCATCCTAATAGATTTATATGAAAACATTTTACGTGTATTTTCCTAAGAAAATCATAATGTAACCAGTCGTTTCTGTCAGAACATTATTCGTTATTAAATTTTGTTCCTGTCTTTCAAATTAGTCAGATGTTGTTTTATAATATTAAGGGCCTGTTTCACCACTTCTTAGTAAGTTCTTGTTAGCTTATCCGACATATATTTTGACATATCTTTCATACAATATATGTCAAACTATCTGTCGGATAAGCTAACAAGAACTTACTCAGAAGTGGTGAAACTTCTCACCGATCCCCGCTTCCCAACCCGTCGCGTAATCCCAGCAACGCCCATTGCCGAGGTCCGTACCCCCCTGGGGTGCCCCTTGGGCAGGTTGCTTAAATCACCGGTTCGGTGACCTACCAGGGCGCTTCGCCGTCACTGGTAAGGCCACCCCCGAAAGCCCGCTGTAAAAAGCAGTAAATGCTCCCTGAGCAAACTGTATATGTCATTCAAAAAAAAAAAAAAAAAAAAAAAAGTGGTGAAACAGGCCCTAAATAATGAAAAATGCCTTTTAACAATACCTACATGTTTAATAATGACCTTATCTGTACCAATTTTTGTTTTATTGTCATGTCATTATTATTTTCTCGAATAGATTATGTACAGTCATATTATTGTATACATTTGTACATGTATCTTTATGACTCCAACAATGGAAAAACAAATAGTATAAGAGATAAACGTACTTTTTGTTATCATCAGGTGCAAGGCTGATTCAGTATTCATAAAGTGTAGAGTATCTCTGTGATGGGGATGGACCAGGTCTACCCGCATAACTCCAGTCGGTTTAGGAGTAACAGCCTTTTTAGATTATAGAAATTTTGGTACTAAATAGTATTCAGTTCATTTTGATCATTGTTTTATGGTCCTAAGAGCATCCCGTATATTGCCATATATTAGTGGGCAACGCCTCCCGCAGGAAATACTTAAATATTTACACTTCGTATCTTTTCAAACCATCTATAACTGCGCAAATTCCCATTTCCCGACTTTCCTGTGTAAATAGAAATAGCGCTGCGTTGGAAACTTGTCTCCGACCTTTCCTTCGTACCTACTTATACATAAAATGATGTATTACAGTATAGTTTGAACGGAAATAAGGAACTCCAGTGGAGTTACCCACTAACTTTGAAAAACCCCGCTTGAAGTTATGGGAAGTGTGGAAGAAATCATTTTACCTAACTGGATTACTTCGATGGCCCATTAGTTTCATTCATTGTTTCTCAACCTGGAAGTCGGTGTCGCGTGGCAAGTGCATTTGCGGACGATTGTTTAGGTATATCATGCGATTTTTGGCTGTCCAAATGGCCGCGCTATTTTGTATTAGTTATAAAAAATATGTTTGGTTATAATACAATCCTTGAGATTACGATACTCCCAAAACCCACTCTATCCAAAGAAAAGCAGGCTGCAGTAAATGCAGGCAAAGCTGAGAAGAGGGCAATCCACACATGATACCACAGAGTACTATTTATTTCTATAATGTAACATAGCATAAGCTCACACGGGGAATATCCCCGAGGGTGTCAGATATATTTTGAAACTCTACTACTATAATGTATGTTTTCTTTATCGTGAAAATCTAGAACTTTCTTTGGTACTAGATAATCTTTTTGAAAACGTCCTGGATACCTATACAACGTGTTAATAAATAAGCGCAAAACCTCATACACCCCAACTGATTTATAAATAGATAATTAGATTAAAACAATAATTTCATTATTTTGAGAGTTAAAATTTAAAGTTATTCGCATTTTAAGTTTTGAGGCAAAAATGATTTGTTATTATTTCAGCAATGAATGAAAGCGCTAACGTGCTCATGGATACATTTTAAGAATCCTGTTTTGGTAGTAAGTAGGATGAGAGTGCCCGAGCGGTGGATTGAGATCGAGTTCAGTAAATTTTAAATTTTACAAACAAATTATTTAATATTTTGAAAAAAATTACCTATGTTGAAAACATGATAATTCGATTCTGCTCTCGATTCTAAACAAACTACTTTCTAGTTTTGCGTTAATTCATTAACACGTTGTATATTTGACTGGAAGCAGAATTGTAATGGGTACAGGAATCTCTAGCACCTTTTATTTTCATTATAGGCTAGGATATAAAGAGGAAAGTAACACCTAATTCGAGAAATAAACTTTTTTTTTAATGAACAAGAAATCGTATCAGTATCATAGACTTATATATTACTAGTGTGATCAGTATTCAATTAAATGAACGAGCGGGGAAACCCACAAAAAGTGTTTAGCCATACAATTTTACGTGTGCATAGAGCAAACAACAAAATCCAGTAAACCAGTACCATCGGTTTTGCATAAAAAAACGTAAAACTCTGCCGTTTCTGCCCTCGTTTTTAGGGTTTCGTAGCCAAATAACAAAAAAAAGGCACTCTTAACCTGCGACCGTACCAACACTGGATGTTAGTTTTGATTAATACACATGGCCATTCCTAATATGCTGACGGTTTTTTAAGAGGATGATCAGACCATCATACTGAAAAGCTGTCTCTATGGGACCAATGTCGTAATCGCGAATAAAATACCAGCTGCTCCATACAAAACTGAGATCCTACTCGAACCAAATGTATGGGACAGCTGATATTTTATTCGCGATTTCGATGTTGTTCCCATTTAGAAACTTTTTTTGAATGATGGTCTGACCGTCCCCTTAAAAAACCGTCAGCATATTAAGTTGGACACTGGATGAAGTCGCGTGGTAATAACGTCCATACACCGTCCTTTATAATACTCGTAAGCCTGGTGCACTGCAGTAGGGCGTATATTGGCTGGTGACGATAATGATGATGATAAGCATATAGAAAATTAGTGCCTAGCATGCATGCATGCATGCATAGCATATGCTCACAATAATATTCAACGAGGGGTCGACCCCTAGGTCAGTTTTAAATGAAATAGCAGATTTTTAAAGTTTTTTTTCGATGTTGGCTCCATAACGATAGTAGTTTAGTTTGATGGTCTAAACCAGTTTTTTGTTACACCCTGCATAGAATAGCAGAAAAATTATAAGTATTAGACTTTCCAGTATAGAAAAAAATTACCAAACGTTTTCAGATTCGTAGCACGCACCGTTCCGGCTTGTACATCAAGAGGAGACTCAAAGAGTCTTCCTAGAGCAAATACACGGCCCTAAGTTACAATTCTATTCAATGCAATGCTAGTTACAATGCTAACCGGTTCTGTACTTATTCAACTAGAGAGCAAACTTTTATATTTAAACTTTGTCGTATGTAACTGTGCCCTTGAAAAACGGAGCTATCTTAGCTTAACTTTTTACATGGTTTAATGCAAACATCTGTCTCATTTATATGACTGAAAATAAAAAACAAATAAAATTAACCGTAGATAGTTTAGGAAATTATAGGTAGTTCTATTTACTCTCCAGTTTTTTGAATAACTTTTTCTAATAACGTTTACTCTTACCAAACTAAAAGCCTGGCACGTATTTGGGTATCTATTCTTAGCATCGTATCATCATAATAGTAGCCAAGGGACGTCTACTACAGAGGCCTCTGTAAATGATTTCCACAACAATCTAGTTAGAGCATACATCGGTTCCCTAAGAGCGACTATTCCAAGATTATATCTTGTTAAGATCCATCTAGCCCGGGCCATATCTGAAAGAGCCTTCCTGTTTACAGTCATCAGTCGAGAACCATTGTTCTCTATCGAACATCAGCTCTACAAGTTTATAACGCATAGTATACTTAGACTCGACATAAAGAGAATTCGATGCTATGGATACAAATAGATTCGTAATAATGCCAGACCTGGTAGTGTTGATCGTAGGTTCAAAACAGCTGATCTCGACTGAAATTTTTATGGTACAGTGAGAATCATTACACAACTGATTGGACATAGGCCTCCATAACCACAATAAATATCATCATTTCAGCCGATAGACGACATCTGCCGGACTTAGGCCTCCCCAAGTGCCACAACAACCGGCCCTGCACTGCCCTCATCGAATGGATTCCCGCCATCTTCATCTTATTAATAGATTAAGAAGAATGGAAAACTGCCGTTTTTTTTTTGGCCTCCGTCTAAGAGGGATCGTGCATAATTGAAACATAGCAATACGTGTAGAATAAACAAAACTAACAATAAAGTTAAACGGTTGTAAGCCGTAGAAGTTGGAGGAAAGGTATTTCTCCTTATGATACCTTTTGAAATAAGTGTGTGAACCAAAGTCAAAGTCAATATAATTTATTCAATATAGGAGCTTGCAGCACACTTATCAAACGTCAAATCTTTTTAAAGCTACCATCGCGTCGGAACGTGTTGTCGCTGTAGAGAAGATGCGGCCAGAAACTCTACAACATAACACGACTTAATAACTATTACATTATAAATTCTTAAGCTAAAGTTATGTATACAATAATACATAGTCTATTTAATAAAATAATTGATACTATATATAACCTCATAATCTTTCTCGTTACATAATCCACTCAATCACACTGCACTGTATACGCTATTATAATAAGATACCAGAGAATATTCTAAACTTGACAGACAAAAAGTTTAAGTCCCATGTTAAACAAGTCCTCTGTAAAAAAGGTTACTATAAACTCGATGATTATTTGAATGACCAAAATGTCTAGTCTTGACAATGTTACACTTTCTAATTAAATATTGGATTTATGTAATTCTACTTTATTTTTTTTTGTTTTGTTTAAAAGAAGTGTGTTGTAGAGTTTCTGGCCGAATCTTCTCAACAACGGAACACCTTCCGACGCGGTGGTAGATTCAAAAACATGACGTTAGAAAGTTATCTATGTGATTTTATTATGAATAAACAATTTTAACGTTTGAATCTTATAACCGTATAATATTATGATAACTGAAGAAAACGAAATCACACACACTATCAGTTCAACCAAGCCAAAGACGTTCTGTAACGACCAAAAAATACTTCAATGAAAATAGCTGTCATGGTTGCGTATTACTACGTTTTTTTTAATATGCTTGTGTTAGTAGACTGTGTGATAATTTGTAATTCGCAGTACGTGACGGAATTTCCATTTTCAGTTACTTAACTGGGTTTTATTGTGGCGCTTATAAGCTGTCATTCGCAGCTTTCGGTATCATAAATATTTCTAGCACCATTTCTGCTTTTACAAACTTTTAACTAAGTGTTTCAAAATTAATTGCTTATAACACGTTTTCTTAACACTAGACATATTTTAGAAGTGGGCGAGGCTGTTTTGTAGTTCACTTTAGTATTTTTGTTGTTGTTGAAATATGGTATAATCAATATATTAAACAGAGTGCTTCAGACCATCAAACTGAAAAACTTTCACTATGAGACGAACATAGAAATCGCGAGAAAAAAATTTGCTGTTCCATATATTTGGGTCGAGTAGCCATTGACATTTTCTATAGAACAGCAGATTTTCTTTCACGATTCATATTTGGTCCGATGGTAAAAGTTACTCAGTTTGATGGTCTGTATCACGTCACCCTATAACATTATTTACACCCTGTATAATATCCGTATGGTTCCCAGGCTTAGAAATTAGATAGAATGAGTGATCCCCAAAAGAAATATAGTCTGGAGTTTACGTATGTGACATTATCTACATTATTTATTTTGTATTTCGAAGTTTTTTTTTTTTAACGTTCGGAAAAAAGCTATTTTCCAATCGTTGTTAAAATTGACGGTAGGACAGCAAAAGGTGTGCACAGTGCACAAATCATCAACCGGCAAATCGTTTGTCATACTTTTTCAATCCAGACCGCCGCCATCGCCAGTTTGAACAGCATAAAAATGTACCGCCTAGACTGTGCACTTTTAAAATCGATACAAACTTTTATAAAGATTTATTTTCCACTTGATTTATTTGTTCATTCTAGTGCAGGTGTAGTTTTTAGGGTTCCGTAGTCAAACAAAGAATCCTTATACTTCCTCCATTCCGTCTGTCTGTATGCCCCGCATCAATTAGTCGCTCATTATTGACCCATTGAATTTAAATTTAGTTTAGTTCAGAGGAAACCATTTCTTTTCGACCCCCTTTTCATTGTATGGGAGGATGCAACGAAAAGGGGGTTGGTTTTTTTTTTATGTCGATTAAAGTGTCGTTGGATAGCTCTTGTACACCCATACAAACTAAGTCGTTACAATGTTTGTATCTACCACGCTATTGATTTTTTCTGAAGATTCCTTAATATCTGCGCTATGTCTGGATACGCTTTTCATAAAATAACTCCGGAACCCTATCATAGGCGAGTCCGACACGCTCTTGGCCGGTTGTAGTTTGCTGCAGTAGTAGAATAAAATATTGAAGCCAGGTGTTTTGATTCTGTAGAGGACTGATATCCAAGCATTCCACCTCATTGATATTCGTTGGGAACGTTATACGTTCTGTAGAATTGGTCTGGGAAGTTTGTCTGGTTGACTGGCCACATAGTCCCAAGTTTGCAACATGAATGTGCACTCAAATGGGTAACTTGAGCCGACTGAGCCGACCATTCGAAGCCGCATTAGAATCCTAGTTCATTTTACATAACTCGTGAATCATATACCAGTATCATACTTATAACACGCTTAGGTGTCACAGTAAAGCTAATAGTTCAAGAGAGCTATTTATGTACACAACGTGTTAATTAATTAACGCAAAATTTGAAAATAGTTTGTTTAGAATCGAGAGCAGAATCGAATTATAAAGTTTTCAACAAAGGATACATTTTTCAAAATATTAAATAATTTTTTCGTATAAGTAATTTAAAATTTTCTGAACTCGATGCCAACCCACCGCACTGGCACACTCACCCTACTTACTACCAAAACAAGATTCTTAAAATATATTCATGAGCGCTTTCATTCACTGCTGAAATAATAACAAATAATTTTTGCATGACAATTTAAATGCGATTAACTTTCAATTTTAATTAATAAAATAATGAAATTATTGTTTCAATGTAATTATTTCGTTATAAATCAGTTGGATTGTATAAGGTTTTGCGCTTATTTATTAATACGTTGTATAAGCATAGGTTTTTCAGAAAAGGCTCTTAACGATTTGTATAAAATTGTGTAGGTATTTTAGTGTTTTACTTTCTAAGTTAGTCTAGGTAGGTTTCATTGCGGGAAAAATCCGTTTTGGCATTGATATGACAGCCAGGTAGCATGAATATTTCAGCCTACTGCTATCTCAATATAGATGACGTTGGAAACTAAATTACTCGTATCATTGTCTCATAATAATATTAGAAGAAAACTTTTTATGTTTTGATTGAAAATGGTTTTTCTCATACTTGTAAAACGCCGGTCGAGGAACGCCCAGGCAGGTACTGACTGTTACAAAGGATTGAATGTAGAATCTTAAGAGGTATCCCCAACCGAACGACCTTGACCCTTTCAGAGCCCCCTCACCTCTACTAAACTACATAATTTATTATGTCACTGTGGTGCCTTCTAATCCAAGGAAATCAAATTCGAAAATCACAAGAATTCGCACCAAATTTAGAATTTATCTAATGAACTCATTAAATACAGGTCTTAAAAAATTTACTTCATTGCATTTTTAGATCTTAATATCGTCTACACAATGGTGCGTGTCGCAAATAAAAGTTACTGCAACTTATAAAGTAGATGCACATAAGAGGATATGTGAAAAAATAGGATTCTTCAAAGCATCAGATATCATGAAGTACTAACAGTAGGAGTATGATTTGCGGATATGTGTAAATTGAACATGTAATTGAAGTTTTGATTCGTGCCAAAACACGATTTAGAGACATTTTCTCGATAGAAAAATAAGCCAAAGTAGCCTCGGTTGTTATCGATAAACGCTTGGAACTGCTAAACGGTGAATAATAGAAACACAAGACTTGATTTTAAAAAAAGAGATTGATATTTTATAAAGTTTGATTAGAGCAGAAACGAACTTACATAAATAGTACAATCACAATTAAATAAAGTTTGTTTTACGCTTGCGTCGTTTCAGGCGCGCGCGCCGCTCCATCTCTTTCTCTCGCATCAGGCAGTAATATAAGCTATCACACGCCCATTTCGCTTCAATTATTTTTCGACATAGGCACTTAATACAGATTTTTTTCCAATATTTAGGCTTTCCTTTGAACACAGGTTTCATATCATACAGGTTTATTTTATAGAAAAATAAGAAATATACTTCATAGTAAATAAAGCCAAGCCCTGTAGCCGGCCCTGTGTTTTCCTATGGGGAGCGTAGGCGATTTTATGATTTGTGAATGATACATTTTCAAAGGTTTTTTCAAGGTTATTACAAATTAGCTACGACTACCATCTATAAAGGTACCTTTTAATTCATATTTTATAATTGTAGCCAAGTAAATTCTTAGCCTCATAGGTACTTAAATAAGGTTTCGTATCTTTTTATACCTGTGGTTCAATTACGATATTTATAATAAAAAATTTATTACACGAAATATTCATTATTTACCCATAAAACAAAAAGATGTTGCCGAGTAAAATTAATATTTTATTTCATTACAATATTTTGAAACCGATTGGATGATTTGAATGCTACGACGACACCATGATTCAACAACACAGAGTTCCTTCCTTAGCATAGATTTTTCATTTGTATTGAAAACCCGATGCGGTCATACGATGAATCAGAGAAAATATCATTTTAATTGTGCAGGAGAAGAAAAACCATTTCACAAGTATGACACGCCTCACAGTTTTTCTAGTACCTATCTATATCACAGGAATATATTGAAATCCGGAAAATCATAATCTTCCTAGTAACATTATAATTGGGAGTAACGTTACTAGTTTTCCCGCGAGCGGTTGTCTTTCGAATGGTGTTAGCGCGATTCGCGTTTCTCCTTGCCACGAGGCTCCGTAATCTCTTCTCAGCCGTGTTTTTGAGCAAAAACAATCCTTTAGATTGGGATAGATACTCCCACAAACTATGTGACACTGGCGTAGATGCAGTCCTAACGCACAAGCACAAGCAAGAAAAAGAAAAACATTATAATGCTCCGGATTATTGTCAATCGACCCCAGTTCTTATAGAGAGAGACCACTATGGCACAGTATAAGTAAGAGTATCTGGAACCAATATCTTTGGTTTAACTTTAGATACCTACATTTTAACAGAGCCACTTCAAAGATCACTTTTAGAATTTGTGTGGCCTTGAGAAACATAGTCAACGTAGCTAAGTATGGCTAGAATTAACATAAAAACTGAACACTCAGTAAGAACGGTAAATAATTAAACTTTGTTTGTAACATAAAGTTTTCTTTTTGTTTCAGCAAGCACTAATTTAGTGGGGAAGTTCACGCAGAGCGTTCGTCGCATCGTCCAAGACGTTAAAGATGAAGGCACTTCCAGTAAGCATAAATATTTTTTTAATTAGGTAGCCTTTTCTGTCCCTACGGTCTCTTCTCCTCATTTACAAGCTGACAAAAGTTTTCAAAGTATTCAGGAAGATAATTATCTAACTTCCTCATCTCTGGTTTTTTCGCCTATAACGTACACCATATTAATGTCGTGTATCTTGGAGAATTATTATAGAGAGGGTGTAAACTTAAGAGAAGTTTATTCGGAATGCGTATATGCGCGCTGCATACAAACGAAAACTAGTGATATTTTCAATACTAACAAATAAAAGTCAATGAAATTTTGCAGAAACCATCTAAAAATAAATCTCTATGCTTGTATCTTGCCCAATTTTCGTTAAAATATACAGTTTCAATGCTAGGATTTGAAATCTGACAAGATACAAGCATAGAGATTACTTTCTAGATCGTTTCTGAAAAATTTCACTTACTTTAATTGGTAAGTATTGAATAATATAACCAGACTTCGTTTGTATGGAGCGCGCCAACAGTAATATACCCTTAAATCAATCAGCCCTTCTATTATTTAACTAAACAATTTAAATTATAAGACCAATGAAAAGTCGCAAAAAAGAAATGAGTAGTTCATTGAAAACGTCAATGGTGATGTATGAAATGGCAGATTTTTTCTCGCGAGTTCGAACATTGCCCCATATTGTGAAAGTTGTTCAGTTTGATGGTCTGAAGCACCCCATTAAGTTTGTAACGCATTGAAGTTTACACCCTGTATTAACGTACCAATAGACTTATGTATACACGGCGACACATCAAGTAACGCAAAACCAAAACAAGCTGGCCGCGCGTAGGTAGAGTAATGTATAACACCGCGCGGCCAGCTTATGTTTGTTTTGAATAGCTTTATGTGTCGCCGTGTGTGCTGTATCGATTCTGTTATTTTATTATTTTGTGTTCATTCTCGGTTATACAGGACGGTTCAGACCGTGTCAAAGTTGACACTGGATCGAACTTTCTTTTTTTTTTTTTGACTGACATATACTGTTTGCTCAGGGAGCATTTTTACTGCGGGCTTTTGGGGGTGGCCATACCAGTGACGGCGAAGCGCCCTGGTAGGTCACCGACTGTATAAGCGATTCAGTCATCAATTTTCTCTGGTTTTCATCATATCCAGTAACTTACGCTTTCATAACATCAAATGTAATCAGGGCAGTCGTGTAAAACAATTGTTATTCGGAATGCGAACTTGTGACCCGACCCGAATGGTCATTAATTTGTGCTGACAGGCCTACGTGATTCATTAAAAACCGACCTCTGAGGTTTGAGTTCCTACAAGAGTAAGGCTGGCTTTGTTTTCAATAAAACGGGAGAAAATATCGAGAGGAGAAATAAAATACAGATTTGACTCAGTTTAAAGGTCAATATCATACATACAGTATCCAACTTAATATGCCGACAGTTTTTTAAGAGGATGATCAAAGCATTAAACTGAACTTTCTCTGTGGTACCAACATCGAAATCACGAAAAAAAAAACAGGTGTCCCATACATTTGGCTTGAGTAGGTTTGCAGTTTCGTATGGAACAGTTGATTTTTTTTTCGCGATATCGATGTTGGTGCCATGGAGAAAGTTGTTCAGTTTGACGATCTGATCATCCTCTTAAAAAGTTTCAGTATATTAAGAAGGACCCTATATAATCATAAACTCAAGACCGTAATCCCTTTCGGGGTGGTCAGGAACATTGATACAACTCAACTACCAACTCAGTTAATATCAATATATCAATATCAATGTCTTCATAAAATGGACGTAATACAGGGTGTGAAATTAAATGCGTTAAATATTTAAAGGGCTGCTTCAGACCATCAACATCGAAATCGCGAAAAAAAATCAGGTGTTCCATACAAAACTGCAAACCTACTTTAGCCAAATGAATGGGACAGGAGATTTATTTTTTCCCGATTTGGATGTTGGTCACATAGAGAAAGTTGCTCATTTTCATGGTCTAATCATCCCCTACAAAAAGTTTCAGCATATTAAGAAGGACCTTGAACTTACATACTCGTACATATCCAATTATTTTAGTGTCACTAATCCTAATCCCCCACTGGCTTTTTGGTGAAGTTCTATTAAATATCGTGAGGAAACCTGCATGCTTCAATTTCGAGGCATTACTGTCCATTACAAGTGTCGATGGGCTCACTCCCCGTCACACTAGACAGTTTCGGTAAGTACTACTAGTGAAACGTGGATATTCTGAGGTTCAGAATATCTCTGACTACCCCCTAAAGGAATATAGTCGTGAGCATATGACTATGACTAATCCTATACTAATCCAACTATTGATTACTGAACAACATTTCACTAACTAAGCTTACACGCACAATCAACTAATTCATAATTAATTCGATACATTGAACAGCCAATCCAGTTATTTATTAGTCCGAGGAGAGAATTCATTGACAGCAATTTATGTAGATACCCACAAAATGAATAACTAATGCTTGAACAATATTTTAAACAGAACATTGTCTCTTGTTTTGTCTGTCTTGTTTCGGTACTACTAGTGAAACGTGGATGTTCTGAGGTTGCAGAATATCTCTGACTACCTCGGGGAATTAGTCGTGAGTATGTGCTTGTGCTTATGTATTGTCTAAATTTATTTTTAAATTAAACTAGGATCGATGCGGGAAATGGGTACGATGGTACCTAATATACAGGGTCCTTCTTAATATGCGGACTGTTTTTTAAGGGGATGATCAGACCATCAATCTGAACAACTTTCACTAGGGGCCCAATATGAAATAGCGAAAAAAATCTGCTGTTTCAAACATTTTGGTCGACCAGCTTTTGACATTTTCTATGAAACAGCCTGATTTTTTTCGCGATTTCAGTATTGGTCCCGTAGTTGATCAGATTGAAGGTCTAATTGTAACGCTTTTGGTACATAATAAATAATAATCCAATTTCGTTCACATATAGATTCGTTAGGTAATATACATTAATTAACAACTTACATATTATTTATATTGCATAGAAACAGACAGCATTGATGTGATTCGAGACCTACAAAATTTACCTACACCAGTCTGTCAGAGACTATTTCAGAGTCCTGGTATGTTTTGCTAACGGACTGTATAAATACGAGAGGTTCAGAGACGTCCACTATTGCTAACATATCCAAGCTTCCTCTGACTGACTCATAATAATGCTCCCGCGTACACCGTTACACTTAAATATTATGCTATTTGCGGATATTATCTTCGAAATGCCAGCAAAGGCGACACAAAATTAAATCCTTTCATTGTCTACAAATAAATGTTTCTAAAAATTACAAATTATAGGAGTTGTTTCCATCTGGGCCAACACTTTGTACGGTATCTAGAAAACTCGAGTAAAATACGAACATCACTTTAAAAATACTAGTAAAATTTTATTTGGCGATACAAAACGGTACAAAAGTAATACAAAAAACATTACAGCGGTTGTCAAAATGCATGATTATTAAACAGTGACAATAAATTTTCATCCATTCATTCATCATTCATATGCTCACGACTATATTCTCCGAGGGGGTAGTCAGAGATATTCTTAAACCTCAGAACATCCACGTTTCACCAGTAGTACCGAAACTCTGTCCAGTGTGACGGGGGGTGAGCCCGTCGCCACATAATGGACAGTGCGTACAATACATGCCTCGAAATTTAAGCATGCAGGTTTTCTCACGATGTTTTCCTTCACCGAAAAGCCACGTGGTGTTACAAATCGTACATAAATTCCGAAAAACTCATTGGTACGAGTCGGTCTGGACGGGGATCGAACCATCGCCTCCTGCACGGCAGGCAAGGTTACTCGCCACTGGACCACCACGGCTTTTTACAATAAATTGTGTACCTGTAAATGGCCTGAAAAATGTATAGGTGAAATATTGATTACATTGTCTTTCATTCACAAAGTCTTGGCCTAAGCTCCATACATTTTTGAAAAATCACTTTTCTTATCAGGCGGGCAGACCAAAGAAGAGGTGATAGAAACAAACGAGCGTCTACGGGGAGTCCGAGTGCGGTTGGACGAGAACTATGACACTGCGAAGAAAGCTCTCGTAACTCTTATGCAGAGGTACAGCGAGTCCAAGGAGCAGAGGAATGTGTTCACTAGGTACCCTATGCTGAAGGCCATGATTAAGGTAAGATTTTACTTACGCGGTCATTATTTACGTTCAGATGTTGTGAAAATTTACGCTCGCGAAAGGTCAATCAATCGTGCGGGGCGCGTGGGGTGAAGAGGTCACCGCTCAGAGTGTCATTTTACCTCATTATTTTACTATAAGAAGATAATCACGTACGACAACCAACTCATACATAATCCATCAAAACAAGTTTCTTATCGCTCAACCTCGTCTTGATCTAGGTACATAGAGTGTAGTACATACATAGAGCAAGAAGAAGTTGAGGCAAACAAAAAAAACCTAGGTATTCAGATGGTTCAAAACCCGACCACCAGTCGCTATACAATATCAATATGACAACGACGAGCTCACGTACCCGCTATGTAGATACGAGGATATTTCTAAGAAGATCGGCTATCTTAGCCACATGAGAGCTCAACAATGCCGACAACGGAGTTGAAGCAGTCGCAGGCCGAAATCGGTCAGGAGCTCATATACATATCTCGCATACAGTGAGTTTGCGGCCCTACTTTTCGATTTTTTGTTGTTGTTTGAGAGTTATGTACTCAGGCGTTCAGTTATTAAAACGCGCCTAACTGAATATTGCCTAGTATACTATAATTGATGTAGACATGGTGTACTCCAGAAGGAATTACATTTTTAAAGTTGCGTTTAAAATCTGATTTAGGTGTCAATCTCTACAGTTTTCGACGCCCAAGTTTACTAGCTTACAGATTACATAGGCAGAGAGACGAAAAAAACTATTGAGCTTTATACCAGGGATTATTATTTATATGTTATTTAATGTTGGTCTGACAGTAACATTTGTTCAGCTTTATCATCCGAACCACGTCTGAAAATTTGTTCAGTGATCCAAAAATTTCCCTACTATATTTGAATCAGCTGATTTACTTTAAAATTTAACTTTCATTAAATCTGACCGCAAACATGGTTCTGAATTTATTTTTGGTCAGCAGGAAATTCGTTGTTATCTCATCATTGTAATACAGTAGACACAACGGTTAAGCCTTTCCACCGCAAGCTTCCATGAATATCAAAGTAACGGTAACAAAGCCAGGCAGAGCAGTCTGGTACTGTATCTCTTAGTTAAATTAGTCTATCTTCCTTGCAACTGCGCTGTTTAATTGTGTTAGGAAATTATCACGTCTATGTTGCTTTAAAGGTTTAAGCCAGTAGACAATAATCTTTGACTATTTATGTAGACTGGTTACGCGTGTAATTCTACTAACAAACATTTCTGCTACTTTTTGCGGGGGGCGAGGTAACATGAAATCCGCAACTTTGGATTTTATTCCCCATAACTTTAGATTCTAATTTTGAATGTTAAAAATCATGAAAAGTAGTCTTGTATGAACCCCAAACGTTCTAAGTTCGAAGTTATTATTTCGCAATTATAGGCTGTCTCGTTTAGTGATAAGTTGTAAAATTGAATGTAAATGCTCAAGATCAATTGTGCTTATACCGTGGCAGAGGGGAAATGCTACCGCAAGGCTAGTCCTTATAATAATTAGTCAAAGACAATAATACATTGGATCAGATATTCGTTTTCTTTACAATTGATAGTTATTGGAAAATATCGCAGAGTTCTTGCAAATACCAACTAACTGACGATTTACAGGAAAATTGCTATTACTAATATTACCTCCATCTGTCAGAAATGAGTAACCTAATGTTTAATAACTGACCTAGTGTGTCTACCAAGAGTTCGCATTGTAGTAAACTAAAGTAGTTACGGTGCGCATTTTGTATTTCAACTATCAAAATCTGTTTTCAAAGTAATCACTAGAAGCGCTGGCGCTGTACGAAATTCAATACGAAAATGGGAGTCAATCTACTGTATTATACTACAGTGTCATGTAAACTCATGGAGGCCTATTGACACCCATTTTCCACCCGACTTCGGTGAAGCAAAAAGGAGGGTTAAGACTTTGACCGGTATGTATTTATGTATGTTCATCTGTTCCCTTATAACTTCTAAACTAGGTACTTATTTATCTACTATATCAGCCTGAAGGAAGTCTTGGACAATAGCTGTAATACTGTATTTTATACACAGCTCATCAATTTTCGCACTCTGGACTTTGACTGCTCCTATCTCGTGTGTTATGAGAGCTGAAATTGTACAACAATAGGTAAAAAAAGATCAGCCAATCCAATTACCCCTATCTGTCTGTGCCAATATGTTTTAGTTACCCACGATTCTTTGTTCCTCAAACCTGTTCGTTTCAGCGGTTATTCGAAAAAGTCAGTATATAGGTCAGAGGTACCAAACTATTGGTAAAAAGAAATACTGTTCCGCGCAGTAGATTTTCACCACATTTTAATTTATTAGATAGCATAGCATAGCATATGCTCACGACTATATTCCCCAAGGGGGTAGTCAGAGATATTATGAAACCTCAGAACATCCACGCTACGTTTATTAGATACGTATACTATATTGAAACATGAAACATTGAAATAAAACAGAGTTAACAAAAGGCGAGATTCTCTCTCTAAAGAGTTTTTTTATCAGTATTATGTTACAAGAGGCAAGCATAGTGTGCTTCACACATAACTAAAACATTTGCAGATTATTAAACTACCTTAAAATCTTGCAGTCCTACAAAAGGTTGGCTATCCCTGATATAGATAACTACATGTAATACAGCTAAACTACCAGCCTGTTTACACAACTAACTTCCAATCTGTACAACTAATTTCTGTACCAAAAGTTCTTTGTCGCTCTTGGACAGATTCAGACCTCTTGTACCAACTCAATATTTTATGTATCTAGGGGTATTGGACGGTGAAATTCATAGTCTTGTATCTTATATACAATGTGTTAACAAATAAACGCATAACCTAAAAACTTTCAGTACAGAATCAATAACAGAACCATAAGTTTGATGTGTAGATGGATTCCCAACGACTTCAATTCCACACTTCGAATGTACCTATTTATTTTTGTTTATTTTGTTAGCTAGGCTACGCCCCACAGTGGTCTAAAATAACTAATTCCGGGACATAGGGGTATCTGAAACGGATGTTTAAATCTAGCTAATCTGATTTATGCAATATGTAGATCTTTACTGTAGTAATACAAGAAAAGATATAAAAAATCTATCTTATCGAGAACATGAAAAAAATTTATAAAAAACGGTTTTTACTTTATTTCAAGAAATTCTTCAAATGCCACGTAAAATATGGTTTCGAAAGGTAATTGGATGGAAATACATCGGATACAAAGTTTCGTAATTTGTCGCGTTTCTTTCACGCTTTTCACTACACATTTTTCGGTCCTAACAAGGTATTTTCTTTCTAAGTAAACTCAACCTGAACAACTCTGAAACTTTTACTTAATCTAACTAGTTTTCACGGACAGCCTATAATTGGGTAAAAACATCCAGAGTTAGCAATCTCGCGAGGTATGTACGTGCTCAGCGAATTTCGTCCTTATTACAAGCTTGTCACGTACGCTTCTGAGTTAGCTAGGACCGCTTAATTTTGGGGTTCCCATTATATTTTGTGTGTCTCGAATGTTTAGCAACGAAAACAATTTACTTGTGTAAATATTATAAAAAGGTTTTTGTTACGTTTGCAAATCCTGCCAGAATTTTTTTCGGTATTAATTTAAACATATAGGTACCAATCTTTTTTTCTGGAGATGAAAAAGATTTTTTTTTTTGCATCTACCCATGTCCACGTAATCTGGAAAAGAAACTGAAGTGCGATTGTGTATGTTTTCGATTTTATCGTTTACAAGATCGGTAACGTATTATTACTGTACTAGGCAATTTCAAAGTAATATTTTGTTGTTTTGATCATCACATCATACTCAAATTATTCATTGTCTGAAATTAATTAACTAAATATTAAGAAGCAGAATCACTAAGAACTCCCAAAAAACGCCATGTCGATTTAAAACCGATTGAATCGGGTAGTTACACAATAATACCCCTGATCACACCTAGCTTATTGGATTGGAGGCGACCCAAAATCATTTCATCGAATGTTTTATCGGACATAAAATTACGGATCAGGTCAGTGACGTTTACCTTTATATGCCTTTAATACAGCAATGCTTTGATGACACATACAATAATATTTTTGAAGTATTGACACAGAATATGTACCGGCCGCCCCGCGAACTTGTATGAAGCTATTTTTCAGGTAGGATATAAATTCGGTGGTATCGATATGAAATAGGTAGGTAGGCAATAAAATCATAGTTTCATATTGTCACGTATACTATTTCCGGGCCCTACACAAGCCGTGAACTAGTCTTGAACGCTCTAGAACGTAGCGATATTGCCGACGACGCGACGTTGAATTTAATATTTACGTGAACTCGAAGACGACATCGACAGGGCGTTAGTGTAGACAGTTGAATTGCTTTAAAGGCTTATCGTACTCATGATACAGAAACAGCTTCCCCAAGGAAACTAAGGGATATTTGCAAAAAAATATGCAAGTTTTATACAAACGTTCGATCAGTTGATTGCATTTAGTATGGCAAGTCCAAATAGTTTTTTGCTAATTTTCTATAGTTACGTTCCTTAGGGAAAGTAGTTCAGTATCTTGAGTACAATCAGTTAATCACCCTGTATGACCCTATATAACGCAAGCCATGTATAACCTTGTATAACGCAAGCCATGTATAATCCGGAATTCCGAATCAGGATTTTGATTTTGTATACGATTTGTTACCAAACGGAATTGTGGAGGGGGAAAATCCATACGGAATCGTAATCCTGATTTGGAATTCCGTATGTATGTGGTGGACTTGAATATTGGACTTTCTCATTATCACAAATTTTCTGTACTTCTACGAGTGCCACAGGAACAAAATGTGTGGCTGTATTGGCGATTTCAGATGATCGAAATGATCATTTGGATAATACAATTTCACTTCAAAAGTATCTAGAATAGCACATATTCCCCTTCCTTTATCGATCGATAATCGGAAAATCACACAATAGCCATACAGAGCTGTATTTGTATGAGACAAAATGTGAACTACGCTTAAATTCCCACTTTAAGAGGATATAGTTTTTGCTGCGCGCTCCATACAAACGATGTCTGGTTATATTTTCAATACTAAGCAATTAAAGTCAATGAAAATTTTTAGACACGATCTCTTAAAAATTTAAACTAAAATACATAATTACTTTACTCGCTTTCCGTACAATACAAGGAAGGGCCTGGAATAGATAAAACTGGCGATAGTCCAAAATTAAGGATTTCAAAAATCCTCAAAACTCTTCTTAGATAAAACGGCTTGTGGATTCAAATTAAAACAATACGCTCTGAGCGTTGGCCAAGAGAGTCAATGAGTAGACCATCAACACGTTGCTTCGATGATATTATTGTCAAAAGTTGCATTGAATCCATTGGTTGCCAATCCTGCTTACAAGCAACGAAACACGAAAATTGATCAAGTAACTAGTTTTATCATTTTCTACTGCTGATTTGAAATATCCCAGGAAGCTGGCATAGTTATTTATTATGGAAATATCCTATCTGTGGTCCTGTGCTAATAAGATTCAATCAGGAAGGTGGTATAGGTATTGTCTATACCTGGAGTACAGACTACCTTACGAGCGGTGAAACATGAGAATTCTCCTTGGAGGTCGGTAACCTCCGGATAAAGATCACAGACAGGATATTTCAAATCAACCAAGAAGCTCTTGAAATCAGTAGTAAAAAATGACAAAACTACTATGGAGATTATGCATCATTCGATCATGATTTTGAAAAGAGGCAAAATACCCAGAAGTAGATGAGTGTGCTGCTTTGATTGATTGAAAATAAACAGTATTAAAACATTGTAGGTAACTAATTTCATCAAACAGGGACATGAAAAGCTGTTTTTCGGTAAGCCGCTTTGTAATTTCCTGTGAAGAGACGTTGATGTGACAGAATTTTTTCGTCTTTTGTCTTTTTACGTGGAATTAGTCTCGTGGAGATTGATGGAATTATAATTGCTTGTACAATTTTGCTGTAATTTTATCCGGTCGTCCGTTTTTATGGTAAATTACTTTAGTGATGTTATTTGTATCAGTTGATAATTGATATAGCGAAAAGGAAAAATTTTAAATTTGTCATTTTTGAGTAGGTAGTTATGTTATGTTATACATCAATTATCTACCGACTCTGAAAGGGATTATGTTCTTGACTCTATGCTTGTGTATGCACGTAATTATTTTGAATTAAGATTTTTCTCTTTATGCCAAAACACCTTTTGTAGAGGAAAGTATTCAAATATAACGAAATTTTTATTTATGCATGCTTGCATATGCTCACGACTATATTCCCCGAGGGGGTAGTCAGAGATATTCTGAAACCTCAGAACATCCACGTTTCACCAGTAGTACCGAAACTCTGTCCAGTGTGACGGGGGGTGAGCCCGTCGCCACTTTTAAAAATCTTCGTCTTTTGTCGAAATTTTATTTAGTTATATTTTAAATAACCATTTTTTTTTAAACTGGCAAATACAGCATAGCTCAGGGAGATGTGACTGCATTACTGCGGACTTAGGGGGGACTACACCAGTGATGGCGTAGCGCTCTGGTAGGTCAACAGAACCAGTGAATGAACTTAAGGGGATATAATTCGGAGCGCGCTCCATACAAACGTACTATGGTGATATTTTCAATACTAACCAATTTAACTCAATGATTTTTTTCAGAATCAATCTAAAAACCAATTTCTATGCTTGTATAGAGTCAGATTTTCGTTAAAATGTATAGTTTTAAAGTTACAGTGCCTCAAAGATTTCCATACAAATCTTAAATTAATCCTTGCATTAAAACTGTATATTTTAACGAAAATCTAACTCCATACAAGCATAGATATTTGTTTCAAGATTGTATCAGCAAAATTTCATTGACTTTAATTAGTTGGTATTGAAAATATCACCATAGTACGTTTGTATGGAGCGCGCTCAGAATTATATCCCCTGAAACAACTTGCCCAAGGGCACCCATAAGGGGTACGGACCTCGGCAATGGGCATTAAGACTACGCGACGGATGGGGTAGTGGTGTAGTGGGGATAGGTGAGAACCGGCCAGCAGCGACATGCCGGTAGCGTCTGTAAATGACAGATTATAAGCATCTTAAAACAACAGTAGGTAGGCAGTACAAGGAATACGGATTACACATTCAACTAAATATACAAGCATGTTTCACGGTAAAAAGTCAATTTATTACTTAAATTGTAGGTCTTTACTCTTCTTCTTCTTCTTATCGTGTGGGCAGCAAGCCCTTGGTGTCAGAGTTTTTTCAAACCGCCTTACGGCCTCTGACGTGGTTTTTATGTAACGACTACTACCACGAGAAATAATATCCGGGACCAACGGCTTAACGTGCCATCCGAAGCACGGAATCATCTTTCTTTTCAGACAATCAGGTGATTCGGCCTGCAATGTCCTAACCAACTGGGGAATAATGCACAAAGTGACATTTCACTAGGTGTCCCCCTGGAGGAGTGTCAGAGTTTTTTCAAACCGCCTTACGGCCTCTGACGTGGTTTTTATGTAACGACTACTACCACGAGAAATAATATCCGGGACCAACGGCTTAACGTGCCATCCGAAGCACGGAATCATCTTTCTTTTCAGACAATCAGGTGATTCGGCCTGCAATGTCCTAACCAACTGGGGAATAATGCACAAAGTGACATTTCACTAGGTGTCCCCCTGGAGGAGCTAGGATGACAAGAATAGTCATTCCCACCTCACGCAAAATAGGCGCCTAAGACGTCGAGTTGCGGAAAATGAGCCCGCTCAACCAATACCAATACCAGGTGTCCCCCGTGGGAATCGAACCCACGACCTCCGTGTCAAGAGCCCAACGCTCTTAACCATTAGACCACGGAGGCAATCTATACTCTATAATGTGTTAACACATTTAGTTTATTGTTTTTGCTAAATCGTTAAGTATGGGCATGACTAATGGTAACTCACGATCCTATCAATCACTTCGATTGAACCATGACCCCTTCACCTCGTTAGTTATCCAGGTTACTCAAACAGTTTCTTGTATACACACGAATAATATTGTTTATGATTATTTGAACAACAGTGATTTGATTTTGTGTAAAAACCTGTTGATTTGTTCACTGGTTCTTTTCTTAAACTCAATGACATGCTCGTGCTATAGACTCGACCGAGAACATGAAACTCATATAAATTGAATAAACGAAAAATGTATTACATACATTCATACCTAATACTTACGACTGTAGGTATTCTCTTTCAGAGAGTAGTGAGAAACCTTGTCAAAACTAACTATGCCGCCTTACAGGCGGTTGAAACTACTTTAAATTTTACTAAATATGCTTGTTTAAGGTAAGTTAAATATCCCTATAGAACGAAAGCTTCATACAAGCGGCCGCTGTCGGTGCACTCACACATAGCGCACCTTAGTGGACGTACGAATTTGTGAGCACATACCCCGGTTGTGTGTGTGTACCTGTTCGTACGTCCGGTCCTCTGACGTGCGCTATATGTGAGTGAACCGACAGCGGTCGCTGCTTCTATGAAACTTTCGTTCTGGAGGGATATTTATTCATGTGTCTTAACTGAGTAGCAGAGCGGTGGGGTGGAGGGAGTGAAATATGATGTTTACCGGCACATAGCTGGCCGGTTCTCACCGATCCCCGCTTCCCAGCCCGTCGCGTAATCCCAGCAACGCCCATTGCCGAGGTCCGTACCCCCCTGGGGTGCCCCTTGGGCAGGTTGCTTAAATCACTGGTTCGGTGACCTACCAGGGCGCTTCGCCGTCACTGATATGGCCACCCCCAAAAGCCCGCAGTAAAAAGCAGTAAATGCTCCCTGAGCAAACTGTATATGTTAGTCAAAAAAAAAAAAAAAATATGATGTCTGTCAACTGTCGCTCTACAGAGATGCTAAATTACGTATAGGCCTAATAATACAGTGGATGAATCCAGCATAGGCAGGACCGTTGTAAGAGTGAGGATGAAAAGGCACATACCCAGCAGTAGATTTACTGGGCTGATGATGATATCACTATAGCTACTTATAAGCTATAGTGATAGATGGATAAATGGATAATACTTTACTATTTTATAATTGTAGGTAAACAAAACGAAAGAAAGGGATACAATACAAATATTATACTAATTCACAGTGCTTCCTGAACAATACTTTAAAATCCTTTATCCGCCTTTATCTAACAAAAGAACCTTATTTACAACTTTTAGCAATTAACCACATCACTCGAGGAAAAACCAAACTTAAAATGCGAATGTAGACGAAATAAAAAGACAGCTCAGATATAGTTGAAAATAAAAGACACCGAATCAGTGCCCTTTATACCTTTAATACATTTATAAACGACCGTTTGAAGTCCTCCATCCATTTACGTCTTTGATGTGTATGGGTTTTCGCTCCCTATCTTTTTTAGAGTTCCGTAGTCAAACAAGGAAATGGATGTCAAAAATAGGGTTGTTCCTGACCAGAGTATGTGTTTATCTATGCTCTACACGGGATGACGATGTCTGCCAAGTCCTATCTTTATCAGACCGAGATGAACACTTTCTCAAGACTTGGCTTAAAATGAGATCTCATAAATTTTTCAGAGTAAAAGGATTACTAAGTCTTGGCTACTTTTACATGAAATGTTTTTGGTAGGATCTCAATTCTTTTCAGTAAGCAGATCCCCAAGTATTACGTATTATGTATCCCTGCAGCACCGGGACTGAAGAGTTAGAACCCGGAGCATAAAATTTTGTCTCCACGTCACAAAGATACATTTTCTGAGTAACCCATCAGTGATACGCAGCTCCAATAATTTTTAAACACAGCCCAAAGTCATATCTCTAGGGTTTTTTTTCGAGATTTCATTTGGTTTTCGTAATATGAATTTTTTTCCGACCGGGTGAAAAACAACAGCATTTTTCACCTTATTTAGATTTTTTTTTTAAGTTTGTGTTTATTCTCAAATTTTGATTTGCTTTTTGTAGCCCTCTCGTCGAGACGCGTCTTTTGACACCCCAATCTGCCAAGTAGTCCACGATAACAGGTCGATGTCGCACTTTCGCTAAAATCACGCCTATACCGAAGCGACAATAAAACATTCTCAATGTTAAAATGAAATGCTCAAAAAGAGCACGAAAATTGTCGCCAGAAGAGCCCAATAAGTAGTCTCCAATAGATAGAAATGAAAAAGAAAATCCGATATAGATAGGGCAGGTCTCAATATCGAAGCCACTTTTTATTATTGCATTACTTGATTTATAGTATTAGACTTTTATTGAAACTGGATATAGGGAATATAAGTTGTATTCAATTGAAACAGACTGTCTTGTTACTTGCATTATGTGTATACTATTGAAGCAATGTAGACAATTATCACAAAATAGTATAATTGTATAAAAACTTCTTGTTTATTTTAAAATTCAAATATTTTCCATATCCTATCATCATCCCTATCCCTTTGCCATCTGTTACAGATGATTTAAGCAGTGTTGTAAGAGACCGCCTTTTGAAGACGTCCTATATCCCAACAACAATATTAATTAATCATTATTATGCTAGGTAGGATTGCTTTAATTAACATACAACCTATTATTGAGCGCAGAAACTTCCTTGATATTTAATCACAGTTTTAGAACTTCTGAATTTCGTCGTTATTACCTACAACTTGCAATTGCTGACGTCATTTGCTATTCGCTTTAATCACTTCGTATTCTCTATTCTCCACATCTCATTCCAACATCCGTAAAGGAATATGCATAAGCTCAGTTTGCGATGCAATCTCGACTCTCGACGTATCTCAATGTGGGTTACCGTTACAGAAATTATCATAAATATTCAGTTTAATGGCTTAATGGAAAGTTGAAGTTGCTTACGCTTTATACACTACACTTGTACTCTTTTTATACTGTGCTTCTACTCAGCTCAACTATCCAAAATATCATATTGTGTCTTTACAAGCTCTTTACAATCTAATTGGTATTGAAATGTCCGGTTATCTCTTACTTAGCAACAACAATGTATAATCACAAAGAATCTAAATCGGACTGACTTTTCGGGGCATCAAAATGCTTGAATGATCGGAATGAAATCTAAATCCATTGATATAACTAAGTAGGATTTAAATTATAAATTTTTTTATTATTCAAAGTCTATTTTAATATTCGGCTATTTTAATTATTCAAATTCTAAATCTAAACTAATTATAAAACTGTAACAGAAATGTGTCTATACATTGAAACAATTTACAAGAAAAAGATTACGATATGGTTTTAAGGTATCCCTTACTCTAAATCAACCTTTTTTAGAATTTTTGTTTGTTTGTTACAGCATCACGAAAAAACTGCTGAACTGATTTTGATGAAGCTTTTTTTTTATAGCTTATGATTTGACTTAAATCTAGTATATAATTTGTGTAATCGAAGACGCGGGTACTATAAATATTCATTACAGTGCCCTTTCTTATATGAATTATTGAGTTCTTCAAGGAAAGTTTAAGTTAGTTAGAAAAACAGAATACATATAGGAAATTAGGTAAGTATGTACCTACCCCTAGAAAAACTCAATATATTTGTGATCTGACTATAAAGATTATTTGGGGTCTATGTAATAGATTAACGGTCAGTTGCACGTATTTTCATTAAATTAATCCTCCATTAAATCTCTTGCTAACTTTTACTACGTTAACAAGACAAAAGTGTCAGCAAGAGATTTAATGGAGGATTAACTTTAATGAACGTACGTGCAACTGGCAGATAGTGAAATGTTTTGTGACTGTGATTACACGCGTTCCAGACTGCACGTTGGAATAGTTAGTATCATACGTCAAGTCTAGTAAATAAAAGCGAAGATAGATGGCTGGTGTCAACATCAATGGTCACAATCATCCATCTTTCTATCTGTGTAAGCAGCCACTAGGGATTCCATGAACTCGTCTATTTTTCGAGTAGACACAAGTACACAAAAGGGCTTGCGAATCTTGTCACGAAATATCGTGCGTCTCGCAGTTAATTCCAATCCAAACAAACTGAGTTTCTCGTGAGGCTTTTGACATTGATTTATCATTTTGATCTTAAATACAGACAGATTCATGGGCAATAGAGTAATAAGTACAAGTAGTCAGAGTTTGTCTAATAAATTAGTAGTCGCTATCCTTGTCTGTCCTCATCATTTCTCTTTCTCCGGATACTTCATCTAAACCACGCAACGGACTTTAATACGATTTTCACTATAATTTCGAGAATTTCATCCGGAATTTAAAGCTCATTTTCACGACTATATTGCCTGAGGGGGCGGGCAGTCAGGTATATTCTGACACCACAGAACATTCACGTTTCTCTAATACCGAAACACTGTCCAGTGTGACGCTGACGGGGGGTGTACCCGTGGCCACTTGTAATGGACAACGGGTACAATACATGCCTCGAAATTTAAACAACCGAACATTCTGGAATTCATGTGTATAATATATTTACTCATATTATAGATACCACCTGGGCGAAGCTGGGGTAGTCGCTAGTATTCATAAATCTCAATAGGCATGGCAATCAATCGTTTCAAGTAGCTAATAACAATAATAAATAATAAGTCAGGTAGGTAGTGATAAGTATAAATATTCTAATATTCTCTTTGAAAATGAGTGCCGCCAACATACAGAAACATTGCTGCCCATCTTCTTTACTTAAAAACTGTTCTGTGACTAATTGACTATCAACAGCCTAAACCCTTAAAAAAACATGACATTTGGAATAGGTACATAAGAAAGGATTTTTCCAAAATCAACCGCTAAAGGAGTGTTGAAGTTTTCCATAATCCAAGCGGCAAAATCCTAGTCGCGGGCTCTTGCCCGTGAATTAGAATTAGAAAATCTTAGAATTAGATAAATGACAGTTAGACCTCACGCGATATATTAACGATAAAGTACATAATTTGATTCTACAGGCGCTATTCTACAAACGAAGTCTGGTTATATTTTCAATACTAACCAATTAAAGTCAATGAAAATTTTCAGTCACAATCTATAAAACCAATATCTGTGCTTTACATTTGTCAGATTTCCATTAAAACATATAGTTTTCATGTTAGGATTAATTTAAGAATTGTATGAAAAACTTTGAGCCACGATAACTTTTAAACTCTACAAGGTCCTTCTTAATATGCGGACACTTTTTTAAGGGGATGATGAAACCATCAAACGGAACAACTTTCTCTATAGGACCGACATCGAAATCAAGAAAAAAAATCTCTCGCAGACAGTTGGCTTGAGTAGGTTTTCAGTTTTGTAAGGAACAGCAGTTTTTTTTCACGATTTCGATGTTGCTGCCATAGGGAAAGTTGTTCAGTTTGACAGTTTGATTATCCCCTTACAACGTGTCAGCATATTAAAGGACCCTATATTTTAACGGAAATCTGACAAATGTAAAGCACAGACAGACATTGGTGTAGTGTACAGCAATAAAGAGTAGTTAATGTGGAAAGCGCCGTTAGCGCCATCTATCGGCAGGTGCGGTCTATGGTGAATATCTGTCGTGCATTCGCTTGGTATTCACTCACCGACCGCCGTGCCGTGCGGACGTACGCCTAGCCACATTCACTAGTGAATACTATATCTGTGTTTTATTATTATACATCAACCTCAACCAACCCTGTAGAAAAGGAGTATTCTACATTGGCGACGACGGGATTCGAAATTCACGTGAGTAAAGTGTTTATTAGTTTGTTAAGTGTTGAAAAATTTTTAAATTCAAATTGCGTATAAACGCCACTAAGCGTTTTATTTATTTGCTACACAATCGAAGACGGTGTCTGCTAGCGTTGTTTTGTTTGTTGCCTACAGTTACACAGTGTTAAAAACAAATATTTCAAAAAGAAAAGTTAATATAGTTATCAATCCCGATTGGAACTCGATTTGATTTGATCACGCTCACGACTGTATTCCCCGTAGGGGTGGTCAGAGTTATTCTGAATGAAGCCTCGGAACGTCCACGTTTCGCTAGTGGTCTGTCGAGCTCTGTCGAGTGTGACGGGAAGTGAGTGAACTGAGCCGTTAAATCGATTTATTTGGAATTACCTACATACTGTGTTTCTTTTCCCGGATGTCGACTGCCGAGTGCTGGAGGAAAGAGGGGAGACTCGAGACAGGAGGAAGGTGTGGGACAACACGTGACGACGACGCCTACGATGAACAAACGAACGCCAGCCGTGGACATCAATCTTTAAGGTCACGTGATCATTCCTTATTCTTCTTATCGAGTTTTTCAGACCGCCTTACGGCCTTACATGGGTTTTTGTAACGAGTACTACCGTGAGAGATAGTAGCCGAAACCAACGGCTTAACGTGCCAGCCGAAGCACGGAATCATCTTTCTTTTTAGACAATGAGGTGATTCGGCCTGCAATGTCCTAACCAACTGGGGAGGAACGCACGAATTGAGATGTCACTAGGTGTCCCCCGTGGGAATCGAACAGGCTAGTCATGTTGTAGTGTAACCATGATATGCTAAGTGAGTTTATTTCGATAGCTATTTATGCCTAGCGACGCTTTACGAAATTATGCCATAATACCAGGTTGGCGTAGAATTAAACATTCTGCGTATTGACCATTATGCGGATCGAACATTCTACGTATTAATATTCTACGGATCGAACATTCTGCATAATGAACATACAGATTTCACAAAATATAAATATAAATATAGATTTTACAAAATGTAATCGCCTGTTCTATTTCAATTCAAACCTCAATAGTACCAACATAATTTGTTACCGGACCTTATTTGTCGTATCCTATACTTTATAAATTTGAAATCCAGTTCAGTGACCTTACGTTGATCTTATCTTTGCAACATTGTTGTTAGGGTCATATGGATACAATTACCCCAGTACAGGTGAAACTAATTCGTTTCTTTTGCTATTTAAGTAAAGAATTGGATGTTCGATCGATTCCATTTTCAGTCAACCTGAATCTTGTACCTCTTATAATACCAAACAGCACTAAAAAGCTATGCAATCTTAGGATCAAACCTATATTACGAAACGTACTGTAACTTAAGGTTGAAGATCGGATTGCGGCCTGAAAATGATCAGGTGATTTCATATTAAATTGAGTGTTTCTGAACTACCTGCCTACCCCCATTTTAACAAAGAACACTCATCTCTGTTGAGAGTAGATTACAGATAAACCTTAGTGATTCAAGCATCATAACTGAACCGATAATACTGCTTCGAAATTTTGTTCTCAGATTGTATGTTCCTAGATGTCACAGAGAAACCAGCCTCCAACAGGACCACTGCCAAGGCGCCGATTGAACCATACCTACTTGCTTCAGTGCATAATAAAGAGAAAATGTCTTCAATTAATAGCTAAGAGTTTTTAAATGGTCAGGGCAATTACTCTCATATTGTCAGTCAGCTTGTAGCTGTTTAATCAGTTGCCATATATAACAAATAATTATTACAACGCACAGCTGGTCATTCAATTGACATAAGCAGCTTTTAGCTGGTCATTCAATTCGATTTAGCAACTTGTAGCTGGTCATTCAATTGACATTAGCAACTTTTAGCTGGGCATCAAATGCTGTCAAATCAAACAATTTTACTATCAGCAGCTTGTAGTTGGTCATTCAGATGACAAGTCAAATAATTAATAAAATAATTTTTAGCAACTTGTAGCTGGTCATTCAATTGACATTAGCAACTTTTAGCTGGGCATCAAATGCTGTCAAATCAAAAAATTTTACTATCAGCAGCTTGTAGTTGGTCATTCAGATGACAAGTCAAATAATTAATAATATAATTATCAGCAACTTGCAGCTGGTCATTCAATTGACATTAGCAACTTTTAGCTGGGCATCAAATGCTGTCAAATCAAACAATTTTACTATCAGCAGCTTGTAGTTGGTCATTCAGATGACAAGTCAAATAATTAATAATATAATTATTAGCTACTTGCAGCTGGTCATTCAATTGATAAAAACAACTTTTATTTCACTATCAGCAGCTTGTAGTTGGTTATTCAAATGACAAGTCATATAATTATATATAAATAATTATTGGCAGCTTGTATAGTTGGTCATTCAATTGACATTAATTGTGCTATGCTATACATGATTATGCTTAGTTACGCAAGGAAACTCTAAAGGTATTAATGACGTATTGCAATATCAATACTCAATATTCAATATTTTATTGCGTTCCATAATGTACAACAAGATGTTAACTTATAAGCTATAAGATCATTATGGACCCTGTAGGGCACAGCAACTATGAACATTACAAATGAGTAGGTAACTTATGTGGTGTGATCTTGTTTGTATAGATTAATTATGTATCTTACCTAGTCACTGAAGGCACTTCACTGCACTGTTACTTTATTCATTTGTATGTGTTAAAGTACACTATACTGTACTTGAACCAAATCGGTTAATCATCAGTACCCTACCTGTAGGTATACGATTATAATTATAGATAAATTATTATCATATTTTAAATGTACAATATATTTCTAGTGCCAAATAGTCTTCTATAATATTACGCCACGCAATAAAGTCGAAACAACAGTTGCACATAATTCATGTTCATTTAATAAAAATAGTATTATTTTCCTAAAGCTTACCCAATGATATATATTTATGGTTTTTAGAAGGAAAACATTATTAGTGTAAATATATTTAAAAGTAACTAATATACTTACACTTTATTCCAAGAAAGGAGGACAATATTTAATTATTTTCCTATTCCTATTTAGCTTTCTGGCCAATTCTGATTACCAAATGCAATTAGTTTATTGGATAAATATACTATCCGACCTTTGACTAATTATTATAAGGACTAGCCTTGCGGTAGCATTTCCCCTCTGCCACGGTATAAGCACAATTGATCTTGTGCATTTACATTCAATTTCACACCTTATCACTAAATGAGACAGCCTATAATTGCGAAATAATAACTTCGAACTTAGAACGTTTGGGGTTCTCACGAGACTACTTTCCATGATTTTTAACATTCAAAATTAGAATCTAAAGTTATGGGGAATAAAATCCAAAGTTGCGGATTTCATGTTACCTCGCCCCCGCAAAAGGTGGCAGAAATGTTTGTTAGTAGAATTACACGCGTAACCAGTCCACATATAAATAGTCAAAGTATCCGACATATCTTGGAGGTTCAAAAGCTGTTCTAGGAATTAGTGAGAGTAAGTGTTTCAAATCTCTGTTTCTGTAATGCAAAATAGCCCTAAAATTTCGTTGCTGTTTTGAATGGAGTATGGGTATATCTTACATTTCTTTTTATTTCGTGGCGTATCATGTAGCTAACAACAAGTTCCTAATTTGGTCATCATGTCGCGTTAATTTTGATGTTGTTATAGAAATATGGAGGTATGTAAACAAACCAAATTACAAAACTACTCTTTGTAAATTACCAAAGATCTCTTCATTGGAATTGTAATAATAAATAATGCAATGACCGAGATACATTTTAACTACAGATAACATGATACAGTTTTGCTCTAACGGATGTTGATTTAAAGTTGTTGAAATGTATGTATAGGAGTAATTAACTATACCAAGTTAATCATTGTTGAACTGTAGTAATTATTTTGCCCATTTATAAATCTGATTCAGAATACTGCTTTAGTGACTGAATAGGTATTGTAGACAAAATAACTCCCTCATAGGGTAGGTCACCATCAGACCCTTTGATACATAAATCTTCGTGAGTAGGTACCAAGATAGCGGAATAAAATCCCAGGTTTCTAGTCTAGCAGACTGTTGTAGTAGGCTAGACTTCTTTTGTATTTTAGGTGTTTATGGACGGAATGATTTAACAAATGGTAAAAGAATGACAAGCCTTTCATCCACATAAAATTCAGTCCAATTTCAGGAACAACCAAAGCATAGCATATCTAATGGGGTAGATCTTTTACAGACCAAAGGGGAAATAGAAGAATAAGATTTAGTCGAAATTAATCTCACTATGGATGCCCAATTCGGCCCAAGGCAGGGGAACTCGGGGCACAGGAGAAGTAAATGAGACATGCGCATTAGATTGCGAGAAGCCAGCTGGAAAATTTAGTTACGAATGTGCGGTGTATTCAATTAAAAGTAGCCATGCATTTAATTACGGGTGCATTTAATTGCGTATTTGTTATGTAATTGCGTCGCTGTCAAAGAAAAGCATTAAATTGGATCAAAGATCATTCAATTGCGACTGCGCATTAAATTGCGAATATGTATTTGTTATGTAATTGGGTCGCTGTCAAAGAAAATCATTAAATTGGATCAAAGAGCATTCAATTGCGACTGTGCATTAAATTGCGAATCTGTTAAGTAATTGCGACGCTGTCGGAGAACAGCAGCAAAGGTCAAAGAGCTTCAATCGCGATGTTGATATCGTCAATATGTTTTAATGTTTTGAATGTAATGAAAAGTTAAATTATTACGATTATTATTTCCATTTAGGTATCAGCATTTTATTTGTATATGTTGAGTAAAATAGTACCTATTTAAACTGATCCAATAAATAGATACTGCTGATTTGTCAAAACTAGTCTCAATGCAACATTCATGAATTAAAATGTATTATACAGTACTTCTTATGATTCTTTAGCTATGTATTATGTATGAAGGTAACTACTGAACATAGCTGACAACAAAATCCACCTAGTGTACCTTACCATGTATTGTTGTTAGTCAAAGTTATATCAGCATTCATGCAGGTATAATACACATCAAGTATTTATATTTATTATAACCAATAACAATATTCAATAATTCAGAGAATAGCCAGGAATAGTCGTATTGATAACTTATAGTCTTTGCGAAGGTTAATAAAAATAAAAAAAATAAAACCTGGAAAAGCTAGTGATAAAGATTAGAATAAGTAAAAAGGTTTCTTATTTAAGAATGGTACTGTTTCTTACCAAACCTAGCTTAATATTTATTTCTGGATTTAAATTTTATGTTGTCTATCTTGTGGTGATTAAGAATTTATTTCAAATTAAGAATTAATTCAACTGAAATTTACTTAATGATCAACTAGATGTTTACTTACACTAAAGTACCTCAGAATTATTATAAAACAAGGTTTACTTTACTGATCTACTTATCAATAAAAAAAAAAAACATTTTTTTTCACAAGGATGGGTAATATAGAACAGAAGTAACAAATAATTGAAATGTGTGGATACGATGAGATTGCATATTCCGTAGACATTGTTTATCGTTGAATTTAGTGTTTGACAATTTCAAATCAATATTTGAAAAATCTATTTTCTGTAAACAAAGTAGTCTCAATAAATGTACAGTGATTTGTTTGAATGTAATAGCATTGATAACAGTCAACATGTATTGTTAATATGGTTTAAGAAATTAGTTAAACTGTGGAGTTTCTTGCGCCGCTTCTTCTCCACGGTTATACCTTCCGAAGCGGTGGCAGATTCGAGTAAATATAAAAATTAAATTAAAACAAGAAAGAGATGTAGTGTACAGCAATAAAGAGTAGTTAATGTGGAAAGCGCCGTTAGCGCCATCTATCGGCAGGTGCGGTCTATGGTGAATATCTGTCGTGCATTCGCTTGGTATTCACTCACCGACCGCCGTGCCGTGCGGACGTACGCCTAGCCACATTCACTAGTGAATACTATATCTGTGTTTTATTATTATACATCAACCTCAACCAACCCTGTAGAAAAGGAGTATTCTACAATTGGTTTCTAAATCATGACAAAAAAATGTCATTGACTTTAATTTTGGTTAGTATTGTAAATATAACATGACTTCGTTTGTATGGAGCGCGCAGCAAAAACTATCCTCTTAAAAATGTTGGCAAAAGAGACAACGGCTTGTTGTGCTTCATTTGATTTCCAAGTTTATTAGTCCTAGAAAGATCATCTCCTACCGCCCCCTTGCAGAACATAAGTACAATTACTAACACAGACAGAAGATAGCGCAGCCGGATACGTTGCTAACCGGGCGGCCCGCCAACTTACAGATGCTCACCAGTTTGCGATACAATTATTTAAACTAACTTACTCCGGGCTCCGGGACTATAGTTAGCATTGTTAGGTAGTCGCCGAGCACTCGCTCCTAGTGCTCCTACTAACTTTTAGTTCCTTTTTATTCACGCTCTGCTTTTTGTAATGCGTTTATGTTAACATTAACACTATCGGAATTCTTTTTTTTTTCGTAGTAAGTATAAATAGTATACCAAAGTATATAACAGATATTGCTAGCGGAGTCCGCGACTTCGTACGCGCTGACCACTGACTTTAAATACACATAACTTTTGATTGATTGAAGCTATTGAGATGAAACAAAGCCTCAATGTAAATGATGAATGCACAAACAAACAGATAAACAGACAAGATTTCTAATAAAAATGGTATCTATGCATACCATTAATTATCCTAAACGCCCCCAATTAATATATTTTTAATACCACAAAAGTCATCCATCGAAAATCCTCGCCAAGTTTCAGATTTTATATGTACAAATAGACAGATATACAGGGTGTAAGTGACAGCCTAGTAAATACTGAAACGGTGAATTCAGACCATCAAACTGAACAACTTTCACTATAGAGCCTACCTCAGGAAACGCGAAAAAAATCAGCTGTCCCATACATTTGAGTCGGGTAGGTATAGCAGTTTTGTATGGGCCAGCTGATTTTTTTTCGAGTTTCCTGAAGTAGGCTCCATAGTGAAAGTTGTTCAGTTTGATGGTCTGAGTTCACCGTTTCAGTATTTGCTAGGCTGTCACTTACACCCTGTAGATACGGTGCCTTGGTACCTACCATAAACTCTAAAAAGTTAATTCCATGCCCGAGTTTTAACAAATGCCTGATAAGAAAGAGTGATACAGTAAAAAACTCTTTGTTATTTCAGGCATATTCATTTTATCTTCCTCTTTCGAAGCGACGTGAAATAAGCCGCACAACATGGAAGCAACCGAAGCACAATTTCATTTGGTCGTGTAATTTCTGTTCGGTACAGGTCAAGTGTTAATTGTAGCGCAATAAAGTCTCTTGTGAACGTTTCGTGTTTGGAATACCAATGTTTGGCTGTAATGGTCTTTGGAGATAAGCCATATACATATTTTCGTTAATAAAATAAGTACTTTTGGTTGATCAGGTTTTATAAAAATAGGTAGCTTTTGATCGCGACATCGACATCGTCTGCGTTGAGTTATAGGTCGACCAGAATCGGATAGCAAATAAGGACATAAAATTTTTGAGTAAGCAACACTGGGGTAATTGGATTAGGGCACTTTACTCTCTGCTGCATCGATTCGCGAACGCAAACGCGATACAGCAATCTGCATCGGTACAAACGGTGTATTGCTAGAATCACGCGAAATAAGAGGGTGGTCACAGATTTTTTTTCCGTTGATTATTGTATTTTCAACGCTTTACCCTAATTGTTCCCATTGAGATGACCCACTAACAGGTCCACGAGTAACTTTGGTGAAATCTATCTATGTAGTCTTTACCGCCTAAAAGAAAATTACAGTTTTCCTTTTCGTGAAATATTTCATAGTTCCTTATCACCGTCGACATCATATCTATAAAAACCGGCCAATTAATGCATGTCGGGCCACGCGCAGGGTAGAGTTCCATAGTTGCCCGTCACAATATACGGACTTAGAAGGGGTTTTTTGTGTTATACTACGGTAACGGCTAATAAAGTCTAAAATGTACATTTTACAAATTGGTCGAATATTACTCGTTAACTTACTAAGCGGTGATAGTTTTCCTTTTAACTTCTTTATATACCTACGCTTATGCCGTGAATTTTTTCACGTATGCAGAAACAACCGTTTAGCTGGCAGAGGGGGGGGGGGGGGTCAAAATACAGCTTTCTAGTACTAAGCGACTCTGAGCTAAGCCGCTGACAGTCGGACAGACGGACGGACATGGCAAAACTATAAGGGTTCCTTGTTGACTAGGTACGTAACCCTAAAAACTTTGTTGGCACAGCAATGTGCAATAAATGCTCTAAAACAAACTAAACGTCATTATATGCCTTCTATGACAGCTATGAATGTCCCATGTTGCTCATTTTCCTTGCGTATACCCACGGGAACCTATCGAATGGCTTTCTCTTCTTCTTACAAATTGTTTGGAACGCTCCTTGCGCCCAAGGTAATTGCATTGAGCAATGTTTTCTTTATTTATTTACTGGCCAGTTTGTAATAGTCGGTAACCTACACAAAAAAAAATACAAATCTATCTACAAGATAGCTGTTCGGTGACCGACATCAGTTCTTAAAAATGTTTCCCATACGTATTAAATTTTACACCCTGTATAAAAGTTTGCTTGTCGAAATTATCGCCAACACCAATAGCAAGAGTTCTATATGATATGTAGCACTTTAAATTTTACACCCTAAATATTAAAGTATTCCACTTTCTTTTTATTGAGGAAAATCTCTCATAATTTATTTATTTATTTATAATCCAATCATATCCTATCCTACTTCCTACTAATATTATAAATGCGAAAGTTTGTATGGATGTATGTGTGTTTGTTACTCTTTCACGCAAAAACTACTGAACGGATTTTGATGAAACTTGACACACAGATAGAATATGATGAGTAATAGTATAAATGTCAAATTTTGTGACAATGTTTGGATGTTTGTAAGGGTGTATGTTTGTGGCGCAATCAAGCATAAACGGCTGAACGGATTTGGATGAAATTTGGCACGCAGATATAATATGTTCTGGATTAACACATAGGGTACTTTTTTAAGGTCCACGCCGATGTAGTCGCGGGCAACAACTGGTCTTGTATAAAAGCATATCAACAGTTGTATCTGTTGTATTGTTGTTGGCTCCTGGGTCTCAGATACCCAAATTGCTAATCATTTCAAAAAAAAATCTGGTCACTTCCTCGTTTTTATAGGGGTTCTAAAATGTTTAATGGCTTTATATACAACGTGTTAATGAATTAACGCAAAACTAGAAAGTAGTTTGTATGGAATCGAGAGCAGAATCGAAGTATCATGTCTTCAACGTAGGTATTTTATTCAAAATATTAAATAATGTGTTTGTAAAATTTTAAATTTACTACTCGGATCTCAACCCACCGCTCGGGCACTCGCACCCTACTTACTACCAAAACAAGATTCTTAAAATGTATCCATGAGAACGTTAGCGCTTTCATTCATTGCTGAAATGATAACAAATCATTTTTGCCTCAAAACTTAAAATGCGAATAACTTTAAATTTAACTATCAAAGTAATGAAATTATTGTTTCAATCTAATTATTTTGTTATAAATCAGTTGGGATGTATGAGGTTTTGCGCTTATTCATTAACACGTTGTATATTTTTTGGGACGACACGATTTAATCATACTAGCCCCCAGAACTATACTTGTATGGTATTGAACTAAGGTTTCAAAAAAAATGTTCCGTAAAATCATCTGAAAACATTCTCGCTCTATTCGTATGAGAAAACCGATTCGTTAATGGAATAAACTAAAAGTGTGGAAACATTATTCCATTCTCTAACAATCCGGGAAACTATTGGAACTGACAGGAAATTAAAACTTATTTTTTTCTAAAGTTGGTTGGTCTGTATTTCTAGCTATTGAAGATTCATTTCCCTATTTGTTTTTTAGGGTTCCGTACTCAAAAGATGAAAACGTGACCCTATTCATAAGCCTACGTTGTCCGTCCGTCCGTCTGTCCCACCTATCACAGGTATCACGGTGGTCACAGGGGACAGGACCCCCCCCCCCCAATCATTATAATGTGTGCAATAAAATTGTGTAATGTGCTCTTTACTCGTCATATTTTAATATTTTTGACCCCCCCCCCCCCCCCCCCCAAATGTCAGGCTGCGACCGCGCCTGAGTCAGGTTTTTTTTCTTAGTAGGCTAAGATTTTTAATTTCAGGGGTTCTTTATTGAGAGATTATTTTGTGATGAGAGCGCTAGTAGAACGGTAAACTAGTAATTCGGTAAAAAAAACAGTCTGAATATGTGGAGGAATAAAATCTTCAGTCAGTTCTTTATTTTTAGCCAGCAACACAGTTGGTTAGCTTGGCTTGGCACGAGTCCAGTAAAAATTATCCACTTTGAGGCATGATTGCACGCAGTACAGTGATATCGAGATAATGTGCTCGAATTGATTAGTACCTGCTTAAACTGCCCGAAAATGTTATTTCGGTATTACTACACTCGCGTGCAACCAAATCGACTCAACCCTTTAACGCGCATACGGGATACCGTTTCTTAAATAAGGCATAGCTGATATTTAAAAAACATACATCGTTTTAAAGCTTGGAATCTAAGCTTTAAAAAAAAACATTAATCATGAAAATCGGTACAGTATTTTTTTTATTATTGAAATTTGACTATAGGTATAGGAGAAATGATAAATTAAGAAATGAATTGAGGTTAGCCAATCCTTTGAATAAAACCAAAAATTTTAACGAAAACAAGGACTATTTATTAAATTCATACGGAGTGTTTCCTCCCCTAGCCCTTATAAGAGTTTCTACGCGATTCCACATTGATCTGATCAATTTTTTTATGTCTTCTTGAAGAAACTCTTCCCACTCCTCTAACAACGCCTCTTTTAGCTCCTGGATGTTCGAAGGAGCTGGATCTCTGGCCCGGACTTTGCGTTTGAGCTGGTCCCATATATGCTCAATCGGATACATGTCGGGACTGAGCGCTGGCCAGTCCATGGTCCGTAAACCGACTTCGTCGAGGAACTGCCTAGTGACACGTGCAGTGTGACACTGGGCATTATCGGGCATTAACACGAAGTTATCCCCGACAAAGCCTGCATACGGGACCACATGATCAAGTAGGATGTCGGTGATATACCGATCAGCGGTCAGACCGCCTCCTCGGCCTCCCCCAGGCACGAAAACGAGGTCTGTTCTACCCTCTAGGGATATGCCAGCCCACATCATACAGAAACCGCCTCCGTATGCGACTGTTTCACGGAAACAGCACTGTGCAAAGCGCTCTCCCGGACGCCTATAGGCCCGGCCTCTCCTGTCACTGCCATGCAGACATACTCTGCACTCGTCAGTGAACAGGATAGGCAGCCATTGGTCGATGCTCCACAGACGGTGCTCCCGTGCAAATTGCAAACGCGCTTGCCGGTGACTTGCAGTCAATTTTGGGCTTGTGGCAGGCCGTTTTGGGGTTAGGTTCGCTTGCTTTAAACGTCGTCTGACTGTCCACTCACTGACAGCCACCCTTCGGACTCACCTCAGCTCCTGCTGGACATCAACACTGGTAAGGTGGCGATTCCGCAGTGCAGTAGAGACAATAAAACGATCGTCCCTCTCAGACGTGCGCCTTAGCAGGTCAGATCTTGGTCTACGAGTGAAGGCACCGGTCTCCTGGAACCTTCTGTATACTCTGGACACAGCAGACTGGCTCAAGTGCAGCTGACGAGCGACAGTTTGCTGACTAAGGCCTTGTTGCAATAAAGCCACAATTTGGGCGGCTTCAGTTAGCGTAGTATCCATTATTTTGGATAAACCGTAAACTTCACAAGTGGAGATGTTATCAGCTCAACTTCAGATAATCGACTGATAAAAAATTTCAGTCACAACGGTTTTATAAGCGATAGCGTCGCGCAACTCGTGAGTTCCACGCGTAGTATGTTTTCCTGTATTTTAATTTAAACCTCAATATAAAAAAAATACTGTACCGATTTTCATGATTAATGTTTTTTTTTAAAGCTTAGATTCCAAGCTTTGAAATGATGTATGTTTTTTAAATGTCAGATATGCCTTATTTAAGAAATGTTACCCCGCATGCGCGTTAAAGGGTTGAGTCGATTTGGTTGCACGCGAGTGTATAATGAGTTATTCCCTTTAATAAAGTTTAACATGCGGCAACTAAACGGGTATGAGTAAAGGTATTGTCAATTTTTACCCGACTGCGCCAGAAGGAGGGTTATGTTTTTCAAGCGTATGTATGTATGTATGTATGTATTTATGTATGTATGTATGTATGTATGTTTGTATGTCTATTTCTTTGGCACGGGCTACAGCCTAAACGGCTTGATGGATTTTAACGTTCGAGGTGTCATTGGATTCCTAAAAATCGTGAGAGTGACATAGGGTATATTATTTCAAGATGGTGTCTACGAATTAAAAAAGAGAGGGGGAATAAACAATTATTTTTTGGTAAAAAATACAATATGGGTACCAAATGAAAGCTAGTAATCAGACGATTCCAAATATATAAATATTATAGTACTTTTATGTTACCGTTTTTTACAGTCGCGGCCACACGGTGGTTGTACAGTTACAGCAGGCACCATAAAAACAAAAATTTTTGTATGAACACTTATGGCCTAACTCGCATCGGAGCCGAGCTACTATTGACGGCTAATAAAGTCTAAAAAGTACATTGCAAGTTCGTCGACTATTACTCAAAATTTGCATCAATGCATTTCCTTACGTATCCTTAACGCACCCAATGAATTTTTTTGGAAAATCTTCAATGTAATAACGCCAAGTTTAGAATTTTATTAGGTATAAATGAAAAAACACACATTACATAAAATTACTTACTTTGCCTACGAGTACATCAAACGTTTTCAGGATAAAAGGTAATACTCAGCGAGATTGCGGTTTTCTTTCATCTTTAATTAAAAACTTTATTTTCGATTGCTTTTATCGCTCATTTCAATCTCAATAGGTATGAAAATTTAAAAAAAGTAATTTAAGGGGATATTACCGTGGGTGCGCTCCATACAAAAGAAATCTGGTTATATTACCAATTAAAGTCAATGAATTTTTAGACACGATCTAGAAACCAATATCTGTGCTTTACATTTGTCAGATTTCCGTTAAAATAAATAGTTTCAAAGTTATCGTAGCTCAAAGTTTTATATAGTCAATTGGATATTTGACTACATACAATTAATTTTATTTTTATCTTCTCAATAAAAAAAAGGTTAGAAAATAACGCTTAACTCCCATTTTCATTTAGTTTTTAGCTTGAATACTATTTTTAAAACCAAGATAAACTTTAAAAAGTAATGAAATGTTGATGACGTCACAACTCAGAATTGAGTACAAATTTCATACAAAGCGCACGTTTTGACGTCCAATAAAGAGTAGCTGATTTGACTAGTTGTCAAGTATACCCTATTCTTAAATTATACCTAGCATTGAAATTATCACCTCGTACAACATCCTAAAATTAATAACAGAAATCATAAGGTATAACTAGCCAAAATGTATAAGATTTAACTAAGCGAAACTATAATACCTAACCTACCTGTACCTAATTCTTAACGTAAAGTACCTATGCATATTCACAAATACGTTTTTTCCCCAGTAAATCTTTAAACTTCTCAATACCATATACCTACTAGCATATCTAAGCTGACAAGACAAGAAACCAGTGACTGATACTCATCGTTCATCAAGATTACCGTAGGATGTGTTACCCACAGGAACCTGGAATAGGTATATGGTTACCCATGAAGTCACCAAATAGATAATAACCGTCCTATCTCAAGCACTTTTCATTGGTAAAATCATCAACACAGACGGACTCCACAATATTAAAATTTGAATAGAATAGAAGATTACCGCTAAATGTAAAAAAAAATATAGTTACCTACCACCTACACTTGAATACATGTGCGATATGCAAAATCGAACACACAAGTTAAGCCTTTCATAGTTTTCCAACGCTTTTTTCTCCTGAATTTACTAACAAACTGCAAGCGCACATCGTTGCACAACTTTATCAAAAGCCGATTGTAAAACTTCCCCTGTTAGTCGCGTCAGAAAGCGGGTTCCCCTTTTTCGTTTACAACTAGACCGAAGTTTTATCATTAATCTATTTTCCAACACACTTGTGTTAAATTAAAACCAGGGCTTGGAATACTGGTATTTTGGGAACCGGTATCAGAATCTTACCTTTACGATGTTGCGTTGTAAAGTACAGTAATAACACTAAAAAAACGTTTCCGTCTTCCAGAACGGTACCATTGGCTTTGGTTTGATACCGGAACCAGAGTCTTACCTTTACGATGTTGCGTTGTAAAGTACAGAAATAACACAAAATAAATGTTTTTCGTCTTCCAGGACGTTATCCGTCTGGAAACCCAGTACTGGTCTCTGGTTGAGATTCCTCGCCAAGAGAAAGCGGAAACCGTGCCAGCGTTTGTGCTTCGTGCATGCGCTATAATGGAGAAGACCCAAAAGTCCGGAGAAGGAGTCAAAACTTCTTCAAAGCTGGCCGAAGAGGCTGCCGATCGGAGGGAGCGGATAGAGAGATTGAATGGTAACGACAACATTTTAATTTTCTACTTTATCCTATCCTATTGAAGGGAAATGTTGTGAGAAGGATGGAAATATGTAAGAAACAGTGCATGGAAATAATAACAAGTAATACGCTTTCAAAACAGAATCCTACATTACAGGGTATAAAAATTAAATGTTAGACCATCAAACAGAACAACTCACTATGGGACAAATATTGAAATCTCGAAAAAACTATTGGTTGTTCCATAGAAAGTTTCAATAGCTCCTCTACCAAGATTACCCAAATGTATATTGTAACAGCTGATTTATTTTGCGATTTCAATGTTAGTCCCATAGTTAAAGTTGTTCAGTTCGATGGTCTGAAGCATCCCCCTCTGCTAGTTGGGTACACCTACATAGATGTCGGTAGTAATGTCGGTAGTTTTACCGGATTCAATGTTGTATTACCTGCAGTGTGATTTCTTGCCTTTACATTGGCAGAATTATCATGGAACCATAATAAGAGTAAAGTTAAGTTTACACCCTGTACAATTCGTATCCGGCTTCAACCGTACTCGCCAACTTGCTAAAGATTTTCTATTTTACTATATATGAACCTCACCTCGTATCCCGTAAAAGGTCCGGGCCATTGCTTTTTATTCCCACCTCGGAAAACCTAGAACCATTCCAACTAGGTACCATATTTCCTGGTTATTAACAAAATATTCTGCAACTGGGATGTTCTTATCACTTCCCTCGGGACCACAGACTGCCTCACTCGAATTTTTCGCATAAAAGAAAATGTCATGACGTGTTATTATGAACCCATTCTCAGCTGCTTCCGCGCTTTCACCGTATTTTAAATAGTTTTAATAATTCTGATGCTTGCACTTCACATGGCCTATTTGGCAAATATCACACGTCTGTCCGTCTGTCGGTTTTCGACGCACATAAAAGGTGTGAAATAGACAAATATGCAACCAAAACATCCCCCGGGATCCACGTTTTTATAGTTATATTGCCAATTTTTACGTAGAAACGCATATTTGTCATATGCGTGATATTTGCCAAATAGGCCATGTGAAGTGCCAGTGTGAAGTCTACCAATCCGCGTTGTGCACGCGTTGTGGACTAATTCCCGCATACACATACACCCTCCCTGTGGCTAGGCCTATGCCCTGCAGTGAAACTTTTACTACGCTGATAATGATGATGATGATAAATTATCCCTTTCGGGGTGGTCAGAAACTTTGTGACAATTACAGCAATATCCATTATTCGCTTTATCCTATCTAACGGTTTTTGAGGGGATGATGGAAGGCGGTCTTAGCGCTAAAAACCGATTTTTCCGATACAACCTTAGAAGTTATTTGTATTTTAATAGCACAGCTCCGATGCAGCCAAGCAATGAATGTGACGTTTTTTTATGTATTTTGAAAGGTCCTCTATAAACCAAAAACCTATGTAAGTTTTATTACTGGTCGATCAACAACAAAAATTACATGTTTTCTCCATACAACCTTACTGATACCCATTTCTATATGGAACTAACATCGAAAAAGAGAAATAAAAATCTGTCGTTCCGTACAAAATTGAAAACCTGCACAACGGAACAGTAGATTTTCATAACTCGCAACTAAATAGAACAAGTTTCAATATACCTACAATGGAGAGTGTAATTGCAAGCAGCTTTAGAATCTCTAGATAACTAGATGTGGACAAAGCGAAAAATAAATACCAAGAGTGCAGCAGCTGGCATTCTAAATGTAATCTCTGTCTAACCCTTTGAAAGACAGGCGTGTACTCATGTATATACGTACATTTAGAACGGAACGCAGTAAATCTAATAAAAAGAATCAGCTGCTCTCCAGCTAATGCAAACTCTGCCAAACGCGGCTTTTAATATCGTTCACTGCCTATTTCCTTTCGAAATATATTCAGCGACACGGTGCCTCACTCGAAACGATTTCATTTGAACTTCATTTTAATTAGATTCCGTTTGCTACTTTTGAAGTCCAATATTTTTTTTGCTTTTATAATGTACCTCCCTTTATTCGTGAGAGGAGGCCTTTGCCCTGCAGTGGGATTCCACAGGCTTATAACTTACCGTACCTACGTTCTTGTGAAGACTTTTCCTATCTCTAAGTGTAAACCAATTTCGCAATAAGATGACTTCCTCCATGGCATATTCTAAGAATATCTTTTTGAAATAAGTGTTAGTAATATTGCCTAAAGCCTGACTAGGCTGGATACGGGCCAAGTCTTTGTTTGAAGCAATCGCAAGAAAACGTAATTTTCCTACCTCTGAAATTAGGCACTTTAACCGGTTGCCTTTCTAATAACATTTCGCCATCTCGCCCAATGTCGGTTCTAATTTATGATAATTGAAGTCCCTTCCTGGCTTTACCGCTTAAATTTAACTAAAATGTACCTACGGCTTGAAAAAACATAGAGTGATTCTTTATTTATACAGGGTCTTGTAGGGTCAGGGTCTGGTATTCTTAATATACTGACACTTTTTTAAGGGGATGATCAGACCGTCAAACTGAACAACTTTTTCTATGGAATCAACATCGACATTGCAAAAAAACAGCTGTCCCATACATTTGGCTCGAGTAGGTTTGCAGTTTTGTATGGAACAGTGGATTTTTTTTCGCGATTTCGATGTTGGTGCCATAGAGCAAGTTGTTTAGTTTGACAGTCTGACCATCCCCTTAAAAAAGTGTCAGCATAATAAGAAGGACCCTATATAACTATTTGTCGTCTGGGCTAAGATTATGGTACTTACTTTAATACAAGATAATCTGTGTAATAATGCCCATGGTAATGTTTTTAAGTTTTAAGAATTTTTTAGTCTCTATTTTATTTATTTTATTGTAAAATTAAAACAATACTGACAACGCTGACTTTATTGCAGACTGTAATAACAACGTTTTGTCGGCAGTTATCGTAATATTAATCTCACAATCTGAGCCTAAAGGCATGTCATTTCACAAAATGCATTACGGTACGACATTATAAATAAATTCCCCTTACAAAATAAATTGGTCGAACCCTTGAATTCAAATTAAATGGTGCGGTCGGGGCGCAAACCCCGTCCTAAACACAAATTAAGCACAAACAATAAAATGAGTTAAGCTTCCTAACCATGTCGTAGCTGTATACGGGATTGGACGTCTTCTATCTACTTCGGATGAAATTAGAGAAGTAAAATCGTAAATCAAGTCGGAAATGTATCTTGCGCGTTGTTATGTAAAGTTGTCCTGTTAATTCTAAAACTATGTCGATCTCTCTTTGATTAATTTAAATTACACACTTTGGTTTCATTCAATATTTTTCTTATTTATTGAATAAAATTCCATAGGTGCATATACTAACAAGTCACCGTGCATATTCTAACACTGGATTCTTATAAGAATCGATGGGCATTAAAAAGTTAATGGTTATATTGACCATTTTCTTGACGACAGTAAATTATTATCAAAATTTGTGAATTCAGATCTGAAATGTCTCAAAAACTGAAGTACAGTCTTCTAAGAACGGTTTCCTATATCTGGAACAGTTAAGGTCCCCACAAAAATCCACTCTGTATATCTCGGCTTCGATATTGTTTAGAACCACAAAGTTTATTAATCATACAGTATGTTTATTACACTAGTCTATGTTTATTTACATAAGAACAGATTTAAACATAGGTTTAGGGACATAAAAATAACCAAAAAGGACAGAACTCATAACTATCATAATAATAGGCAACAGAAATTAAAAAGGAACAAAGAAAGGAAGAAAAGATATATGAACCTATGCTATATTTATTTGAGGTAATGACACAAAACAGTAATCAAACAATAAGAGAAAGAAAAAAAAATTTACGGCTTTGGTTCATATAAAGTTACACAAATCCCAGAATCCCTTACGTTATCGTTTAGTACATTTTTCTATTGTAATTTAAAATGTACCTAACTAATAATTTCAGATATGACAACGGCACAAATTGAAGCTGAAAACACGCAAATGACAAATGATTTATACCGTCTTCTGAAGAAATATACAGGACTAAGGAACCTCATCAGAGAGCTTAAGGTATTTATGTCAAAAGAGCTGTGTTGGCCACCAAATACCCGAATAAATTAAATACGCCCTAATAAATTCCTAAAAACGTATTATTCCATTTTCTTTGTAAGTAGAAGTAATTTTTCTGTGTAAAAGTTTAACGATCCTGCACAGGTTTATTATCGCGAATTTAATCACATAAAGCGGTCTTCTTTTTATTGTATGTTAGCTATACAAAATGGAATATAATATTTCATTTTATAACAGGCAGCCTTCTTCAGGTTTCAACGATATCGATGAAATTTCATAGTCCAGTGATTTTATGTTAGGTACTTACATTTTCTCAACATTGTGTTCTGCAATTTTTAAACTTGTATTTTAAGCGTTTACACACACTTTAAACTCACGATCGACCGTTTTCATTGGTTTTACCATAATTTCCTTTAATTAAGTACCTGCTCGGATGAGACGACCGGTCGTTGTGGTGATCCATGGGGGAGGCCTTTGTCCAGCAGTGGACTTTTATCGGTGAGGTGGAAGTACCTGCTTATCTCGTTGTTTTTCTCATTTCAGACAGAATACGGCAGCACGAAAATGTATCCGATGTTCCCCCGGTACACAATGCTGAAAGACATGATCAAGGATATCATGCACGACCCTGACTACATGGAAGTCTGCCATGAAGTGGACCCATAGCGTGGGGTGCGCAAATAAATGAGGTCCTCTTTCACAGACCGCCAGAGGTCAACTCGTCGCTGACTTGTCACTTGAGGAGAAGACTTGGGGACTATGACGTCACAACGTGGCGGATCACTGTCAGAATGCCGTCATAGTTTCTTCAGGCAGTGTGCTTTATAAAAGCTTATAGATGCTTGCGATGCAAAGGCTTTATTGACGCGCTGGTTATCGTGACTTTGCAGCTATTTGGGCCAAGATCGAAGACGGAAATTGAAGGATTATCAGCTTGAAATCGGATGAGTTTGATACTACAAAACAGAAGTTATAAGGGCTGCAAATTTACGGTCACCAAAAATTTATTTCCAAGCGTTTTTCATAAAGAGCTTACGTAAAAAGCCATTTTTGTGTAATGTCAAGTAGATACTCGTATTATTTTCGAAGAGTATTTTAGTAGAGCGACGTGATATGGCTAAAGGCGTAGTGAGACGGGTACTAGTTTATTTGCGCTTCGTTTTAAGGACTGTTTTACAAGTAGATTTAAAATGAGTTACGGTATTTTGTACTCGTCGTATAGTGTCATTCCAAAATGTGTATATAATATGTTCCTTAATACAGCAAAGTTGGTTGTTGGTAGATTTTAGTGTTCCGGATGCTGTTTTAAAGCAAAAACAGCATTAGACTTATATCATACTGAATTATCGTTATAATTACTAATATTTAAAAATGTTATAAGCATAAATGTAAAACTGTAAGCTTCACATAATCGTCAAACATATGAACATATCTAAAACATATTTTCTTGTATATCCAATCATATCATTAATTAAAAAATTATGTGCAAAATATAGCTTATATTAAACGTTCCATGCTTTTAACATAAGTATATGTAATGTAATTTGTTATTAGTATGATTATTGCATAATAATTAAGCTATGCATAAGTTGTATGTATTGAATGAGTGTGTAAAAATGCCATTGTATGTGTTCAGAATCTAATTAGAACAGGCATAGTTAGAATTGCAACATAACTAACAATAAACACTTCAATGCAGTGCGTTATTTAAATCATAGGGGGGCTCCACTCATACTTACATCTTTTGGGATCAAATCAAACCTATTTAACTTCCTTTACCTACAAACGCATATTATAAGTATTATACCTAGGTACAATATTTACTGCAACCAGAACTAGAATGACATGTTTGAATATCTGAACCATTCATAAAATTCATCTCAGTTTTGAGGTTGATCATACATTATTCGAAAATACTAAAATATAGATGAAGATAATAGTACCTAAATAGTAATTATACTTTATGTATATTGTGCACCAAACATATAATTTAGTAAAGCAAATATCAAAATCTACTATAAATAATTATGTATTGAAATGGCTTATATTGACATCCCATCGATGGGTTACTTATTGAATACGACAAATGATGATATGAATGATGAGACTTCTTCTTCTTATCGTGTGGGCAGCAAGCCCTGGTGTCAGAATTTTTTCAGACCGCCTCAAGGCCTCTGACGTGGTTTTTATGTTACGACTACTACCACCAGAGATAGTAGCCGGGACCAACGGCTTAACGTGCCATCCGAAGCACGGAATCATCTTTCTTTTCAAACAATCAGATGATTCAGCCTGCAATGTCCTAACCAACAGGGGAAAAACGCACAAAGTGACATAATCACTAGGTGTCCCCCGTGGGAATCGAACCCACGACCTCCGTGTCGAGAGCCCAATGCTCTTAACCTTTAGACCACGCAAAAAGAGGTTAAAATGACTTTAAAAGTTTTGTAATACAACGTCAATTTAAATAATCTGTGACACAACTAACTATTTTCACAGTAAATAAAATCGTTGCCTAAAGGCAGTGGAGTGTCTTAAATGTCTTTTTAAAATGTAATAAGTAAATGATTTAAATAACAGCCAGTATTATTCCGAAAAAAATCTCGCTCTTTACATAGTCCAGCAATTTACCTTTTTCCAGTTTGCCGTTTTCTGAATAAATATTGAAACACCTTTCGTCTCTAGTAATTAAAACCATTCCTGCATTCGTGAATTTATCAAGTACTTCTTAACGTTTAATTTACAAGAGTACCTAGGTAGTTATAGAGATTATCATGCCAGGATATAGTGACGAAAGTATGAGTTCACTAACGTAAAGGTGCATTTACACTGACAATTCGTCGAGCCCGATTTTGGCATACATTGGCTGATTATTTTAACGATCATAGATCAAATGTATGCCCAATCGGGACCAATTAATTGGGTAATGAATCGCACCTTTTAGCTATATTGTATTGACTGCGGAAATTTTTGTAGATAAGATAGTAGGCAAATCTATTACGCGTTACGGCTTTAGGAAGAATCGCCATATCTGTCTGTTTTCAACGATCGTAGAATTCGTACGGGCATTGGATATGTAGATAACTGCAAAAGATAGATACCTATTTTTTCAGTTTCAGTTATCTACATATTCCATTGCCATCCATGGCCACAATAAAAACTGTGAATAGAATTATCCCAAATAATTATCGAGGTTATACAATACTTTACCCATGGTCACGATGTAAATTTTATACTTACTTAAACATTTAGGCCGAGATTCAGAGACGATTTATTTAGTCTCAGTTCGTATTAAGTAGGACGAAAATGTATGGATTTTGACATACCGACGGTTAAGAACCAATTCGGTCTATGTAATTTTTTGGGTAAACCAACTTTTTTACGCAGAAGGATTTAAAATCAAATTTTGCATATCCTGTGAAAACAGTCCAAGTCTAGCTGCAATATTTGCAGAGATAACAGCCTGTAGAAATTCGGTCTAAATCATTTTTTTTTGTAAAACGTTTTTTTCGCCTCCTGTAAAAAGTATTTTTATAATTTAGACCGTTTTGATTTTTAACCATCGATACGGAAGTTCGAACTATGACTTTAAAATCGTCTCTGAATCTCGGCCTTAGATCTATTCTCAGTAAATGTTCTAGTATTTAACCGAAAATGTTTAAACTATATTCTGAAATCTTGTAAGGTCCATGTAGTTGATTCTTGTGTTTTAGAACATCATATTTTATTTTAAATGCTATGGTATTATGTGTAAATGTAGGCTGGATAGTCATAAAATTATAAGCTAATTTAAATTAATATGAATAATGATTATTGTAATTGAAAGCGAATAGTGAGGCCAATCCAGTAGATTAGAAAAATAAACCTGTATCTCTTAAATATGTAAGTAAATAAACTAGATCAAAATGTTTCATCTTTATGGTTAGGCTGGGTTCGTAATTATCAAAATAATTATGTTCTTTGATAATTAACATGATCATCATCCGATAATTTAAAACTAACTGGAGTTCGATTTTTGCAACTCACACGTTGAAAATGTCAAAATTACTATGGAGATATGCATCTTTTCACTGCTGATTTGACTTTTAAAAATCATAATCCATGAGTGCGATTTTTGAAAGACATATCAGCAGTAGAAAGATGCATATCTTCATAGTAATTTTGACTTTTTCAACTGCTGAGTTCAGCGAATGACTTTCAAAAATCGCACACCTGTTCTAACATTTTTGATTTTGCTTTAATGTACCTACTCGTATCCAGATTAAACTGCATCTTAGTCTTCGGCATTTTCGTTTCGTATCATAATAGAGAAAAACAACTGAGAAAATGGCAGAATTTATGGATTTGACATTAGCGATCGTCAAAATGTTTCGATCGCTAATGTCAAATATATACATTCTATTATTTTCTACTAGCGTCAACGCCAATAGAATGTCACTTTGTCTAGGAGGGCAGCAAACAGAGAGAAAAATTATTTCAAGTTTATGAGCTTCTTTTTTTGTAGATCATGTCATGTCATGACATTGCTGGCGCAAGGTTTTTGTTTTTCCAATTACTTAATTTTATAATTATGAAGATAATTATCAACGTTTAGTTATCAATATAATTATCTGATAATTATCAATGATAATATAATTATCCTTTCGAACCCTGTAGTTAGGTAAGACTTTTTTAATCTTTATTTTCTATGGGGCTTAGCATAAACTGTTATTATTATAACATATGCGATTGAAGTGTACATTATTTATATTTTCATTTATCCATCAATTATTTTAGTTTAAAAAGTAGTTTAGTTTACTTATAAAAAGTTTTAGTATTAAGAAAATATTAAATACTGCCATGGAATTAAGATGGATAGCTTTAGAATTACAAATTATTCAATATTATTCCTACAATGCAGATAGGTTACTTAATATGTTAAGTATATTTACCTAAATTAGTGCAAATTCAAAACCGGGAACACCAATTTTCCATAAAAACTCGTACTTACACTTACCTACTTTTAAAATAATAGTGTCTTTTGAGCTAACTTTGCCCTCATTATTAAATGATTCAGAAAATTATAAGAATATCCTAGTTCTGTACTATTAAGTATTAATACTGTATTCGTATTTTATCTATTCTATGTATACTATACTGCTTATACTACTTACAATACAATAACATTTTAAATATCTATCTACCTAATATTAAACACCAGTAAAACTGGAAATTTTAGAGGAAATCACTTTTAACGTGAAATTGGAAAGCAGCAAATATCAGCACTATTCGATATTGTATTTGATACCAAACTCTTAGGGCCTTGAAGTTCTTATTAGCTTATCCAACAGCTAATTTGGCATATTTTGTATGAAGAATATGTAAAAAGAGCTGTCGGATAAGCTAACAAGAACTTATTCGGAACTGGTGAAACAGGCCCTTATTCGAGTTAATTACCTAGTTAACCTACCGATTTATCAACAGCTATTAAAACTGTAATCAACTCAAATACCTAATTACAAACGCGTTAAAAGAACCGTTACTGCGTCAGTATAAATCTCGAAATTGTATTAAATACATTAAATACGTCGTCGTAGGTACATAACTCATTCTAGCCTTAAAAAGTAGTCTTTCGACCTGTTATCTACTTACTATAAACACATACATTTTTTTGTACTAATATATTGCAATTTATTAAACTGAAAATTATACATTGTATTCATTGATAAAATACCGCCATGTCATCTGTGATTATTTTAAAACCTGAGCTACTCCAAATTTTGTTTGAGATTTAATTAAGTCATGCCGAAGGTAATTTTATAGTCCGTCCAATATAGGATCGTGATTATGACAGATGAGATCTGGTCGGATGACGTGACTTTTAAACGGCGACTAAATAATGTCGATATTTTTCAAGTATTGAAATTGAAAGTCTACAATATTAACTAATTAAAATTCATACATAATGTTTTGATTGCTCAAATATTTTCAGAAACGGAAATATTTAAAAAAACGAGTAATAAGTTCATTTTAAATTTGTGGCTGTTGCTGAAGTGATTTTTATTTTATTTTGGTATATTTCTAGGCTCGAATTAGCTCTTCAAAATTTAATTCTTAATTTGTTGACAACTTTAGTAACGTCCAAGATATGTCGGGTAGTATTTCTTTTTGATAAATACATTCTATTCTAATCAGGAGTGAGATTTTTGAAAGTTACCGGCTGAGTAAAATTACCGATATTCACCGATTTCCCAAAGTTCGCATTTTTGAATCTTACCGGTGCGGTGGTGACTAAATTCTCATACCCAACACGAGTGCCCCTACCCACTCGTATTTAACTCGTGGGTATGAGAAGGCTTTTGTATGAGATTTAAAAACCGTTCAAGCTCACCGGTAACATTAAAAAATCGCACCCCTGGAGTGCGATTTTTGGAACTCATACTTTGAACTCAGCAGTTGAAAATGTCAATATTACTATGGATATATGCATCTTTCCACTGCTGATTTGACTTGCAAAAATCGCACTCCTGAATTATGATTTTTCAAAGTTAAATCAGAACTAGAAAGATGCATATCTCCATAGTAAAGTATGAGTTTCAAAATTCTAAAAAGGAGTATCTTGTCGTCCTTATATGGAATGAAGTATAGGTATATTCGGTAGGTAGTAAAAAAATTTATGTAACATTTGCAATGAGATGAAATACAAAAAAATGTGTAGTAAGTATCGTAAATAAAATATAATGGTCGAATGAGTGTTGCTATATAATGTTATTCAAATGGGTACAATGCATGGCATTATACCTTTTTGTAGTGGTGTGTATTATTAATTATTATTAAGTACCTGCTATAGGTACTTACCTACTTGTATCAGAATGGTGTTGCGAATTCGTCTGAATAAAACGCTTTGTTACATGAAATGTAATACATTATTTTTTGTGCTAAATTGACTTTTACTTCGAATTCTAAACGTTTACGTAACTATACACCTACAAAACCTCATACACCCCACTGATTTACAACAAAGTAATTAGATTGAAACAATAATTTCATTATTTTGATAGTTAAAATTTAAAGTTAATCACATTTTAGGTTTTGAGGCAAAAATGTTTTGTTATCATTTCAGCAATGAATGAAAGCGCTAGCGTGCTCGTGGATACATTTTAAGAATCTTGTTTTGGTAGTAGGGTGAGTGTGCACATGCGGTGGGTTGAGATCGAGTTCAGTAAATTTTACAAACAAATTATTTAATATTTTGAAGAAATCCTATGTTGAAACCATGATAATTCGTTTTTTGCTCTCGATTCTAAACAAACAACTTTCTAGTTTTGCGTTAATTCATTAACACGTTGTATACCGTCAGCATTAAGTGTTATTTTTTAATTTCACACATACAGGCTTATTACTTCAATTCGGTAAGTCAAGTTTTTTTTGGAGGGCTTTTGAAAGGATTACAGATATTTTAAATAAAATAACGTCGTTTTTCGGTCCGTCCAGTGACGTCACTGGAAAACCTGTGAACTCCTTGGTAAACTTAAAATCAACTTAAAATCAGTTATTATGAAAATACATTCACAATTTCAGAATTTGGTGTTGCCGTTTCGGTTTCCAGTCTAGAGTTAAAAAGAGAAGGCAGTAATTTTTTTGAGTAAAGCAGTAAGTAGTTTTTCTCCATGGAGTTCGAATTATTTTCTCTCCACCATTTTTGCATTTAGAGATTACAGATCAAAGTAATTTAAATATTAAATATATATTGATAAACTCGATGAATCTCAATAAAAATGAAAGTGGTTTCTTAAAATTATGACTTCTATCCGTAAAAAATATAAAATGAAGACCAATAAAAAATACTTGAAATACCGAATTAGTTAATTGCTAGCTGTTGCCCGCGATTCCGTCTGCGTAGACTTTAAAAAAAAGTCCTATCCTATGTGTTAATCCAGATCATATTCTATCTGTGTGCCAAATTTCATTAAAATCTATTCAGTCGTTTTTACGAGTAACAAACATCCATCCACACTTACAAACTTTATAATATTAGTAGGATATCACCAGGACTCTTTTTTTCAACCTTATGTACTAAAGGAACGTTTAAACGAAGTTCCAATACTTCCTTGAATTACTTCTCCTGAATTGCATTTTTCTGCTTAATTTTACTGAATTATTTAGGTACCTAGGTACCAATGACCTAGGACCTAGGACGTTTGTCTATTGTTAAAATAAATTTGTTAGAATTAGAAGCCAAACTATTCATTCAAACAATTCATTTATTATGTTATAATGTGTCATCAGAAAGATATTAAATAAAGACCGAAAGATAATAAAAATATAAAAGGTCGTCTAAAGTACCTATTATAAAACTCTATAAAACTGTAACAGAAGTGTGTGTGTTCCACAATATGTAGGTACATTGAAGGTAAGGAAGAAAAAGAATACGATATGGTTTTTAGGTGCCGGAATCAACCTTTTTTTGAAATTTTGTCTTTCCGTTTGTCTGTTTGTTTGTGTGTTTGTTTTTTGTGCGAGCATCACGCAAAAATTTTATTGGACTTAGGTACACAGGTAGGTTAGGTACTACACCTTAAAATATCAAAATAAAGTTACTAGTGCCATCTACTGCCTGTTACTCTGGCAACAAGTCACACTACGCGCTCAAAACTTCAGCTAGCTACGCCATCTACAAGAATATTTTCTCTTTTTTAACCGTCAATAGATGACGCTGTACTTCAAACCGTCGCCATCTGTGTTTGTTTTAGAGTACCATTTAGGGTGGTCCGTAGTGGGAGTAGACCTATTATTTTCCATAGATGTCGTTAAATTAACATGCTCAGTGCTGCCATAGAATAAAAAATTATGTTCCAGTAAATAAAGGAAATCCATCCATCCACTGGCTGCATGCAACATAAAACTTAATAATTTTATTCTTTGCTAAAGTAAACTTTCTTAACTTTTGAAAATACCTACCTATATAAACACAAAGATATCAACCAATGTTGTTATAATGTCTTTAACGGCTCTGGATACTAGTCCTTTTGAGCCATTCGTTATTTTTTTCTTTATATTCTTTATTTTAATGAACCGATGATAGATGACGATGAATCTGTGGTCGATTTCGGAAGCTCGCGCGATGCCGCCAAAATGACAATGGACGAGTTAACTTGAACCAAAACTTATGTTCTGTTATCGTATTTATTTGAGATTCCTGTTACGTCGGTCGCTTTACGCAACTGTTTGGTACACAATCCGCACGAAATTATGTCACAAATATCACTAAAACCAACTTTTTACGAATTTCAAATAACACGAAACACAGCAAGAGCAATGGCGCCAAGCAAACTCGATATCAACCAACATGTTCAACTCTTGCCACTTAAGTTACCAAAGTATTTTGATAAAATGCCTAATTTGCCTGATTTAGTACACTATGCAGGAAGGATAATTTATAAACATTTTTATTTTATCGCAGTTATTTTATAGCACAGTGACGTTACGTTAGTAGTGGATAATATATTTATCTATAGGTTTAATCGTTATTTACTATTACCAAAACAAGAACTCATACTTTTGTCTTGAGGTAATTCTAAACGTAAATATGGTAACACTGAGCACCACTTGCACGGTCGACTTCATTCATTCATTTCATTCAATCGGCCGGCAGCTGCGGTTCGGGGCTGTGTGTCGTTGCGTCGAGTTATGGCGGGATTTCGTCAATATGAAAAGTTTGTTTCAAACTTCATAACTTTATTTCCGTGAGAGAAAACTTGTTTTTATTAACTAGAGCATCGCAAAAACTGCATATCAAAGAAGACACCGCAAAATTAGTGAAAGTTCACCGGTCAAAATGTCGGTTAGTTCAAAGTGGCGGTTACCTGACGTTTTTTGTGTTGTGTGTTGAATGGATGTCGGAATTACGTTTAATTCGCGGCGCGGGGATGGGTGACTAGTGGCTGCGGTGTTCTGGGACTGAATCGAGATGCCTTTCGTGCAGCGTGTGGTTGAACCGAAGTATCTATCGCGGACAAGTTTGCGTGATGCAGATGGGAGGTCGAAGATTACGGATGAGGAGCTCCAGGCCGTGACAAACTGCACCTTGAGCAATGCGCTCCGCCAGCTCGCCTCCCTCGTGCTCCTCGCCGAGGATATCTTCAGCGAGCTGACGGTGCAGCTTCAGGGCGTCACGGAGCGCTCCAAGGTTGCACAGACGAAGATCGAGAAAATCAACGAATTAGTCGAAAAATATGATCCGAAGAAAGTGCCAGTCCGTAAGTACCGTACATTTTTATTCTTATGAATTACCAAAATCTTAAGCGCTCGTTGGCGTAGTGGATCTTCGGTATTGGAAACGATCACCGAAGTTAAGCAGGTCAGTCTTTGGATGGGTGATCGTTTAGTGGTATTTCATCTCGAGCGTTTCCATGCTTCGGAAGGCACGTAAAGCGTCAGAGGCCTATTGAGGCGGCTTGAAAATTCCCTGACAGCAAATTGACCACTATCTGACCTCCATCAACACGCACTGGGCCAGCTTGGTGGAGTATGGCCCCCTCCCTCGCACCCTTATTCGTGAGAGGAGGCATTTGCCCTGCAGTGGGATTCTACAGGCTATAACTTACTTACCTAAATCTTACTTATAAAAACCGACCAATATCGTGTCGGAATCGGACACATTCATGATAGGGTTCCGCTATCTTTTTCCGTATAAATAAAACACACTTTGATCAGAAGAGATTTTTCATACATGCCTCTAACGGATAAAGGTAAAAGGAAGCCATACTCCACCATGCGAGGTGGATGGAGACACGGTACCATTGCATCTTGGTAGAGGCAAGATTTAAAATAATAATACGACAATATGCCTGTAAGGAAAAGATAACATATTTTCACGTATTTTAAACATTTTTCTTGTTTTAGAAGAACTTAAAATAGTTTCCGATTTTTGGTATTTATACTCACACATTCACCATTAGTTTATCTAGAAAATCATAAAAAAATCTATAAAAAGTACTTTTGTTTATTCTTTTTAATCGAAAATACCGCAAACGCACGCATTTTTCAGAAAACTGGGCAATCGCGTTTCTCATAGAAAATATTCGTCTGAACCTATGACCCCTTAAGACCTGAAGCTCGCTCCAAGCCAGCTACTGGCGAAATGATCTTGAAAAGAGGGACTCTGTCGTTGGGTCAATTTGGGTCGCTGTGCTAAAGGAGTTAGTTTAATTAGGTACCAGACCTGAAGTACCCTACCACCCAGGCGAGTAGGTACGACTAGACAGCTCCTACTGACCTACTAGAAATTAGGCTTCTGATAACCCGGGCAGTCTTATCAGAAAACAATAAATTATCAGGCACTTATTGAATGGAATTAGGTAGGTACTTCTACAAAATGCAGTGATATCATATTATTTTATAGCTGCAACAGTGTTTGTCATTGTTATCATATCGTTCACGATATGGCAAGTGTTATCTACGACGTGGTCATCACATCGACGCACCTAATCGCTAATTAACTTGGTACTGTACCTACCCACTAACCTACTTGGGGATTCGAAAAGTAGTTTTTAGTTTGATTTACCTACTTGTAATGAACGTCCATTATCATCAGCCTAGTCCCACACAGTGCACAGGCCTATCCTCAAGGAGGGTGCATCGGCGTTACTCTACCACGCGTGCCCAATGCGGATTGGTAGACTTCAAATACGCATCAGATTTTCTTCATAATCCTATACAGGTTTCCCCACGATGTTTTCGTCCACAGTTTGAGAGAAAAACTCATTGGTACATGGCGTGCTCGTGATTAAGTGTCCAGTCCATTCCATACCTAACCTCTCCATAACGCGCCAATGACGCTCGACTTGTCATGAACGTAAAATTACGATAAACGTGAATAAAATATCCACATTAGATACTGATACTATAACATTTATTAACTCACGTATAATATGTAATAGGCAAACCTGGTCCATCCCCATGACAGTGATGCTCTACACCCTATGAATACTGAATCTGCCTTGCAGCTTATGGTTACCCAAAGTACGCTTGTCTCTATACTATTCAGACCATGTGAACTTGCCCTTTTCATGTTCAACCGACTCTAAATTACAGACAATCTATTTCACGTACCTGCATCAAATTATCTATTAAACTAACGCGAGCCGTCGCCGTCGCGTACGTAAATTGAAGATCATTGAATAAAAGGACCGTTGGGGAACCTCATTACTCCATAGGTACCAATTCCTTGAACGCGCCGCCTTCACAAAAACGCTTAACTCCATGTTGATGCATTACCAAGCGCTATCTAAAAACCTGTTTCGGCGTTCGAACGAGGCCTCGATGGGAAAAAAAATTCCCAGATTCCAATGCGGACCATAAAAACGTCTCAAGATAATTTCCAACTCATTCGATGCAGGCTTGCCACTGGACGGGTCTGAAGTGAACACTCGAGTATTTAACACTTCAATGCTGATGAAATGTTTCTCGCTGATAAATCGCGACCTCTATTTTATTTGATTTAAGTTATAAAAAGCAATGTACCAAACATTGCTTTTTATAACTTAAATCAAATAAAATAGAGGACATAAATAAGCGACAAAAGTTTGAATAATCTTTATAAGAATACTTCAAAAGATTAAATTTTAAAAATCTGGTCCTCCTTTTTCCTAACCCTGTCATCTAACCATGAAAAATATAAAATGTAGTCTGCTTTTAAACTAATAAAAAAGTTTAACTGCTGCTAAACTAAAGCCTAGGTTTGTTTCCTTTACTTATCTACTAACGTTGTATTGTGTGGATATACGAGTATATCCGTATTAGGTTGACCACTAATTTATTTTAACGTAATTTCTAGAAAGATATTCCGTGAACGCTACACGAAAATCACTTTAAGTCTACTTAATTCTAAAAGTTACCGTTAAAAACAAAGTGAAAAAAGGTACGGATAGAAAACAAAGTGCCCATGTCAACAAAACTTACTTCCCTTTAGTCTTGCAGAGTTGAAACCATTTTAATTCTTACTGACGTAGGTTTAAAGTTCTATCTGGGGACATCATTTACAACGAAATGTTCGTGGCGAATGTAAACAGCACGTTTCATTTGACAACCTTTCACCTGCATGATAAGCGCTAAGTGTTGTTTTAGTGTCATCTTATTGCATTCCCGTCTCGTTTACGGGACCTTTTATTTACGTTTAACAATGGACACGGTCAGTACTATCTTTCGCAGATTTTACTTCACCAACTTTAAGGCAGCTTAGAAACTTTACGGCAACATATGGGCACAGGAGACCGATTGCGCTAATTTAAAACATCTAAGTTCTATTCTTATCCAATTTCAGTTCTAATCACATTGCAATCCAATTACTATTCAACTGTGCTAAACTCTATCTATGTAACTGACACCCTTTAACGTCTGAGTGATCTGTCAAAACGGCTCTAACGGCTGTTATGAGCTGTACCGCGATTAGCGCAATATCAAAGGTGTCAAAAATTATGGTTCGTATGTAGTCCAGTCACGGTTCAATCACCGAATATTTACCGCGATTGCAGCCTAGGACCTATTTAAAAAAAAACTACAACTCGCTCACGAAAATACGCTCCTACCATTTCCTAAATTGTTTCTTGTTTTCAATATGGTTGTAACTGCAAGCACTTAATAGGTTCCTATTTCTACGGAATAGCTATATGATAGTCCCATACAAAGGCATAATAAAACGCACCTCTAAAGTTACCTAGCAAGAAACACTGCAACTTTAACCACGTTTGCGCAATTGCTTCAAGAGTTCGTTACCCGATAAAGTTCTTATCAGTTTCTTTGTAACTCGGTCACGTGATCGTGTCGTAACAATTAATTAGGTTTTAGCGAAATCAGCTATAATTAATTTTAGTTGATGGAAAGATATAGAATAGTTGTTGCATTAGCAAAGTAAATAAGTACTCCAAGATCCCACTGTGAGTTTTCTACACCCTTTGTTTAGGCAATGATACATATTCCAGTGGCAAAGTAATATTTTAAGGTCCGCCACATACACGCGGAATTCCGAATCAGGATTACGATTTCGTATGGATTTTCCCCTCCACAAATGGGGAAGGTTTGCTCGTTAACTATTGGACTGATTTTGTGATACACACACGTAATTATAAGAAATCTTCTCTTTTCTGGGAAGTTTTTATTCATAATGACATAGCACAACCGGAACAACATTTCTACAATCGGCTATATATAAAATGGTTGTGCTTGTAATGTGACAGGCTTCAGAGTGGTAGACCTATTTTTTAGAATGCTTAAAGTACGACATTACCTCTGATATTATGTAGGAATCATTAAAACTAGCAGTGGGATCTTAGTCTACTAGTACCTACGAAGGCAAAACTATCGCGTGGCCCGTTCACAGTGTAATATAAACTCTTGACATTTACTTATTTACCCATAGAAACAGATAGTTGTTTTGTATTCACGGCGACAAACGATCAAATGTCACGCCGTGTAAGCAAGAATAGCGAACAAAGCACTCTGTGACAGTACCTTTTGATTTCCCATGCTTGATTTATCTCTCGCGCCAGGAACATCCATTCAACTATGCCACACCACACATACAAAATCCTCCGTATTGCTATGTTTTTCTTTTTTTTTTTTTAAATGACTATTACAGCGTTGCTCAGGGAGTAATTACTACTTTTTATTGCGGACTATTTGAGGGACCACGAAGGGTCCACCGAGTCAAATGAATGAACTTAAGTAACCGACCTCTGGGCACTCAGAGGGGTAGGACGTTGCTGAGGCTACGCGGCGGATTGGGTAGCGGTATCTGTGAGATCTAAGTTATGTACGTAATACCGACTGCTCTCAAACGGTGAAACAAAAAATCGAAACCTGCATACGCTGAAGAAGAAATTCTGATGAGAATGTGTAGTCCACCAATCCGCTTGAGGCACGCATGATGGAGTAATGTTCATACACCCTCCTTGAGCGTAGGTCTGTGCCCTGCAGTGGGGCGTATAATAGGCTGATAATGATGATAGTTATCCAAGTGTAAAGTTTTACGATATGCATTTTAACAATCTGAAATCTTCATGAAACAAATTAATATTCGAGACGGTCTCATGTTGGTGGTCATGCTTATAAAGTTGACATTAATCTCCGTTAATGATTGAGCAAACAGAAATTATCAGAGTTTAATAGTATAAAAGTACTATAAAGCCAAAATAAAGTCAGATATCGCTCGCTTTAGACCCTAACGTTCAAATAATGATATAGGAGCGAGACAGTGTCAACATAAATCACTGCTCTATGAAATTATAGAGTGTTTCCGTGGCCCGCATCTGGGATAAGAAGATGTTATCCGAGTGTAACCAGTCATACAGGCGTTTTTAATACAAGTTTCTGATAGTCTTTACTTTTATTAGTTTTGGTCCTTCGAATACCGTGTTAAGATTAATCTTCTATTTATTTTACAAATATAAACTTCTAATCAAAACACGATCCTATCGATGGAATGTGCAAAATAGTAAATAAAGTCAAGAGAGGTCAACGTAGGTTAACCTAAGTAATAAGATACTACATATTCCTGAACACAGTTCGATCGAATCGAACGAAGTACCTACCTACCTATCTAAGAAACATTAAAATGAGATTGTAAAACTAACGCAGTACACCCACAGGTTTATTTCAGTGGATGTATTTAATATTATTGCTTATACCGGACGCGATTACATCTGATAGATACTAGGTAAGCAGTTATTAGTTAGATCATTAGATTTCTACATTTATTATGCATGTTTGATACGAGTATTATTTGATCTGCTACAACTCCGCATATAAATTACAAAACTATGACAGGTCTTCATCACTGACAGTGAAAGCCTGATCATTATCTCAGTGGTTGAGATTCTTTGAAAACGTACAATATTTGTCTTCGCACACATATTGCATAGCATGTATGATATCTTGACGTTTGAATAACACGATATCGTCTCTCGTCTGGACCATGTCTGAGCTGTCTATCATAATAAGGATCTGGTTAGTCCGTCATACGGGCTTTGCGTTAACAAGACATCATTTCATACACGCACTGGATTACGTTTGTGGGTTTAGACAGGGCAGGGCTCGTCCACAAATACCCTTATACCCATTTAATGCGGAGAAGTCATAAATTCATGGTTTACGCTTATACTTAATCAGTTATAAATAGCTTCTAATATCTGCTCTAATAGGGGAAAATTCGATAAATCCGTCATCCTGTATTTAATGTATTATTTGAAAGGACCATATTTTACACCTACCTCCGAACTTACGGAAATTTCTTTTCATTCTCGGGTATACAGTTTTCCTCACGATGTTTTTCTTTATCCGCTAAACTAGTGATTGATAATGAAAAACACAAGAGTACATCAATTTCAGATAACTTTTGTGGTACCTACAGGCACACCCCGGGCACTGCCTACAAAGGAGAGAAAATGATAAGGCCTCGTGATGGCTCGTTTTCTAATCTGTATGGGCTATCACAGCTCTTCATTCTGTAGGTATCTTCTTTGATATTTCTCTCTGGCTTGTTACAACCTAGGTGAAAAACACTTCATTTAAAATATTTTTTATTGGAAACCATTCTTCGGAGGTTATGAATTCCTTAGGGGATATTTTACAACACCATTATCTAACATTATCTTGCAAAATTGCGGATTTTACGGGACATCGATATCATGACTAAATAATAATGTATCCAGGCAGCATACACCTCACGCCACAGGCAGTGGTGTCACCTTTCGTCCCCGATACTGTAGTGCCTTTCCTCGTACCGGTGTTACTTTTCAAGCTATTGAATATCTGCAGTCGCTCCGTATTAAGCAAGTCCAGTAAACTGAACCCCAGCTTAAATCTAACGGCTTAGTACATAATGCTTTATGCCTGAGTAAATTACGAAAAATGATACGTTACGAAAGGACTAACGTAATGAAAGAAGGGAGTAAGGTCGGTGGAATACGACCGATACGGCTAATATTGTAAAATAGTATTTAGTGCAGAAGGCGACAGACTGGTAGGTTGATTTCTCGCTGTGTGAACCTAACCGAGATTAGATATACGTAGTCGGTTGCAACGGATCTTTGTACCATTTTCAAAAACTTGTGTTCTTAAACTGAACAATACTTAAAGTCGAAGATAACGTTTACGTTTTTCGGTTGCCCACTTCAAGACTCGAGTCGCACAGAAGTTTTTATGATCGTACTCCACAAATAGAAGAGGAGACAAAAACCACACTTGATGTTCACCCCTCTCGTCTTCATTGTGGGAACTTTTAAACAAACAGGGAAGCCCGTTTTTTTTACCTCAAAAATTCTTAGAAAGGCGTCCAGGTAGCCGGTCGGGTACTAATGCGAGGTTTTGTATGCATCGTTTGTGAAGTATTTGCAAATGACAGGCTAACGTAAAAGAATAACTTTATTGCCAACATTAGCGTAGTAAATTGTTTAGCTGGCGCAATTCAAGAGGATATTACAGTTGCAGTAATAAATAATGCTGTTTTGTTTCGGATTTAGGATGGCCCACCCCATTTTTCCCGTAATATCTTGGAAATTTTGTCACACAGATTAATTAGCGTAGTAAATTGTTTAGCTGGCGCAATTCAAGAGGATATTACAGTTGCAGTAATAAATAATGCTGTTTTGTTTCGGATTTAGGATGGCCCACCCCATTTTTCCCGTAATATCTTGGAAATTTTGTCACACAGATTATCTAGTCCCATTTAAAGTACCAAAATCAAGCCTGAACTTTTATTATGATGACCAAACAACGATATGCAATTTATGGATACATATCCTCTTCTCCATCCTTCTTAAGATGCTGATACTTATTTAAGGAGATGATCAGACCGTCAAACTGAACATTAAGCAGAACCCTATATTCTATAAACGTCCATGACTCGGGTACACAGTCATATTCATATTCAACATACAAATATTTGCCTCTTGTTGGATTCCAACCCGCGATCCTCGGTTCACTACCATACCAACTGAGCTATCTGCCATCAAATTATTTATGCATGTAGTGTTACTTAAATACTTGTAGCAATTTTTCTGACCACCCAGAAATCGATTATAGTCGTGATTTTGTACATGTTATAATAAAAAACAATTATACCAGAATCGACTGCTATTAGGCCATAGCCCATCAAATATTTTTTATTGCCGTTTCTAAAATATTTCTACTAATACTATGTAGGTACTTGTTTGCTAAATTATATAGCCGTAGATAATTTAAGAACTATTTTCTTTCAACTCGTACCAGCAGAAGGATGAAAACAAAATTGTTCTCACGGCTATCGCATATCCAATCGCAAGGTTTGTAAGCGTTTCTTCTACAGCTCTCGTATTGTTTGCTTTTATTCTTAGGTACTTGTATGTCACATGTTCAATACTGTATAATGCACTCGTATTATGCAATGTCACTTTATCCACGATCGTTTGACTTAACATTCTTAGAAATTATGAAATGATTTAGTTTTACATTTACGACAGCAATTAGGAAAATAAAGTTACTCGTGTTTTAGTATGCGAGGAGAACAATAGGACTATGTATTTTCATTCGTATCCCGGTCTCGGAGGATGCAGTGAAGCTGTGACAATGACCTTTGGCTGCCCACGCTAATTATACACTCACGTCTACTAGGTAATCGACGACCGATGCCGGCCCAGAAACCGGCACATCCATAAACATACACCTACTTCAAACTTTAAAAGTCGACAGTGGAATGCATTGAAAGCCGTTTGGCTGGCTTGACCTGCATGCAACAATTTTCATTTGTATATATATAAAATCCATCTTTGTACAGGGTGATAGGATAAAAAGTTGCATTACTTTAAGGGGTGATTGTACTACTTTACACCCAAGTTTCTTATTAAAGACAATTTCAAATTACAAACAAGAAAGAATACTTCACATCAAGCATCGTTCGTCACTCAAGCATCAACTTCAATCCTTTAAATTTAATCGTTGTAACATCTCAACCCGAAAGTACTTTCGAAGTTGATTGGAACTCCTTTATCGTTAAGTTAAAATGTTCGATAAGATCGGAAAGGCACAAAGGAAATCGAATGAGTATGCCCCGATGCTTATGATGCAATAACTTAGAAGATTCTTCGGCAATAAATTTAACGCACCCCTCCTGCTCTTAACATATGGTACAATTTCTAATCTACTTATCGTTATATACTCTGTATAAACGGTTGCCATTCGTTTGAATCGACTAGGACTGTGCTTTTAACAGGTTTCTCCCTTTTAGTCCCCCTTGAAAGTTCAAGAACATGCTTATTCCTCGTGCCTTTTTGATCGCTACCAGCCCCGGATCTAGGACTTTTCCGAGCCGGGGCAAAACTTGAGTTTAGCGCCCCTCCCCGTCCAAGAGAGTAGCAATATTTTTTTCCCAGGGAGGCCAGGTTCACGTTAGGTCGTTGCAATAATATCTAAAACTTAGAGGGAGGGAAGCGAGCTCGATATTTTACTGCTATACGATTAGCTCGCCGCAATAATTATGGTCCAAAATCTGGATCGAATTCGGCAATAGGTATGACTACATGACTAAGCAGTTTTAATACAATAAAAGCGATAAGCGAAGCGAACTTTTAAAACTTTACTGTTTTTGCAATATTTTCAAGTCGGTGCCATAAATTATTTGTCAAACTCTTGATTTGGCGCCCCTCTAACCTGCCGCCAGAGCAAGCAGCAAGTTAAAAAGTAAGTTATAGCCTGTAGAATCCCACTGCAGGGCAAAGGCCTCCTCTCACGAATAAGGGTGAGATGAAAAAGTAACCAAAACCTCTTAAGAATCAACTCATTTTCAATCAATCAATCGTTACTTTTACCTACAAAATACAAAACAAGGCGATCTTAGCGCTAAAAAGCTATTTCTTCCATATCCTCTTCGAAGTTATATGTAAAAAAGTAAGTTATAGCCTGTAGAATCCCACTGCCGGGCAAAGGCCTCCTCTCACGAATAACGGTGAGAGGGAGTGGGCCATACTCCACCAAGCGGGCCCAGTGCGTGTTGGTGTAGGCAAGTTAATTGTCAACCTGCCGCCCTGGCTTACGTTACGTTACCTTTTCCGTACACCCTGTATACTTACATATTAAAAAGCTAAATTATAAATCTAACATTAAATTGCGTTTACGTCTAGACGCGAGTGGCGGTGGGTGTCATACGATGCTATGATACGATGATTCGACTATTTGTTTCCGAAACTTTACATGTGAAATGCAACACGTCATGATAGAAAATCGAGAACAGCGGCTCTAATTTCACTTATTTAGATTTATTATTAGCAAAGTCAGAGTCTGGTTTCCGAGCGAAACAAATGAAAAACAACTAAAGGTAGTTTGTAGTTTGAACATTAGTTTCATACCCCCACTAGTAACCACAGCAACAAATATGCGTGAATCCTCACTCTTCCCCTACATTGTTAATATCGACGAGGGTTCGACGTATTCCACAAGCTTACTCCTACACAATTTATTGGAGTTAATGCGATTTCAATTTGGAATGATACGATGGAACTATTCGAACGTGGACTGAATTTGTTATCGCCTTTTAGATGGTGCAAGAGGGCTACTGCATTGCGAATTGTGCCAAATGCCAACACGATGAGGGTCTACATCTTTAATTTAATTGTAATTTGTGAATCAGAGCATTCTTTCATTATATTACAATGTAACCATGTCCTAACACGTGACATCTACAAACATAGTTAATATTAGATGAAGCCCCGTAAAAAAGCAGAGGGGTGCCGCGGCAGCTGATCGGAAGTCCTGCCCTTTGTTCGCCTCTCAACCACACTTTTTGCCGTTCGAGGAAGGAAGGAAGTCGGGGATTCCAGTAAAATATCGATCTGACTTTTAATTTAATGCTACCTCTCGTATTTGTATCGTCTTCACTTCATATGACAATCGGGAATTCATTGTCTTTGCATCAGTTTTCAGTGCCGACATTATTCTTTTATATTTCTCTGCGCGATCACGATTTTAATGTTACGCTCCATTGTCCTTACGAAATATCCGTATTTTTTTACCAAACAAAGCAGGGAAAGCTCCATTATTCAGAATATTTGAGGTACAATGGTTCGACGTTGCGCGCACGCAGCGTGTGATCCATTGCCAGTGAGATCGATTGTTCGCGATTACAGAGATGGTCATTCAACACTGTTGGCTTTTTGTTATGTACAATGCGAATATAAAAGCGTATCTATCGGTCTACACACCTAGACGATTTTTACCTTTGAATATTTATTTGTTACTTCCTGTCTCTCCTGCCAGTATTTCCGTCGTACAGCTTTTTGTGTAATTCATGTTTTTCTTTCATACCAGGCAAATAATTTGTTTTCTTGTAAATTCAGTATTCACCTCTATATTTTAATGGTTTCTTTAGACTACTTACTTTAACGATGTTATACAAGGAAATTGATATTTTAAAGTTTAGTATATAATTCCATCAAACTAATCATAACGACAAACACTATATGAAAATGACCTTAATAATTATCGACACACAGGGGCACAAATCAAGTCACGTGTATGCAATTATTAATTACAGTTGTAATGTAACAGCCTCGGATTGTGGCATGGATGTGGCGGTGACACGTGGCGAGCTGCCGACTTGCAGCGCGTGCTCTGCCTCCGGGACTCCGACAACACAACAGTTTTGTGGCTTCTGCAAATAGCGTTTATTGCTTCCCGACCACAAACTTCGTAATACGGAAGAAATAGGGTTCCACACTTCTGGAAATCAATAAAGTTATCGGTATTGTCCTTGTCCAGTTACGTTACGGCTGAGGCGTTTGATTTGGAAACGGAAATCTGAAAGTTAGTCTCAATAAGATCGATACCAAAAGTATATATCCATCTAATTACTTTCGTTAAAATAACTCTAACCATATGCATTAAATCTACAGTAGTTTTAATTAAAACCAATGTCGCTGGTAATGGACCATTGCGTGAACACATGACGTTATTAGACGTGGGAATATTATGTATTCAAACAAGGAAACAAAACGAGGGGTGTTATCTTATCCTTCAAATTATTGTGACATCCTGAGCACCATAATTTACATGAGATCCAAATACACTTGGATCCACATCCTTGCATGCTAATGCTATTCCCACGAAGGTACCCCGACAAAGATACAGAACATCCACATTTTAAACAGTGCCCAAAGACTGTCAAATGTGATGAGTAGGAAGCCCATGGACCCAGGCCCGTGGACACAAGACAAGAAGTTTTCCCTCACCGAAATACCTATGGTAGTACACGTGTACAGAAGAACGAATAGTCACTAGCCTGCCGCAAAAAGAACCTTTGTAATCTCGCGAAATTGTGAAAAATCATGAATGTGATAACCACGTTCGCTCACGACCCTGCGGAGGGCTAACTTATCGAAGTTTCCCCCTTTTTAACGGACTCGCAATAAATCATTGGGTAGTTCTTACGTTCTATATCTTACCCGTAATTTTTCTTGTCACTTTCTTGTTCATTATTTGGTTTAAGTATGTCTACGCATCTACAACCTAAGCTCATACCTACATATATATATATATATATACATCACTTACCTGAAGGAGAGGAGGGCGGCGCGCGGGGGGACCTGTCCTCACTCGATTCGATACCGCCGTCACTAACACATCATAAATTTTCAAAAAAACCTATACTTACTTTGCTTGTAAAGCTTCAGTTTGTAATTAAAACGATATCATACTCAAGAAACCATCTATTCATTTCATCTGCATCATAAAACCTATTCTGAGGAGCGAGGAAGGGGCGCAGCCTGGCTAGAGGCGATAGCAGCATCTAAAACAAAGTATAAGGTTAAATAATATCTGGACATTGAAGAAACTAACATTATTTCCCATTTTTCTCTGCTGGATTAATTAGTGTATTAAATTCTTGCTAACACCTCAAAATCTGTCGTTAAATACCAATCAAAGCAGAATAAGTCTATTGACATAGTAACGACAAACTCATTAGCTAAGCTGCCATGTTGGCACAACTCGTACCCATTTCGTCGAGGCGATCGAGTAGCCATTGCCAGTATGGGCAAAACGAGCCCAGTCTCATCCATATTGCAGGCTCCCGTTCGATCAGCTCATTTATATTGCAAGCGGGTGCCTGATGCAAGTTTCTTGAAACTGCAGAGTATGTAGTCCATTTGAATTGAAATTTTCCTCCAATTGCCATACTGTTAAAGGATTTGATTCATATACTCATTTAGAAAACCAGTAGTATTTTGCATATCAAGTGTTTCGCCGCATTTTAATAAAGGTAATGTTCTAAGATCCTTTTTAAAAAAAAAAATTTAATACAAACAGCGGCGATAACTCATAATCACAATAGACAATGAAGGCTAGCGACCCCGGGGGATGAATCTAATCGGTCTTGAAACCCACAAAGATAAAAGCAGTAGGATAAACAATATAATAATTCTTAGGCACCTGCAAAACATCAGGCTTTATCTGCAATGGCGAAACAACGACCGACCATTGAGGAAACTGATACCTTACCTTACCAAAATGGTAAAGTACAAGTAGATAAAGAACGTGTACCACTTTCTATATTTCGTAATTAAAGAACAAATGAATCACATTATAGTAACACAACATAACTCAATTTTTCTTAACACATCCAATAAATCAGACAATTGAATTGATTCCGATTGAACCATGCTCGACATCTAGCTTTATTATGTAGCATGACTTGTGGATAGCCTTGGTATTTTGTAAAGGTTCGTGATCCAGTCCAACCTTGGCCAAATGGTTCTCATGTATCGTACTCTTAATCTACTGTTTTGAATGTAAAGTTGATAATGGATTTCCCCCGTTTTATGTGTATCTGTACTTAGAGCATTTCATATATATTCAAAAATTCTCTATTTTCACGTTACATAAAATTTTAACATATTTCAATCTTCGTGTTTTAATCGCATTATATTGTATCGTGCGCGCTACTGCATTCAAACTGCAATGAACATGACATGGAGTATAGCATAGATAAACATTGTTTGGTCGGGGTGACAGCTAAATTGAAGGTGAAAATGTCCGATCACGGTTTAGATTAACAGTTTAATGACGTTGTTGCTTGTACGTCTAGTACTTACTTACTGATTTCATTACTTAAACAACACAACGTCTAAACAATATCCTTAGCTATTTAGAAAATGTTTTGAATTGTTCGATTTTTGATGTGAATCCTTAATTCCTGGAGGATCGTCCAAGCATTTATTACCAATTTTCCCAGACTTAGAAGAATCCAAGACGGAAGACCACAGCCCTAGTTGCGGTAACGTGTGCTGATAACTCTAGTAATGATACATGGCAGAGCCTGTTTTCATAATAATGAAGATTAATTCCTTGTTGACGATCGCTTCCATAACACGGCGAGGGCCGAGGGAGATGTAATTACGCGTTTAATGATATTAAGATTCTTTCACATTTTTGGGAAAAAATTTCTACTCACTGAAATCGAGTTACCGTATTAAGTTATAAAGAAAGTTGTTTGTTGAGCACATTGACGCTCTAGAAATCGTTGGTCGAGCAGTATGAAAGGAAAAGAAATGCATAAATCATTTATGCCGACCATGGTTTAATTCCGGCAAACAATTGTGACGTGGTAAATTCGTCTTGCTTAATTACCCGCTGCAATTTAACGTAGAATGACGTATATATGTTGAGTTATTGCTGCGATCAACGGTTCAGTTCATTAATTTGTTATGTCAGCATTTTCCACGCAAGCTCATGTAACAGATGATTTATTTGGTGGCGACCTCGCTCGAGCAAGCCCGACTACTGCGGTGAACGAACCCTGTCACTGCGCAACGCCCGTGTTACTGGTTTTGGCAGACGATTTTGTACTCAAGCGCATATTGACCGTTTATGGGTGTGAAACTACACCGGTTCATTCATTAACCATTGACCGCTTTATTTAACGCAGCGTGTTAATCGTAAAGAGTATCCGAGTAACATGTGAATTAAGTATAAGAGGCAGTTGGGGACGACTTAATCTTATCGCTTCCATACTTACCTTGGATGTTTACCACGGTAAAAACTGTGATTTATTCCGTTAATCCAGTGACGGCAAGCAGCTGCTAGCACAACAATCAGTGCAGCTTACCCACGAAATTATTAAAAGCCATAAAACGAGTCTCCGATAGAAGGGTGAGCACCCTATTCAGTTTCGTGTCGAAAACTCGCATGAGCGTGTTATTATTTCAGACAGGCGACGTGTTCCAATCGATTTTTGACCGCATGTTACCTTGCATTTGTAGTCGATAGGTGAAATAAAATCATTATTTAAAACAACGTCGACGACAGACTTGAAATTACTTCACGATTACAGAAATCAGACTAGACTTTTAGTTAAATATGCTAAAACTTTTCCAGCCAGGTCGGCGGCTTGAAAATTGACTGACAGCAAAATTTACCACTAATTTGCCTCCACCAATATCCGCACTAGACCCGTATGGCCCATTCCCTTTCACCATTATTCGTGGGAGGAGGCCTTTGCCCTGCAGTGGGATCACAGAAAATAATGGATCCTACAGGCTATAAATATGTTAAAACATTTAGGTGATCGTGATCACAAGCAGATTGGGATCAAACGTCTGTTTAATCAAAGTCGCAATCAAAGTGTTGACGAAGTTCCCTCGATTTCCCTCGGACTTCTAATTTAATTCCTCTAAGTTCAAGTGAACCGTTAGGGGCAGGTTGGCGCGCGAATGTCCACAACAACTTGCAGCTTGTCCTCACGGCTAGTGTAGCGTCGGTCGGTACTCGGTGCTCGGCACTCGGCAGCCTGCAACCGGCTGCATTGTACGGCGACCGTTACTCGCCCACCTGCGGGTAACTTGCCCACTGAACCGAGAGCGACGTGTGTCCAGACACGTGTATTAAAGGTTAATGCCATGTCATTTGCATTAAAGGGTTCCTTTGAGGACAAAGATGAACTACCGCTTATAATTAAAGCAATAGCGATCGGAAGTGCTATTTTTGAATCGTGAGATTTAATATCTTGATCGAATGATGCATAAACTCCATTATAATTTTCACATTTTTTATCGCTGATTTGAACTTGATATGTTCAAAAATCGCACTCCAGATCAGCAGCGAAAATGAAACTATTTTGAATTATTTGTTATGTAAATATTTTATGTAAGTAATGCTGACATATACCAAACCTTATCTATGTATGTGAAAATTATTTCACATTTTGTATCGCTGATTTGAACTTGATATGTTCAAAAATCGCACTCCAGTTCAGCAGCGAAAATTAAACTATTTTGAATTATTTGTTATGTAAATATTTTATGTAAGTAATGCTGACATATACCAAACCTTATCTATGTATGTGTAAAATGTGTTGTAATTTTAATGTCCACAAATAAATATTTGTCGAACGCGCCAATGCATCACGATGCGTCGATCATTTATCATAAGTCAAATAGAGACGATAAGCCATATCGATTTGTGAGGACCGATTGCATTTCGAGTTACGACACTGTTATCCGATACTTTGACACCTAGCCACTGAACCGCGTTTGTTTGTGTTTAATCATTAATCTCAATAACCCTTTTCAAATTCATTTGACCCAGTTCCTAAAACCGGAACAGGACATCAAAGATCGATTCTTACTATCTGTAACAATGACATCCTTCATTGGATTGTTCCTAAAAATCATCGCAGCAAATAAAATAAATAAATATTATCAACCTAATCGAAATGACACAAATGTATGAAAATTCTGCGAATCGTTCGAATTTTACTTTCATAGACTATATATAAATTACCTACCTACTTGACGATGATCAATTACGATGAACAAACAATAATTTGGGAATTCTATTGGATATTTTTTGACGAATTATGTTCAATACATTTGTATTAGGTAGGTAAAGTTACCCAAAGTAAAACAAATTGAATTTAAATTTTATTGATTGACCTTCAAAACTCGATACAAATATATGAATTGACAGTTTCAAACTCAGATAAAAACTCATCTCAACTTGTGCTTAGATCCAAAAATAGGACTGATCTTGTGCAAAAAATTTCGTGAGTAATGATAAATTAGTAGCATCAATTCGTGAGTGCGGCGAACCCAGGATATTCATCTTTCTTTTAGTAAACACCACCGGGTATTTGCTTTGGAACTATTTTTTGCAAAATAACCTTCTCCACGTATAATGAACTTAAAAGGGAACAGTATGCATCCGAATTCATCCAATGAACAATGTTTTAGACCTGGAAACTAAAAGCATTGTGTAGTGTTCCCATGCCTTACGAGTGCAACAACAGGCCGATTCTATTTCCATGTAAACGATGTTGATTTTGACGAGCGTACACTGAAAATATCTCTAATATTGTCGTGGATGACATGGCGCTAAACCAAAGCTGACTTATTGTGATGTAAATATGGTTTGATCACGTACAATGGGACGTAGGAGTGAGGGAGTGGGCAGGACGGGCCCTTAGCTGGGATATAAACAACATACCACCCCGTATCTCGATGCCACACGCGTTCATCGACAGTCAAATTATGTGTTATTCCATGAGGAAAGGTTTTATTATCGCCGAAAATTTTGTTTTGGAGAAAAAATATTGAATGATAACAATGAAAGCAAACCGAGGAAAAAGAACGTTAATAAGTAATAGAAATCATAATGGCATAGCCATCTTCGTTAAAGGAGCATTTTTATGGATTACCAATATGTTAGAGATGTCTAACAAAATGAAAGTATCGATAATATGATCGCGCAACTATGCAACTAATCCTTTTGCACCTTTCGACACGGACATCCACAAATAGTAAACTAATTCTAACAGACACGAAAGGCGTGTATAACCTGCCTAATCCACGCCACGTCCACGCTCATCCCGACTGCTCTCTCTGACGTGGGTGTAAGGTTTCGAGCATTCACACCGCCAGAGAAAGCAAACATTCAGCGTTCCACATAATGCGTCTGTAGGGAAGGACACTTGACACCTTGGCCTTCACGGCTGTAGTTCGTCCAGAAAATCTCTCTTTATTAAAATCCAGTGACGATTATACATATATATAAGGTCTAACATAAATAGCTGAAACTATTTTAAGGGTAATATTGTTAGACCTTATATAATGAATTAACGCAAAACTAGAAAGTAGTTTGTTTAGAATCGAGAGCAGAAACGAATTATCATGGTTTCAACATAGGTTTTTTTTTTATTATTAATAATTTTTTTGTAAAATTTAAAATTTACTGAACTCGATCTCAACCCACCGCACCCTTACCCTACTTACTACCAAAACAAGATTCTTAAAATGTATCCATGAGCACGTTAGCGCTTTCATTCATTGCTGAAATGATAACAAATAATTTTTGCGTCAAAACTTAAAATGCGAATAACTGTAAATTAAAACTATAAAAATAATTAAATTATTTTTTCCATCTAATTTTTTTGTTATAAATCAGTTGGGGTGTATGAGGCTTTGCGCTTATTCATTAACACGTTGTATAGAGAAAAATCATTTAATTTACTCCATCGAAACATTGAGTACTATATTACTTATACTCTTATTGACCAGACTGTACTTCCATTTGAATATAAAATGTAATTTGTATTCCATCTTTAAATAATGGACTTTATCGTTCAATCTACTGGTGCATTAAATGAATACAAATCAAGTAGAAATTGCTTTGAAAATTCTTATCATGGCCAAGTTGTTCAAGTTCATTATCCTTTTGCAGATCGTCCTCAACTCCTTGAGATTGAGAAATTGACCCCACTTACTGTCTTTATTGCTCGTCATCGTTTTCTTAAAAGGCTTTGTTATCATTTTTAATCAAGCCTACTTCTGTTATTTTTATTTCTTTCTAAAAAGAAACTACATACAATACAAGGCCAGCGATTCGATTAAATACATCAGTGAACAATTTTGTTATGTATTTTAGCTGTAATACCAATTCAGATAAGGTATAGTTTGTATAGCGATTTTCTTATCATTATCACGTTGTTCAACAAAAGAATTCGCTATTACATCATATTTGGCATCGGTTTCCTTATAAGTTATCACAGAACGTAATTTAAGTTTTTCTTATCGGAATCATGTCCTTGAGAGTCTCAGAGATACGAATGATGTTGGATATAAAATCTCATTTTATAAAGGTGCGTAGTAATGTTAGGGCGGTGTTTTATTACGAACTAGATGGAGATCTTAAAATGCTTTTACGTCATTACAGTGTAATACAGCTCGTAATCACAACGTCAGCGTCATCTCGTTTCGAAGTGTTGCAGAACAAGTTTTTAGACTCTTACTAAACTGCGCCATCATTTTACATCATCTCATCATAATATTCATTCGTAATTTCATATTTAGGTGCTTATAAAATCCTACAGGTATTGGCTAGCTGGATAATTCCTCTGGCTTTTCAATGAAGAATCACATCGTAAGTAAACATCGTGATTATCATCCTGATTATCATCCATTCATCTTGCTTCAACGTGCGTGTATTGTGTCCAGTGTTCATTAAAAACGGTTACGGGCTCACTGTCTATCTCACTAGAAATAAACAAAGTTTGGGCACTATACTATTCTGAATATGCTATGTTTAGAACAACTGTCTAGACCCTCAGGGAAAATATGGACATAATTATTACGCTTATCTTCTTCGTCTCCGGGTTCCTCTCCATTACTGGAGGTTAGCAGTCAGGTCTGCATATCCCTGTCTATCTCTCGCCAAACGAGACAGCTCTTCGACGCTGGCGATGTCTGTCCACTCTGTCAGGTTCGCGAGCCATGAAATTCGTGGCCTATCGACACTTCTTTTGCCAATTATTATGCTTATGCCAATGTTTTTTTTGTTTTGTGCAAACTTCTCGAATACCTTTTATTCTGGTACATTATCATTGTCGGCAACATGTTTTTATATTTCATGGTGCCCGTACAGTTAGAATGCGTAGGCGCAGTGCGAGGTCAAGGCACATGCGCCGATGACAGCCCTCTTCCGATACTCCTACGCTTACTTACCATACCATCTTTGAATAGCCTTTTATACCTTTACAAGTTACATAACGCTTATGCTTTTCAAGAGTTTCAAGTAACGATTGAAATCTTGGATTTTCAACTAAAGTTTTCGTCGACAATCTTCGTTTTGTTATTCTCTTTGTTTCATTTACCAACTTCGTGCAAGGACATCTCCCAAAGTGAATATTAATTCTACTAAGTACCTACTCTTGTTTTATTGTAAACTTCTTAGTTTTTTTCGGGAACACAATCTAAAGTTGTTTAGTTAAGACTTTGAGAAATACAATTTGTTGTAAGCTGCGGGTGGTACGGCACCCCTGCTCACAAAAATAGCCAACTCTGTTACATGTTCCTTAAGGTAATCAACTACATGACATTACACGTGCAAGGTGTGAACCGAAGTAAGACATGCATTCTCGCCCTTCATTATTTTATTTTTAGATTAAAAACTATAAACCTAACAATAAATACGTCTTTACTTTCTAACGATGCGCCTTAAACAGAAATAGGACTGTAGTAATAATAGTACCTACTCTGTGGTGTTGCTATCCCATAATTATTACATAAATAATATACGGTTTGGATATTATTCCAGCATCAAAATAGTATTTCATGAGTACCAGTTAATTCGCAGGTAGCTTGTAATTACAATGAACTAAAGTAAAGATCTATCACACGATAATTCATTACTACATAACTAGTTAATTTAGCAGTGAAGTGAAAATCATACAATCGTTCAGTATGGATAGAAACTACAATTATATTTTTAGGGAACAGACAGAAAACAACATCTGCTAAATTTTTATTTTACTAGTGTTCCACTAGTAGCTAAAGTAACACAACATTACCGAATTTATAAATGTCTAAACTCCAAATGAATGTAGATCCGTCTATTTACCGTGAAGGCCGTCATAAAAAACGAAGTCTTATAATTGGGCCCCACAAATCCATAGAGAATACAGCCTACAATGTAACACAACCGGTATTCTTAGTACCAGAAGAGAAAAAAAAAGAATTTTTTTATAACGCAGCCTATAGAACGATTCGGATATAGAACCAGATTACAGCGGCAAACTATTGAGGATTTTCTGACCGTTGAATTAGATGACTAGAAGAGCCACGTGGCGTGGGTGTGAGTTGCATACTACTATAATAATATAGTTTATTTAACTGGCAGTTTGTTTCCATTTAAATTTAAAGAGAGAGAAAGATATATTTTCCGGTGTAAAGCGTGTAACGTTAACGATGCCTAGAGGGTTTCATGTTAGTAGCGGGTTATACTTACCTTGCTTAGTTCTACCATAGACAAATTAAAATAAAGGTCTACGCAGTCTATTGGCTGGGTTCTTCTTTGAATATTTGTCCCATGCTCTGTATTTCAAGTACAACACTAGTCGAAAAACTGTGCCAGTTTTTTCGCCTCCTTAATTTAAGCTAGATTTCACGAATAGTAATAACTGGACCATGGCGTTTGCGGTTTTGACGTCACAAAATAAACACCGATTCTATCATCCAACGAACATGAACCAACCACTTTACCCACATAGTGCTCTCTGTGCTCTTTTAATGCTTAATACCCTTTCACTTTATCCGAACAGAATCAGGGTTGAACGTTAAAACAGTTAATTTCAATGGTCCACTTTGCGTCATCGACACTCCCAAAATTTAATTATCGGTAATGAACCCTTCCCAATATAAGCATCTCTAAGAATATAGTAGCGCTGCGTCGAAAAGCTGTTTTGTTTGGCGACAAATAGGCACGCGGACATGCAGAGCTGACTTCCAACCTCCACTCATCATCATGAGCCTATATACGACTCACCGCAGGGCATGTGCCCTGCAGTAGCACGTAGGGTAGGCCTGTGCCTACTCTCAGGGCGGGTGTATGGGCGTTAGTCCACCGCGCGTCACCAACCTCCAATAATGGAGAGGAACCGGAAGAAGAAGAATAGTATTGCAACCCGAAGATTTCTTTTTTAAGACTACTTTATACAAATCTTCATCATCTAGTCAAATCTAGTAGCCCTATTTCCCAGGTTTCAAGGGCATAGACTTGGCCGGCGCCCGCGGCACTCACGTCACAAAACAAACACCGACTCAGATCCTATCGTCCAACGAACAGAACATGGACTGACTATTTTACCCACACAATGCTCACTGTACCCTTTTGAATAATAGCCACTTACCCAATCAGGGTTTAGGTCGAAAGGAAAATATCCACTCAGAATGCTTGCTGTAATATCATGTGATCATAACTGGAATATGCTAAATAATATCTTCCATCGTATCAATATGTTCTGTAGATTTCTTTCAATTACAGACTTTTCAAAAACAAACGATACCTACTCGAGTATTCTACGTCAATGTGATTGTTAAAAGATAGGAACATCACGACTTCGTGTTCCCAATATTATTGTTTTACACTATTTGGGAGCAGCGATACGTGATACGCTTTCAAACAGAGGCGCCAGCGCTCTATATATGCCTTTTACGATGTCACGAGTGGCTACCGATTTACGTGTTTGACACTCGTCAAAAATAGTCCAGCTTATTCTTTTAAATTGCGGTCAAAAGCTCCGAAAAAAACTTTCTGTTCAGTAATGAATGCTTTTATTGTTGTCTTTCAATTGACTGCACAAAGCGTAAAAATAAAGCGTTAAAACAATTATTTCTTGTACAGTAGAACGCGCGCCGCCGCGTTCCAAATCACGCCCCAGGGCCTTTATTATATCAAATAACAGGGTGTGTTTACCGTCTCACAATATAATCCTACCGCTAACACAAGCTTACTGTGCGGTATGAGACATCATCTGTATTACTTAACTACATAAAGACAAATATTGCTCAGCTGCGGAATCCTCGCAGTATGTGAAAATACTTTGATCCGTCTCTATTCACCAAATGCAAATAAAGTAACGGATTTGTTGTTGTCTCTTTCCTAAGAATAGAAAACTATTCACATTCAAGTTTACTACTAAACTTCTTCCGTGGCTGTAATACTTTTGTTTCCCTATTTGGGCTAGTTATGAGTTATTATCTCCGGCGAACATGAGATAAATTGCACTCCAAGTGGTTGTTTAACTGAATTTATTTGTTTTTGTTCAACAAAATTGTACGTTTTATGCGCTATTTGTTATGCTTAATGACCCAGTTAGGCCTATTTTACACCAATGGAGACATTAGATGCTTTTCACGATTGCAGTAAATGTATAAAATGACATTGCTGCTCGTTCTTAGATCTAATTAAAAACGAGCGAATAATTTAAGTTTTTTTACAAATGGCCAAGATAAGGAATATATTTCTTCAGAATTCTAAAGCAATGTACCAATTTTTACATACATCTAAGGGTAAGCACCCGGAAAATAAACATCCCCTATTCCCCGCAGGTTCCATCGTAAGGATGAGATTTGTAGCCACAGGCTATGAGATATCCCAAAATCTGCTTTATTGAATTCAAGTTATGATTAGGAAAGTTTCTGCCCCGTTTCTTGATCAAATCCCTTCGGTTAACGATGTTTGGTACAGATTATTACTTTCGCAACGTACTTTTAAAATGTTACAACATGACATACGGACTGAGTGATTAAATAATGTTGATATAACTGCTTAAAAAACCACTACGCCACATGCCGAAATGAAACAGTTATCTAAAAGCAAATTCATAAAAGCAATTGATTTGTTAATCCACATATGGTTAGTAATTCGTAGTTAATATGACCCTCACGAAAACTGCAGCTTTGAACTTTTATTTACTGTTTCGATAAAAATCTTTTAGCTGTTTAGGGGTGCATAATATACTTAGTAAGTATTGCGCATTTGGTCTCTGAGTTCCATGAGGCGTTTTATTGTCGACATTTGTTTTGTAACGTGAAGAGGATAAAAACAAAATTGATTCAAAATTGTGACTTTCTTGTTAAACTATCAAAAAATCACGAATCTTCCTGAAATCGCCTTAAATTATATGAATCCTCAATTAACGCAAAAAGCGTAATTAGGGCAATTATTGGATCAATAAAATCGATACAAAATCAATCCAGATTTCCTTAACATTATAGTAAACAAAACAGAAACCATAATTTTTACTTTTAAAAATTTCCATACGAACAGTTTTCGTAATGTTCTTGCACATCCAAACACAATGGGATGGGCATATTGCCAATGTGGGGCATGCAACGCCGGGTGCGTTCATTGTTCAAGAATGAAAGGGCAGATGATAGGAGATCGAGTGTGATTGTATAGCAAATAATACACGTATATCTATCTACCGACAATGTGTCGTTTTGTAATTTGCCGCTTTTTACATTAACAGCTGGCTTAGGCACGTGTCATGTTTACTTAAAGCTACTAAAATTTACATACTAACATTATAGGGCCGTTCTTTACATGCTGACGGTTTTTAAAGGAATATCAGACCATTAAACTGAATAAATTTCTATGGAAAAAGATATTCAGTTTGATGGTCTGATCATCCTCTTAAAAACCGTCCTCTATATACAACGTGTTAATGAATTAACGCAAAACTATGAAGTAGTTTGTTTAGAATTGAGAGCAGAATCGAATTATCATAGTTTCAACATAGGTAATTTTTTTCAAGATATTAAATAATTATTTGTAAAATTTAAAATTTACTGAACTCAATCTTAACCCACCGCTCGGGCACTCTCACCCTACTTACTACCAAAACAAGATTCTTAAAATGTATCCATGAGCACGTTAGCGCTTTCATTCATTGCTGAAATGATAACAAATCATTTTTGCCTCAAAGATTAAAACGCGAATAACTTTAAATTTTAATCATCAAAATAATGAAATTATTATTTCAATCTAATTATTTTGTTATAAATCAGTTGGGGTGTATGAGGTTTTGCGCTTATTCATTAACACGTTGTATAATCCCCGTATCAATACAGGGTTTTCAGAAACGTTGCTACACCACACCTAATATATGAAGTGTCCGGGGTGTGCATAAACTGTGTTCTGCAGTGTGATGATGTCGATGATCATCACCATTATCTCATCCAATAGACGTCCACTCCTGGACATAGGCCTCGCCCAAGGATCACCACGACAGATCCAGCGGTGCCCTCATCCAACGGGTTCCGCCGCCTTCAACAGGTCGGCAGTCGGTCGGTCTGAACATGATGATGATATTCATTTGTTATCTTATAAAATGTTACTATAAATAAGTTATGTGTGTATCCTAATTTCCCCACATTTAAATATGTGAAGTTGAAAGCACGATACATTTATTTTTGGCATATTTAAACTGGTTTGATGTGAACCTTCCTTTGGTCGTCAAAAACACAAAAGGGTTTGATGATTAGCATGAAGCAAGTCTAAAATTGGTGCCTTAAACGCAAAATGATTCATTATCCTATGATGGAATATAAGTGTTCTATGGCGATTTATAAAGGTTTTAAGGTGCGACAGCGACTTTGGAAAACAACTAGCATGTAAGCAACCTTCCATACTAAAATCTTCAAACCCCTTACTTTATTAAAGTAATTGATAGTCTGAGATAGTGTATCAGAACTAATAGAAGTCAAAACATTTAAACAGCTCGTTTACAAACATTAGATGTTAATTACAAAAATACTTAATTGATCAACTCGACTCAACTAATGTTATTAGTGTGGTTCTTACTTTAGGGAAGGCTAGTATATTGTGGGGTTTGTAAATTAAATTTAATGCATTCGTAATGTGGCTGATGGTCGTTCACGCTCGTTGGTTTCGGACGGACAGACGTGATGATGATGACACAGTACAAATTAACAAACGTAGAATGTATTTTTTCAACCTGCTAATCAGTGCAATTATACAATAATAATAAAATATGGTTCGAAATTAGGGCACACATATAATTTATTATTAATATTAATAATTCTTTTGATAAGATAAAAAATAAATATCATCATCAGACCGACCGACTGACGACCTGGTGAAGACGGTGGGAACCCGTTGGAAGAGGACACGGATCGTGGCGATTCTTGGGCCTATGTTCAGCAGTGGACGTCTATCATCACACTGTAGAGCCCAGATTCGGCTTTAACCATGCGCGTCCAATGCGGATTGGTAGAATCCACATTCGCATCAGACATACAAAAATAAAGTATTAATAATAAATATAAAAAATACAGTATTAATAATAAATATAAAAATACAGTATTAATAATAAATATAAAAAATACACCTGGAACCTATATTCAGCTGCGCTAATCATCCCAAGGACAATGATGAGTAAGACGTGCTTGCCTCACACATACGGATTTCCGTGGAGGGGGGAAATCCATACGAAATCGTAATCCTGATTGGGAATTCCGTATGTATGTGGCGGACTATACTGTTTTATTTGAACTGAAAAGTTGAGACAATCGAGACTGACTCAAAAATTATCATTCGAGGACAACACTTAAAGCCCAGACTCACGTTTACATTACCTCATCATTTCCGTTATGGCGGCTCTTTACGACGAGATTGTATCGTGACCGACCGACCGTTTTTTTTCGTTGGTCATTATACGCCATAAAAGTCACATTTTTCGGAAATTATCACATTTTATCTCGACTCAAATGAAACTGAAATGTCTGTGGTCGCCATGAAGCAATGAAGTGGTCGCAATTAAACTCGTTCTTTTATTTGGGTGACGATTTTCTTTGAGCACGTGCCGCGGTAAGCTCTCAAACCGCGTAATCTGTTTCGAATGAAATAATGATCATATTGGATCCCCCCAAGTGCAGTCGTAAATGTAATGGTGCAATCAGGTCATTGTAATCTCGGTGCATAATGAGTTAAATGTAATTTAATGCAAGGGGCGGTGCATTAGCCGGCGCACAATATTATCACGCTTATCATTTTAGAATAACTTTTTGATAGAAGCCAGATGTTACCCTCCCTCCTCCAACGTTAAACAAAATTTCACAGAGCATGTTCGTGAACACTGGCTGCCTTTTTTTCATCGTTACGAAAATATTTGGGGCAGGTTTTTAAAATACGCGGCTTCTTTCCCTGCGTTTATTTTTCCTTACAATTCTTTGCATATTTAAACGTACTTACAGCTACAGACGTAAATAATGTTTCATTAACATGGGAATAAAATGTAATTACTAAATGTACTTATAAGGGTGTAACGTAAGATTATACACCACTAGTTTTTAATTACATACTAAAAAAAATTAAGGGTTTTATTCAGATAATGAAACTAAACAACTTTCCCAAAGGAAAATGGGTCAAAAACGATTTGAAATTTTTGGACCTCTCATACAAAACTGCGGATCAACCAATCGATTTTCTATGGGAGGTCCCAAAATATCTCTCGTTTTTCGACCCAGGTTACTTACTTGAAAGTTGTTTATCGTAATTAAAAACTAGTGGTGGTGAGTCCTTCTTAATATGCTGACGGTATTTAAGAGGAAGACCAAGTTCGAAATTGTGTGTTATTTACGATCAAAAATCTATTCCTATTTGAATAAAATTAACGATCTGTCAAACACGGTGGAGTGTTATTACATTCCTTATACCAACGACAACGAATGTACGAAATTTTATCAAAAATAATCCCTCGTAAACCGCCCTTCTAAACATCGCCTTAGATTGAAATGACAAGTGTATTGTATTAATTTCAAAATCAGTGGTCTACCCAAATACATTCAAATTGGATCTGACATTTTGCAAGCATCTGCGACAAATGTGCGCCCGAACATCTGTTGTCGGGTCTCGGACCCTCAGCTTCGTGACCTACAGTGTAGCGTCCATTATTATCTATCAGCGGCCCTTACGTTAATTAGACCCTATTCACTTATCGTTGCATTCCTATTCCGATCGGTTTACATTTTCACGCTCGGCTGCGCGAGCGCCGACAACACTACAATGCCTCATTGATCGATGATTAGAATTAACTTTGTTGTTCTTACTTATCTACGTATTCCAATTTAGCTCGTAGAGAGAGCTTTTATTAAGTAATTTGTTGCATACGCATTTAGTAAGCGCCACAAACAAAGCTAAAAATAACCGCCTGTGAGGTAGGTCTCGTAAAATTCCAATTTGCACTTCCATGTCGTTCGCTTCAACGAAAATAAACTGGGGAACAAACATAAACGTCGTATTTTACTCCGTATAAGAACGTATCGTTCTATAAATTTCTATGGTATTTTAACCTCGCCCTGTCGTAAATCATACGAAATGTTCTCGCATGGCTTCACAATCGAATTTGTAAGCATTTTTCAATTATCCGTTATTGACCACAATGGGCCTTATTGGCCTTTTCGTTCTTATAAACAATTTGTATTTTGAATCTAAAAGATTTTCATACCATAATATGCCACATTGCAAACGAATTGGGTTCAAATTGTAATACAAATTCGTAATTGAACCCGCAGCCTTTAACGTGTAGTGGGGTCTGGATCTACTTGAACATTTCGATTGTGACTCGCAACCGTTAAAACAATAAAAAAGTCGTAAATTATTTAAAGTACTTCTTGTATTATTTGCTCATTTAATTTTTTTTCTTTCTTATAAAACACAAAACAAAAGCTGGAAATAAAACACTGTGTTTTTTACAAGCATTTAAGTTACGTTAGGTACGTTTTCGTGACATTTATTACATCAATCATCCAGATAGGTTCATCATTAATAATTATATTGTATGTTAAGTTATAGCCTGTAGAATCCCACTGCAGGGCAAAGGCCTCCTCTCACGAATAAGGGTGTGAGCGAGTGGGCCATTGCGGTGGCTGTGTTGTTGTTGGTGGAGGCATCGAATCGATCGAGACGAAATACCACTAAGCGGTCACCCATCCAAAGACTGACTGGACCTGATGTTGCTTAACTTCGGTGATAGTTTCAAAGACCGAAGCTCCACTACGCCAACGAGCGCTTCCTTCCAAGTTCATGTAGGATTAGTGATTTTGACCCCAAAGTTTACAAGGATTTGTTTCCAAATGATTCTGTGCCAGTTTCCGTTTCATGTGGTAATATTTATTTCAAATGTCTAACCAAACTTTCTTTCTGTTTCAGGTAAGTACTATTTCAAACCAGTACGTTCTACAAAACAAGTATAAGTATGTTTAGAAAGCAGAAGTTTCCGATATTATACTAGCCTTTGATTAAAGACATGAGTCATGTGATTATATTGCTACCTACTAAAAAGACCTTCATTCACGGCATGGTTTCATTGGACTCATTTGATTAAACTTTGCATTTATCTACCCATAATCTTATGTTGATTATGATTACTGACGAGAATTAATTATCCTTGGTTTTCATTTTTCCTTCAAGAGCGCTTAGGGGTATATTACTGTTGGCGCGCTCCATACAAACGAAGTCTGGTGATATTTTCAATACCAACCAATTAAACTCAATTAAATTTTGCAGAAACTATCTAGAAACAAATCTCTATGCTTGTATCGTGTCAGATTTTCCTTAAAATGTACAGTTTTAAAGTTAAAGTGCCTCAAAGATTTCCATACAAATCTTAAATTAATTCTAGCGTTGAGATAGACACGATACAATCATAGAGATTTGTTCCTAGATTGTTTCTGCAAAATGTCATTGAGTTTAATTGGTTAGTATTGAAAATATCACCAGACTTCGTTTGTATGCAGCGCGCATTTACGCATCCGGAATAAACTTCTCTTAAGTTACCTAGCTATTTAGGCACGGAAGGACAAATAAGTAACTAATTAGTCGATTTCTTTTTGCGAAAGCTAAGCTAAATAAGTTTGGTGACATGGGATTTCCGTCTTGGAAAAGACCAGAGTCAACTTTACAACAACAGCATCCTGAAATATACGGTTGTGTTGTGAGCTTATAAAACGTGTTAATGAATTAACGCAAAACTAGAAAGTAGTTTGTTTAGAGTCTAGAGCAGAATCGAATTATCATTGTTTCAACATAGGTAATTTTTTCCAAAATATTAAATAAATTGTTTATAAAATTTAAAATTTACTGAATTCGATCTCAACCCACTGCTCGCGCACTCTCACCATGTATTATGTATCCATGAGCACGTTAGCGCTTTCATTCATTGCTGAAATCATAACAATTAGTTTTTGCTTCAAAACTTAAAATGCGAATAACTTTAAATTTTTACTTACAAAATAATGAAATTATTGATTCAATCGAATTATTTTCTTAGTAATCAGAGCGCAAAACCTCATACACCCCGTATGAGGTTTTGCGCTTATTCATTAACACGTTTTATAAGTACCTATGTTTGAATGAAGACTTCATATTTCTGGCAAACTCTACCTCTACTTCCGAAGCTTTGTAGCTTTTCGCAATGATACATTACACATACATCAATCAATGCATAAGCCCGGCCAATCCTATAAGTTTAAATGATTGATAGTACGAACGTGCGTTGTAGACAATTCTATTTCTATTCAGTACAGTGGATGCCACTATAGTAAATGTCTTTATTCGGTTGTCCGTTTTATTGTATCTTTTCTGCACTTCCATACCTACAAGGAACCATAGGATTTTTAGTGCGCGCTCTATATTTTGATCGCTATGTTATGTTTGGCTGCCTTCTCATTCAAGTTTGAAATGTTCAATATTAAAAAGTTCAAGATAGTCGGAAGTTGGAGCAAAGGTTATGATCTGACCACCCCAATACGGATTATGGTCGTGAGTTTATGTATAGAAATTATCGGAATCTCTCACAGCGCAGTTTGGTTCAAAATCAATCCTTATAATTATTAATTGGATAAACAAATACTTTTTTCTAACATTGACTGTCCTCTAAAGGTCTTCAGTGTTACTGTTTATAGTGCCGATTCGACTACAAATTTCTTGGGTTTAATTAAGGCCTCACTGTTGACCCTTCATTTGCACAGATGGGACTGAAGGACCTTATTGCGAAACAAATTGCTCTCTGTCGTTATTTGCTGCCTTTTAGAAAGCTTCTCGGAAACGATTGCATATAACTATACAACTTTATGTTCATTAGCTCGATAGGAATTTATGGCGGCGGCTACTAGACTGATCAAACAAAATCTCGCGATGAAGTAAAACAGCAAAGCTTTGCAGAGATACAATTGATAGCGTTTAGTCTAGCCTGATTAAAACATGGTGTTTGTTACAGACGTATGAAGTAACAAAAGCACCGTCAAACTTCCCTCACCCTACCTCAGTCAAACGCAAGCAAACTCAATGAACCTCGTTTGAACGAGACAAAAAGATGAAGATCAAAATTCAATATCTCCAAACGATTCAGACAAACATTTACCATTGTAACTCGACAAAATATAGCTTTATCTTCTCTCAGAAAACGTCTTTTTGTTTCGTCTGACCGAAAGTATAACGTTTCCCGTGTAAATAATAACGTTTATCTCGAGGCAACATCAGACGGTCACGATGGCGGCACGACTGAAAAGTCCCTCCCAGGAAGACCCTGTTTATCTGTTTGTGGACAAAAGTGCAAAGTATACACAAACACTGTCTAACAGGCCCTTCGAAGAGCACTCAAAAGTTCTGAGTTGGCATGTCGTAAAATGTGTAGGATTACCTTATGTGAATTTATGGGAAAAATAAAACTTCTAGGAGAAAGTAAATGGAGTATTTTCACTTCTTCAGTTTTGGACATAAATCCGATAAAACATTACCTTGTGCATATTTTCGGCTCGTTTCTCGCCCAAAAAAGAAATGAAAGCAAAACTCAAATCAAGCTAGAACGTAATAAAGGAACTCTGAACCATTAGCTCCATTGAATATTACACAAAGCAATGTTTCTATCAAATATGTAATACGTTGAATGTAAAAAATACAACCTGTTTAAACGTACCAAAAATCGAGCCACATAAATTTTAATTTATAACCTTTTTAGGCCATTGTTCATTCTGCCCGGCGCCTGCTTTGTGAGTTCTTTTAAATTCTCGGCCTCGATGTTCGAATTTGTCAAGTTTAATTAAAGACTTATGGCGCAGCCGGTAGGATCGAGTGTTAAACGTGTTTTATTAGCAAGACAGTAATTACAGCCGGAGCTAAAAGCTGATCTCCATCATAGATTAATGACAGCAATCTTGAGTAAATATTTACTAGCCTAATTGGCTATCATCCGTTTTCCTGTTTACCAGTACAACTGTATCTGAATATCTATTCGGCATAAACTGTGTCTATCGCTAAATAGTAATGGTCGAGAGATTACGAAGCTTTATTAACCCTCTGAAGTCTGAGGTTCAGTTCAGCTGTGCATACAGGGTGTAAATTTAAATACGTTACAATCTTAAAGGGGTGCTTCAGACCATCAAAAGAACAAACTGAATAATATTTACTAAGAGACCAAAATCGAAAATCGGAAAAAAATATTTTGTTCCAAAGAAAATGGCTACTAGACTAGGCCCAAATTAGTATGAAAGAGATTTCTTTTTCGCGATTTCAACTTTGGTCCCATATAGTGAAGGTTGTTTGGTTTGATGTTCTGTCTGAAGCACTCCCTTAAGTATGTATCGTATAAAAGTTTACACCCTGTATACAAATTTTACTTATTCTTCTAAGCTTCATTTAGTTTTGTTTTGAACTCTTCGAATAAGAATGTCAGTAGCACACCCTCTACAAAAACGTGATCTTATTCGACCGCCGCCTGTAAAAAACAGAGTACGATGAGATATGTATGAATGAGTAAGAAATACAAAACACTCGAGACAGGTAATAAAATGAAACTAACAACATCCTGTGTAATTAATCTAAAGACTTTTGTTGTAAAATAATGTAAAAAATACTAAGAAAATATGCTTGTTTTTTTTAAACTGTAGTACCTATTTCACTACTAGCTTTTAACTTCGCCGGCTATAATAACTGTGCAATTAACATAATGAACGTGTCAGTTAGCCAGAAATTTTCGGTCGAATGGGATACGAAATTAATTAATGACTTCATTACAACCATCACCCGTTTGCCCAGTCATCGCTTTATAATTAGTTTCTAACTCAGAAAAGTTCGCGAGTAATACAGACCTACTTACTCTACGTAGTTGAAAAAAAACGTGAAATAATGAAATATCTTTCGTTAGCTCATTTTCTATTCCCGTGATATAATTTTATAAGTCGCATTAGCTTTTCCCTTTCCTTCTCCTTACAGATAATTCATAAAATTTATCAAAATTATGTTCACTGGAGCCTATAGAAAATTTATTAAAGTGAACACTCAGTAATTTGATATCCAGCGATGACGTAACATTTTGATTATCAACTCGGCACTCTTTGTCTAATATGGCGTCACTTCCGGGTCCGGGTTGTAAAGTGCCCTCTGCCCGGGATATTTCCGACCCGGATAACTTAAATCGCCGGCTCCACTTATAACTTCCTCTTTGTAAGCAAACTGAGCAGTTCCGGTTGCCTAGGAAAATGTAGGATGCCTGGTTCCAAGATCTTTTTAAAAAGAAATGGCTTTAAAAATTGTTTTCAAGAAATTCAGCACGACTATTATTATGCAAACAAAAGAATGAGGCATATTCTCGTCGTCCTTAGTTTAAGTTTTAGTCTTTAGAACAACGTATTTTAGCAGACCCCTCAATCAAAGCCGCTTCCGTCTCGTTCGATTCTATAATTCTTGTTTCTATAATTCGAATCTATCAAATCCTCATAGTCAAACCCGACCCCATTAAGCTGCCAATTGTCAATCGCCAAGGGCCCAATTATGCACAAACAGTCTTGAGCTGCACTCATTGAAAAGGATTTTCCAATTAGGGGCACTCGTTGAATTAATGAAAGGCCTCAACAGTGATAAAACACTGAACCTTTTCCGCCATTTCATCGTTACAAACCGTCATTAAGATAAATTCCCCTCTTGAATATGAATGAATGCTTATATCTTATCTTTTTCCCTGTCATTCGTACTCTAAAACATTTGTGAAACTGAAATACTTCGACTTTTATGTAAATTATTCTACAAATTACTATACGAATTTGCGTTCTGTGTACCTACGAAATATCCTGCGGAAATAGAAGCGTAGTCAAACAAACCGGTAACCCATGGTCCATAAATCTCTGTATTGTTTTGTCATATATAACGTACGGCTTTGACAAAAGGAAGCCGGTTAAACGATGATTTTCAAACATATCCAACATGTGGCTGAATTTACCATCCTGAATTATTGTGAAATACGATTTGGTTTGACAGACAGGATATCAAGGCTGGAATAAGCTTACAAAATGAGCAGCATATTAAGCATTCAAGAACAGTATACGAATTGTCATGGGGTGAAAATTGACAATGTGAAGGATATTGAAATGTTCGGAGAATCTCAGTGACGAAAACTAGCTAAGCCTTGAGTAAAGTTGTCAAAATGTCAACTAAGTACACAAATTTGATATGAGTTGATACTTAATTGCTAAGATAGAAAGAAGAATCTATAGTAAAAAAGTTTTTCATAGTTTCACAAAGTAGAGTTTCACAGCCCTCATACTTGTGAAATTCATAGTATATAGTAAGTTTACGCTAATAGAAATCACTCTGACAGTAATTTGTGGAGGTTCCTACGAACTTTCACACGAAATGACTAAGTTCAAACTGTTAGAATAAATCTTCCCCTTGCTCATCCTTCACCCCCTATGTCGTACTGAGTCGACTAGTGTGAAAGCAAACGCTTGAAACTTGCCTGGAGACACTCACTAAGCAATTCAAACAATAGAACCATAACTTAGCGTAGAGAAATGCTAACGTTGACGAGGATAACGTTGAGTCTATTTACATTATGCATTTATTTGCCGTTGAAAATTATCTTTTGCAATCGTTCTTGTAGAGATAAGGCAAGGATAAGAGCAATTTTCGGCAAAAAAAGTATCTTCCCCTCTTACTGAAATTTAGGTACAAATGACTTACAAACATTACCCTTCTGAAAAAAAAAAGTCTATGTTTCAGAGGTCAACTTCAGATTGAATGACCTTATCAGCTGATCACTAGAGTTGGGATTTTTTAGTAAATGGCTTCGATGAATGATTTTATTTTTTTTTGGTTAATTATGTAATACCCTGTATATGGCAACTGATTAAACAGCTACAAGCTGACTGACAATATGAGAGTAATCGCCCTGACCATTTCAAAACTCTTAGCTATTAATTGAAGACATTTTCTCTTTATTATGCACTGAAGCAAGTAGGTGTGGTTCAATCGGCGCCTTGGCAGTGGTCCTGTTGGAGGCTGGTTTCCCTGTGACATCTAGGAACATACAATCTGAGAACAAAATTTCGAAGCAGTATTATCGGTTCAGTTATGATGCTTGAGTCACTGAGGTTTATCTGTAATCTACTCTCAACAGAGATGAGTGTTCTTTGTTAAAATGTGGGTAGGCAGGTACTTTCAGAAACACTCAATTTGATCTAGTGTAACTATCATTACTTTCGCATAAAGGAATAGATGCAAGAAAAGATTCTAAATGCGTTTGCAAAAGTTCTTATCATTATCATCAGCAGCCTATCAACGTCCCACTGCAGGACACGGGCCTGTCCTCAAGGAGAGTGTATGGGCGTTAGTCCACGCATGCTCAATACGGATGCGGAATAGTTCTTATAGGAACAACATAATGGTTTGGGTTTTATGTGTCTAATTATTATAGTTAAAATAGATATGAAGATGGGAAATAAGGAGTCTGGTTGAACTACAATAAAAATAAAGAACGACGTTGGATACTCGTTGTTTTGTGTTACCCCGGCATTTCCGAATAGATTTGTTTTAACGTTAAAACGCCGTAGGATATTTGGATCCAAAAAGTATACGGTATACCGAACTGATTGTTATATATTTCTGAAGAGGGTAAAACGTGCCTAGAACGGCACCTGCTGGAGTTACAATAGAAATAATGTTTGTTTACCAGGAGTCACGTTCCTGAATCCTAACAAACATTTAGCATGTTTAATTTGTTTTAACAAACATTACTGTATGCTGTATTAAATAACAATGGTACAAAATAGAAATGTATTAATTAAGGCGTATCCCCAACTGAACGACCTTGCCCCTTTCAGAACCGCCTCACCTCTACTTAACTACGTCATTTTAGTAGGTACACCGTTTTTTTGACTAGCTTATCTTTCATCATGTCAATGTTGAGCCTCCAAGAAACCCAAATTTCAAAATCATAAGAATTCGCACCTTTGTACCTATGTCTTTCAAATAACGAGAAGATAGCTTCTAATATACCCATGTCAAATTACAGCTTTCTAGTGCTAAGCGTCTCTGAGCTAAGCCGCGGACAGACGGACAGACGGACGGACATGGCGAAACTATAAGGATTCCTTGTTGACTTCGAAACCCTAAAAACCAAAATATGGCCCGGCCCTGTGTTTACCTAATGGGAGTGTCTTAATAGTAAGAAATTATATCCATACATTCATAAATAAACTCCCGACCATAATCCATTTCGGGGTGGTCCAAAGCTTTGCTACAACTACCAACAAAATTTTAAAGGTTGCTATTGTAGTAAGGCTCACTTTTAGCATATTGAAGGTTTCAGAATAGAATGGCGTGACAGGTGGTGACAGGCAGTTAGCCCCCTGCCCACAAAAAGACTGCATTAGAAACCCTTATCCCTTAGTAGCCTCGCACGACATCCACGGGAAGAAATAGGGTGGTACATTCTAAGCCAGAACCACACGGGTAGGAAATTACAAAATCATAAATAACAATAAATAACTTAAGTTAATAAAATACAGCTAGCATAACAATTAATCGATCGTTTAGGTTCTGTGGTACTTAAAAGGGCCAATCGGTCTTTTTAGTGACTTTTAGCGTGTTTCAACCACACTACCTGGTCACTTGGGTGATCCTTCGTATTACCAAATTAGTTCTCTAACTTTTTTCTAATATTTAACATGAATAATGTGACCTCGTTTTGTAAATTATTTTCCGGCTACACGACGATATTTTGTCTAAGTAAGTTTAATTCTTCAAAAACAAGGAAAAAAGTTGTAATTTTGATGGAGTCTCAACGTATTTCTCTATAGAAATTAATGTTCCTAGATTTCAGGAAGTTGTTCTCGAAATTATAATAATTCATCGTTAAGTTAACATTAGCATAGATCACAGAAGCTGAAGACACCAAAAGCGGAGAGAAATCAAATCCCACCACACCACAATGGTGAGCGGGAAACATAAATTTAAGCTGTAAACTGCAAAATAGACTTAACTAGCATTACTGGTGTTAAGATATTGAACACCATCAAACGTTCAGATGCACTGTTTGGAAATAGTTATTCAATTATAGCTTCGAAATTAGCTTCTGGTTCAGTTTGTTTGTAGAACAAAAAACTCAAAAAAAATTAAGTACTGTCTGCTGTACTATCCTACTGCTAGGCAAAGGCCTCCTCTCACTAATTTTATGATAGTAAATGAGCCATGGTATGTTAAATTAAAAGGAAACGGTCGTTGCACGTACGAGTACGAAAGTTATTCCTCCATTAAATTTCTTGCTAGCTTTTACTACGTCGGGCGCTCCAGGTCCACCAGGTTCCAGAGGAGACGCTTCGGAGCTTCGCCCTACGCGTAGCTCGGCCTTTGGCCTGTCAGTCAAAATGTGACAGCAAGAGATTTAATGGCGGATTAACATTAATTAACGTATGTGCAACAGGCAGTAAGTCCCATTGATGGACAACTAAAGGCCTCTTATGACGATTATGAGAGGAAGTGAGCTATGCTCCACCACGCTGTCGAAGTGCGGGTTGTAAAATTATATGTCATAGTCAAACTGCGGCAAAAAGTTTTATTTTTTCTTTAATATTGGCATAGGGAAGTAATCTATGTTTTTAATTAGCATTTCTTTAATGAATACTTCACTCCAGCTCTCATTCTAATTAAATTCGTTGCGGGTTGCAATATAGTTCTAATTAATTTCCTGAGTTCACTAGACGTCTTTTGTATTTTTTTTCTCTTCTGGGCGTATTTTTATTTTCTTGTACCATCGTTCATAAAAATTTAACTGAATTAAAATACTATATAAATATTTTTTTGTAATCTTAAATATTATGCATTAACTGAATATTTATATGATTTTAAAGTGAATACCATATCTTTTTAAATAAAACGTAATTTAATGAGGTAGACCTGATAAAAAGCTCCATTGAGTTACGAAACATTATATAGAATTTTTATAAATTAAATAGGCCAGTAGTTATAACATCGTATTTTTTGGAACGTAATCAGTCATTACTACAATTATTTATTAAAGTTTAAACATTTAAACACAACTTGAGCAATAAAAATATCTAAATACTCTCCTTTGAGTTACACTTTGGCCAAAACCTATATTTTTTTTTACTAATAACGTATTTTAAGGCAAATTAAAAGATAAAATCTGACGAAAAGTAAAAGAATAAATACATATAAATTTATTTATTTGGTAACAATGGCACGTTTATTAAGGAACTTTATGAAATATCTTTAATTTCTTAACACAAGATTTGGTAGACATCACTCAATGGAATTACGAAATAACTAAATGGAATGAGTAAAGCTTAGTTCACAACAAACACTTTTTACTTAACAATAATTATGTTTTACAGGTTGCTTTTTGGAGCAGTAACAATAGCAGTGTTGTAATAATAAAAAATAAATAATTAGGAATAAACTAGTCTCCTAAACATTCGTCACAAATGTAGTCATCGTAACCGTGATAGTTTGCTTCCATCCCAGAACATTGACTGCAGTACCAGGCTGAACAGCACATACATTTTCTACAAGACTGAAACGGATTTTGTGCTGTACATTTACGGCATGAAATAGAACGTGAGACTACTGTTCTAATAGACTTAAATTTGCCTTTTGCCTTTAAACTTGTGTCATATTTGACTTTTTTAGTTAGCCTGCTATCGCCGTCATTCATTTCCACTAAATTTAATGGTCGTTTTTTAGGACAAATATTTTTTTTAATATCTTCACTTTCAACCTGGAACAAAATTAATACAATATTAATGTAGGTAAAACTTAATAATGTACGTGTTTTATATGTTTAATTAGTTAAAATTGTATTTATTTATTTTCAGTATGTGAAAAATCATAATCTACTAACTTTTTGTTGAGTGTCGTCCTCGATTAGATCAATCGTTTCAATTTCAACATTCAGCTGATTTACTTTGTTCTCAACAGATATAGGCATAGGCTCGTTATTTAAATATGTACTATTTTGGATGTTTACATCAATTTCCATTAATGGTCGCTTTTCTAGGCGGTCTTCGTCAATGTCCCCATCAATCTGGAAAAAAACAGTATTTTTGTATGTTTGTAACGAATAAACTAGAAAACAACTAAACCGATTTTAAAAATTCTTTCACCTTTAGAATGCTACATTATCCCTGAGTAACCAAGTGTGTGTCGGGAAAAACTAATTCTGAGGCGGTACGAAGTTCACCGGGTCAGCTAGTCTACACTAATATTATAAAGAGGAAAGATTTGTTTGTCTGTTTGTTTGTATTGAATAGGCTCCGAAACTACTGGACCGATCTGCATAATTCTTTCACCATTAGAATGCTACATTATCCGTGATTAACATAGGTTATAAGAAAACGGCCAAGTGTGTGTCGGAATGATTTAAGGCGGTACGAAGTTCACCGCGGTCATCTATATCAAATAAAGGGAAAGCTAAATAGTTATTGTTGTGTTTTATTACGTGTAGGATGAATAATATAAGAAAAACATAATACCTGTTCTTCATGGAAAAATTGGTTTGAATCTTGAATATCTGGTAAAGTATAAGTCACTTTTTGTTGCGGCTTATCTTGAATGCTTTGTAGATCAGTCAGTAGTTTTAGTTCATCTTCGATTAATGGAATCACAATTTCAGAACCAACTTCGTTCGTTTCGTTCAAATCAACTTCGACTGTCCTATTTTTCTTAATTATTTTCCGATCTTTTTCTTTAAAGATGTGGGTTTTCAAGGAGTAGCAATTGCAAAGGCCTCTGTTGACTCCGCAAAAGCAAGACAAATTCCTGTATTGAATTTGATCTGCAGAACTGGAAACGATTTGGTGTATCTGCATAGTACCAACTATGGGAGTCAGATTGTCAGGAACAATTTTAGTAAAATTTTCAATATCGGAATTTGACACCAGCCAGCATTTCACAGATATCATACAGTTATTCAGTATGTCGTAAGCGTCTGAGCCGTTTGTTATGTCTTTACCAAATGCCACTTGACGATCTAGTGCTCTTTTTGTAGATCCACCAATGCCATCGGCCACCCCTTTTCCGTGGCCCGCTTCAGTGAACGACCAGGTCGAATATTCAAAACCCATCTGTGTAGTGAGCAAATTTAAAAGGTAAAAGTTTTTTTTCTGTCTGTACTGCGATGTGGGTCCGTCTGAATATACATGCACTACCTTCGTCTCAGGCATCATTTCTTTTACATATCTCAGCACAGGTATTAAATGAGCCCAAATTGCTGGAGGCTCATGAGAGTTATTGTCGGAAATAGTACAAAAAGACTTTGCTTCTTTGTTCCCCATGTAAACCATTCTAGTGTGTAGGGTTATTTGATTCTTTGACGCTCCGAAATGTGTTGCCTGGATTTCTTCAGAGAGCTTACAAACATAGTTTTCCGAAAAATCGCAAACAATTAATATTTCGTTCGGTGTTAAGTTCTGTATGCAGATTTGATATTGCCTCTGTTGGTGTAGCCAAATGAAATAATGTTTCTTGAAAATAGGAATATTTTTCTCAAATATATCTATAAGCTCAGCTACGGTCCCACTCTTTCTCAATTTTACAGTCTTTTTGGTTGCAACAGTTTTTTTAATACCTTTGTCAGTTTTCTGGTATTCGTGGTTCACTCTCTCCCATTGATACCACTCAGTTTGTGACTCTGCTTTACCTGGCTCTAAATTGTACTTCAATTTACATCCTTCACACTTCGGACAATTACCCATCATACATTCTTCGGATTTTAAATCACAGCACAATTCTTTCAAGATATCGCTCATACTTGGATAAAAAAAAACTTTGTTTTTCTTTAATGCATACAACATCATTTCAGTATTGTTGTGCTTTGCGCATAAACAGGTTTCTCTGTTTTGAATGTTTGGGGTCAGAACGTAAAAGGGTTTATATTTGTAAAATGTAGAAAAACTTCGTTTGCCTCCTTCTTCCCTGTATATTTTATATAAATTCAGTAATGTATCAATTAGGTAGCGTATTTGTTTTGTATCTTTGCCAAGTGTCCGACATTCCCTTTTCCCCGCTGTTATTCGAGTTATATCATCTCTGACATAAAATTTCTCAATTTCTTTCTTAATACTGTCTTCTTTTTGCCTTCGCCGAGTTAATCTTATTTTTCCCTTAAGTCCCAATATATTAGCCACGTAAGTTTTCTTTCTAGCAGCTTGTATTTCATCTCTTACTACCATCTCTTTAAAAACTTTCTTCTCCTTCTGTGATTGACATTTGGTGTAAGTGGACTTTAAGGTACTTTCCATTAATTCGTTTCTTGCTTTGACTATATCTAAATTATGTTCTAACTTTAAAATCTTTTCATCCGTCTCTTTTTTTTGCCTGTGCAGTTTTTGCTTATATCTGTTCACTATTCGTTTCAATGCACGTATCCGCTTCAACGCCAAATTGTACTTCTTGACTACTACATTATTACAGCGTTTCTTTGTCGAAGATTCTTTTTTCATAGCTTTACTGCATGTCGTTCTTTCTTCATTTACAGTCTCTTCTGCACGAAGTTTTTCTTTTTTTTGTTTTTGGTGGCGCTTTTGTTCTCTCCATACTTTTCGTTTTCTTGCTTTCTCTTCATCCGATAATTCACTTATTTTCTTGTTTTTGGACTTAACATATTCTGCATGTTTCTTTTTCTTAGCTACATATTTTGCAGGATCATTTTTTAATTTTTCCCTATATTTCTTCATTCTTTCCGCAGGTGTCAATGGCATTTTTATAGATTGTACTTTAGGTAACCTAAAATAAAATAGTATTTTAATATTATGGTATAAAATAATAACAATAACCTAACCACCTCCCGAAGTTTCTATACTCGCCTGCCTACCGGACGTCTGGGCAAAAGCCTCTTCTCACTGTTTTCAAAAAATCAAAATACCCTACTATGCGGATGGGTTAGATTCGTGTTAATCGTCTAACATATTGTTGTTTTATTTGTATATGAGTTTTTATGCATTTGTAATAAAACTTTGTTATTTATAAACCTACTCTTTGGTTTTTCCAAAGTCGCTTGAAAACTAAACAGATGTGAAAAATAAGAAAAACTACTTTGTAGCATAAATGTATACAGGGTCCATCTTAATATGCTGACCGTTTTTAAGAGGATGACCCGAAAAAAAATTTCACCTGTTCCATACAAAATAGCAAACCTACTCGAGCCAAATGTATGGGACAGCTGTTTTTTTTATTCGAGATTTCGATGTTGGTGCCATAGAGAATGTTGTTCAGTTTGACGGTCTGATCATCCCCTTAAAAAAGTGTCAGCATATTAAGAGGGACCCTGTATCCAGAGGGTGAGTGAGTGAGTGATATACAGAGTGTGAGAGAGTGAGTGAAATGCCTAGTAATACTCAAGGGGGTGTATCAGACTATCAAACTGAACAACTTTCCCTATACGGGACATAAATCGGAATCGCAAAAAAAAAAACTTCTGTTCCATACAAAACTTCAATACCAACTCGACCTAAATGTATGGGACGGCAGATATTTTTTATTTTATTTCGACGTTGGTCCCATAGAGAAAGTTATTCAGTTTGATGGTCAGATACACCCACTTGTACACGCCTTTACCGTTCGAATGAGTTACCAATTCATTCCAATGAGTGACATTTTTCTCAGCGGACGTAACGCTTCCATGTGAATAATAATAACAAAAATGATTTCACGGGTATTATTTATTGTATTTGCAAAAACTTTGATTTAAATTGAGAGTATACACCTTAATCTTTCTCAAAAACAAAACAAAAACACTTTAGAAATTAGTCTTACCTTGAATTTGCCTTGATTATTCCCGTAAATCAGTGGAAAATTTCAACTGCACCAAACTAACATTCACACTTTTCGGCTTCTCGTCACGGAATAAACAAAATGGCTGACAGTTGTGACGCTTAAGTTAGTGTTGCCAAATTGAAAATTATACCTTACATCCGTTAAAAGAAATAAAATATGGTTGAAATTAACGTAACTCAGTAGGAATTTTCCACTTACTCCATTTTGAGTTACGGGAAATAAACTCTTATTATGCAACAATTACGGCTGATATTTCCGTGTTGGGCATTATTAACTTTAAGGATAATAACAACTGCCTTCGGATTCAGTAAAATTCAAAGTATTTGGCGGCAAAATTTGACGTTTAAGTAAGGATGAAACCACTGTATGTAGTGAGTTACATAACATTTTCCTACTTCCGAGTTCTTTCAGAAAATCATAAAAAATACAATTTATGAAAAACCTAAAAATAAAAATCATATTTTAAAACAAAAATAAACACAAATCTTTATTTTTTATTCACATAATTAATATTGATAATCATCACCAAAAAAATAATAGCACAAGTGTGGTTACTCGTGAAAAAATGCAAGGTACAAAAAAATAAAAATACGCCCTTCTACCAAGTCTAACATTTTATTCTTCATTTAAATTAAATCCATCCAGCCAGTCAGAAATTCACAACCAATTTTCCAATCATGTGTCCCACCTGTTCAAGCCATGGAAAATGTAATCAAGTCATTTTCCTCCTTTTGTCGTCGACATAGCCCGATACACTAATCAAGAGGTGCGCGATCCAGGCGTTCCAGATGTATTATCTAGTTATCTACATTGTTATCAAATACATTATCAAGGTACTGTACAATTTTACATTATCATCTGAATCTTTTTCATGGTACCTCATTTTATTCATGATCTTTTCTGTTTATAGCTTAGCTATAGGTAATCAAACTTTAATGCTCCCCTGCTGAACAAACTAATTAAGCTTCGTTTTTTGTTTACTTTTTATTGGGTGGTTGCGACGAAACGCGCCCTTTATTAAATTCTTCTGGCGATATATCAAGTTTTGTAGCCAGTAAATTAATATGTACTAATTATGAACAGAGGTAATTATATCACCATTAAAACCGTAGTATTATTATTATTTGTAAATGTGCACCGAGGACAATTTTAAATAATTTTTTTATATCTATTTTGTATTCATAATTATGATGCATTGCATTGCCATGTCATTTAAAAACCGGTCAAGTGCGAGTCGGGCTACTCACGCACCGAGGGCTCCGTACCACCACACAACAATTTAACTTACAAAAACGTTTTGTTTTCTCTGGGATTTAGCGCAAACTCACACTTGGCTGGTTTTATTATTATTTGTTAGTGTAGAGTTTGCTCTATTATCACACCAAGTTAGACGCTTATTATGTATTACCCATAGAGCGAGAAGTAAAAACTTTGATATAAACTAGTTTCTAGTATTAGGACCACCTTAATTTTTAAAATGTTGACATTTTTATTTTTTTTAGCAAATCCGCCATAACAACGCACGTTCTGTGAAAATGTCAACTGTCTATTTATTAAGGATCAAAAGTTACAGTCCTAAATAGGTAGGACAGTCAGACAGACGGTGGGACGGACAGCGTAGGCTTATGAATAGGGTCCCGTTTTTACCCTTTGGGTATGGAACCCTAAAAACCAGCGTACTTACCTACTTAGTTAATAGAGAAATAGTGTTTTCTCTTAAAGACTGTACTTTTCATAGAAAACTAAATAACTCCGACTAATGTTCCTCTACTTTTTTTCTCTTTAATTTTTCCTCTAGTCAAGAATCATTTTAATATATGTACGTTATTACCAATATCGTTAATCCATATTCAAATGTAATAGAACAATCCTCGGCCTTTACAAGCTATTGTGTTACAACAGACCAACAAACTACCTGTTATTATTAGATGTCTAATCGCATCAGAATAATAATAACACTCAACCTTAATATCACTAGCAACTAATAGATATACTTAAACAGGTACCACGGAGTCCGTTGGGACCGGCCTCGGTCGGCCCCGCCAAATGTTGTGACCTTGCCTCTAACCACGATGGTTTTAGTCACGCCAACAGGCAACATGTAGACGTCGCAACACTGTAATACATTTATTAAAGACCGGTTCGCTAGTTGCTAATAAATTTTAAGTTTTAAGCCTGATCTAATTCCGTGAACTGGCTTCGAAACAATCAGTTTATCGACCATTTTTAGATAGAAATGTCACTGTTAAAAAAACCCAAGAATGAGGATTATTACACTGCATTTAAAGTTACAGCGATCAGTGTTTTGTTTTCTTCCTAATGAGTGGGATATGATTATTCGACAAGTTTTATGAAAAATAGCTGTACTGCATTCCGTAAAGCAGAGTCCGAAGTCCCATCTCAACCAATTTTGCAGATATTAACGAACAACAACAAAACCCGAACGCTCCAAAGCATGAAGGCGTAATGGGCTGCAATCGCGGTAAATATTCGGTGATTGAACCGTGACTGGACTACGTACGAACCATAACTTTTGACACATTTGGTATTGCGCTATCGCGGTACTGCTCATGACAGCCGTTAGAGCCGTTTTGACAGATCGCTCAGACATTAAAGGCTGTCAGTTACAAAGAGTTTAACGCGATGCGGAATTCAGCACAATTGAATAGTAATTGGATTGCAATGTGATTAGAACTGAAATTGGATAAGAATAGAACTTCAATGTTTTAAATTAACGCAATCGGTCTGCTGTTCATTTTAGATAATGTATAGCATGAAATAATAAATTTTGAATATTATTTATAGTCTGAAATGAAACACGGTTAAACGCAATTTGGCTGTCGATGTCGATATGACTCGTTGCAGTGGAAAGTTATTCCATCTAAGGAAAGTAGCCCACCCAGAAGCGACACTGCCCAAAATGTCCGAAACAAGACTTTTATTTCATGTGACAACACAACTGCACATGACATGCACTTAAAACACGTTGATTTTCGTTCCTAAAGGATTGAGAACACTGAGAGAAATTACGTAGAATGAAATCTTTACCAAACCCCATAATTAAAATGTTCAAACTGAGTGTGTTATAATTATAACTTAATGTTAAATGACTGCTTTGGATGAAAAATTATTGCATCAACGGATTAGATGGGCCAATAAATACACGCCACAGAATAAAGTGTAATTGCTTTTAAGCAACTAGTCACGGTAGTAGAGTAAATTTAACATGAACGTAATAATAATTGTTGCAAAAAAAGTGTTCTTCCAGGTGTTATTTATGGAAAATAATAATTGAGCATTAAGCTTGAAGCGAAGAGAGTTCAATTAGAAACATCAGCACTATGATTTCATTACTCCACGTTTGACGGCTAAGCGTATCCAATTTCGCGGCGCGTAATCTTCTTGCAGCTCATAAAAGTAAATTATCCCATGTTCTAAGCCGCTTTGAAAGTGTATTATATTGAGCCTGGAATATCTACTCGAGAAACCACCTTAAGGTTAGATATTTTAATGAATATAATGCTTCCGTCTTCGAAACTATTTGTCAATAGCTAAACGTACATTCCAATTAGGTCTTGTCTATCACAAGTCCTTCAATCCACGGCTAGAATTATCGATTGTGTTTACTTTAATCTTTCGACCCCAGTATAACTTGTTTAGATGCATTCCATGCTGCCTTTAAAATTAACCTTTTAGGTACGCTACCAAAGTACCTGAGTGAAATAGTGGCTTTAATGAAAAATTCACGGTACATCGCCAAATAAAGTAGTTACCAGAAAGACTATTCATACTTTTACAGTCGGTAAAAAGCAAGTAGTTCTAGTTTTGAATAAAGCTGCCACGAACGTACCTTGGCATGAAATGTTGGTACTGACAAAGTGCAAGCGTGGTTACTGCTAGATAATGCTTATTTCGTCCCACGCTAGTGATTCATGCATCTCGCAGACAACATGCAGACAAATAAACATAACGTCGTATTAATGATCGTCTAAGAATACCTAAACCTGCTTTACAGATTATTTAGTCTTATAAACATAATCTTCCACAAAAAAGATAAAGTATTTTCTTGTGTTATACACTTCATACAGTTTACGAGCTTCATTTATTTTGACGCTAGAAAGATGAGGATGAAGTATTCAGAGGCGCCCCCAGCTTTATTTCTGAGACGTGTTTATTCCAATTGTGATTGTAACTAAGATAAAACGCCATATTATTCCAAACAGTTCTTAATAAGTCCTACTAGACTGCGTTGGTCCAATGCTCGAGATTGCCATCAACCGCTGTGGATTGCCCCACTTACTAAATGCCTTTAATTTCCTGCACAAACAATTATCTCCTTGACTTTTGACCGCTTTCCATGCGAACAATTGCTTAACACAACTTCCTGTTTCGGCTAACAAAAGATATGGAGTTATGGATTCCTTTGCTTATATGTTAACCTTAAGATTTACAACGTGAGTGTTCTTTTGTTTTTGCTACGTTTCATATATCTCGGCCTTATTTGTCTTGTAATTATTGTGTAAGTTAAACTCATGGCTTGCATGTCAGCAGAGCATTCCTCAACGTCATGACTTACACACCTGAACCGACAGGCATTGTGTCCTAGAGCCGTCACTCCTCGTTACACTTGCGTTCAGTGGACTGGAACTACACGCTAACTTATTTGTGCATACGAAAGAACTAAAATTAACCTTGCTGCTAATGAAATAAAGGTTTTATGGTTGCAACGCAAAATGTTTGCCCAGGGCTGGCCGCAGCAGCTTGTCATACATGTAATGGTCTCAAATAGACAGACACAGTGTAACCGATGGCAATGGATGCAAGAGCCCTGCAGAGAAATAAATACAGGTCCGATGCTCGTGTAACAAACATTTGAGTTGATGGCTTAAAATATTTTCCCGTGCACAAAGTCGTTAATAACTCTGCAAACCGGATTTGGATTTCATTTCGCTTCAGTTCCATCTTTGTATTTGAAATTAACAATCCGGAATACGGTTTGTTTTCCTTTCATTTACATCGCCGCTGAATGTAGATGGCACTGCAGCGATAACTTGGTCGAGAAGATTTCAATTTTAGCTTTGATATCGTCATTTCAATCTGTGAGTTTAAAGCTAGAGTTGATTTGAAGAGGAATATGGCTCTTCGTCTATATAAATTGCTTTTGCATACTATTAAGGCATGCATTCATTACCGCGCCAGTCAGTATGAAAGCATAAGGCGATAGTATCTAACAGCTTTCGAAATGAGCTCTACAAAGTCTTCCAAGCGCTCGGCTTCGTTAATTCAATCACGACTACAAATTAACTGCTGCCCCAACCGACATACCTATTGAACTCGTATACGTGCATATATAACGACTGTATGAACCGACCATTAAAACTGAGATATTCTGACGAAACCGTGTTTACGGCTTGCTGTGAAGCTTACGCTAAATTGGTTGTGAATGGACAGAAACTTCACACAACAGTAAAAGTATGGTAGTAACGTTACCTTATGTGTGGATTTAACCTACGAATAGCGTATATTTTATAGTAATTTTCATACTTACGCTAATGTTTAATTAAAACTTAACCTCACACGTCTCATATTTGTGTAACTGTAATTTTGAACAGCTGTCCTTACAATACAATCCTCCTGTTCATACAATCCATTATGCTTAAAAACGATTACAACTTATTTACTCGTATCTTTATAGTTACTACTAACAGAAATAAAGCAATATAATATATCAACAAAACATTCCATTCCCTGTATCACTCCGACGACAGTTGATCGATGAGCAATCTCAATATTGAATATTTCAAAACACGGCAAAAGCTCTCGCGCCATGAGCACAGAACATGAGGCCATGAACAAAAGGGCTTTCGTCCGACAGCCCTTTACACGGAAAGGCTTTTTTGCCTTTTGCGATAAGGAACTTGCCTATCGACATCGAGGGATTGAGGCACTACGACCACTTTGTTCCTTAAAAGCAGAACAGCTATAACAGTTATATTGTGAAACGAAAATTAAACTCCTTTCGATAGAATAACGCTAATCAATATTTGTTCAGCAAACCGCGTCTTTAATACAAATGCTGAAACCCTGATAAAGAAATTGAAGTTATTGGATAAGTTTAGAAGCTTAGCGTATTATTATCCTCCGAATGTCCCAAAATATTTTTAATTGGCTGAATATGTTTTTTTTACGGGTTGTTCAATTTTATGCGTTGCATATTAAAGGGGCTTTAGAACTTTCACTATGGGGACAATAATTGAAATAGCAAAAAAAACGTGCTGCTCTATAGAAAATGTCAGGGCTGCTCGTTTTAACAGCGGATTTTTTTTTTCACGATTTCGATGTTGGTCTCGCAGTGAAAGTTGGTCAGTTCAATTGTCTGAAGCACCCCACTAAAATATGTAATTTATTCAAGTTTACAGATGGTTTACAGATACTGGTGCTCAGGAGAAATAAAAAGTAAAATATTAAATACCTCCGGGCTTTATCACAACGCTTTCTTTGTATTAATATACTTTAGGTTTTAGTTTGGGATTTCCTTTGGGAAACTGGAAACTTAGCTAACAACTCCAATGATAATTAGGTTTTAGATTTAAGAGGTATCCCCAGCCGAACGACCTTGACCCTTTCAGAGCCACCTCACCTGTACTAAACTACATAATTTCAGTTGGTATACCTATTTTTGACTGGTTTGTCTTTCACTATGTCACTGTGGTGCCTTCTAATCCTTCTAATCAGAGGAAATAAAGTTCGAAAATCAAAGAATTCGCACCAAATTTAGAATTTATCTAATTAACTCATTACATATAGGTCTTAAAAAATTTACTTCATAGCATATTTAGATCTTAATATTGTCTACACAATGGTGTAGCAAGTAAAAGTGACTTCAACTTATAAAGTAGTTGCACATAATACCGATTTTTTCCAATATTTAGTCTTTCCTTTGAACATAGGTTTCATATGTATTTTATAGAAAAATAAGAAAAACTCTTGATAGCAAATAAAGCCCAGATGTTGAAGATCATTGCTATATTTTTCAATAATTCTAAAAACTAGCAAATTATGACCCGGCCCTGCGTTTTCCTACGGGGAGCGTCTTAACGTGGGTCTAAATCAGCAGCTCTCCGTAGGGATCGGCTGACAAATCTGACAAACTATTATTGTTACTGAGTACATTCATCACCTCCAAATTATTGTAGGTAGGTATTAGTATTCCCTATAATATCCTACTTATTGCTAATATTCAATCTGAGTTATCCATAATTAAGGTCTTTGAATTATATTTTAAGCAAAGAAAGCGCGGTGATCATTAAAACATACATACCTAATTTATTCATTCGAGTAGTCAATAAATTCCGTATTTCCAAACTTTACGCATCCTATGGGAAATTAACCCGCAGACTCGTACATATTATCTAAGCTCTATGGAATGTGAGATACTGTGGAAGGAACGATGCATATAATTTTACGATTCTAGTGAAGATATTTTGAGATAGCTCCGGGCGCTGACAAATTGCAATGTCGTTCTCCGGGAATCCTTGAAAATCCAATTCACTCAAATAGTTTGAGGGTAAAATTGGAAAACGAATTTTGTTGTTACAGTATATCACGAGGCTGCGCGTAAACCTTCCTTTATTATTATCCTACAGATGGACACATGGCGATAGATCAACCTACCCGTGTTCCTGTGTGTACCCAAAGATTCTAATATGTTTCTACATCGATGATGATAGTGCTTCATGGCCTTTTTCGACCACCTGCATGTGCAAATGGCTGTTGATTTTAAAAGCTTCGTTGATGTTCTCTTACATGGCTGATGGATTCAAAAGTGCGTCCGTATTGGCTACATTTTAATATCCTATTAAGATAGTTGTACTGGGTGGCCGATTATACATTACATCAAGATTGTATGAATTGTATGTACAACAATTCGAAATGAAGCATCTTAATCTCCCCAGATAATCAGACATAGATGCACCAGTATAATTAAATTAAGTATAATATTAGCACAAACACGGCGGCGGACCACACAGGCAACGCCCGGTGCCCGCAGCTAGTCGTGAACCATAAGTCGCGACCGCGCCTCGATAGAGACTTTCCAAGTTTCCACTACTTATAGGGCTGCTTACTACATTTCCATGGATCAGTCCCAGTTTCTTCATCCGGGATTTTCTTGCAAGCAAAATTCTTGAGATCGATAACATTTTCTTGCGACTCATAAAGGATTTGTGATTTGACTTTGACTACGCGAAAGCCTTGGCATTTTTTATTTATTGTCTAATGGCAGCCCTACCAACCGATCTAACTATGAAGCTATAAAACCATTTTATTTGTTTCTAGACTCGTTCCTCGATGTTCCTCAATTCGCAGGAATTGCTCTCAAGATTTTAAAATAGCAAGCAATAAAATGCATTTGAGTTTGTTGCACAAATAAAAGCGCTTATTGTGGTTTTGAAACAAGTTGGAACATGAGTTTTTCGGAATTTATGTACGATTTGTAACACCACTGGCTTTTCGGTGAAGGAAAAACACCGTGAGGAAACCTGCATGCTTCAATTATAAGTGGCGACGGGCTCACCCCCCCGTCACACTGGACAGTTTCGGTACTACTGGTGAAACGTGGATGTTCTGAGATTTCAGAATATCTCTGACTACCCCCTCGGGGAATATATTCGTGAGCATATGCTATGCATGAAACAAGTTACTAAATTCTCAAATTATAATATTTACTATTGAATGGTAACATTTCAGACAATAATAGAAGAATATTTATTCTACAGATCCTTGACAACAATTTACGACAGAAATAATATATGCACTTACACGAGTTTTAAAATACCAATTTTCATCATCGTTTTATGACCCGCATTGAAATTCCTGAAACCCTTTCTATTTGAAATAGCCATATTAGTAGAAGTACTTACGATAAATATTCGCAGTACAGTATTGTTTTAGTTTAAAGGTAACCACTAAGTGCCGGAAGTTTGTCACCATGTAACGCAGGCATAAGAGCTGTCGATCTTTCTGCGAACTCTGTAAGGTAAACCACACGCTCGAAATCCTGTAATAATTCTTTCTGCCGCTGATGGTGGACCATTGTCTTTTACACGTATAATAATTGAAAAAATGTATTTCTTTTATTAGAAACACATGCAAGGGGCAAACATAAAGACAGTAAGTATAGGGAGCCGGAAACAACTGCCCAGTGTGATGTCGTGGCATGGGCTTTTGTCAATCTAAGAACTGTTAGAATTTACTACACGAAGTTAAATACTTCCTGGCAAATCCTGTCTGCGACTCTTCCTCATTTTCTTTTACGGGTATATCAACAGACACAATGACCCTTGTCCTATTGAAATGACCCATGGTAAGGCAGTGTTCTAGAGGCGACCACTAACTAACAGGCTGTCACTCTGTCTCGTATATCTTACAAGGCACAGACTGTCCGCCTTGGAAACCTGAGTTAACCGCACGGAGGCCGCTGATACTTCCTTTAGCAATATCTGTATGTTATATTTCGTCATCTTTTATAAGCATTTTGACATGCTTTTTTGAATTCTCGAAAATAATACTTGTGTTTTTTAAAAACGCAAAAAGTATAAATACGAGTACATTATACAAAAGTAGAAGTAGATAGGAGTCTATACAGGGTCCTTCTTAATATGCTGAACACTTTTTAAGGGGATGATCAGTAGGGTGGAGTGAAAAAATCATTTTCAAAATTTTACGATTCCTGTATTATCAATCGATGATACGTTATATTGGAAGTGTTCATGCAAAATTTCAGCAATTTTAGTCAATATTTTAAGGTGGCGCACTTGGTTTCAATTTTAGGAAAAACACTTTTTTGGGCTTACAAACAAAACTTTATTTACGACTATATTACTATTTTTACTACTATATTGATACTAAAATTACTAAAAGAATGAATAAATATGAAAAATACGCATAAAAAAACAGAAAAAAATACGTTTTAATATCCTAAATCGGTAGTTCTAGCACCATCTTTTTGATGAAAATACTGAGATTTTGTGTCGAAGTATTTCATTGTTATTGGGGGTTCAGTTATCATTTCTTTCTCTCAATCTATTAAATCAGAATAACTTGCCACATCAACCTTTAGTTCTGGAAGTTGGAATTCGTGAACTTTTTTCCCTTTGCACTGATATCTTGCCTTAAAAACTCACTGATCAGCTAGTTCTCGTACGTGTGACTCATCATCTTGTTACTTAGCCAGCAACACATTTTATTTGGGTGTGCGACATATGCATTTCTTTGAATAGTTTCTAAGACAATGCTTTTCAGGTTTTCTCGAATAAAAACAACTTATAATCATGTTAAATACATGTATGGGACCATATTTACAAGACGATTTTGCCTTGATATCAAACCAGTTTTGAGTGGTAACTTTCATGATAAAAGTGACTAGTTCCTACAAATTTTTTGTAGGTTTTGCTTTTCCAATAATTATATAAATGAAGAATCCTGTTTCCGAAAGTCAAGCATCGAAAATGGGCCAGATTTCCTGGGTCTTAGATAGCCAAGTTTGATGAGAGCGTTCCAGTAGAAAGATGAAGGTATTTTTGATTGGTGCTTAACAAATCGGTCTTCAGAACCGGCATTTCTTTGGGAATGGGTTTCAAATGCTTCTATTTCGAAGTCGAGACACTTGTTGATCTATTTCCTTTGCTACCAGAAAAGCTATTAGGGCCTGCTGTAGTGTCGTCGAGACTGGAGAACAAATGGCGAAGAAGCAATTTGTTTGCGTGTATCAAGCACAAAAACCAGTTTAAAGGTCGATTCAGGTGTTTCAGGTTCTATTAAAACAATGACTCCATTTTTGTGCCCCGTATTTACAGCGGTGCCATCGCAGCCAAATGCCACCAAAGAAAAATTTTATTCGAATCGCATTTCAGGAAAGTAAAAATGCCTAATATGCAAATATTTGCAGCACCAATTAATGACATATAACTACAAAAAAATACATTTATACGCGAGATAAGGCTAAGAGCAAAGTAAAAGTAGTATGTTTATGACAAAAAGTTGCGAAATTACTTAAATTTTTCGGGTACAACTTAGAACTAAAAACGTAAGTTTTTTATAACCTGTCCACCCGGTGCGCCACCTGAAAATAAAGTCGTAGACTTTTGGTTTTTTGTACGAATGAAGCTTTATTATCGGGTCATCTATTAACGATACAGGAAACGTGAAAATGTAAAAAAAATTTTTTTTTGCTTGTTTCGCTCCACCCTAATGATCAGACCGTCAAACTGAACAACTTTCTCCATGCCACCAACATCAAAATCACGAAAAAAAATCAGCTGTTCCATACAAAACTGCAAACCTACTGGAGCCAAATGTATGGGACAATTGTTTTTTTTTCGCGATTTCGATGTTGGTCCCATTAGAAAAAGTTGTTCAGTTTGATGGTCTGGTCATCCCCTTAAAAAAGTGTCAGCATACTAAGAAAAGGACCCTGTAATATTATTTTCATTATGATGTAGTACTGTTACTATGGTTGTTATTAATTTCCGGAACAGAAAATAATATCTATTCTGTCATATTTACTACCCATAAATAAAATTTTTGTGTTGACGACGACGCCCATAAACTTGATACGACTTTAAAACACCGTAATATTTCACAAAGTTGCTTTAATAAAGTTGAGCAAGTTTAACAACCGAAGTAACACGGGTTATGTTACACTTCGCAAATAAGTAAACCCGATGGATTTATCTTATCATATAAGATGTCGTGGTAAAATTTTAATGAAGCAGTCCTGCTTAGTACCGCGTACAGTTACTTTGTGCATACAAAATGCAAAGTGAAACATATAGTAATAAACCCATTACTCTGGATGGGTATATGTATATGGGGCTTGCTGCAAATGTTAAGTGCCTTATAGTGTTTTAAGGTGTGTCCAAAGTATATACCTTTACTAATAGAAGTTGTATTTTAGATACATTCTGATGCGACAGCTTATAGGCAAACATGTTTATATCACTATACAGGGTCCTTCTTAATATGCTGACACTTTTTTAAGGGGATGATCCGACCGTCAAACTGAACAACTTTCTCTATGGCACCAACATCGAAATCGTGAAAAAAAATCATCTCGTCCATACAAAATTACAAACCTACTTGAGCCAAATGTATGGGACAGCAGATTTTTTTTTCGCGCTGGTCCCATAGAGAAAGTTGTTCAGTTTGATGGTCTGATCATCCCCTTAAAAAGTGTCAGCATATTAAGTTGGACCCTATATAGCTTTTACATTTTCTTTTCCGGATTATTATCCTTGATGGGTCTTGTTTTGTGTAATCAACATTTTATGACCAACAAACGCATTTAGAATACCATTAAGTCTTTAATGTGGCATGGCTCAGTAATATGTTCGGCATCCACTTCAGAAATGTATCAATAAACTATTTATGTGATTTTTACAGTTCTATATCTTTCTACATGTGTTGTGTACTTGGCAATGATTACAACTGTGAGTCAACTTTGATCTATGTTTGATCGATTTATGGCCCCTAAATTATATAGCATGGTTTCTATACCTTCCATAATTTTCGTAACGTTTTCTTCATCATCATCATCAGCCTATATACGTCCCACTGCCAGGCACAGGCCTACTCTCAGGGAGGGCGTATGGGCGTAAGTCCACAGGCGTGCCCAATCCGGATTCGTAGACTACACATACGCACCGGAATTTCTTCTTCAGCGTATGCAGGTTTCCTCACGATATCAGGGGTGGAAAATGGTCAGTAAAGTCAGTAAGAGTCCATTTTTTTGGCTAAGATCAGTAAGTCTGTTTTTCGAAAAAATGGTCTGTAAATTCAGTATTTTGAGGATGAGGGGCTAAGTTCCCACAAAAGTGGTCTGGTCAGTAGATTGAGGTGAAAAAAATGAAGTTTTGGAGCTGGGATCCCTTAAAAATCTCTTAACATATCTTTTTCTGTTCGGTAGGTCCCTAAACTCTTAATCCTTTTTTTATCTACAATACACTATCACTTTAGAACAAGCATGTGGGCCACGTTCCCCAGTGATGATTTTTCTTACTTATTGGTTATTTCACAAACATGCTCCATATATTATTAACTAACAGCAACTAACATTCGTATTTGACAGAAAAAGGGTCAGTATTTTAGAGGGTTTAAAAAAATGGGGTCTGTAAAATCTGTATTTTTGGCCATGGAATCAGTTTCCACCCCTCAAAAATTTTCCTTTACCATTTGAGAGCAGTCGGTATTACGTACATAAGTTAAAAACGCATTGGTACAGGGCATGTCGTCTATGCGGATTCAAAAGCGAACCTCAAGATTGAGTTTCCATAATGTTTTCTTGGTTTTCATTATATGATTTGCAAGAAACGCTTTCCTGCGTCTGATTTTGTTGCACCTCTCTTCCAACGGTGTCAATTTGCAGTTTGATTTATTTGAAAGTTATTCTATTCCGCATTATCGGACACAGCGATGCCCTCAAGTGTTCTGAAGAAATGTATCGCCTTACAGTCCTGTCCGGATTTGGCGAAACGGCTTCTGTCGCCGTCTCGTTGCCCGCTGATTTATTAAACGTTTACCCGGAACCACGGGCCATGTGAATTTGAATGCACCGTTGCGTTTGGCAATAAATTATTTCGAAATATGTATATTCGCAACTATAGAACAGTGTAATTTTGCTGTACTGACGGAAACAAACGTGTTACCTACTAACATTTTCGTTCCTTCGACCTAAATGCATACACACTGAAGGAGAGAATACAGTTTTTGAGTGTTACGCGGAAGTTAATCATTTTATCAATATCGGAAAGTCAACAAAAAAAGCGGCGGAACAAGAGAATATCAGAAAAGTTTCAATCGCCCTGTCTGATCGATTCAGATGAAATGGCATCCCGTCAGTTTCCATCCAATCCAATAAAGATACCATTTTCGTTGTATACGTGCGATGCGGTTGCAATACTCTTCATAGTAAATTGAATTACGTAAAATCTACTAGCGAAAAAGGTTGTTAAAATTAATAGTTATTATAACTATCACTAAGACGATTTTACTATTACTCACAAACATTTCAACTGCCTATTTGATCAAACAATATGAATACGGGTTAGACTCAACTGTTTCGGTATCAGACCGGAACGAAAATGGGTTAACAACCTTGATTTGTGTATACGTTGACTGACTTTAGGTGAACGTAGGATAAACAGGTATGTCGCTGTTAATTATTGTGAAACACGACACAATATGTTTGCAAAATTGTGAGTTTCAGTTCGCACGGATTTTAACCCTTTGTTACCTGTTTGCTCACATGTTGCAAGTATTTCATTTAAGTTTACATTATTATTAATTACTAAAACAAATATGTTCGCACATCTCACTATTTTTAACCTGTTTAATTATCGCATAGTATTAACCAACCGACACGTGATTGGGTCAATCGATGTCGATCAAACATTTTTCATGTGGTTTATTTTAAGAGTTCCTGCATTGGTTTTATGTTACATCAGACCACAGATCTGACTATTGATTATTTCTTTATTACCATAGTTCAAACGTATCGGTTAATTTTCTGCGGAAATGGTTTTTATACATCGACTATTTATTACTTTTAATGTTAACGTATCTATTTAAAGGTAACGACAAATCCAATTTATTTCTCCCTACGTACGTTCTGTCAAACCGATATTCATTTTTGGGATACGAAATGAGATATGTCTTCACGGTATAAGCTCTGACAATTTTCACGTAATTTTTACCATAAGGCTGTGTCTATTTTAAAACCAAACTCGGTAAAATATGTCTGCATTTGTTACCAAATCCAAACATTGAAGCCAGATACCGTTGAAGATGTTAAAAAGCTGAGGTGTTGAGTACACCAGGGCCCATTGTTTGAGCCTGAGTCAAACAACGTCCGCCATTCGGATCTTCAAAGCGCATAGTGTTTAAAACTTTAACCACTGTTTTAAACATAAAACTGTTTAAACAAGTATTACCGCTAATGCAGTGAGAAGTTTCTCTGTTCTTCGCTCGCTGAATTACTTGCAGGAGAGCGTCAAGTGAATACCAGTTTGAAGTTTATTTGTTTTCAAAGAGAATGCAATGGAAATACAGGGTCTAACTTAATACACGGTTTTTAGGGTTCCGTAGTGAATAAGGAACCCTTATAGTTTCGCCATGTCCGTCCGTCTGTCCGCGGCTTAGCTCAGAGCCGCTCAGTACTAGAAAGCTGTAATTTAACATGGGTATACATATTAATCATGCCGACAAAGTGGTAAAATAAAATCTTGAGAAATATTTGTTTTTAGGGTACCTGTACACGAAAAGTGGATATGCAATTTTTCTCATCTGTCCCATGGTGTGGGGTATTGTTGGATAGGTCTTTTAAAAATATTGTGGGGGTGGGAAAAAAAATTTCGATTTAGGGATCCGTTAGCGAAATATTAAGCTTGTAAGTGAAAATTTTTGTTAGAGTCAAGTGCCTCCTCCCCCTGCCCCCCCCCCCCCTGCCAGCTAAACGGTTGTTTCTGGATACGTGAAAACATGCATGGCAGTAGTGTATATAACGAATTTAAAAGGAAAACTATCACGGCTAAGCTTGCTCCCGTGCTTTGCATAGTAAAAGTTGTTCCGTTTGATGGGTATAGAGTATGTGGTTTAAAGGTTAATGATACTTTTCCTTACACCCTGTATCTGTATAGTCACTACAATATTTCTGCCTTCAATAACATTCTAAATAATTTCTTTTGAATAACGAATCTATTACCTAGTTTCTGTTATGCTTCTACACTAAAATGCTGCCCACGTCCCCAATACACATTATTCGATCACAATGCTCTATCTACTATGTCCATACAACTTTTCTCGTCCACCAAAGAGCCAACGAATAATCGTAAAAGTAGGGAACAAACATCTTTACGGTTCGTTTATGTTGCGGCTATGATACCGTTCCTGCAAGAGCCCGCGTTCTTTCTACTTTGATGAAGGTATCTGGCTTTTAGCATCCACCAATAAGTAATGATAGTATTTTAACGCGTTGGGAACGTAAACTAAAGTCATCATTATCAGCCTATATACGTCCTACTGCAAGGCACAGACCCAATTGAAGCCTTAGGAAAGCAGGTGTATCTATAGGCGTTTGTCCATCACGCGTGCCCAATGCGGATTGGTAGACTAAAAATACGCATCAACATTTCTTCGGTACTTTTAGTGAAATGTGGATGTTCTGAGGTGTCAGAATATCTCTGATTACCTCGGGGAATATAGTCGTGAGCAAATGCTATGCTATGCTATGCTAAAATTTCTTCTTCAGTATGCAGGTACGTAGTAGGTAGGTAAACTAAAGTAATTTTCACAAAATTGAAGGTACGGTCTGCCACAGCTGTGGCGTAACAGAGAATTTTGATCCAATTACAATGTGTTCCGTATGATAGAGTATATAAATAATTACCTTAAACCTACCTCCCTTTTTGGCGTAGTCAGAAACTAGGCTCTCTATTTTATCCCGGGAACGGGAACCACATGGCTGGCTAGTAACAAGCAACACAGATAATCGTATATTTCTTAAATAAAAGCGACGTCAGACAATAACCGAATGATATGTCCCGTTTGTATGAGATACCTAGTCTAAAATGAGACCACACAAGACGCTATAGTACTTGACCCACGAAAATCTTATTAAACTCCTCAAGCCATCCAACCAAATATTCAATCTTGTCAAAAACATCCCGCCCACTTAGCTTTATGCCCCTCGATTAAACTTGGAACAGCAATGATTTATGTATGTACTTCACAACTTTATTGGTCCTGTGAAACTTGAAGTTATCCCTTGGGATATCTATCAATTCCGTATTTGATATGTCACTAACTGTTTACTACACTCGTGACTCGTATAACATGTTTGAATAATAGATGGCAGCTTTAGTTTCCTTTACCTTCACGTATTTATTGTACGTTCATAAATATTTGCAACGATTGACAAAATATTACATTTGCTTATTAAAATAATAATGCCTTGCTCATATTTTCAAATAAATATTTCCAATTAGATTCAAAGAAGTGTATTGAGCGTGAGCTTAAAGTCATATATAGGGTCCTTCTTAATATGCTGACACTTTTTAAGGAGATGATCAGACCATCAAACTGAACAACTTTCTCTATAGGACCAATGTCGACATCGCGAAAAAAAATCTGCTGTTCCATAGTAAACTGAAATTTTACTCGACCCAATTGTATGGGACAGCTGATTTTTTGTCGCGATTTCGACATTGGTCCCATAGAGAAAGTTGTTCAGTTTGATGGTCTGATCATCCTCTTAAAAAACTGTCAGCATATTAAGTTGGACCCTGTATAACTGAAAAACATTGATGACTGGCTAAGACTAAAAAAAAGTATCTGCATCTCGAACTTATTCCTCAACATTCGAGACATTCTAATACGGCGGGTTATTTGTTACCCTTGTAAAGATTAGCCAATAATCTGGTGTTTAAATTCTATATTCATATTTGCAACTGCATTTGCTTTACAAAACAAATAAACCTAATGATTGTACGTCAACGTTCGAGACTTTGAGTCCGAGACATAGACAGCTATTAATTTGACGTATAGACTTCCTAGAGAGAGGTGATTGACCCGGCGCACCTCGTGGGATGCTGGCACTGGCACGTAAGCCTGGCCGCAGCGTACCATAGTTCCCGGACGGACGACGAGATACGAAACTATTCATTGATATCAAGATCCAAGCTTAACTTACACAGCGTAGAGATAACATTGAAAATAAATAGTCCAACAGAATGTGAAAGTTAGTTTTTGACATCCAGTGACGAAGTGAAGATGACGTCTAGAATCCAGACACTTAGAAATACTAATATTTCTTCTTTATACATGTAAAATTGTTACTTAATTTATATGAAACAAATTGAAAAGCAATTTTAATACATTAAAGGATATTTCTTGGTGACGGTTTTTTAAGTGGTAAGATCTATGAAACTGAACCACTTTCTCTATGGGACAAACATCGAAATCGCGAAGAAAAAATCTGCTATCCTAACCATAAGGGTCAAGTAGGTTTGCAGTATTTCTTGTGCTTCAGACCGTCAAACTGAACAACTCTTACAAGTGGACTAATATTGAAATCACGACATAAAATCAGCTGTTCGCTGTCACAACTTATGGTAATTTTTCATAATTATGTTGTTTTTGTTTACAATAAATAATCTGTTCCATAGAAAATGTCAACTTCTATTGCTACTCGACCAAAACAGGTTATTTTCTTTCGCGATTTCAATGTTGGTCCCATAGTTAACGTTATTCAGTTTGATGGTCTGAAGCACCTCTTTCAGTATTCAGGGTGTAAGGAAACCTTTAAACCACATACTCTACCCATCAAACTGAACAACTTTTACTATAGGAGCAAACCTGTCAGAACAAAAAATAGCAGCTGTCCCATACGTTTGAATCGAGTAGGTATTGCAGTTTAGTATGGGACAGCAGATATTTTTTTTTGTTCTGACAGGTTTGCTCCCATAGTAAAAGTTGTTCAGTTTGATGGGTAGAGTATGTGGTTTAAAGATTAATGATATTTTTCCTTACATCCTGTATAACACATTTAAGTTTACACCCTGTATCGGTGTATCCCAAGTAATAATAAGAATATTTATGTTCTGACTGGGCAGTGAACAGTAGGAAGGTGGTCTCCATTTACAGCCAAGTCTTCTAGTTGGCCATTGTTAGTTTCACAACTATGTCTGTGACTATGACAACTCTATTAAACTTAGTAACTTCACGACTGAATTCAATAGGCCCTTTGTCACTCCACAACATCTCCATAACACCTCCATAAGTTCCATCATTTATATCACATTGAATTAGGTCGGTTTATGTGGGCAGAGATTATTAGATAAGTTATTTTATTAGTTTTCACGTTGAACACGCCCGCCGGTTTTAATTTACCGTTAAGGTGCCGCTGACTGAAATCTTTTGCGTGGACATTTTTATAAAATGTTCGGTAGACTTCCATGTTTCTCTACGTTTAAATGCAACTATGCAATCTGCACCATGTATTCGGGGTCGTTTTGAAGCCGGAACAGGGTGCTTCAGACTATCAAACTGAATAACTTACATTGGATCAAAAATTTGCGGTTCCATAGAAAATGTAAATAGCTTCTCGACAATAATGAATGAAAAATCCGTTTTTTTTTTGCGGTTTTAAAGTTGGTCCCATAGTAAAAGTTGTTCAGTTTGATGATGTAAAGCACCCTATTCTGGCTTCAAAACAACCCCAGATTCCAATGTGTATGCAACATGATGAATTCTTTTCGAATTATTCGCTATAATTAGTTGTCATTTCCTAGTTGATTACCTTCTGTAGTATAGAATTCTAAATTACTATGCATTAAAGGATTAATGCATAGTAATATAGAAATCTCATCTACTGCAATGATCGGATCTCCGCATGAAAGTTTACATCACAATTTGATTGATTTCAATCCCATTGTTCTCGTCTCCAGCTATTCGAATGGAGCCGCTATGAAAATAAGGACACGTCATCCAATACTTTACCATAGATTCATAAAGCAGTGTCATTTTGCTTTCTGCTGCTTTACACTATTAACTAGAAAGTTAATTAAAGTGTTACATGTTTTTTGGGAAAGCCTCGTTGTCACTTGTTAAACGATAAAACATCGTAACCAGTTTTTTCCTGCCTTCATTATTATTTGATGTCTTGACACTTGTGTCAGCCAGCCACCTCTGGCGACCATGCGTTTAAAACGAAAGAACTACATAATAGGATTTATGCTAATTTTAAAATCAAACCAATAATACACGTTTCATTGCTCCGGCGATTAATTGCAGCCGTGGCTTCGACGTTTTATCCTCCCTTCGAAAAAAGATTAAAACGATTGCTCAATTATCATAGTAATTACGTTTAATGTTTCCCAGGCAACCGAAAGGTTTGCGATGAAGAAAACATTAAAAGTCGGCCCCGCCTGCCCATTGTGGTGTGCAGTGGTTAAAATTTATAACTTGAGCGCTAACGAGCCGATACTATCTCACCACTAGCTCCTGGCCACTTAAACGCCAACAGCCCAACAATAATCTTCTAAACCTACAGACACTTCTGTTCATTTCTTACCGTCATAACTTGAAGGATATTATCTAGAAACCTTACAATTCCGACCTAAAGAATAAAAAAATATAACATAAAAACGCATTACTCTCCCCTAATTTAGCTAAAACTCGGCGATCCCTTATAATACCTGTTTACGCATTTCTTCGTAATTTGTGTTTGGCTAATGTTCTGCCACAGTCATTAGACCGTGAGGGCCGGGCCTTGCCGCGCATAATTATAATTCATTACCTTTATTCGCTAATATTTTAATAAGCTTCATCAGAACCTTTTTAAACCAACATTGGCATAATTTTATCTGTGTTAAATATGTAAATAGAATGTTTATTGAATACAAATAAACATTCTATTTGCATATTTAACTCTAAGAGAAACTAAAACTTGTGGTTCTGATTCTAAATTCAATTGTTTCATATGTTTATATTTTCTTCAGGTTTCAGTTTCTACATTATGGGTTAAAAATTAATGTTTCGAAAAACCTATTATACAGTTGCATGGCTCGTAAAGTACGTAACAAAGTGAGGAAATGCATAAGTAAATTTCATTTCACGGCCTCTGAACACCCACGATGTTGCTAAAAAACCTTTGGTCCATGAAAAACAGGGAGCCCTGTAAACTGCCGTGTGTTGGGTTGAGACGTATATAACATATATGGAACTCTATACGTATATAAATCAATTTATCCGCGCTCGTGGATACCACAACGAATCGCATTACGTGCGGTCACTGACATGTTCCTGTATTGCATAAATTCAACAATATGCCCCAACCAGACGTGAGTTACGCAATTCAATAAAAATGATAAAACCCATCAATCAACCTTTTGTTAGGACACCGTTTAGAAAAAAATGTAGCTCGTGAAATACCCCTCTAATCCTAACCCGGAGCTTGAGGTCGCGTTGATGAGGCAATTTGTCGAGATGTGCTCGTATAAAAAACCGCAAAGTTTCTGAATATATTCTCCGTGGTCCTCGTCTTTTGTTTTGCTCAATTTATGACCTGTCTGGTCCTCGAGTGTATGATGCGGGCTGTACAATGTAGTGAATCTCTCTTAAACGCTTGTAAATCCTTGTAAATATATGGCCACAGGAAGACGCGTCTTTACGTAGTAGCTACGAATAGCGGTAGCAATAAAGGTCAACATAGCGGAATTTACGAAAAAAGACATCACCGTATATGTCCCAACTCTGCCGACGACGGCTTGGTGTATAGGGGAAGGCCAGTTAATTACGAGTAGATTACTTTTTCCCCTGACATTTTTGCTGTGAGACATCCCGCGGTATCTCCTAGAACCGGTCCCCTCGCTTCCTGCTATGATCCTTAAACGGCCATATACATCATTTGATGCGTGTAATTTCCTCCATAGATGTTTTTTATCGCACATACTTTCAATGGGACCTGCAAAAACTAGCTAATAGTTACTGCGCCGGCATCGGTCGATTGGTCAGTGAACTTGAGCAGAGCCGTACTGGTATTAAGCTGTTACGGTTTTTAATCGATCACGTTTATTTATTTGCGATTTGTTCTTTACTTGTTGTGATTTGGATTCCTCTTTTGTCAGTTGTCTTTTAGAACTCAAGTGGTATCCTTCCTTTCTAGTTTACGAGTCTCGCTTAACCGAAGCGCATGCATTTTATAGTAGCCTTCCATCAAGCGGCTGCGCTTTCAAGACTTGTAATATCCAAGTATTTTGGCAGTGATTCAACTTTTATGAAAATCTTACACAGGGCTGCACAATACAAATATTCAATTGTTTTATTTTGACCGGTACTTTTTTTTTAAATTCTCCACTGCGCATGAATTTGATGATTCGTGAATAATTCTGAAAGTATTTTCGGAGAGTAAAGGTTAAGGGATGTTTATAAAATATGTATTGTTCTTTGAATAATCGCCTCGTTGGGAGGTAGCAGCCCTGGGTCTTCATCCAGTATTCAGCAAAGCGTCAGCTGGCCCAGTGATTTATTTTCGGGACGTACTCGAAATCTACAAAAGTTTTTACCACATAAAAAGCTCGAGACAGAACTCTTATTACTTCGTTTTTAAGTATGAAAATTACATGACTGGTAGGACTTTGTTGATAAAATTAATACGCCCCTTCCGAATGTGAAGACTTCTGTTTGCAGCCGTTGTTACACTGATTTGAGAAAATTACACATTTCAGAGCATTTTCCTAAAAAAATCTGTCCAGTTTAAAAAAAATCATTACTTCGGTAAGTAGGTAATTTTTTGTACCTATATAAGCTTTCATTCAGACAGAATACTTTTTTCTTAACAAATTTAGTTCTGCACGAAATATTATTTTACTTATTTCTGTTTCTAAGGTTGTGTATAAAATATAATTGGAGTTATGTTTGAGTGGATTTCTTTTGAACGGTTTTCTTATATTTTCATAATTTTGAGGAAGTGGAAGGCGTAGGGGGATGTGGACATTCGAGAAAGAGAACGTACAGAGAAGTGGATATTTAGGAAAGTGGTTATACAGGGAAAGACGTTTGGGGAAAGGACGTTCCAGGAAATGGGACAGACTGGACATTCCGGTAGTCTGACCTAACGGGCCTGAGAGTTTTTTTTATACGTTAAATTACGTTAGTTTTATATACGTTAACCTAAGTTAGTTTTTATACGTTAAGTTACGTTTTGTTTTATATGTTAAGTTACGATCGTTTTTTCTTAAGTTACATAGTTACTTACGTAGTTTTTTGTGGAGTTTGTGTTGGTGTCATGTACAAATAGTTTAATTATAGTACTCTGCATGCATATGCTCACGACTATATTTCCCGAGGGGGTAGTCAGAAATATTCTGAAAACTCAGAACATCCACGTTTCAACAGTACCTAGTACCGAAACTCTGTCCAGTGTGACGGGGGTGAGCCCGTCGCCACTTTTAATGGACAGTGGGTACAATACAAGCCTGGAAATTGAAGCATGCAGGTTTCCTCACGATGCTTTCCTTCACCGAAAAGCCATTTGTGTTACAAATCGTACATAAATTTCGAAAAACTCATTGGTACGAGTAGGCCTGGACGTGGATCGAACCATCGCCTCCTGCACGGCAGGCAAGGTTAATCGCCACTGGACTACCACGGCTTATAGTACCCTGTAATAGTTAAAAAATAATTAGTCTTGTATTTTATTACTGTTTCCGATAAAATATTACAGTCAGCGAGAAATATACAAGTAATTGTTTTCTCAGAATCATACTGTTGCTAATTGGTTCGTTTCACGCTTTACTGGCACTACCATTCAACCGATGGGAATGAAGGCCACTGATCAACAAATTATTATCATCTTTAATAATATCATCCGAAGTGTAAATAACTAACGATCCATCTGAATTATATTAAATTGTTTCCACTTACGAAGACCCTTGATTCGACCCATATTCACCAGTATAACGATTTGATAAGAGTTTTGACATAAGTTTTCATAGGCGTGGTTCCCTCTAAAGCTAATGGGAAGTAAGCGGTAGCGCGTTAAGTTGTAAAAAGATTTAAGGTAACATAGAAACGAAGTCTGGTGATATTTTCAATACTAACCAATTAAAGTCAATGAAATTTTTCAGAAACAATCTAGAAACTAATCTCTATGTTTGTATAAAGTCAGATTTTCGTTATAATATACAGTTTTAGTGCTAGGATTAATTTAAGATTTGTATGGAAATCTTTGAGGTACTGTAACTTTAGAACTATACATTTTAACGAAAATCTGACTTCATACAAACATAGAGATTAGTTTCTATACTGTTTCTGAAAAATTTCATTGACTTTATTTGGTTAGTATTGAAAATATCACCAGACTTCGTTTGTATGCAGCGCGCATTTACGCATTCTTAATAAACTTATCTTAAATTAGGATAACTTAAATTAGCCTAGACTGTAGTCAAGTTAGAGTGTGCAGATTGGTTTATATTAGGAGTACCTACGTCACACTGCAAGGTACCGTCTCCCCTCGAATAAAGGTGAGAAAGATACATATCAGAGTCCAACTTTATTTGCTGACGGTTTTTTAAGAGGATGATCCGACCATCAAACTGAACAACTTTTGACCGCATGACCGCGAAAAAATTAATTTGCTTTCCCATACGATCCCATTTGGATCGAGTAGCATTGCATTGTGACTTTGGTTTATTTTAATACGCGACGCGGTCCAAGTCCAGACATCAGGAGCTAAAATTCACATTTAATATCACGGATATATCAACGCCTTACGAGGAAAAAACGTTATATTGCTATGATAGAGATAAACTTCGTTATAAAATACAGATCATAGAGGGTAATGCGCTTTCCCAAGGCCACTGAACCATTTATACTACTGCACAATAAATCCTTTAAGCGAATACCGCCGCGTACGCACTCTTTTCAATATTTATTGCGCTTACTTCGTAAATGAAATCATATACATAAACTAAGCTAGCATCTAGCTGCTAGATAGATATCCATAATCGAAATTCCTAAACAATCGTCCTCTCACATTTTTACACCTTGTTGGGATTGACTTTCCAAAATAGCGAGCAACTAAAAGCCAAGAGAATCGTACGTGCCAATCTTTAAGTAGGCTTTATAGTTTTGGAGATTTCGTGTGGACTCAGTCAGTGAGTAGTAGGTATTAGGTTTTATAAAAGTTTTTAGATATGTCTGTGATATCACCAGGAATCATCATCTTTACTGCCTATACAACGTGTTAATGAATTAGCGCAAAACTAGAAAGTAGTTTCTTTAGAATCGAGAGCAGAATCGGATTATCATGTTTTCAACATTGGTAACTTTTTTCAAAATATTAAATCCTTAATTAAATATTAATATTATTATCCGTTTGTAAAATTTAAAATTTCCTGAGCTCGATCTCAATCCACCGCTCGGGCACTCTCACCCTACTTACTACCAAAACAAGATTCCTAAAATGTATCCACGAGCACGCTAGCGCTTTCATTCATTACTGAAATGATAACAAATCATTTTTGCCTCACAACTTAAAATGCGAATAACTTTAAATTTTAACTAACAAAATAATGAAATTATTGTTTCAATCTAATTATTTTGTTATAAATCAGTTGGGGTGTATGAGGCCTGTGTGTGTTACACAGGCCTACCCTTAGGGTATATGGGCGTTAGTCCACCACGCGTGACCAATGCGAAATGGTAGACTTCACATAAACATCGGAATTTCTTCTTCAGCGTTTCTTTCACCGTTTGAGAGCAGTCGCTATTACTATTACGTACATAAGTTTGGCATATCGTCCGTGCTGATTCGAACCAGGACCTCAAGATTGAGTTTCTATAGGTCTCCACAACGCGCCACCGACCAGGTATACTAGAAGTTATTTATGGTACCTACAAAAACACAATTTTCAAAGCCATTACCCTCTCATAGCTTTGGGGTCGTATCAGGAAAAATGTTCAAGCTCCATCCAATATACCACCAAACTATTCACTGGGGTAAAACTCAGTGGTAGAACGTGCCCCGTGTGTAAACATCGTTCTCACATTCCAAAATCTCATTTTATTCTATATATCTTAGGTCACATTTTTTAGAAAAAAATCACGAGGGACAATGTGAATGTCGGGTCGAAAAAAAAGTCATAAAGCAGTTGCAAATTTTCTATTATGCTTGAGTAAAATCTATACGAAAAGTATTGAGTAAAATCTGTACGAAAAGTATACACAGATTTAAGACCTTTGGGAGACTTAATAAAAGTTATTCGGGGAAAACCGGTCAGGTGCGAGTCGGGCTACGGTTCCGTAACACAACATATTAACAACATATTAATACAAAAAAGTTTTGTTTTCTTCGGGACCTTTAGCGCGAGACCGACTCAAACTTGGCCGATTTTTAATATGTTTGTTGTTATACTGTAGAGTTCGCTTTATAATAACACCAAGTTTGACGCTTGTATTTATTAAATTATGGATTTTGTCAGAAATAAATGAGTATTTAATTTAATTTTAATTACCATTTTTACAATAAAGCGAGAAAATATGTTCTTAAAAACTAATTTCTTGTATTTCCTCCCTTAAGTTTTATCATTTTGAAATATTTATTATGTGTTAGCAAGTCCGCCATAATAACGCACATTCTGTGAAAATTTCAACTATCTAGTTATTACAGTTCAAAAGTTACAGCCCTAAATAGGTAAGACAGACAGACAGACGGACGGACGGACAGCGGCAGCGTAGGCTTATGAATAGGGTCCCGTTTATTTTTTCCCTTTGGGTACGGAACCCTAAAAAAACAGGCAGTGTTTCAACATCTGTGCAAAACTCACCTCAATCTTGAGCAAAGTTTTCCTCAAAGTACGTCCATAGCCGTCGAAGCACACCCGACCGAAAACGAATCCTTTTTATCGAAAAATATTAGGGTCACGTTACTTTTCCGGCTTTATTATAAATTTTTCCCTATCCCATTACATTTTAGTACGTACCTACGCCGATTCGGGACCAAGTGGTATCCATAATCTGTACTACATGTCTAAAACAGTAAAGTTGAATCCCGATTTAATGTGCACGACAAATTCCCGAACGTGTCGATTTTGTCGCATCACTAAATCGTTGCGGTGATAAAAATGTCGTATTTATGGCGCACTAGTAATTTCTACATATTTAAGAAACACTTGAGTCTTTCTTTGGCACCATCTTGTACGTTTCTGTCCCTTTAAGCTTTTAATGGTAGAAAATTACAAAAGTTTAATTGTTAATTCAATGAATCGCAAAGTCCTATTGAAAATTCTGTAACCATTTTCTTAATAACGAGAGAGGACCCTTTTAAGCGGAATGGGAGCTTCGCCACTAAACTAAAAGGCCTCCATTGTAGGGAAGGCTGCGTTTGAGGCTACGATAACTCTCATATGTGACCAGCCATATTCATACAAAACCCGACGACCCTTACCCAAACCCTTATACATTTCATCATAACAACTTGTTACAATATGCCACCAACTTTGTGCTTTACAAACTTGAAATTATTGTCAGTCTTCTCACCTTTTAAGATGTTGACACAATTTTTTGTTTGTATTTGAAATAGAAAAGGAAACCATGGCGAAACTTTACCAAACAACTTCCCTTTGTTATGGAAATTTTACTGAAAATTAGGACACAAATTCAACGTGACGTTATATCGTAACTTCTGAAATAAATCACCATCTCACACTTTATAATTACCTACCCGTTTTAAATTAATAAGCAATTTCGTGTGAACAATTACCTTCGCACGTATTAACACGAAACTGTATTAATCGTAGTCCCGTGGAAGTAAATTTTCATAATTTTCTGATGTTACATGAAAATTATAGATTAAATGGGCCCTGTGCCTGAGTTAGCATAATGCCAAGGGTTGGTTCGGTACTTACGTTAGTGACATACAAGTTTTGGTCAATTTAAGGCAGACAACATCTTAATTATGTGCAAAGGTCGTTTTGCCCAGTTTCCTTTATCCCTATAACGTAGGGATAAAGGGAATTTTCTTCAGTGTATCTTAGTCGCAGCAAAACACGTTCATTAATTCACGACCCTTCCACACCCGCCCCAACGTCTTCGCCAGACCTGTAAACACTTCCTTGAGGAAACTACACGCTAGAATTTGAGCTCATAATCTAAATTTATGCAATGATCTTATTTGCAAAGGAAGCGCCTTAGAATACAAGCTGATATCAGCAATTCATGAAGCAGCCCCCCTTTGCTCCTTTCTGGAAAAAGAAATGAATATCTGTTTATTTGGAGCATACTATTTATTTGTCGCTGAGTCGACTCAAACCGAAAACAACATTTCCATAGAGTTGTCTGGAAATTACTGCACTGTCCAAGGGTTCCCTTATTATACAGCACTTAAGCTAAGTGAAGCTGTAAAAACGTTTTACGAGAATTATGTAAATGCGCCGATTTGTGTGTCAATGTCAACGACGAAAAAGCTATTTGGTTGTATCAATTTTCTCTTGTTCAGCCATTAATAAAACGTTTAAATAACTTGTCTGGATTCCTGTCATGGCGTCGTCGGTGAGTGATTTAGAATGAGACAAATGAGTTGAGACTGACTTGAGGCACATTTGTTGTGATTCCCAGACGATCCCGAAATATACATCGGCTTCTCCGAATGACTCATACGGTATACTTGTGGTGCTAGATGTGAATGCCAATTCAAGTATCCACGGTACTCATTAGGACATTCCAACATTACAAAATTAAAGAGCTGCAGGGGTGGAAAATGGTCAATAAAGTCAGTGAGAGACAGTTTTTTTGGCTAAGGTCAGTAAAACCCAGTTTTTTCGAAAAAAATGTTTAGAATAGTCAGTATTTTGAGGAACAGAAGTGTGATTTTTACAACTCACTCTTTGAACTCAGCAGTTGAAAATGTCAATATTACTACAGAGATATGCATCTTTCTACTGCTGATTTGACTTTAAAAAATCATACTCTAGGAGGGCGATTTTTTAAAGTCAAATCTGTAGTAAAAATATGCATATCTCAATAGTAATTTTGACATTTTCAACTGCCGAGTACTTACTTACGTACTTTGAGTACGTTCCCACAAAATTGGTCTGGTTTCAGTAGATTAAGGTGAAAAAAATGCCGTTTTGGAGTGGGAGTCCCTTAAAAGAAGGTATCTTAACTATTCTTTTCGGTAGGTCCCTAAACTTACATTTAATTAAGAATTTGTTCTCTTAATCCTTTTTTTTAATGTACAATACACTATCACTTTAGAACAAGCATGTGGGCCACGTGCCCCAGTGTTGATTTTTCTTACTTATTCACAAACATGCTCCGTATATTATTAACATTATTAACTAACAGCAACTAACAACTAACAACTAAACTAATTCGTATTTCGATGTCATGTTGACAGACCAAGGGTCAGTATTATAGAAATTAATGATTGAATGAATAAAGTATCGATAGAATTAATCTATTATATAATTAACATGATGATGATATGACATTTTAATTAAAAATCTGAGCTTAGCGAGCATCTGATGTAAATTATATCTTGCTTGCCTAAGATTCTTTATATTATAGTAAAGTTGTCGTGTCATAAACATGGTTTCGTTTGAGACTAGATAACATGTGACAATATCATGATATACCTGTGTAGTAATTATACTTATACTTAGAATTTAATTAACATGCATCGTAGGTAGATTATTCAAAACAAAAAAATATTAATAAAGCTCTGACAAATACTTATAAATAAGATTCTCATAACTACCTTCAATACAATGTAATCGATCAATTCCCAAAGCCATGTAATTGGATACCTAACCAAGTAACCACGTATAGGCTTCGATGTATAATTGAAAAAAACTAAGCGATCCCTTGCACCATGAAAATTTAATGCCTTTCAAGAAGCCTTGCCAGATTATAGTGGTTTAATCCTGCATGCGGCGCCGTCGTACATACACATACCTGTGGTTTTAAATTCAAGCCCTAGAAAAGCCTTAAAATAACATTTTATCTTATTATTTATTAAAGCTTCAGTTCAAGCCTGACATAGCAAAATGTTCGAACATTGTTTCAATATTTTAGAATTGGTTTCGTTCTTTGATAAAAGGATTTTAATGGTAACAAATACTTCTTGAAGTTTTGGAGGTTAGGGATCATCAATCACATATCAAATTAATAATAAATCTCGTAATATTACAGACATAATTCGGCAATGAATCCATCTTAGTTGAGAAGTTGCAGCGCAGTTCGTTTCCCGAGGTTCGTCTTTTCGGAAGTTCTAAGCCGATAAATTGCTATGGTCGATTGCGTGCGAATTACTTCCTCTGTTCCATCAACTTTATCTCTCCATGGAGTTGAATAAAGTATATTTCCCTCCAAACTTTTCTATTTTTCTTCTTCACTTATTCACAGATTTTGTGGAAACTCCTCAAATCATACAAACAAAACCATTTGGTTTTTATCTTATTCTGTCGTGTCGGTGTAATCTCATTTTACATTTATTTGGGCTTATTAAGTCAAGTTGCAAGTTTTCCGCGTGCGGTTGTGTCATCCGCGTGGCGATCGCGCGGTTCGCGTTTGAGCTTGCTACGAGGTTCCGCCATCCCTTCTCAACTGGATTTTTGCTCAAAGAACAATCCTTCAGATTGGGATAGATACTTCCACAAACTTGACACTGGCAAAAATGCAGTGCGAGACACAAGCAAAAGTCCATTAATTTAGTAATTAAGACGATATATAAACATGTATATTAAACCCACAACAATATTTCCTTTCAGGATGGCAAGAAACTTTGCTACATCCTACCTACTCATGGACAGTAATTATAATTAACAAGCCATTGAGAGCTGCAATTCTTTGTTCCGTTGATTTACACCTGTCGATACTGTTGACACGTCTGTCGCTTCCCTCCATAATCCATTCGCGCGCTCGTAAATTTTATTTTGTAAAACGGAAATCGTAATTTACAATGTACGATTTAGAGTGCATCATTCCTTAGCAATAGCCCAGAACCAGTTCCACACATGCAAGGCCCTGATAATGGCCGCCCTTGCGAGTCCTTTTCAAAGTCGTGACCTCACAGGACCTTGCCTCCAGCGGGGCTCAACGCGCATAGCGATCAAGTGCAATGCAATATACATTATGGAAACACTTTCTTCGTTTTTTTGTTACTTTTCTACATCTATCTGGAGTCTGGAGATGGGGATGAGACTTTGGGATAATGGGGAGCGTTTTCTTTGTCTTGTAAAGTATGTTTCGTTTTGCGGGAAAGAACGTTTGAAATGGAATTGCTGGGAGTCAAATGCGTATTTTCTACCGAGACAGCTTGACTATTTCTATAAAATAAATCCGTTCATGCACTATGCCGAAATACAGAGTTTAAACTTAAATGGGTTACATACTTTAAGAGGTACTTCAGACCAACAAACTACACGTCGTTCACTATGGAGCCAACATCAAAATCTTGATTTTGTATTGTTCCATAGAAAACTTCAATTGACCCAAAGCATGGACCAGCTGATTTTTTCTCGCGATTTTAATTTTGATCCGATAGTTATTCAGTTTGATGGTCTAAAACACCCACTGAAGTATGTAGATAACGCATTTAAGTTTACACCTCGTATAAAATAACAAACGACCATCCAGTATCTGTTTATGTAATCTACGTAAATAGAAACGAAGTATACCCCAAATTCTTGTTGACTCGTAAAACGGCCAATCAAGCCATCACAGTTCAACATTAGTCAAGATTGCCATCATCCTGATTAAGTTTCAACTCTGAATCGTGATCTCGAATGCCATCCAGGTATGCCTCGCCACCCACGGAGCTCCTGCGCGTACGACGGTCCCGCGGGGAACAACCAAGGCCGGCTTACAATGGCTCCCACTTGTGCTTCTTATTGCAAATACTATTCAATCTCACTATCAATTTATATGGACCTTGTTTCCTGGGGCCAGTCTCTTGTGGATTCACTGAGGTATTCAATTGTATCTGCTGTGCTATTTTTGTAATCTCATTGCGGTTAAACTCTAATGGACTCAACTATAGATGTAAATGATAATGTATCATTTAAAAAAAATATATTTACTTTAGCCTCAATTGAATGCTAGACCAGTTAAATGGTCTAAGATCGAATGTGGTCCTTCTGAACCCCTATTTTTAATTGTTAAATGAGTATTCAGATAATGAAACTAAACAACTTTCCCTGAGTAACATGGGTCGAAAAACGAAAAATGTTTTTTGATTGCCTATAGAAAATCGATTGGATGATCCACACTTTTGTGTGGAAAATGAAAAAATAGTGGTGTACCTTAGCTTCGAAACACAAAGAAACCCACACTGTAAATTTCTTACGAAACATATTGTCCGTACTAAACAAGCGATAAAACAATGTACCTATCTAAACCCTGTCCGATAACTTCAATAAAATAATAACGACCATTTAAATATCTGAGCCTATTCAATTTGGTATGCAACAGGCATTCGAGTTTCGTTCACAATACCAAACGTCGCGGGAAACGTGGTCGTATATTGCCTGCAGTGGAAATTTATATGCTCTGTGTAGCCACTGTGCGGAATGTACAACTGGTATAGGCTAACTATGGTTAAATACGTACCTATATGTGGAGAAAATACCATTGAACCTCGCTCTACATTCTTATCAATAACTCTATGAATAGCTGAGGATACGTGCTATTGAAAATGCAAGTCAAGTGAAACGCTAATTTCTGTTAAAGTTAAGAGAATCTAGGAAGCTCAACATTAAAAAAAGTGGTCAAGTGTAAGTCCAACATAAGCTCTAACTTTAGCACGAAATACAAAAAATTTGAAGTTCCATTTTCATGGGATCGTATTACATAAAATTTCATAAAAGTACACACAGCGACACATCAAGTTACGCAAAACCAAAATAAGCTGGCCGCGCGTAAGTAGAGTAATGTATAACGTCGCGCAGCCAGCTTATTTTTGTTTTGCGTAGCTTAATGTGTCGCCGTGTGTACATTAACATTTATAATTATTCAGTACGATGTATATGGATAGATACAAAACTAACCTTATGGTTCGTGCCTGATGGTTCGACTAGAATCCTATGCACTTTATCGATTGCTTAATTTATTTTCATTACATCCAACATTATTGCTTTGTTCTGTAACAATTCATCAAACAGCACTATAATTTTCTCTACTGCATTATAATTAGAATCCTAAATAGATTCGGTCACGACATTTCACGATCGTTTGCTAAACACGATTCAATATTCTACGCTAGTAAATTACTTGATTCCACGTCTATTTTAATCTTTTTATTTAGACTTATTCATTTTGATTTCAAAGGCGGGACTGTTATGGTACGAGTCAATCATAACATAGTGTTAGGGATTTAAGATGCTTTTAAAATATCTGCCACTGCTGCTATGAAAGAAATTATTTCGTGTATAGATTAAGATCCTGAAAAAAAATTTATGCCTCAAACATCGCACATTTTTAAAAGACATGCTTTTCCTCTTCTTAAACCGTCCAGTAGTATTTTGAATAAAGCCAATGAAATAAGTAAATTAATAATTAATTTGATTACGGAGGCGCACGTCGATGGCGAAAATTTCGTGCATAATGAAATGAATGAAGCAAGTCGATATTTTATTACCTACTTAATTTTCCCAAATTAATTTAACGATTCCGGGGAACGAATTATTTTCACTATAGTTATCTTTATAGAGTCCTTCTTAAATGCTGACACTATTTTAAGGAGATGATCAGACCGTCAACCTAATCAACGTTCTCTATGGGACCAACATCGAAATCGCAAAAAAAATCTGCTGTTCCATACAAAAGAGAAAACCTACTCGAGCGAAATGTATGGGACAGCAGTTATTTTTTCGCGATTTCGATGTTAGTGCCATAGAGAAAGTTGTTCAGTTTAATGGTCTGATCATCTCCTTAAAAAAGTGTCAGCATATTAAGAATGACCCTGTATACGCATTGCTCTACCATTACAGCCGTGGCAAATATTTTAAAAACACCATACAAATACAAAATAATTTTTACAAAGCCGTCTTATATCTTGGTCTTTTTCATACAATTTACACTAGATTGAAAATAAAGCGATCTTTGTTATATCTAAGATATCTGTAAAGTTAAATGTGTCGATTAAATCATTCAACATCACAATCAACAGATTACTTGGACTATAGTTCCTTATCTATTCAGAGGAAAGCAAGGATAAGAGTCGAACAGTAAAGATAAGGCCACCGTCTGATAATACGATTAGAATGTTAATGTACTTCCATAATTAATCGGTTAAAAGTAATAAAAAAGGACAGTTTATCGTGTAGCTAGAATAAGTATTTTAAATCATAAGAAAATAAGCCACCTTAGCCATATCGCCAAGCCATAATCACACAAAAGCCCTTCTTTTGTGTGTTCAATGCTAGCCACCTACCTATCACCACATGGCATAACCATACCATCATCCTGAAAACTAAAATCTGCAAATAGTTGAACTTAATACGAATGTGAACGCCCCGTGTCGTACTGTGTTGTAAATCATAAAACTTCAACAACTTAGAAAATATTACAACCTTAACAACGAAAACATTTTATTTTACAACAACCTTGTATAGAAACCTAACTAGCCGCAATCAGGAAAGTCTTTATGATGAATAGTGTAGATTGGTGCAATTAATCCCGATAACCTGGGGGGGCGGACGGCTGAATAATAGACCACTATTTGTCTGTTTCACATTTTAAGCCGCGCTGTAAGGAATTGTCGAGACTGGTACTAATATCCATTATCTACTTTGTCGGGATATGTACTGGAGGTTTACGAAAGCCGAATAGGGAATGAATTGTTTGTTGGTATAGTGTCGACATATTACTTGGTTCTTTTGTTTAGGTACTTGAATATTATTTAGAATCGCGGATGATAGAAATTTTTTATAATAGGTAGGTAGAGGTAGGCAAAAATTTGAATATTTATCGTCTACGTTTATATTATAAGTATGTTGCCATTACACTAACACGTTTTGACATTAGGTATACTAATTCGGCCTCAAGTTGTACATAGTATGTGCAGCAGGATCTTGCCTTACATACATTTTATCTATAATCATACTGATAGATGATTTCTTTTTGTTACAGCGGAGGGGAGCCTGTCAGACTTTGCGCTTCGCAAAGTCCACTACACGGCGTGCAATCCCCTCAAAAAGGGACTCTTCACTCCTGATACCAGGTACGCACATCCACAAGTCATCAAAATTTCATTTAAATCAAATAAAAAGGAGGGAATTTTTTTTAATGTGCATATCGCTATTACACCGTTTTTACAGCAACATTTCTAAACTGATTTCGATGATTCTCTTTCTGTTTAAAATCGATTTTGAACCGACCCAATTTTGAAGAAGATCCATGAGCGTTTCAGAGACAGAAAATGGAACTTCTCCTTTTTTGAAATTTGTTTTATTTTCCAACTAATGTATAAGTTTCCCAGAAGCAGCCAGTGCCGTTACTAAGAATTAGGACGATGTCTTTGTAAAAGCGGTTTGTTAATAGTTGTACTTCTCCCATCACATTTATAAATAAAATACCGTATACGGCAACTGTAGGACCACCGTTGATCATTCCAGACCATCATGCCTGCGCAACCTGTATGAAAAGGCGACCACAGACCGACTCTCTGCTTCAATCCTCGACCAGCTGCGAAAAGATTCAGAGCACTCTCCCTACTTGCTGTGCACTCCTGTCCTCGGTTCCAAGAGGAGACGCATCTGCCAGAAAGTTGATGTTGATATCGAAACACACATTGTACGTATGAAGCGATATTTATATATGTAACAGAAGAATACTTAGTACTGCATTCGGTATCGGTCACCTCCGGGGGCAAGAAGCCATAGTTTCAATAAAAGCCTCAAGCTTGAGCTTGCAATTATTCTTACTCGTGTTAATTTAATGTACAGTCATCGAACATTAAACTCAGAAAAAAACCAACTCATTTCAGCCATCAATAGTAGAGCACCTTCGGAAATGGACGTCAAAGGAAGCAGTGGGAGACGTGACTGCTCTTCCGGACGCGTCTATGAGGATAACGAGTTGCGTCACGTTGACGCCCGATGAGCTGTCGGAGTGTGGATCCGGTGATGATGAGCCTATCGACCACAGGCTACCAAGTCCTGAGGAACAGCTCCGTGTCATCGCTTCTAAGTAAGTCTAGTAAACTGAGAAACAAGAATAATATGCTTCATGTTGGGTATGACGTTGTCCATGTCAAGTTACGAATGGTTTTGCTGTTGTAAATTTAATCACGATTCATCACAAAGATTAAGCACTTGGTCGGTCCACTTTCGGATAAAATAGGGACCCTGCATTACTACGTGTATGTGTTGTACGAGGCGAGATACAGTAGGAATAGATAGTAGGATAGATTAATCGATCTAATTGCAATCGCCAATCCACCTGCCTTCTTTATGTCGGAGGCAGATCTTCTGTTGTGAACTTATTCTCATGATAATGATAAATAATTATCGTTTAGGATGATACTCCTACTGAAACTAGCGTGGAGAGACGATAGTCCATACGAAAGAGAGCTACTCAAATCATGCAGCGGCGGTTCGATTCCTGCTGTACCACTAAGTTCTACTGAATTTATTTACGGTTGTATTTATCATTATCACTAGCTCGGTGGTGAAGGAAACCTATGCAGGTTGAGAATGGAAGAAAGATAGTTCGGATGTATGTGTAAAATATGGGTAAGCTTGGGGCAAACACAATAGACCAGCAATTGTCGCAGTGTTACATAAGGAACCTTGCTTGCAATAGCCCAGCTAACAATAATAGGAATACTGAAACTATTTGTTATCTCCTAACCATTTTCTTAAATAATTTTAGATTTCCGCCGCAAGTGGTCGCGATCGACACGTCAGGCAAGTTCTTCGACAGAATGTGCACCTCTCGGAAGTCGCTCCTCATAGAGAGCACCGGCACCGGTGAGACGGACACGGTCAAGCGACGGACGCGCACACGCAAGCCACGGGGTAAAAGACGAAACACCATTTCGGGCACTGATCAGAAAGAGCTTAGAGAGGCTATAGCTGGGTAAGCTTCTAGTTGCACTGAACACTCACTTAAGATTACATTATCTCTCACGTTTCCTTATTACTTTGCATTAAATTTATAGTTAGACGATAATGTAATCTCTCAAAGCGATTCAATTAACGATAACCGGTCAGCACAGTATGTGTGGACAGCTTTTAAAATGTTCGAATTAAAATCTCCAGCACATTTTTTAACAACTTGTTGATAATATTATCTCGTGCTTCTGTGAATACGTTATGTTTTACATTGACTGTCATTGTTTCTTTATGCTTGAAATGGTACATATCGAGAGAAACGAAGACAATCAATTTATTTGTGCACTTGAACACTAATAGTGCCATTTGTTCATTAGCTTAATGATTAATTACATCTTTGGAGGATGCCGCTGTTACGAGACTAAGCGGCGTTCTCTAAAGAATTTTCCAATTATAGATCTGCCTTTAGCGTGTGACTAATGCTTTGCTTGGTTTGTTCTATCTTAGCGATACATCAAATGCTGTGGCTTCTGAAGAAATTGAAGACAACATTGTCATCAGATCGCGTTCTAGCGATTTGCTCAAGAAAAGCCCAATCGATCCGGTGTCCAAGAAAGGACACTTTAATACTCTGAAGCAATGGGGCAAAAATAGATTAAGAATGATTGGAAGATCTCCGAGTGCCAGTAGGGATAGCTTTAAGGACACTTTGAAGTCAGATAAAAATAAAGATACAAAATCGCCAACGCGACAAGAAGAGAGTCAGGTTCAGGAAACTGTGACGATGCGTAAGAAGCGCCAAGGAGAAGAAGACAGGAGAACACATCAAAGGTGTGCGTCGTATTCATCCTCGGAAAAGAGTATAGGGGTTCCTGCTATTCCACCAACAACAGCAACTATCAATACTGGAGTAAAATTACGAAGTACGACCTCTCAAAGAAGACTGCGGCGATCAGGCATTGGCAAGGATGAACCGCACTCATCAAGCGGCAATTGGTCGGCCAGTTCCGAGTCAGGGAGAACTAGTATCGGCTCTGAAATAACTACTACAACAGTACCTCCCAAGAGTACAACTTCGGCAGGTACTTCTAACAATTCTTTGAATATCCACCACGGTCCACCGAGCTCAATCATAAGTCGAAGAAGATTCCTTAACACGTCTGGTTCTGGAAGTGTCACAAGTGAAGGGACTCTCACGCCTGATATCATACACGATTTGCACGAAGACTTGGAGACCAGCTCTGAATTTTCTTGCGATACAGAAGGTTATTATACATCATTCCACATGGACTCGGGCTTGAAAACTTTGAAAGAGGAGGAATTATCTCCTAGCACACCAATGCATACAAGTAACGCACTCTCAAATTCTTCGAATAGTCAAAATTTGACTGCTGAGAACGAATACGAATTATTTGGTAAAGGTTCAACAAGTACAACAACCAGTTCCGCTGGAACTGTTTGCACGACCCTTATGGCTGCGGGAAGTGATAGATCACTCGTGATTGGTCCAACAGTGCCAGAGCGTAAGAGCTCTTTGACTATGATAAACAGAAGCAGAAGCAACAACATCCATAGTGCAAATGCTAGTCTAGACAGGAGCATGAATTCTTCCTTTTCAAAGTCTCCGTACAGCAGCTTGAGATATAACTCTGTCCGCTCATACACGGATAAACAAATATATAACCATTCTTCGCCGGAAATTAGTGAAGTACCAACATCTACTATCACTATTACAAGGAATGTCGGTAACCACACAGAAATCACTGCTATCGCAGAAGTTCACACTGAGACAGAGTTGGAAAGTGCCAAGAAAAGTACAGGTACAAGTTCTCCAGATTCCGGTCACAATACTTCAAGTTCGCCTATAGAAGATTCCGTGTCCAGTGCTCATGGAAAGAACAGTCTTTCTGAACAAGATTATTCGGAATCATCAGACTTAGAAGGAACTGACAGAATAGAAAGAATTCGATATAAAACGACAATAAATAGCTCTAGAATTCCATCAATGTGTGTTATCACTCCTACGAATTCTGATGATGAGAGTGAAGTAAGTAGCAAAGGATCCGAAGGAGGACGAAAACAAGACAATACAATGAAAAAGTCGGCTAGTAGACCTAAGTTAGACTTACCGGCTGAAGAAAAACCCAAGGAAGTTAAAAATGCAAATGATACAGCAAAAGCTAGTAAACCTCTACAGAGCAATCACAAGTCTCTACATCCATTCAACAACTTAATGTGTAAACTAAAAGGAGTTCTTCCACACAAACTGTCAAGTAAGAAATCCCCTGTGGCAAAAGAAGCAGATACAGTTCACGATTTCTACGACTCTGGTGACTACGTGACTATAGCTGATGTTAAGAACAACAATCAGAAATTAAGTCTAAATAGGAGTATTTATGGCAACAACGACATCGTCAGAAAGAACTTGCAAGCTGTTTTATCTGGAAAACCAGAAACTGAATACGTATCGTTGAACGAACTGCCGAATTGTTTGAATGAAAGTAAGGATTTCTTGGAACATGGGAGTTTAGAAGAGAACCCGTCACCGGCCTTAGAAGAATTTCAAAGAAAAGGTGCTAAAGTTACCCTTGATTCTAAAGGCCAAGTAATCTACTCGTCAGATACTTTAAAACGTAGAAAAGGAGCGCACACTACATTCGAGCCTGGGCCTTTTGTTCAAGAAATCAGCCCAACAACTACAGTCATCCAACGGGAAACCGCTGATGTTGTCAAAGTTACAGATGAAACCGATTTTCCTTACGAACCTCCACCGCCTTCGAGTAAACCCACATCACCACAATTGGGAAAAATGATTATCAAAGCGCCAGTTGAACCAGATGGTCCTGTTACCACAGAATTTGTCACATTCCCACCTCCTAAACCTAGTACAATTATAACTGCCACTCCAGTTACAGTAAAACCTGTAACAAACCAACAAAAACTGCCAACGTTAACTAAACCTCATCAAGATCTACCACGAGTGGTAGAAGCTATCACTAGGACTGGGGCCTATGTAAATATTCATGACGCGGAGGGTGTCAGCTTATCTCCGACGAAAGATGATTTACCAGGTAAGGATCTTTGCTCAAAGTCCATAATGAGTAATGTTTTCAACGAATCCAAGTTGGATAATGCCGATCCTTCTGATAATAATGAAGAAATAATCCCATTCGTACCTAATTTTCAAACACCAATTATGCTTAAAACTAAATGTCAACACGAATTTAGTAAATCAGGGAAAAAAGTTGCTGAAGTCATGAGAATGTTTACAAATCGAACCAATGGAAATAATTCAGACGAAATAGTGGATCCTAAAAACGTTTCTGTAGAAAACTCTGAAAAATTACAACAAAATAAAGTTAAACGCAGCGACAGTTACAAACTAGCTAATTCGCCTTTAATGCCCATCAAAAAGCTACTCAAGCTCGAAAGTTTTAGCAGTAGCGCCAAAAAAGTAAATTCCTTAGAAATGATTCAAGCTGAAATAACCGCAGATTTATTACGCGATCAAATCAACTATCCCTCCACCGTATCTCCTAAAATGAGTCATAGAGTTATAAAAGAGGATAACTGTAAATGTATGAACAGTGATAGTTCTTTCATCGGCGATAAGTTTGAATCCGAGCTATCAGCTTTGACGTTAAGTCCTTTTGCTACTCCTTTACCGAAACGGAGTTCAGTAGCTTTTATCCCTGATAATAGAGATAGATCTTTAGATATGTTGACAGCTATTTTAGACTCGGACCCTGATGAAGTTTGTATTCTACACTCACCTCCATCTTGCCCCCTTTCGCCTAGTAAAGTCACTGTCCCATTTGATAGCCCAATGCATAGAGCTAGATTTTTATCCATTTCTGAATCCGATTATGGTACTGAAATTTGGTAATGGAGACCTGTTAAATGTATTTTTAGTTTGGTATTTTACCTCTATTTGCGTTTACATTTTGTAAACATTTCTCCCATTTCATAGTATTTGCCTGTTACCGAATTATTCCAAGTACCTTTGTATCTACACGTTAGATAATTCTTACGCTTATTTATTAGTTTAGTTTAATTTGTATAATTGGTTTTATCGACTTTCGTCTTCTTCGTTTATAAAATTCTATAATTATATTTAGGTAACGAATTTAACAAAAATTTTGGAATGAATTCCGTCCAGTAAGTTTTAATAATAATAGTCTTCCTTAGCCTAATTATATCTGTCTTTATAGCTCTGTGATAGTTTGTTGTTCATTTTCTAAGCTTATTAATTTTATGAAATTATGACAATTTTCTTTTATGTTGTATCAATATTTTATACAAAAATTATAAGATCATTCAAATGCAATGTTTGTAAGATTTAATGTACCTATGCATGGTGGCTTTCTTCACCGCAGCGTGCACAGCTTACGAGTGGTTCATATTCTTCGTATGTAAGTGCATGGTGTGTTATTCTTTGTGACCATATTTTTATGTGTTTTGTAAATAATATCATTATTACAATAATTGTGAATTAACTCATTTCATTTAATTTAGCTCCTTCGACTGTCCTGTCACCCTCACTTTACTCATAAGAGCACATTGCACTGCGTTAAAAGTATGAAAGAATTGTTTTCAAAATAGATACCTAACAAGACGACATTAAATAGTTCCTAATTTTAACCGGAACTTCACTCGAATCAAATTTTATCGAAATAAATGAACATTTAATTCATTTGTTGGGATACAAGTAACCGACTAAATTCAATTTATTAACCTATTTCACCAACACTGTACCACCTAACTCGTCGATAACATAACTAATTTGTGAATAACACGTATTTGAACACATCGTTATAAAAACGTGACTAATATAAAAACTTAACTATACCAGTTTTCTGTCCGTTTGATAATTCTGATACACAAAGGTTTTTTGTTTTTTTTTTTGCACTAAATTTCATCGCTTTGCACAGTGAGGGAGATTGCACCAAAACGTTGCAACTCTGAACTTCTTAAAAGGTAAATTTTTGTGTTGCTTTTTGGCATGATTAAACTATGCATGGGAAGACCGGAGTGACTAACACCGATACATAACATAATCACTAATACAAAAAATACATTCATTAACAACACTGTAGATACAAATTAAAACTAACTAATCGAGATTACTGAAGTTTTACTAATCAAATTTTTACAATTTATTTCAAAAGTTACTATCCATTGAAAAATGTACCATGCACTTAAAATATACGTTACTAATTCAGCAATATGTACCACAAACAGATGCTAGCACGTATTTTGTATCGATTTGAGTAGTGTTTATGTAATTGTTGTCTAAAACTAATATTTTGTTGTATGCTATCTGTATTACCTAGCTATAAGCTTATGGGGTTGGTAGGCAACTTAGGAATATCCATGTTTTAGTAATGGTTACAAGAAGATTTGAATGCATATAATATTTATTATTTGATTTATGTAGAAAATGTTGAAACAAATGCCTTTTGGATTAATTAGGTTATTAGTGAATGTCAAATAAACTTGCAAGAATATTGAAAAAGGTCACCCATTTTATCTTCAAAAGAAATTGTGTTAATTAACCTAAATTTAAATTTTTCAGACTATCGACATTCCACTGCTGACAAACCCTACTTGAACATGCCGCAAAATCTAGTCCAAGAGGGTCCCACAGTCGACTTGAATGCAATCAATCCTACTCTTCACCGGTATCACACGGCTCATCTTCGCGGCAGACACGGAGTTATCAACTACGACAATCCTCCGAGCCAGCCGAAAGCACAACCTAAGTTCTGGACCCTTCCTAAACGAAGCACCGTAGAAATAAGTGCACCTAGACCCATTGCAACTGAAATGAAGTACAATTATTCACATACTAGTTCAAACGATCCTCGTATTATCCCAGAAAGGACGACTATTTCGACCGATGAGTCTATTAGAATATCGCCAATAGATCCCAGAACGACAGGTTCTTTTAAATCTTCGACTCCATCAAACAAAGACACCGTAGTAGACCTCGGTGGTAAAATGTTGTCGCCAGTCAAATCAACTATGACCAATGAAGAACTTTACGCCGTTATTCATAAAAGTAAAAAGAAGCTCAATATCAAAGATAACCCTGAGCGGGCAGAATCTCCAGCTTTATCCACAATAAGTTTGTCTCCAGTTAATTCGGAAGCTTCTTTGTACTCTAAAGGTACCCAACGTCATCCAGAAACAGGTTATTTATCCGATCCAAGAACTAGAATGAGCTGGTCACCAGCCGAAAAACAAAACATGCCAATTTATTCAGCTGGACCCTCGTTTGGTATTCAGAAACAAGACTCTACTTGTGCTGATAGATACGGCCCTTTGTCACAAACTTCAAGACTGGACTTCAAAAAACTCTTGTTGCAACATAGTGTTAAGTTAAATACTTTAAAACCTCAAACTAAATCGACAAAATTATCAGCGGTAGAACAATTGAAACTTTCTAAAGAAAAGCCTCAAGTTCAACCGCCTCAAGCTGCAAATAGATCAAATGTAAACATTCTTGATCTTAGTGGTTCTCCGAAAACTTATACGCACAGAAAGATTATGAAAACTAATATCCAACCTGCATCTCCTGGTAGAACCGGAGTATTGATGAAAGAACATAAAAATACACCGAAAATATTGCTCTCTCCTAAATCACAGTGGCGGTTTTCAAGTCCAAGATCAGACGTACTATCAACTCCCATTCCCGAAGCTAACAACGAAGACGAGTCAAATAGCTCCGGTGAAAAATGTGACACATCTCCCAATAACCCACCGTGTAAAACAGTTCCTATCGTAACTAATCAGCACTTCGGGGCCCGGCGAAATTTAATACCTATTAATGAACATAATTTAGAAGCTGATGTTGACTTTCCGGAATGTGCACAATTCGACCGAGGTGTATTCCCACTTGAAAGTGACTTCTCGAAGGCACCGGGGCTGTCTAGATCGGAACTTATGCATGCAAAGCGAGCAGAATTCTTTAACAGTCCTCACGAAACGTCCCCTCCTAGGTTTACTTCATTCAAAAGCCCAACGACGGCTGGCCCGTTATCTTCCAGAAGCAAAAATTCTCCGGAAAGAGGAAAGACTTCGCCCACAACGTTAGAAACAGCTTTATGATAAGCGCTATTTAAATGAGTTACATGCTGAAGCGGTGCTTTACCTACAATTTCACTCGAAGAAACATTTTGTAAATAATGCAATAATATGAATATATAGAAGCTTTAATCTAGTCTTTTCTTGCTAGAAGTGCCATTTTTGCAGGCACCAGCTGAATTTTCAAAACCAGTGTTGGATTATACTTAATGTACCCATAATTTCACGCTCAAAGCCGTGCGATTTTATTTAACTGCTCTAAATGGGGCCAATTTTGTTCATGTAAAATTTTATTAGTCTACAAATGCGTAGTTTTAAGTTTAGTTCGTAAGTATTTATTGATGAGTACATGTGTACTGTGTATGTAGTGTTTTGAACTTTTTCAAAGTTTTTTAAGTTATTCGGAATACAATTTTAAATATTAAATGTGTTGAATGATACTATGATTTTTTATTTCACTTATACACAATCCTTATTACTTCTAAACACTTATTGTCATCCAGTAGCCTGAAGTAAATTCCTTGATCTAGAAACTCCTAGAATAGTAATTGGACTCCAAGAATGCAAGGAAATGAAATGGCGAAGTTATTTATGTTCTAGATCATGGTTATTCATGAAATTTCCTATATCGGAATTTCGATCCAAAAGAAATCGCCATGTTGCGGAAATTCATTGGAACTAATTTTGCTTAATTGCAACAACATTGAACCAAATACCTAGCCTACTTTAAAAATTATACTTTATTGTTAGCGCACTAAAGCAGGATTTTTTTTTTTGGTCAGGCTTCACTAGTTTCACTACTTATGGACAGCAGATGTACAGAAAATATTGTAAGAATGTAAAGGTAGAAGGATCGAAATGAAACCATCAGTAGGTAGGTGCCCTCGTATTACGTACACTGATCAAATCAGTTGGTGATAGACTTGGCCTACTGCTTATAAACCTGCGGGTGTATGTGAGAAGAATATGTATCTCAATGTCTATGGGGCAAGAGTTATATACTTACCAAAGGAAAGCTCACCCTGCCCCTGGTCTCTTCCTACATCTGGGAAAGAGGCGTGACGTTAACACGTTCACTGCCTCACCTGTAAGCCTAAATCACCTAAATGTCAATGCCACTTACGAAACAGAAAGCTGTGTGTCCGAACATTATTTATAGCTGTTCAAAAAACTGCAATGCTTGTTGCCCTTGAACACTTATGCTGGTCCATATAATTCTTACGCTGGGTTACGGCATTACCTACTACTCTCTACCGAGAGGATTACGACCAAGAAGCTTGAAATACCTACCATTTAATCTTATTGATTACCACCTTATTACCAGGATGTCCATGGGAATAACCCAACAACTCCTTTCTCTTAGCAACAACCAAAGACGTTTGTCACGAACTGCCAGCCATCTGCCATTTTCAAAGATTCTCCCAAAGAGAATGGAATCACTACGTTTTAGATTCTCCTTGTATGTCATCAAACCAGTGGTTAGTTTATTAGTCTGATTGGTAATCTAATATGGTGATGGTGATCTAATATGAGAATAAAATATATTGTTTAATAAAATATAAACGCTTGTAATAAATTACACAAAGAAAATAGACTAAAAAATGATTTTCTAAAATTTAAGGCAGCAATCCATGTCACTAATGAAGAGCAATTCGAGTAGTAGATACTCATCGATGAGCGTAAAAGACTGTTCAGTCAAGCTTCGGTTTTTCGCATTAGTAGTGAATACCGCAAACGTGATCAACGAAAGAACTACCCCGACTTTGGGCATCAGCCACGCCCTATTAGCTCCAGTAGCTATATTCACTACATACATATTCCTCATCGTTCTTGTAACTGGATCCTTCCGAAATCAATTAGCCTCACCATTTCTTCAGGCCTACGCTATAACGACATGCTGCGCTTTAGAAGGATCTCTATCAATATTGGTATTCAAAGAGCTTTCCAAACATGGGATACCTAATAGACAAACCGCTCTCGTCTTGGATGGAGTGTTACCAGTGATAATTGCATTGATACTGATTGCGGATCTCGTTATAAATATATTTTCTGACCGAGAAGAAATGGAACTACCATCGATACAGTCTAGTAGTGCAATTGATTTACATAGCCATTCTGGATCGTGAGTTTTTATAAAGAAAGGGACTTTCACCACTTCTGGATAAGATCTTAATAGCTTAGCTGACAGATCGGTTGACATATTCCGTATGAAAGATATGTCAAACGATCTGTTAGATAAGCTATCAAGAACTTATTCAGGACTTATTCTGGTGAACCAGGCCCAAGTCTCTAAAACAAATTAATCTAGAGCACTGGCCTCTATATAATACTACTAATACAGAATTACTGTTTGCTACTATAGCGTTTCATTTCTATATTTACTACAAAAAAGTCAATATGCTCACGACTACATTCCCCAAGGGGATAGTCAGAGATATTCTAAATACTAATACTGAGAACATCCGCATTTCCTTAGCAGTGCCTTAACTGTGTCCAAAGCAGGTAGCGACTCCTCAAAACTTATTGGTAAGATATGATCGTAGCGGCGCGGCGACGGCGGAATGCGTGTGCGACCGCCTAATGGCTCGCGGACCGAGGGGCCTCGCACCTTAAGGTTTCTGCAAATCTGCAGCTTTTCGATCGAGCCCGCGTCGGCTCATGGGAACCGATGAAGCTCTGTTACTAAACAGTTTTATTTAGCTTCCAATCTGTATAAATTATAGTTATTTATTTATGTATTATACCGATTTGAAATATTTGTTTTAAGGCATTCCAATTATTCTGACAGAAAAGTTCTTAAAATGTGTGGGCTTTCACAATCATCATCAGCCTATAATATACGTCCCATTACAGAGCACAGGGCTGCCCTAGAGAGGGTGCATGGGCATCAGTCCACCATGCATAAAACAATAGTAGATTACACACCTAGGGCAGGAAAGTAAGAAAGGTCTTAATTTACAGCCCAAGGTGTGTAGGTATACTATTTTTCTCCTCGACGGAGGCGGAAAAAGGCAACTTCGTTAAGCGTAGCGGAACGAAAGTTGACGCTTTCCCGTCGTTATCGCGGTGTCGGGCGCTTGGCGGAGTAACAACAAGTCATGGCTTATGGGGTATAAGGGAGCACATCTATCGAAGATCGGCTCAAACAATTTTCATTAATCTATTGATAATGAACTCAATGTAAATTGAAACAGAGTTGAAAATAGCGTTTAAGAGATAATTTTTGATTATTTGAGTTAGGACCATCAATGACTTCCTGACATCATTCTCTATGTTTGATTAGTTCTATAGATATCAATATACAAATAATGCAGAAAAATTTAAGTGTTAATTTTTAGCCAGATCTTTCTTATCGTGTGGACAACAAGCCCTGGTGGCAGACCTTTTTTAGACCGCCTTACGGCCTCTGACGTGGTTTTTATGTAACCACTACTACCACCAGAGATAGTAGCCGGAACCAACGGCTTAACGTGCTCTGAAGCATGGAATCATCTATCTCTTCAGACAATCAGGAGATTCAGCCTGTAATGTACCAACTGGAGAAAAATGCACAAAGTGACTTATCACTAGCTGTCCCTCGTGGGAATTGAACCCACAACCTCTGTGTCAAGAGCCGGATGCTCTTAACCATTAGACCACGAAGGTAGTCTAGCCAGTTGAAAAATCAAGAATGAAAAATGATCTAGGAGTCATGTGAGCTATGATATTTCTTCATTATCAATATGGATTTTATTTCTTATTTTTTATGTTAGTTTTATGTGTAGTTTGTTGCTTGGCATCAAAAACACCATTTTGTTTCATTACAATGGCAGTGAAAAGGTTAAGTTAGCCAATAGGAGGTGCAAAAGAAATTTGTAAATAGTCCTTCTTCATGACTTTATTTCAAAATGCTCCGCAGCAGATTAGGAAATGTCAGCCGTGACTGAATCCTGAATAAGCCAGAGCAAATTGGTGGTGTGACTAATGGCAGCTTCTGGCTCAGAGAATTGGTGGTGCACTTTACTTGCTTATCAAGTGTTATGATTATGACTTTAAGTTGCAATAAAACAAAGTTTTAATTATTTTAATATTCCAAGTCACAGATAGTGACAATTACATAACCCTAATATAAAAATTCATGTGAAAACAAATAGACTGGAACATAGAAGGCCCCACCGTCACGTCGGTCGGGTCGCCTCACACTGAGGGCTCGTACCGAGCGCATTCGTCAACTATCACATACTCTGGGTTATCTTTGATGCATGCGGCGCACGAATCTAGCCGAATTTCTTCTACAGTCTGTACCTATCATCTTTCGTCTCACGCGCAAGGTGATTTTTGGTGTCTTACATATAAGCTGTATGAAACCAAGGCAGAGCGCACAGCACATTTTTGTTCGAACTAAAATAAGCTTTAATTACTTAAACGTAGAGATTAATTTGGTTCCTTGTAACTTAATGTCAGTATAAAGCCTGTATGTTATTGAGGTATTGGATAGTTTGATTCTTTTTAAAGGATTTAGATCTGGTGGTGCAGCACACGAGCGCACAAAGAGACCCCGCCCACACTAGCGTCTAGCTAGCTGGCTGCGTAAGCCCGGCATTCGCACGCCGGCTAGCGCAGGCGCCGCGACCTCGACTTCACGTCAACGCGGCGCAGACGCTGGCTCGACGACGACGCTCGAAAGACGCTAGTGGGGGTCTCTTATGTAGCTGCCTCTGGGAGTGACAAGACATAGGTGACATGTAACCAGTCACAGAACATGGAAATAATCTATATTTAGTTTGTACAAACTATTTAATCGACACCATAAAATTACTGACTTTACAGTATTAATTGTCTCTTAATTTACACTTGCAAAACACTGATCATATTTAGTTAACAATCACTATTTGTTCATTGGTGGTCCATTCATTAACGGCGGTCGCATTTGGCCCATTTGTCCCATCTGACCCATAGGTCCCATGGGGCCCATGGGACCCATTAGAGGTCCCATCATTGGTGGCCTCATGCCCATCATCGGTGGCATCGGACCGTGCGGCCCCATCATCATAGGCGGTGCCATTGGTCCTCCAGGTCCCATGGAAGGTGGTGGCAGCATGCCGGGAGGCCCGCCCTGCGATTGCACGTTTGGTCGCGGGCCCCCTGGACCCATCACTGAAGGATCCCAAGGAGGTGGTATAGCTGCTCCTTTACCTCCAAACGGATTCTGTGCGATCTTTCCGGCTTTGAACGCTGCTGTAGTAGCGTCGATGAGATGCTGAGCTTGTTCCTCCATCCATTTTTGATAGTAAAACTTCACGTTGTCCTTGTGTTTTCTTCCCGTGCAATGTGTTTTCCTCACACTAGGTGAATCGTGTGTTAAGTATGTGTCGCAATAATCACAATAATACTTAGGCATTGTGGTATATTTTCCTTGAAAATATAGTTTGGTTCAAACAAACACGCTACTCGGTCGCTCGCTTCCTTCAGAATTTTGACATTGACAACAAACAAACCACAGACAACTTGATATAGAGAGGGGATTATGATTCATTATAGAGGTCAGTGGATTAATTTGTTCTCAGATGAATCACATCATCAATCATCATCAACATACGGCATCGAACAGTGTTATGGAAATTGAAGATTTTGAGTACCTACCTCATAGACGATTTTTTTTCGCTTAGGTATGCTAGACGGAATTTCAGCGTATGAGACAGCGATAGTCATAAAATCGTATAAAATGTATATGAAGTGATATGTCGGAGTCAGGTGGCCGGTCGTAGTAAAAAAAGTGGTAAGGACAGCAATAAAATAGCGACCTCCATTTTTAACTAGAGCAAATTTGCTATGTGCATCTCTTACGAAACACTTTCCGAATTCCTACATTTTTCTATGGAATAACTGTTCTATGGCAACACTGAATGAATAGTGAGTAGTGAGTGAATGATTCCAATCTTTTTGGTTTGGAGTGGCTTAAAAAGGATAAGCATCCAGAGCCGTAAACATTTTATAAAATAAATTGCTTGCACTTTTCGCACGTGGAAATCTTTCCCAATTTTCAATACAATAAAATCAATTTTATTCCAATCTTATGTATTGATAGCAGTTAGTGAAAAGTAACTTTGTTAAAAATGTCTGACATGAAATACATTCTTGTGACTGGAGGTGTGATAAGTGGTGTGGGAAAAGGAGTCATTGCAAGTTCTTTTGGCACAATTTTGAAGAGCTGCGGAATCGATGTTACTTCTATTAAAATTGATCCTTACATCAATATCGACGCAGGCACTTTCTCTCCATACGAGCATGGTGAGTAGGCAGCCAGGAGGCATCAGTATTTTCATCTTTTCTCTGCTTTTGATCACCTGTTTTGCTACGTCGTACTGCGTGATTTTATTTCTTCTATTTTTATTTTCTAGGTGAAGTTTACGTACTTGATGACGGGGGCGAAGTCGACCTTGATCTTGGCAACTACGAGCGGTTCTTGGACATCACGCTGCATCGGGACAACAATATAACAACTGGCAAGATATTTCAACAGGTTATTGAGCGCGAAAGACGTGGCGATTATCTCGGGAAAACGGTGCAGGGTGAGAACTTTCACATTCTAATATACTGTCTCAGAATAGATAATAGTATATATATATAGTTCTACATATAGAATGACCACTCCCCGCCCCCCTCTGACTTCATGTACCTCACCTCACCTCACACATTCTGGGGATACTTTAGGGGAGCTGAGCAAGGGAATGCAGTCAGGCACCCGTTGGATTTGACTACATAAAATTGTGTTTTTTCAGTGCATAAAAAATGTTGAAAAATAACACTAAATTCACATTTTCAGTCATTCTTTAGCTCAAATACTATTTTTATTAAATAACAGAAGGAAAAATAAAAAGTATCGAAATGCAGATGATGTTATATGCAAAGCGTGGCTTTCAACCCTACATGCAATGTCATGAACAGTTTGCATAAAGTGTGCAGATGCCATTATGAAACTCAAAAACGTTCTATAGAGTGCCGGATCTGTCATATTGTCACACTTATAAACTTGCACTGAAAATAAAGTGTGAGATTAATTTAACACATTTGTTACTGACAACCTATCTCATAGGTCCATAACACCGCACATGAACCTGCCTAGCAGGTCAGTTCGTATCACATTCCGGCAATGCACACTGTTGAGTTTCATATTTTGAGACTAGCAGTCTTTGAATAATTATTATAAGGACTAGCCTTGCGGTAGCATTTCCCCTCTGCCACGGTATAAGCACAAATGATCTTGTGCATTTACATTCAATTCTACACCTTATCACTAAACAAGACAGCCTATAATTGCGAAATGATAACATCGAACTTAGAATGTTTGGGGTTCACACGAGACTACTTTTCATGATTTTTAACATTCAACATTAGAATCTAAAGTTATGGGGAATAAAATCCAAAGTTGCGGATTTCATGTTACCTCGCCCCCCGCAAAAAGTGGCAGAAATGTTTGTTAATAGAATTACACGCGTAACCAGTCCACATATAAATAGTCAAAGCTAGCAGTGAATGTGTCAAAATCCAACCAACCCATATATTTATAATTCTTACTTCAAATGAATTCTTTGTTTGTTTCTACTACATTCTTTTTCAGTGTAGTTTATACACATCTTTTACATCCACCAATGGATATAATGGATACCAATCCTCCTTACAAGCATTGAAACACGAAAATTGATCATGCTGGTAGGTATTGTTTGCCCTTCTTTTGTACGTCTTTGATGTTTCCCACTTTACGTTTGTCCCTTTCTATCAAGTTTTGTCATTGGATTAGAAGGGGACAAAGTTAACATTGGAAACAGCAATGGAAACATACCAACCACCAAGGAGTATTTTCTTGTTTCACCACTTGTAAGGCAGTCTGCTTTCCAGGTATAGACAATATCTATGCCACCTTCCTGCATCCACCTAAACAAATGTAGTAATGTTGAAGGTAAAGACACTTGCAGCAAAGTTCCAATGTGAGTTTGTCTATGGTTGTGTTATGTTGAAGAGTTTCTGGCCGCATCTTCTCTACAGCGACAACACGTTCCGACATGGTGCTGGCTTCAAAAAAAGATTTGATGTTTAATAAATGCCCATTTTTTACTACTGATTGTTTTACTCTTGACTTCAATCCAGTCCTTAGGACATAGATGGGGTCGAAGATGTAGCGAGCTTACCCAGAAGAAGCCTATTCACTCGTACTTTATAGGAATTTGGGTTGTAACCGTTCGGAAATACTGACGCAGGCAGGGCATTCCACTCATTGGCTGTGCACATTATAAAAGATTCGAAAGGCGCTTGGTGCGGATTTGTGCGATGTCAAGTTCCTATATTTAGTATATTATGTTGACAATACAATTGGTTAAATATAAGAGCTAACTAAACCATAATTTTTTCCAGTTATCCCTCACATAACAGATGCAATACAAGAATGGGTGCAAAGAGTAGCCCACATTCCGGTCACCGCAGACAATACACCCCCGAGAGTGTGTATTGTGGAGCTGGGCGGCACTATAGGTGATATTGAAGGCATGTCATTTGTTGAGGCGTTCAGACAGTTCCAATTCCGAGTGAAGAGAGAAAACTTCTGCTGTGCCCATGTCTCTCTAGTGCCTATGGTTAGTTAGTAGGTTATTTTATTTTTAGAATTGGTAATGCTTAAAGCTTTATTTATTTAACACTTTATTCTACACTTATAAATACATATAAGATTATCAGATTACACACATGTAGGTACACAAAGGGTGAGCTTGTCTCTAAAGCTTATAGAGCTTTTATCAGTTCTGAAGTAGCTGTATTGTGCTATTCCCATTATTTTTCTCTTCCTCTTGTCTTTTTTTAAATTTATTTACATATGTTTAAATTTATAAAATGCAGATTCAATTTTTAGGAAGAAATTAGTAATGCTATATTTATCATGAAAGTATATTCTGATAGATAGCTTTTTACTATTTGAATTAAATGGAATACTAATTTCTTTTTTATAGTTTTGTTAGATTATTAGATTGTTGTTATCCAAGCCTCTCCGGGGTTTAGTTCTCCACCTATCATGCTTAAGAATTTATAAGATCACACCATAGTATTTATTACAAAACTTGCCCAAGAGTAACATAGCAGTGAACTCAATTAACATTTAGTTGTACAAGTTTATTTGCCTTTTTAGTTCCTTTTTCAAATGAATCTTTCAAGAAATACCCACTTTTACAGTAGAATATAAAATGTAGGCATAGAGTAAAAATTTGTTTCAGCCAAAATCAACCGGCGAGCCGAAGACAAAGCCAACACAATCATCAGTTCGTGAGTTGAGAGGACTTGGCCTGTCACCCGATCTAATTTTGTGCCGTTCAGAAAAACCAATCAACCACACAGTCAAGGAGAAAATATCTAATTTCTGCCATGTTGCCCCGGAACAGGTAAGAAAACTCTTTATTTCATGATGGCGGAAGCCAGCCATTGGCAATGTAGCTAGCATAAAGGGTATCTTCGGGTGGGATATGATGCGGGGTGATTTATTTGATTAGAAAGTTATTTGATGATGCTATACGTAAGTGCTATATGAGAATGTTGGTGGCGTGTTGTGGAGAGCTATGGAAACTCAATTTTGAGGTCCAGGTTTGAATCCACATGGACGACTTGCCATTTACAAATGAGTTTTTCTAACTTATGTATGTAATACTGACTGCTGTCAAATGGTCAAGGATAGCATTGTGAGGAAACCTGCATTCGCTGAACAAGAATTCCGATGTGTATCATTGGACGACACTGATCACAGAAAATTCAAAACATTTATTTGAAATGTGCTGTGGATTGTTGAACTATGTTTTTTAGCTATGGACACTTTCGAATTAAAAATTTTAATTGAAATTTTATGATAACTCTTAAATGACAGGTTTACAAATACAAGTGTATCAGAATTGAAGCTAAAGATGATTGATTTGTCAGAAAAAGGTTGACCAGATAAAATAAATACTTTTTATAACCTGGAAACTAACTTTCGACTAGAGAATCACATGTGTAGAATTGTTTTTACTTTCATGATAAAAAGTATCAAAGTACTTTGTCACCACTTAATATGCTGAATGGTCAGTCGAGACATGAATGAGAAAAATAATCACTTTTCTTATTTTGATCATCAATTTTAGGTTCCTTTAAAATTTTGCACGAAACTGCAACTAATTCAGATTATCCTCTCGAATGGGAATGTCATGTATCATGTGTCACGGATCTGAGTAAATTATTGAAATTATGTTGTGTCTGGAATGCCACTACTTATATGAAGGATAAGGAAATTAAATTAATATTTGAAATGATTGTATGTGTAATTTTATCTTATTTAAATTATAAACAGGTAATATGTGTCCACGATTTAACCTCAGTATATCATGTACCCTTACTGATGGAGGCCCAAGGCGTAGTACAGTATTTAAATGAAAGACTCCAGTTGAATATATCAATGCCACGCCCAAGCAGGTAACTTATTCAATGTAAAAAAATGTATCATAAATATATACAGGGTCCTTCTTTAAACACTGACAGTTAACAGACACAGACAGTGTTAGCATATAAAGAAGGACCCTATATACAGTTTACTAGTTTTCTTAATATTTTAATATGGCTCAAATATTTATCAACATTTCTTGTTCTACTAAGTATAGTTCCTGATGTGATAAACATTATGTTTATAAATAGTTTGAACGACTTTTGTCGCCTTTTATCAATGCTATTAACCACTTATAAGTTACTTTGTTAATACATACAATCATTAACCTACTAAGCTACATTTTTATCATTCTAGATTCATGCAGAAATGGCGCAATTTAGCTAAACGTGTAGACAATCTACGTAAAGAAGTGAATATTGCTCTTGTTGGAAAGTATACGAAATTGGAAGATAGTTACGCTAGTGTGACCAAAGCACTGCAACATGCATGCATTGCAGCAAGCAGTAAGCTCGTGCTTACGTACATCGAGGCTGTTAATTTGGAGCGACAGACTAAGATTGATGACCCTGTCAGCTATCATAAGGCTTGGCAGGATCTCTGCAAGAGCGAGTATGTTCATTTGTTATTATGAAATCCTGAGTTTTTAAATGCTAAATTCATAAGTAAATTTTGGGGATGAGAGTTTCAACTATACTTCATTTCAAATAAGGACGAAATGATTCTCAGATTCCTATATAGCCTTCTGGCTAATTCTGATTTGCAAATATAATTTATTTAGCAGAAAGATATACTATCCGACATATCTTGGACTTTATTAAAGCTGTTCTCAGAAAAAAAGTGAGAGGAAGTGTCTCAAATCTCTGTTTCTGTAATTCAAAATAGCCTTAAAATTTATATAATATAATATTGACAAGATAATTATTTTATATTCATTAATTGAATCAATTTCATTTAATTTAAAGACAGAGTTCCTTGAACTCGATCATGTGGTATCTAATGTCTTATTATATAGGGTGTAACAAAAGAACCTAGTAATATTTAATGGGGTGGCTTAGACCTTGAAACTAAACAACTTTAAATATGGAGCTAACATCACGAAAAAATAAAAATCTGCTGTCCCATACATGTGAGTTCAACACTGCAAACCTATTCGAATTCCATCCGAATGTGTGGGACAGCAGATTTTTTCCACGATTTCGATGTTGGTCCCATAGAGGAAGTTATTAAGTTTGATAGTTTGATCATCCCTTTAAAAAAACCGACAACATATAAAGTATGGCCCAGTATATAAACGATACTCAACTGTTCATAAATTATAACATAGTTTCCCTCAACTGTAGTAGGTATATGGAGGTGCATTCGAATGCAGTCGATTGAAATGTTCAAATGGTTTTTTAAATACAATTATTTGTGATTAAACCTATTCCTGTATTTTCTAGTGGCGTCATAGTCCCCGGTGGATTCGGACAGAGAGGCATCGAAGGGAAGATCGAAGCATGCCAATGGTGCCGCGAGACACAAAAGCCAATGCTTGGCATATGTCTGGGCCTCCAGGCTTCTGTCATAGAGTTCGCGAGGAACGTCCTAGGGCTGAAGGGGGCCAACAGCACAGAAGTTAATCCTAATTGTGACGATAAACTGGTTATAGACATGCCTGAACATCACCCTGGTGACCTTGGCGGTACTATGAGGCTAGGGAAAAGGAAGACTTATTTGGAACCAAGCATAATAAGTAAGTTTTGTGGTTTGTGAAAGACACTTACTGCCAGTTGCATGTACGTTCATTAAAGTTAATCCTCCATTAAATCTCTTGCTAGCTTTTACTATGTCAACAAGACAAAAAGTGATAGCAAGAGATTTAATGGAGGATTAACTTTAATGAACGTACGCAACTGGCAGTTAGATATCTGTCCCAAAATAGATTAAGGAAATTATAATTTTAGGTATTTTTATAGTGTCCACAGTGTTCTTATAAATCGAAAAGTGAGTTTGTCTGTTTGTTTTTAACTGTCTTTAAAAAAGGAGGTTCTGTGACTTTATCTTAACAGATTTTATCAAAGAAAACCGGCCAAGTGCTTGTCAAAAATAATTGATTCTTAACAAGGTACCATATTTCTGTTTTTTTTATTTGGGTTAATGTTATCTGACTTCATGCCAAATTTCGATTTAATAGTTGCAAAAATAAGCGAATAATTGAGGTGATACAGAATGGACGAAAGTATAAGAGTTCCTTGTTTGGCAATGGAATCCTAAAAATAGAAAGTTAGCTTAAGTGTGAGTAAGAGCACAGGCTCCACTTTTTTACTGAAAAGAAAAGGAAATTTTTGTATATGTTACAGTCAAAGCTCATAGCCGGTCAAAACCACTTAACTGCCAAAATCAGGCAAAAGTGGTTTTGACCGGTTCTGAGTTTTTAGACCCCAGATCTAACTCATTCGTTTAGGTTAGCGAGGAGTGAAGCGACCAGCACGTTAGGTTTCTTGCAACCAGAACCGAATTGCTACTGTTTACTCAATAACATAGTTGTGACTAAAGGGCATCGGTCAAAACCACTTTCATGATTTTTGCAGTCAAATTTCGACCGCTTGTGAGTTTTGACTGTAACATGTATAAAAGAGGAAGCAAGCGAAACTATTTAACCATTAATTCTCATAGTTCTAGATAAAAATCCAACTGTAGAAACAATTTACTTTCACAGCACAACTTTACAAAAAGGAGATAATAGAAGAGCGTCACAGGCATCGCTACGAAGTGAACCCAGAGTACATAGAGCGCTTAGAAGCAGGCGGTCTTCGCTTCGTGGGCAAAGACGAGACTAAGACGAGGATGGAGGTCGCTATGGTGGAGTCGCACCCTTACTACGTGTCCGTACAGTTCCATCCGGAGTATTTGTCACGTCCCTTGTCACCTAGCCCGCCTTTCATGGGGTGTGTATCTTTTTATTCTTTATCTAAACTATTATAAAACTGTAACAGAAGTGTACATTGAACAAGAAAAAGATTACGATATGGTTTTTAGGTAGGTTAGGTCCCTGACTCCAAATCAACCTTTTTAAGAATTTTTTTCTGTTTGTATATTTATTTTTTTAAATGTTTATAACAGCACCACGCAAAAACTACTGAACCGATTTTGATGAAACTTTTTATTTGATAACTTATGATCTGACTTAAAATCTGGTATATAATTTGTACGGACGAAGTTGCGAGTCAACTCTAGTTTTTACTATTTTTAAGTTAGAGACGTATTAAGGCACCTTGGAAATTATTTGACAGCTAGTTGACCACTAACTTGCCTCTATCAATCTTCTGGGCTAACGCGCAAGAAGGAGTTTTCTGATATCTAGAGAAACATAGTTGACGTAAGTTTGATGCGAAGACGGAAATTTAGACGGACGGATTTTTTTTTTCCTGTAAAGTTGCTCATCCATGTCGCGTCAACGCCATCTATCGAGCCATATCAGTCTGGATTATCACCATAAAGTGTTATTATAATGATATTTTTCTTTCAGACTCATATTGGCTTCCCTCGGTAAACTGAAGACCTACCTGTCCAAAGGATGCCGTCTTAGCCCAAGAAATCAATCTGATGTCAGTTCAGGTTAGTATCTCATTAAAAATACAATAAAATGAGGCGTTATTTAGTTTTCATTATTAAATAGTTAAATGAATGTGAGTTGATGGCGCGGCCACAGATTATTCAATAGTTACTACCGTAATAGATACCGGTAGAAAGAGAACGACTAGAAAAGGCATTAATAATAGTCGCGAAAACGACACAGGCTTATACGCTAATCGCATTGAGTGACCAAGAGAAAATCTATGTTATTTGTCCATTGAACTATTCGTAGTATTTGTCCCTTTCTGCGTATGCGGGATTTTTGATGACTAAGGGTCGATTCACAACAGAAGAGTATCGAAGAGCATTTGCTCGCAGCGGCAATCTTATCACTAGTGAATAAAGGTCCAACATTTATTTGGAGCGATACGAGCAGCGCGACGCAGGGCGCGGCCGCCGCATCGGCGATGTGTAAATAAATTTAACCTTTATTCGCTAGTGATTAGATTGCCGCTGCGGGCAAATGCTCTTCGATGATCTTCTGGTGTGCATCGAACCTAAGTTGAAATTATTTACAAAATTTTGCAACTTAGCCTGTCAAAGCACGATTTTCCATACTCGTACATTGTTATCATATCTCCATCGCTTTCCAGTAAACGCACTCGGCGAATGTATAGAATACTCGACGCAGATGATGATGATGAGACAAGCAACACGTTTTTACAGTCATTGTGATAGGTTTTTTTTTTCGATTTTAAAATTGTCATAGCTACCGATTTTTCGTTTTACTAATCTTAAGGTGTCTAGTCTACTCTACCAAAGTCGCCGACATAACGCCGGGTAGCCCACGCGAGTGTATATCGCGACAAGGCATACCTTTAAAAAACGGTATAAAAACGTGTATTTCTAAAGATATTTTCATTTCAGATGAAGAAGATCTATCAGTTTCATCTCTTAGTTTAATTGAAGAGAAGACCGTTGTTGAAAATGGTAAACCGGTTGTTGAGAACGGTGTGAAGTAAACAGATCCCAGTTGCCATATCTTTTCTTACTTTAAGTAGTAATTCTTTGTGAATTATCTGATCAATTTATTAGTTATGTTTTAATATTGTATTCTTATTTGTTAATGGTACATTATGTACTATTCTTACTAAGAAGTAAGATTGGAAGTTAGTTAAAATCCATAAGGCTGGTGTTTATCGTGTTTATATTTTGGACGCTCTGATAGTGTGATCATTGCAATATCAGTTTGAAGTGCCAGTCCCTAGTGGTACAATTTATGTGGTAGATTGGAAAAAAACAAAAATCTCATGCTTGACCGAAATGCGAAATGCTTTGCGCATCCTTATCATTACGAACGTAACAAAATGTCCGTTATGCAGTATTTTCTTCATAGCTACTTTTTATCGCTAAATTTTAGGCGTAAACGAGAATCCTAGGTCTATGGGGTGACCACCAAAACAAAAACGAACTGGTTCCTAAAGGATGATGCAAATTGTGCAAAAATGCAAAAGTGCAATGGATCCTTCTTAATATGCTGACGGTTTTTTAAGGGTATGATCAGACCATCACACTGAACAACTTTCTCTATGGGACCAACGTCGAAATCGCGAAAAAAAAACAGCTGTTCCATACGAAACTACAATCCTACTCGACTGGATCGGACAGAAGATTTTTTTTGGCGATTCCGATGTTGGTCCCATGAAAAAAGTTATTCAGTTTGATGGTCTGATCATCCTCTTAAAAAACCGTCAGCATATTAAGTTGGACCCTGTATTAGAAAAAAAATATTTGGTTATTGCTAAACTGATATGTTTAGTACAGCATAACTCTACTAGGATTGGGAACCAGACGACATAGTAACTTTTATACAGCTCAAAAATAGCTATCCAACGATTTATTACACATAGCCATTGAAGAGGAGTACCAGAGTTCATACATTTCTTGGCATCATCCTTTATTGAACAATAGGTCTTTATGCGCTTTTCGATACTGCTCTTAAATAAAAAGTTCTTCGGTTTTATGGTCTAAAGTTAACTTTAGGCATGTAGGCCTACTATGAGTTACGGCAGTTTACTAAAGTAGTTTTACTCCCATTTGTGTATTGAATTTCGTACAGCGCTCCTAGTGGTTACGTAGAGCACTAATTATGCCATACAAAATTGGCGCTGTATTTACAGTAGTAAAGTACAGTGCAAACTCATGGTAGGCCTACTGGTGTCCACCGAAGCAGAGCTGTTTAATATCAACCAATCTGTAGGCCTACCATGAGTTTTCACTGCACTTTACTACTGTCGTCACGTCACAAAATTTGTATGACAGAAATTAGTTCTCAACGTAACCACTAGGAGCGCTGTAAGAAATTCATTACAAATTGGTGACGGGATAGTATAACCTCATTGTTAAAAGCCCCTATTAAAAAAAATAAAGAATTAAAAAAATTGGTGACGTAACTACAGTAGTAAAGTACAGTAAAAACTTATGGTAGGTCTACTGATTGCTCAATTTTCCTCGCTTGAGAGAATATTGCTATATCATTGGTGGGTTTTACACATTTCCGCTCAGCTTTGGGCGTTAGTTTAGACTCTAAATGTTACCACCTAAAATTTGTTCTACAACGTGTTAATGAATTAACGCAAAACTAGAAAGTAGTTTGTTTGGAATCGAGAGCAGAATCGAATTATCATGCGTTCAACACAGGTAATTTTTTTCAAAATACTAAATAATTTGTTTGTAAAATTTTAAATTTACTGTACTCTATCTCAACCCACAGCTCGGGCACTCTCATCCTACTTACTACCAAAACAAGATTCTTAAAATGTATCCATAAGCATGTTAGCGCTTTCATTAATTGCTGAAATGATAACAAATCATTTTAGTCTCAAAACTTAAAATGCGTTTAACTTTAAATTTTAAGTATCAAAATAATGAAATTATTGTCTCAATCTAATTATTATGTTATAAATCAGTTGGGGTGTATGAGGTTTTGCGCTTATTCATTAACACGTTGTATATTGCAACAATATCCTGTAGTTGTTAAGTATACTATCTCTTTGCCGCCACTTTGCAGTAAGCTAAATATATCCATTGTGGGCTCGTTCCAGTGCGTACAGACTCGGTCGCCTATCTACTAGTCAAGCTCTATACAGCATAATATTAGGTTACTCATTTAGATACATTTTTCAAACTACTCAGTCACTACAAATTACAATTTCTTTAAAGGAGTACCCTAGCCATGACTTTTTTTACTGGTGTTATATTCAAATCATTGTATAGTTTGAAGGTAGGTTTAACCTTTTTTGAATTTTAGAATTTAAGTATAATATATTCGCTTCAATTACCAGAAAAAGGCGACATCATCAAATTATAATGAATCGCATCTGTGCAGCATATCATTTTATTGTAATAAGTGTATTTCTATCTATACTCTATTGTATTATATTATGTTGTGTATAGTTTTGACTATACATTTTAGTAAATATAAATTTAACATTTCGTTTTAAGCAAAGCTCTTAATATTAACGCTGCAAATGAAATGTTCTTCCATTAAACAATGACATTATAAGTTTAGTTTAAATATTAAACCAGTTTTTTCTCTCCCTTTTAAATAAACCTAATGCAGTAATTCACTCTAAATAACTTGATTTTAATTGTAAATGTTGACTGCATGCTTGTCATCCCTCTTGTCGGATAAACGTCTAATTTTAAAATTAATTACCTTGTCAATGTTAAAATTTAAAATAGAGATGTTTTTATTACATAACCTTACATCTTCCTTGAAACGAATCTCTTAATACTGCCCAAGTTTTAAAAACTATGTGTTCCATTAACAATTTTGTTAGTATTTTTATACTGTATTTTCATTCACAATATTTCTAGATTTATTTCGATTGATAATGACTTCGTGTGCGTTTGTTTTTAAGTAGTTAGGGTCAATTCACACTGAAATAGCAGCGGCCGGAGGAGCATTTTGAATCTTGTTGCTAGTGAATAAAGTTAAAATTGATTTGAAGCAAAGAACTGGTAGCAGCCGCGTGCCTGCTCGCGGATGCTCTTTCGGTGCGAATTGACCCTTAATGAGTAGAATCAAAAATATGTGATCGACCTTAGAATAAACCAGAAAGGGAATATGTGATGTGGTTTCTTCATCCAATGGTATGTCTCGATCTGAAAACAGAATACAGAGATACTTTATTTTGTTATTTAGGCATGCGACAGTCATGCGAAGAATTTGACGCGAGCCAAGTTATTTTGATTTCATGAAAGTATCGAAAATAATAAAATAATATTGATGGGTAGTGTGTGAAAGCCTTGTTGTGTAATGTGATGTTATTTAATATCAAAGGTGATGAGATGGCTGTTGTATTATAAAAATACTTACATATAAATTTAATTATTTGAAAACGCTGTGAAAGCTGTACTTATCAATGGTAACTTGATTTAGTGAATATTGATATATTTAATGGATATAAACATTGTTAGCATATAAGGAAAAATATAATAGCCCAGTGATTACGTAAAACAAAGGCACTGAAAAAGGTGTGATATTGATAACTGTGTAAAGTGATTCCACTCATAAATGAAGATATTTTTAATTAGACCGATTAAAGTCCTTTTTAAATGATCCCAGGCTTTATCTGTGTTAAATAAATTCTCTCGCAATATGCCCCAATTTTTATCTAGAATTCTCATTTTTGTTTTAATAAAATGTCAAAGATCTTCATTAATAGTATCTTCGCCTTTGATAAGTTATTGTCAAGATAGAGAGTCGAGGCTACGGACGCGTCGAAAAAAATTGTACCCAGCCAAGGCTGATAAACCCTATGCACGCACATAGTGATAAGTTGTATGACGCATCACGGACACCATAAGGTTGTCCCGTTCGGTTTAGTACGTTAGAAGCGTGAGGCTATATCTTGACGTTTGATCAATCAAAGGTCTTCGCATTCCAAGTTATATGCATTGAGCTATTATTTACAATGTACTAGAGGTGACGCTGCTGTTCACTACGCTGTCCCATTCAAATGCGGCGTGTTGCCGCACCTCACTCTGTAAATCGCTAGATTCTCTTGACCCGCCTGCGCTCCTCCTACCCGGATGGCGCATAACTTGTATTTGTCGTTTCACTTCCAGTACGTAGTACCTAATAGCTCTATGGTTACTTATATGGAAAAATTACGTGACTTTAATAGTTTAATAAATGATTCAAATACTTAACTTTTGTCTTTGTTAAGAGTAAAGTGTATACGGAAACTAAATAAAAGCGTTTCTCTACTCAATTTGTACTTGATTTTAATTATCCTTTTACAAACATCTCACTACGTGTGGTCTTTCGGACAGCAGAGGAACAAAATGACGCCTTATACTTATTGCTCTTGTTCCCTCTTGTTCGATAATAATAAAGCTTTAGCCGGAAAGATGAGAAAAAAATAATAAACCTGCTTTGGGCACACATGAAGCTGGAAAAGGTATTGTCTATAATATTTGGGCATGAATTTCTTGGGCGCTACAATCGCATAGTAAACGAAATTAGTTCCAGTGATTTTCCAGGTTTCTCATTTTTCTGGACGGTACGGTGCAAGGTGCAAGCCTAGGGGTCGGCGCACACCTAGCGGAAAACTGTTCAAGCAGTTTTCATGAATCAATTGATAATGAACTCAATGGCTATTGGAATAGAGTTGAAAATAGCGTGCAAGAGATCCGTGTCCCTGTGACGTGTTCGCATTATTTCTTGCACGATATTTTAAAATTACTAACTGCTCGAACCGTTCTCCGTTAGGTGTTCGCTGTCCCTAGGGGAACGTTTCATTTCTCTGTGGGTGCAAATATAAAAAAAACGAAATAAAGTTCTAAAAGCTTCGATCAAAAAGAAAATCTATGTTGTTTTTCCCTTTCTGCGTACGGTTCTTTAACTAAGTTGAAATTGCTTACAAAATCTTGCAACTTACTCAGGGAAAGGCACGATTTTTCCATAGATTTTTGTCATATCTCCATCCCTTTCTAGCCAGTGTGACCACATTTAAAATGATCAATCTACTTCTGCAACTTTAAAAAACTACCAAAATCTACCAGAGCCTTGGTCTAAAATTACCACAAATCTACCTTACTAATGATAAAATAGAGATGGAATAAAACTATATTTCATGAACCATTATCGTATTTCCTTTTCATGGCGATAAATTAAATTACAAAACATACGTATGTGCGCTCACGTCATTCATCCCAAAGTATCATACTTGTACATAAGCTCTTTCTCGCATATCCATATATCCGTATTTGTAAGAGAGTGCCGATCGTCTGTAAATATATCCACGTATGTAAACGGGCAAACAAGATAAACAAAACAAGACTAGTTATGGACGGAAAATCCCAAAAACCATATTTTTTTTTTTTATAATGTCTTTAACGGCTCTGGATACTAGTCCTTTTGAGCCATTCGTTATTTTTTCTTTGTATTCTTTATTTGGATGATGGGATGATAGATGACGATGAATCTATGGTCGATTTGTAAGCTCGCGCGTTGCCGCCAAAATGACCATGTACGAGTTAACTTGAACCAAAACTTATGTTCTGTTATCGTATTTATTTGAGATTCCTGTTACGTCGGTCGCTTTACGCAACTGTTTGGTACACAATCCGCACGAAATAATGTCACAAATATCACTAAAACCAACTTTTTACGAATTTCAAATAACACGAAACACAACAAGAGCAATGGCGCCAAGCAAACTCCCCGAAAACCGTACCATATAGATGGTTGCCATATACTTGATCCAAAATCTACCGGGGAAAAAATATGCAAATATACCAAAATCTACCAAATAATTTTTTACTACTTACGCTGCGTCCCGAATTACGCCGACAGCGCTGTGAGCGCGATAAATGTCGGTCCGATTTGACGTGAGCGCGTCCACAATCGAAAACGTGACGTCATTCATGACGTCACTACCGACGCCATCTTGCAATAACAGTGCTCACGGTTCGTGGCGTTAGCACTGTGAGCGAGTTGTCAAAAGTGACGTTTGATAGTTTTGTTCTAGTAAATTTTTGAGCGAATTTTCAAAAGTGACGCTTGACAGTTTTGCTGTTCTATATTTTTGGTTTGTTTAGGTCTCGATTTAGGTTTCTTTAGTAGTACTGGGTTTGATTATGTTCTAAAAAAGACGAATAAAAGTTTAATAACGATTAGTGATGAAGAGAATAATGTGAATATTTGAATGTTGTGGTGTGAACGGTGTGAGCGCGATATCTAGCGTTCCGAATTGGTAGAACGCTATCAGCGCTGTCGGCGCGCTAACGCAAATGAAACGGGTTTTAGCGCTGTAATCGATCACAGCACTGTTTTTATGAATCGGAACACACCGTAAAACAAGCCTTAAATCTACCAAAAAAGTAGAAATCTACTACATGTGGTCACGCTGTTTCTAGCCGCCGCGCTGAGCATTTTACGTGATACAGCTATATCACGCCTTTTATCTCGTTCGTTCGTGCGCAAATAGAGCGAGAGAGAATGCTGTTTCATTCTGCCATACTACGGCGGCCTTAGAAAGAAAGCTGGAAAAGGTATGGTCTAGTTAAGATTCAGTCTTCGGTAAAATAACGAGCTGAAACAAAGGCTGAAACCCTTGTTGCCAAAGCTTTAAATTTTGAAATAAAAATGTCAACCTTTGACAGCTGACAAAAAGGTGTGCCAAATAATGTTACCAGGTGAGGAAAAACGTTACCTTTATTTGCGGCAATTTAAGCATATTTACTTATTACTACACATAAATATATTTTCCAAAATATAACATAACATCAATTATCAACCACTCTATAGCTCACATTCGCTCATTCACTGATAGGCGGCAGTGAAAAAAAAAGCATATGCTCACGGCTATGTTCCCCGAGGGGGTAGTCAGAGATATTCTGAAACCACAGAACATCTATGTTTCACTAGTACCGAAACTCTGTCCAGTGTGACGGGGAGTAAGCTCGTCGCCACTTGTAATGGATAGCGGGTACAATACATGCCTCTAAATTGAAGCACGCAGGTTTCCTTACGACGTTTTCCTTCACCGAAAAGTCAGTGGCAGTTACAAATCGTACATAAATTCCGAAAACTCATTGGTACGAGTCGGCCTGGACGGGGATCGAACCTTTTCACCGATCCCCGCTTCCCAACCCGTCGCGTAATCCCAGCAACGCCCATTGCCGAGGTCCGTCCCCCCTGGGGTGCCCCTTGGGCAGGTTGCTTAAATCACTGGTTCGGTGACCTACTAGGGCGCTTCGCCGTCACTGGTATGGCCACCCCCAAAAGCCCGCAGTAAAAAGCAGTAAATGATCAATTCAATTTTTTGTTTAGTGGCATCCGATATGTTATCACAATTCAGCCAATGTATCGTTATGTGGAGAGTATACGAAGGAAAATGATCAGTAGTATTAATTAAGTCTAGCGTGGCAGTTTTGCCAATGTAAGTAGTTTATAATCTCAAGTGATTGTTTTAAGGTTAAAACACAAAAGAGTTCACAAAATGGTGAAGCCACGTGCAAGCCCAACGCGCCGATACGCACGCGTCCGTACTCCGCGAGACTTGCAGCGCGACTCTCCAGTAAAATAATGCTCCCTGAGCAAACTGTATATGTCAGTCAAAAAAAAAAAAAAGGGGATCGAACCATCGCCTCCTGCTCGGCAGGAAAGGTTACAAGCCGCTGGACCACCACGGCTTTTTACAAAGATATATATCATTTTAATTTTAGGCAGTGTTCCAGCATAGCATAAGCATATGCTCACGACTATATTCCCCGAGGGGGTAGTCAGAGATATTCTGAGACCTCAGAACATCCACGTTTCACCAGTAGTACCGAAACTCTGTCCAGTGTGACGGGGGGTGAGCCCGTCGCCACTTGTAATGGACAGTGGGTACAATACATGCCTCGAAAGCCTCGGCAGTGTTCCACTGGCCGTAATCCGCTATTTTTATAAATCCATCATTTAGAAGTGTTTGTTGGGTAAAAAAATTTTATCTTCTAGCAACATCGATATTTTGCGCTGCGGCTGCGAACATATGCTGCGATTCGCGAAACAAGTTTGGCTAAAATTGTGAAATAAATTTCGATTTTGAATTTAATTTTATCGAGTGTACTGTAATTTTTTTGTTTTTTACAAAACCAAAAAATTCCGAACATAATGTGATAAAAATTATGTGAACAAAGTGATACAACCTAAGCATGAGGGACGAAAATATTTCGAAGTTTTGAAAAGTATTATTATTTTGATTCACAATGGTGTTCGAGTCGATTGTGGTGGACGTACTGAATAGGTTTCTTGGTGATTACGTTGAGAACTTGAACAGGTCTCAGTTAAAATTAGGAATATGGGGCGGTAAGTAATTTTTTCGAAGGCGTGATGTCATACCCACACTCCACTTTGCGGTTATTTATGTCTTTGATATTGTTTCGCAGGCGACGTTGTTTTGGAAAACCTGATACTCAAGCAGAATGCCTTGGAGGAGCTCAACATTCCAGTACAAACTGTTTATGGACACTTGGGTAAGTTGCCATCCAATCCAGTCCCAGTCAAACTACATAGGTAGTTTTACCATACCATAATAATAAGACAGAGTATGATAAGTTAAAATTGATGGGGGGCACAGAGTGTGCCGCATGCCCCCCATATGTGACACTCCCTGCCCCCTACCGTTTTTAACTCACCACCTCTTGGTAGGATGTGTGGCAGAAAATGCAATGGTGTATTCCTGTCTCACTCAGTATCACACAAGCTTACCTCTTGTCTGCTTATTCCATTTGTATGAAGTAACAGCTAAGTTTCGGATTGACAATAATGTAATCAAGTGACGGTCTTGCAATACTCTTGCAATACTCTTGCAAACAAATATCAAACATTATCAATGCATAATAACAAACAATATTGTCTTTGTATAATAAGACAATATTGTTTGTTTTATTGTTTGTTTTTATAAGGAAAATGTTAGAAGTTGATCATTCAGATTTTTTTTTTCTAATCTCATTAACTGCTTAATTAACTCTTCATAGTTTTAAGTTAGCTAGGGTGTTGTCATTGTTTAAAGTTAATTTCTCTTTAGCATTCCCTAAGGTCAGGGCTATCTTCAATCTTTTTAACTACTATGACTACATATGTCTAGGTACTAGGTACTACTGGTAGACTGTGTGTATGGATGCATACTATGATATGATTGTAGGGGAAGTCCCAATCATCGAGTCTGCTTGCTTGGGTGGGTCACATTCCTCTTTATGTCACTATTAGCTACATAAAACTTAAAAATAATTTATGGTACCTTGTAGGTAGGCAGCCAGACAGATTTGCTAGTGTTTTTAGGCCCCTTTTTCATTTCTTCAAAAAGCATATAAGTAAGTATTATAGTCTTTAGATTTTCGAAAATTAAATATATAATTTAAAGGTTATATCGGTTATCTGTTAGTGATCTGACAATAACTAGGGGACCTACCAATGTTGGCCATTGGCCAAAATAAAACATGATGTAGGTATAAAATAATTCATTATACAGGTGTTACAAAAGTAAAAATAAACATTTAGAACTTTTAAGGGGGTTGTTTAGACCATCAAACTGAACAACTTTCACTAAGGGACCAACATTGAAAACGTAAAAAAAAATCTGCTGTCACATACATTTAGTCTAGTAGATTTGTAAAAATTTATGTGACACAATGAAATATTCAATTTTATTAGTAGTTTCAGTTTCCAATTCTTTTTGGTACTTTTTATAGCCATGTTGTGCTGTTTCAATTTGAATTAAAGATTAAAAACCTGCATTCAAACAATCTTTAATTTGAAATATAAATGTATTTATTGTGGATCATATCTTATCCTAGGTAGGTAAATTAATAGATGTTATTCATAGAAAATAAAACCTATGGTGAACAATTTTATGAATGGGAAAAAAAATTCAAGCAACAATCAATTCAGTTTCACCTAGTCCGCCACCATGACATTCATTGTAATCAGTTGTTGATGAGGCATTCCTTGATTGGAATTTTGTAATATCATACTCCATTCAAAATAGCAACGAAATTTTAAGGCTATTTTGCATTACAGAAACAAAGATTTGAAACACTTCCTCTCACTTATTCTTAGAACAGCTTTAGAAAAATCCAAGATATGTCGGATAGTGTGTGTATCCAATAAATTAATTACATTTTTGGTAATCAGAAGTGGCCAGAAAGATAAAATAGGAATCGGAAAATCTCGTCTTCCTTATTTGGAATGAAGTATAGTTAGGATCCATATCAGAAAGACGATTTAGTAAAATGTCTTTGTGGGGTGAACAACAAATAAGAAAAACTACTTACTAGTAAAACGTCTGAAATAAAAATTGTCATGCTAGTAAAATTAGACCTATAATAATATAATTTGACTATGGCAACCTAGTTAAAATATTAATAATGCCAAATACAACCAAATGCTCTGAGATTTCAGAACATCTCTGACTACCCCCTCGGGGAATATAGTCGTGAGCATATATATACATACATATATACAACCAAATAAACTCTTATCTCCACATTTTCTTGCACAACTAGACACAAATAAACAAATAATAAAAATACCAGCTAATCAATGCTATTCACACAGGCAAGGTTATCAGGCCACTTAGCATGCAATATAGACAGTAACCCAGTATTGTTATACCATCATAAAGTTCAGATCGTATGACATCATGTACTCAAAACAGAGCTACAGAAAAACTGAAGGTCAACACATCCAGTTTGTGGTGATAATGAATTTGATACTACCTATATTTAACAAAACTAACAGGAAAGGAATGTAAATGCATAATGTAAATTAATTCGATATTTTCATAATAATTATAGAATTTGTTTATAAATCGTGTTTCAAATATGTGTTATAAAAGACAACCTCCAAAACGGGCCATTTTTGTACTACCGAATGTTATGTGCGGCATCATAAAAATATGGTAATAATAGTTTGCATAAACATATTACTAAAACATTATATTTCAACGATATATTTTGTCGTACAAACAAGATTTCTTGAATTTCATGATGGATATTTTTGTTACAATTGTGCAAAAATGGAGGAAAAAAATCGGAACGGATTTAGTGGAAAGATCGTTACTTTGTATCGCTAACTGCGCTATTTGTAATTACTTCGAGTTGTCATAATATTACTTTGAATATTTTGTAACACAAAACTACTTTATTTGGGTCTATTTTTGCAATTCGATTGTATTTCTATCATGTTCGTCTATATTATAATGCGTATAGCAAAGCTATCACATGCATATCACAATTTAGCCAAACGGCCCATACATCGACGCATGTTTAAATTTTTCTATGTTTTGCTTACATAGATATTGGAATGAAATGGTCTATATCTGTACAAATGGTCAATAACAGTGTCAAGTATTATTTAAATAAATGTATTTGGTCATGACATGATTATCCATTAACTGAGATAACGTAGCACTACAGGGTATAAGAGAATTGCTTCCGAAAGCTCAAAGGTTGAAAGTACCCATAAATATGAATTACTTTTACTATGGGACCAACGATGAGATCTCAAATAAAAAATGCGCCATACATTTTGCAAAGTAGGAATTTAATGTTAGTATGAGATAGCTGTTTTTTTTTTGAGATCTCATAGTTTGTCGCATAGTAAATGTTGTTCATATTGATGGGTACTTTCACCCATTTGAGTTTTCGGAAGCAATTCCCTTACACCCTGTTTAGTGGATGACCTTTTCCACCAGTTATGATGAAATAAACCTAGTGAAGTTTTCAATTTATTACATAGATTAGAACAGTGATGATGATTCATTAATTGAAAACAGTTGTTAGGTAAACAACACTTGAAGATCAGTTCCTTACCTACTTAAAGTACAATAAATAAACAAAGGTTGTCTGGACAAAAAGTTGATACGTAAACAAAATTAATTAGTTCTCTTATCAATCAACGTCATTTCAACACCAGATCAATAAAAAAAAATTTAATGACTTAAATTAACATGTTCATTAGCTTGTCGTTTTTATAGGCTAAATGCAGGCGAAGTGGGTAAAACTGATTAAAGAGCTACAGATAGATGATAGCTTTAAAAAAAATCTAATAAAGATTACAAGTAATTGACTCCATTATTTGAACACTGAACCTAAGGTTAATCAGAGAGGTAATGCCTGTCTGTCGTATTTAAAACTAGGGTTGTCACATTCACATATCTGACTTACATTTAGGCACAGAATAAATACTAGTACCTACCTGTACAGAAGAATCACTTCAAAAACAGATTTAAATAAATAGCGACTCTCTCTGCACGGCAATAAGGTGCAAAGATATTCGCACCCGTCCTATTGTACAATTCGCCTTAACCTACCAAACGTCACAACGGCGCGCGTGCAGAAAAAAATGATCCGAGTCATTAAACATAAAAGCTTCCTTTATATAGTCTCCTTCTTTCATTCTTTCACGTGCTTGCAGCGTGACATTGCTAGGGTTTTCAAGTCTCGCATTGACTCACAAAATGGCGGCAAGTCTAAGATTGGACCAAGAAGTTTACACGGAATACCTAAACTATTGCCATTCACCACTCGGTGGAGATACTGGGGATCGCTGTCAAGCGTACCTGAACTGTGGAGTGAGACAGGCTTGATTTAGGTAGCCTTCCTATAGGAATTTAGACAACTTAAGACCACTCCTTCCATTGTTTGCTGTCAATTTATGATGGTATTCGGATCTGATGGTGCTTATCATTGTGTATATTTTACAATAAACTGTCTACAATATTTTCATTATCTTATCAGAGGGAATCAATCTTAATATAGATTGTTTATGAATAATTAAGTTGTAAGAAGATAATTTCCGTTTTACTACAGAAACGTAATAGTTATGTGCTATATCAATTGACCTGCAAACGTATTTGGCACAAGTTCTTTTTCGCTTCTTGTCTGGGTCTTTATCACATTTGGAGTAAATTAGGCTGTAAGGCGCGGCCTTTTTACTTAAAACAAGCTTTTATTTTATACCTATAGTCGTTCAGAATGGTATGTCTAGGGATTGGGATTAGGTATGTTGATTTTAGGATAAATTTGAATAGATATTAACACCAAAATTTTAAAGCAATAGCTGTAAGCTGTAACTATAATATTTATAAAAAGACTAGACTAAAGGTGGCTTGAACCAAAAAGTATTTAAGCTTACTTACTTACTTACTGTGCTGGCTCAGGGACCCGAAAATATAAGGGTTAAAACCTAAGAATTATGATTATTTTTTCAGATAATTAGCAGTGTAAAGGCAGGTTTAGACGATGCCAATTTTGCGGCGCCAATTGGTTCGCACAAAAAAAAAGCACGGCATGCGGTCGTTTACACGGTGCTAATTTTCATTGCCAATCTTGTTCGCATGCGTATGGATTTGCTTGAGAAAACCGTGTCCGGTCACTAGCACCGAAAAATAAACGCGTGCTCATTTTTTCGCTAATCGCTGGCACGGTTTCCTCCAGCAAATCCATACGAATGCGAGCAAGATTGGCGCTGATATTTAGCACGTGGTAAACGACTGCGTGCCGTGTTTTTTTTCGTGCTAAATGGATTTGAATAAAATTTGGCACACAGATCGAATATGTTCTGAATTAACACACAGGATACTTTTTTAGGGTCCACGCAGACGGAGTCGTCGCGGGCAACAGCTAGTAAATTACAATATTTCCAATTTCCAAAATTTGTTCAATGATTTTTTGCAACATGGTCAAAGTCAAAGTGAATATAATTTATTCAATATAGGAGCTTGCAGCACACTTATCAAACGTCAAATCTTTATTTTTCTGCTCAGGCTTTAAACCGAAATGAACAAAAATGGATTTAAAATTTTTTTTGTTTTTGGTCCTCTTCTTTTTTGAACTTATAAATAATTTCACATTCCATTTTACCATACAGGAAAACTAGTTCTTAAAATACCATGGAAAAACCTCTACGGCGCGTCTGTAGAGGCGACGATAGAAAGGCTGTTCCTGATCGTGAACCCTAGTGCTGAAGTCAAATATGACCCTGAGAAGGAAGAAAAGATGGTGCTGGCTTCCAAGCAGGCAGAGCTGGTCAGGATCGAGGAAGCGAAGAAGATGGAAGCTGAAATGGGTATTTGTTTATTATACGAGCTTATTCCTATTAAAACTATGATTAGTCATACATCTAGGTCAAATAAGGTCCCACACACATAACCACTTTGCGACGTCGCGTTCGTGGAAAGTTCTGCTTCGACGTCGTATGTACTTACGATCTGCAGCCGTCGCCGCATTGTGTTCAGTGGACCGTGTATTCCCAGTTGCCGCCACGGGCTCCGTCGCCACAGGCGACAAATGGGAAAAAAAGTCCCAGTTGGCGACAAAACAGTGGTAATGACTTGGTTTGTTTTCCCATTCATCGCCAGTGGCGACAACTGGGAGAAAAAGCCTCGAAAGTTGCCACTGGCGACTAATGGGAAAATATTTTCTCACTTGTTACCACCGGTATCAAATGATATAATGGTGATTCAAAATGTGGTTTATTATAGGTAGATACTTATGTTTTGTATGACACAAAAATATTACAGCAGTAGAGATAATACAGTTTTTGATTTTAAACTATTTTATAAATACTGATTTAAGATATATATAATTATTTTGTCTAAAAGTAGGTATGGAGAGTCCTCTGTAATTTTTTTAAATCAACTGCTGTGGACTTGATATAGCTTTCATATTTAGCGAAGTGCTAAGTATGTTTTACACGACAGCCCCAGAAGGAGGGTAATGTTTTTTAGAGCAGATTTTTAATACATGCGTATATACTTACGAACATTATCCCTTACGGGTTGGTTAAAAACAAGTGATTCAATTAACATGTTGCAGCCATGTTGTAATATTTCAAATAATATTAAAAATTGAATTTTTATTTTGTCGTGCTGCTTTTGTTCAATTAAGCTACTGAGTCTTGACGATAATAGTCCTAAAATCTTAATTCTTACGTTTAAATAAAACCAATTGATTTTCAGACGAAAACAAGCTCGACGAGACGTTTGTCGAGAAGTTAGTTACCCAAATAATAAAGAACGTTCAGCTGAAGATAACAGATATTCACATACGTTACGAGGACAGCGTCACCAATCCAAAGGCGCCGTTCTCCTGCGGTATTACCCTACACAACCTGTCCGTCCATACGACCGATGAGAACTGGAAGCAGACCGTTATTCAGGAGGCTGTTACTAAGATTTTCAAGGTATTGAGAATAGTCCAGGTAAACCAGCGGTAGTTGAGGCGAAAAATACACGTAAAGCTGCGAAAATAGTAGTTAAATGAGTCAGTAGTTCAAAGTAGCTAAAATCCTCATTCGCCCCAACTCTCGCCGTATTTTAATTTATATTGCGAATTTGTATGCCCTGATTAATTTATGTACAGGTCTGGCCAGCTCAGAGGCCTTCTGTGGTGGTCATAATCTGACGGTAGAGGCCGGCCAAATAGAAGTTATTTAACTAGCAAATCCAATGATACTGTATCAGCCTACGTCCCACTGCTGGGCACAGGCCCTCCCTCAAGGATTTCTAGACTTCACAACCTCAAAAAAATTCTTCTTTAGCGTGCAGGTTTCCTTATGATGTTTTCCTTCATCTTATAAGAGCAGTCGTTATTACAATACAGAAGTTAGAAAAACTCATTGGTACATGTCTATGCGGATTTAAACATGTTTTTCTTAATACCAACAGGTTTTAAACTTGGAAGGATTGGCTATCTACTGGAATCCAGCAACAGAACTGTATTCTAAATCAGAACCACAAAACATAAGGACGAGGTTGAAAGAGGAAATTGCTACCAAAGCCTCTCAACCTGCCTTCTACAGCTATGGTAAGTGCTAATTTTATTAAGAAAACAATCTACTTACGTGGTATAATTGTGAAGGCATACACAAAATTTTCCTAATCAATCAGTTTCTTACCTGTGAATTAGATTTTAGCAGTTCTTTGATCTGATTTGATGAATATTGTTCTATACCTTTCATGTTTCGTCGGTCATGTCTTCGATGCATCGTCCGTGCAGATATGAATCTTGAGTGCCGATTGTTATAGCTTAAATAATAATTACCAATTTTGGTCCTTATAACATTTTGTTCTTTAGATCTGATCTAAACGATGCGTAAAGACTTAAAAATGTGTAATACGAAATTTTAGTTTTTTGTCCCTTTCGCACTGAGTTAAATCCCACAATTTGCCTACTTTTCCCTTGCTCGTTATTCTCGCCTATTACATTAGTATAGTCATGTCTCTAATTTTATCGACCAGTTACTCGAGTTTCTGACCACCCCAAAAGAATTGAGTTTATGCATGTGTAATGTGAATGCACCAGTTATCAAATAATATTTTATTTATCACAGCACTGGGACCCATAAATGCGACAGCAAAACTAAAGCTGAATCCAAAGCCGGAGAACGATACACCAAAGTTTAGTTTACCCAAAGTAATACTAAGCCTGCACATGGAACAGCTGTCCGTCAGCCTGAGTAAATCCCAGTACCAAGACCTGATGCTACTGGCTGACTCTATGGACAGGATGAATAAAGGCGCGCCTTACAGGTATGTTTATACGGTTTTTGGGAGTAACGTCACATCGACCGTGGACACTTAGATGTAGTTTCATACAAATTGGAAAAACTGATAAGAGGCAAGCATGCGTGATACTGATAGTGCGAATGAGAGAGGACTATAATTTCAAAGAAAAATATACTCTAATGCCTACTGTCGTTTGCCTCCGTCTGCAAAGAGGGAGTGAGGTAAAAAATTGGTGGGTAGCGGTGAGTGTCAGTATTCTATGTTGTACTAGATACACTTTCTTGTATTGTGGTTACATGGTCGTGATGTAAACTATATGTAAAGATTGTTACGGATCCACATACGAAGTCCCGTGGAAAAAAAACCTTTTCGTTCTTATGGCGTGGGCGTAAGAGTTCTTTTAGGGAACTTTGATATCAACTATGTTAACTTGGTACATTTTACCATTTTGTGTAGAACCGTTGATTGTTTGATCAAAATTAAATACTGCATGATATGTAGGGCTTTTATGTAAGTTTCCTTTTATATCTATACAAGATATATATTGCATTTATGACTGCACTAGGCAATTTTGAAGTAATATTTTATTTTTCCGGTTATTATACACATTGTTTGAAAATGATTGAAAGTAAAATTGGTTAATGGTTAATATTATGAAGTAAAATCGCAAAGAACTGTCAAAAAACACGATTTTATATCGAATCGGGTAGTTACACAATAAGACCCCGCCTGACCTGTTAAGTAATGTGGGTCGAGGTAAATTGGTGATGTGATTGAGGAATGGGTGTCAATAATTCGATGTTTGTAACAATCAATTATTGTCAATAATTCGACGATATTAATTTGACGATAGTACTGTAGAACAATGCCAGTATCACCTTAAACACAATAAAACTACAACAATATATCAAAATACTCACTAGATCTTTATTGTGTTTGGGAAATACTTTCGTTTTGCAATATTTTATTTGAATACTGTAGGTATTACTTCTACCGTCCGCTCTTAAACGGTGATGGCAAACACTGTACTTACTGATAAAATTCTGATCAGATTTCCTCTTCAGCATATGAAGGTCTTCTCACGATGTTTTCCTTCACTATACTTATCATTCTCTGCTATTACAGAAAATATCGCCCAGATGTTTTTAAATACAAAGGCCACTACAAGAAATGGTGGCACTTCGCTTACCAATGTGTTCTCGAGGAGGAAGTCCGTCGTCGTCACAGGAACTGGGACTGGAATCACATGATGTCCCACAAACAGCTGTGCAAGGATTACGCGAGCGCTTACCAGTGCAAGCTCAGCAGTAAAGGGAAGGTGTCTAGTGATCAACAGTGCGTGCTTGATAAAGCGGAGAAAACGCTGGATTTGTTTAATCTTGTCGTTATTAGACAACAGATTGAGATGGAGGTTAGTACTGCCATATCATAATTGCCCATTTCCGATTATTTGGGGTAGGCGCAATATGTCATCGTCTTCCATTTGTCTCGCTTCGCCGTCATTTCAGCAGGTGATTATTGTATCCATTCATTTTACTTTAAGACCGCTTTCCCCCATAGCGCTTATAAACCGTTGCGCGACTTTTATATCTCCTTACGATCCCATGTCTAACAGGATTTATAGTGGCTGTTGATTAAATGATTGCCGTTGTCAGTCAGTCGCTGAAGAAAACGTTAAATATTGTTTGCAGGTAGAAAGGCTCGGCAAGTTGGAAGCGGAGGCGAAGAAGTCTCGCGGCTGGTTCAGTGGCTGGTGGGGCGGAGGAAGCGCCAAGGACGAGGAGATGACTTCGGGCGTTGCTATCAGTAAGTATATTATCTATGTCTAAAACCTCAGTACGAGCCACGTAGGTACAATGCGGGCTTGACATTTTATAATATCTACACTAATATTATAAAGAGGAAAGATTTGTACCTATTTTTGTATGTTTGTATGTTTGTAATGAATAGGCTCAAAAAGTACTGGGCCGATTTAAAAAATTCTTTCAGCAATAGAATGCTACATTCTTCCAATTTGACATAGGCTACATTTCATTTTGAAAAAAATTTGGGATCATTGGTAAAATTTGAACAATGTAACCGAAGGTGTAGAAAAATGAGTCTTAAAATTTATTTGTCTACCCCGTGCGAAGCCGGGACGGGCTGCTAGTCATTTATAATATCATTTAATAATTCAATACAAACTGGCGACGCAACTACAGTAGTAACGTACAGTGAAAACTCATGGTAGGCCTACCAATACAGTACGCGTCTAGCAAGCAAGTACGTTGCGTGTGCTCATTTATCAACACCTAATTCGACCTAAGTTTATTACATATACATCAAGTTACCTATCCCGCTTTATATTTGTTTCCTAGGCCGTACAACCGCCTAGGAAACAAATATAAATTGATTCTTGGAGATTAGGGACTAGATAGTAGTCTGCTTGTAAATGTCTGAGATGTAATAAATGAGATAAGAGAAGAATGACATTCTGAAAGAAGATGTTAGGACTGGGAATCCTAAAAGTTAATTAGTTACCACATCAAGCAACGTCCACCATGCTGATACAGTACGGTCACCTTATTTATAATACTGCTTTGATAGATAATTATTCTTCTTTAATAAATAATAGTCACAGAAATTTAGATACATTATCAGTTCTATAACGTACTTTGAAATGTTTGTTATGTATTGGTGTTCAACCAGCTGATCTTTGTTGACTCGAGATCTAGTCATTCATGATTCACTCGCATTTCAGTTTATAATCGTCTTTGTAATTTCCAGTGAAACAATTCGAAAAAGCAATGACAAACGAAGAAAAAGAGAAACTGTTCAGAGCCATAGACTACCAGGAGAACACGGCGCCTCTTCATTTACCAACCGAGTACGTCTCGATGGAGAGCCACTTCAAGCTGGACAAGCTGCAGGTGTCCGTCACGGACGTGGCCGTGGTGCTGCGCGCCTGTGTCGACAATGTGGTCGTCGACTTGCATCAACGGCCCAGCGCTAACGCTATCAGGTAGCTCTTTGATACATATATAACGAGCTGCAGGTGTCCGTCACAGACGTGGCCGTGGTGCTGCGCGCCTGTGTCCACAATATGGTCGTCGACATGAATCAACGGCCCAGCGCTAACGCTATCAGGTAGCTCTTTGATACATATATAACGAGCTGCAGGTGTCCGTCACAGACGTGGCCGTGGTGCTGCGCGCCTGTGTCCACAATATGGTCGTCGACATGAATCAACGGCCCAGCGCTAACGCTATCAGGTAGCTCTTTGATACATATATAACGAGCTGCAGGTGTCCGTCACGGACGTGGCCGTGGTGCTGCGCGCCTGTGTCGACAATGTGGTCGTCGACTTGCATCAACGGCCCAGCGCTAACGCTATCAGGTAGCTCTTTGATACATATATAACGAGCTGCAGGTGTCCGTCACAGACGTGGCCGTGGTGCTTCGCGCCTGTGTCCACAATATGGTCGTCGACATGAATGAACGGCCCAGCGTGTAGCTCTTTGATACAAATACAGAAGGAAAATCTGGGACAGGGAATAAAATAAAGGGTCTGATCGAAAAATGTACGGTTTTAATGTTCAAGTTTTTGTGATTTTTCACCGATCTGCTATCTTCTAACTTGGTTCCTGTGTTCAAACTAGTCACTATTTTATGCTGAAATTTGGCATGAACACACTTCTATCGATATGTGTCTATCGAACGACATGATTTTTATGACTCAAATGTTTATGTACAAAGTTAAGTTATAGCCTGTAGGATACCACTGTAAGGCAAAGGCCTCATCTCACGAAAAAGGAGTGAGACAGAGTAGGCCATACTCCACGTCGCGGGCCCAGTGCGGATTGATGGAGGGAAGTTAGTGGTCAACTCGCTGTCAGAGTATTTTCAAGCCGTACACAACAATAAATACAAAGTTATTAAAAAATATTGGGTGGAGACTGGTGTTTGATATTTATACTTGTATACAAATAGCTGTACTTCAAGTCACCAGGTCTTCTCCCGCCCGAAATAAGAACCTACTAATAACTTGATGCTTTCTAGCCCCCAAACGAAACGAAATATACCTGTGAGAAAATCTGGTCTATTATTAATAAATACTGTTAAGGCGCAATAGTAGGACGAAATATCTTGGAGGCAACTTTTATTTTTCATTTTCAGACTAGATTTATACAATTTACCGAAACCAAAGTCATACCTCAGTATTCTTGGATAGTTTATCTAGTGAAATCATAAATTGAATACACGATTGGAATTACTTCACTCGATAGAAAATCGTCACAAGGATGACGAAATTTCATGTATTGTTAAACATTTCTCTCGTTTTAGAAGAACTTAAAATAGTTTCAGATTTTTGGTATTTATACTCACATATTCACCATTAGTTTACCTAGTGAAATCATTAAACAAATCTGTGAAAAGAAGATTTGTTAATTCTTTTTAATCGAAAATACGGCACATGTACGCACTTTTCGGAGGGCTGAGCAATCGCGTTTCTCATAGAAAATATTCGTCTGAACCTAGCCCCTTAATAGGTTTTATTCATATTGTGTTTCAGAGTGGACGTCCAGATGAAAGCGTTCACCGTAACGGGAGTACAACAAGGCAATTTGGAGCCCCAGTTGGTTGTGTCTAAGGAGGTCACACATGACATCAACCTGCTAAATGTTATGTTCGAGACCAATCCTCTCGGTAAGCCTTATTTATGTATTGTTGTTATTTTAAAGTCCTAAATGTTATTCCATATCTCAGGAGTTGCAAGAAGTCATGAAACGACAAATAAAACATTTTTAAGGCGAAATTTAAAATCGCGCGCAAAAGTTCTCAATACATATTTTCTAAAAAATACTATTTTAGACTCTAAGCACACCATTGATTTCTACAACGTGTTAATGAATAAGCGCTAAACCTCAATTTATTTATAAAATTTTTTTTTTTAATATTCCTTATTAATTTTTTTTTATATTGGGGCTTAACCCTGAGGTTATGCCAGCCCAATAATTAGATTGAAACAATAATTTCATTATTATGATAGTTAAAATTTGAAGTTATTCGCATTTTAAGTTTTGAGGCTAAAATGATTTGTTATCATTTCAGCAATGAATGAAAGCGCTAAGAATTTTGTTTTGGTAGTAAGTAGGGTGAGAGTGCCCGAGCGGTGGGTTGAGATAGAATTCAGTAAATTTTAAATTTTACAAACCAATTACTAAAAATAACTATGTTGAAACCATGATAATTCGATTCTGCTCTCGATTCTAAACATACTACTTTCTAGTTTTGCGTTAATTCATTAACACGTTGCATACAACCGGCTCGCAGTTCGAGCAAGGATGGGTACGCAGATATACTGAGTCAGTGAGAGAAAGATAGGACTATACCATTCCCTACTGTTGAAAATTTAATAAGGTGATTAGATAATTACCTAAAAATTTAATACAAGTTAAGATAAACCGATAAACAGTCATGATCTTGTTCGGACAGATGGTCGATGCGACCAAAGAGTGAAGGTGTCGGCCAGGCCGCTGCAGATAGTGTACGATGCGCAGACTGTCGTGGAGATAGTCAAAGTGTTCAAACCCCCCAGCGATTCTTCCGCTCTGACCACGTAAGTAACACAGATGCTCGATGCGACCAAAGAGTAAAGATGTCAGCACGACCGCTACATATAGTGTACGACGCGCAGATTGTTATATCTATAGTTAACGTGTTCAAACCGCCTAGCGAGTCTCCCGCTCTGTCCACGCAATTAACACAGATGCTCGATGCGACCAAAGAGTGAACTACCGGCACGACCGCTATAGATAATGTACGATGTCTTGGAGATAGTTAACGTGTTCAATCCCCCCACTGATTTTCCCGCTCTGTCCACGTTAGTTCACAATATCTGCAATCATGCCATTTATATAATTGGTTTTGGAGCAAAAACAAAAATTCTTGTATGTGGATTCCCTAAATGTTTATTTTTTTTATGAGTCGTTAGAAAATTCACAATAATGCCACATATTCTGTGAAAACTTCACCTCGCTACCTATCTATTCAAAAGGCCCTTTAGAGTTAGGACGGACGGATGGACGGACAGCGTAGGCTTAGTAATAGCCGTTGGCACCCTTTGGGTACAGAACCCTAAAAATTGCCTACATTTTATGTTTTCTTTGAGTTCTTTTTAACCTAGAATATTAAAGTAATACGAATACATTTACTACAGACGCTGTATCTTAAATTAAAATACAACAGTATGCTAAAATAATGTTAAGTGCAGCATGGGTAGGCCCACAAGGTGGACCGACGACCTGATGAAGGCGGCGGGAACCCGTTGGACCCGTTGGGCAGCGCGGAGAGGGACGGAGGTCAGTAGGCAGACCACCAGCACGTTGGTCTGATGACATTGTGAGGGTGACGGGTTTGCATTGGATCAGATCAGCACAGGACCGTGAAGAATGTCCCAGTAGTGGGTTGATGTGGGCTGATTTGATTGAATTTACAGTTTGCAAGCTGTGGCGGAGAAAAAGGTGTTGGATCTTAAAGAGAAGTCAGCGCTAGGCATGCAGTACGCCGTGCACCAACACACGTTCATCGACATAGATATCAACTTCGCCGCCTCCTACATCATCGTGCCGCACACCGGCATCTATCGGGGGTAAGCTATTTTTATTTCTTACTAGAGTTAACCCGCGACTAAGTACGCACAAATTATATACCAGATTTTAATTCAGATCATAAACTATCAAACAGAAAAAGTTTCATCAAAATTGGTTCAGTAGTTTTTGCGTGACGACTAAACAAACAGACATACAAAAAATCCAAAAATTGGTGGTTAGGAATCAGGGACACCATATCATCTTCAATGTACAGACACTTCTGTTACAGTTTTATAATAGTTAAGATTTCAACGTAATAGAGAGTAATTGTACTGTATTCAGATAGTATAATACTTTGTTAGTTAACTTTAAAAGAATTGAGATGAGCATGGAAATATAGGCATTCGTCATTTATGTTAAGAGATAAGATTCAAAAAATGGTAACAAAAAAATTCATAGAACAAAACCTATTCTCCCCTCTTCACCCACGTTCATTTCCGGTACATTTAGAATTCTTATAAAAGTGGTGAAACTAATGGAAAACTGCTTATTTCATTTTGTTGTGAATAGTGGAAAGATGTGGAATATTTAAGTATATTCTACGCTAGTCAATTTAAGGCCGGTGCACACAGAATGCGCACGTGCACATGAACGTCTACGCGTACGCATCTGGTGTGCAGCGGCCTTTATCGTGACTATGGGGTCCTCCTTAATATGCTAACCGTTTTCCAGGGGATGATCAGGCCATCAAACTGAACAACTTTCTATATCGGACCAACATCGAAAAACGAAAAAAATCTGCTGTTCCATACAAAACTGCAAATTAACACGAATCTATGGGACAGCTGATTTTTTTTGGCGATTTCGATGGTGGTTCCATATAGAAAGTTGTTCAGTTTGATGGTCTGATCATCCTCTTAAATAACCTTCAGCATATTAAGTTAGACCCTATATACAAGTTGTTACAAAAATACAAATAAATATTTTAAGAGGATAGGAGGGAACATTGAAGAGAAAATCTGATGTTCCATACGAAACTGCAAATGTATGGGATGGGAGCAGATTTTTTTATCACTATTTCGATGTTGGTCCCATATTGAAAGTTGTTCAGTTTGGTGGTCAAAACCACCCCCTTAAAAGATTTAAATGTTTAATTTTACTTTTGTAACACCTTGTATATTCAAAATCTTTTTGTCAACAGGGATGAAGCGTGCGTAGTAGTAAACTTGGGTGCCATATCGATGAAGTCAGAACCTCGCGCCCAAGAATTGGATATTCACAAACTGTACCGCGAGGGTCACGACGACGAGCACATACTGCGCGAGATCACAAACCACAGTTACGACAAGATGGCGCTCCAGTTGACTGAGATGCAGGTACAATATAATCACACCAGTTATGGAACTTACTAATCGCCGAGTTAACTCATCATCAGATAATAATGCGCCTTTGAACATATTTCCTTATTGTACGACCAGTTTGTGTCTAGACCTTAGATCAAAGTAAAATTAATGGATAGGCCTTACGCGAACATTTCAAACCAGAAAAATGAGGCAAATCAAATGAATGTATACTTCAAAAAGGGAGTGAGCCCTTCGCCACTTTTAATGGACAGTGGGTACAATACATGCCTCGAAATTGAAGCTTGCAGGTTTTCACACGATGTTTTCCTTCACCGAAAAGCCAGTGGTGTTACGAATCGTACATAAATTCCGAAAAACTCATCGGTACGAGTCGGCCCCGACGAGGATTGAACCATCGCGTCCATCTACCATCGAAAAGTACAAATCATAACTATTCATAATCATAACTAATCAAATAAATATTCATTTTATTCACATCAGGCAGTAATAGCTGTTCCAAACGAAGACTGGAAGACTGCTATAGCATCCAACGAAGCAACACCTCTCCACCTCCTGCAGCCGACAAACTTGTTGATTCAGATCGACAAGTGCCTCATAACGGACGACCCGAGGCTGCCTAAGATCAAGATAAGAGGGGAGATGGAGAAAATTGCTATCAGTATATCGGAGGACAGGTGAGAGATTTAAGATCTATCGATACAAGTAAGTTCCATGACTGCCTGACAGACAGCCTAAACCACTGATGATAGAAACATTAAATTTGTATTAAATATTCTACAGAGCATGTATATGCACTAAGAAAGGATTATTCCAAAATCTACCCTAAGCTGGGAATACACATGCCTGTTAATGGCATGCCAGGTGCTGGTAAACCAGCATGCCATTTATAGGCATTCCGTGTAGTTACGATACACATGCCTGTGGGTGGCACACCAGTTTCTAGAACAAGCTTGTTTATGACAGTGAGCGCCAAGCGAGTCCCTCTCCCCACTTCCCCGCGAGAAGAAAAAATCAAACGAGCTGCGATCTCCTGGCATGCTTTGTACTGGCACGCGAGCTACGGCCAGGATCTTGATACACATGCCAGGTAGCTCGTTCTTACCAGTAACTGGCATGCTCTTGTGCGAGTAACAAGCATGTATATTCCCGGCTTTAAAGGTGTACAGCGAGCGGGGAGATGAAATTTTCAATTCAATTTATACTTTATAGCAGACAAAAACAGAACATACATTTGAATACAAAGTCCCGGGCAAAAGCTACTTATTAAATATTAACAGTTTGGTGCTATTTAATCGGCGTAAAGAAAGTACAAACAACGGTTTTATACTTAGCTGTAATTCAATTTAAAAAGCGGAGGCGAATCACGTGAGACGAAAGGGTTTAAGTAGTAGTAAATTAATTCAAATGGTGACCACATAATTCATTTCATAATGAATGTAAAGATGTTCTAAAACGAGTTTATAGATTCAATGAGTACTCTAGACTCTGGCGTACTCATAAAATCTACAAGGTGTAACACACACACACACACCTCCAAAAACACCTTAGTAATATTTAAAGGTAGAGACCATCAAACTGGACAACTTTCAGTGTTGATACTAAGTCGAAAAAAAAGTCTGTTGTCTCAGACATTTCAGTCGAGGCGATTTCGTAGTTGGCTCCATAGTAAATGTTGTTCAGTTTGATGGTGTTTTGTTACTGCCTCGGCCTTCATAACATTATGTGATTATTTATATATCTTTTTTTAGGCTATTGACACTGTGCGAGATCTTAGTGAGCATGCCACTGCCGACGACCGACGAGACGTCGCAACTCAAGGTTGGTCGGAATCAATAATGGTCAACGAGCCTTTCTGTTAAATGAGACTGAGTTAAAAATATTCATTTTATAACTATTCGATATATACTTAGTTGCCATATAACTATGGATGAGTAATGCGTGTAATTCTACTAACAAACTTTTCTGTCACTTGGGGGGGACGAGGTAGCATGAAATCGGCAACTTTGCATTTTATTCCATTACTTTAGATTCTAATTTTGATTGTTAAAAATAGTATCGTGTGGGCTGTCTCGTTTAGTGATAAGATATAGAATTGATATGTAAATGCACATGATCAATTGATCGTGCAACTTAGCAGAGGGGAATGCCAACGCGAGGCTGGTCCTTAGTTATAATGATCTAAGGATATGTGGTGCAACCATAGATTTAGTATATACTACGTTAGATCGGAAATGCGAAAGAGAAAGGGCATAGCATTAACGTATGTCAGAGAAAGATAGATAGACGAGACCATTTACCAACACGCTATGAGCCTGTATGGACCTAGCGTCAGTTGTCAACGGACCGAACCACGTTTTTTTTCCAAATCTCAGTTTTTTTTGGTCTCGCCTTGGATAATCCGTAGCCGATCTAACGTAGTATATACTAAATCTATGGGTGTAACTGTAATGGATTGATTGAAAAAAAAAATGTTTTCCTCTTACACTTCTTCTTGAGAGGAACTTTGCCCTGCAATGGGATCCTATACGACAACTACGAATGTCGCAATCGAAAAACATCTTAGATGTTTTGAAATTGTAAGGATGGATGGTAGATAATAGCATTTGATAATTTCCATTTTATTTATCCACTTTCGTTTCATTCAAAGATTGTTGCCTACCAAAGTGCCTATATTATTTCCGGCCATGTACTGAATGTCAGCGACTTGGGGCAGCCAGAACTGGATATGACAGAAGTATTAAATCTGTGTTTGAAATATTAGCAGTGGTTAATTTAGTTGTTTAGAATACTTGTAATTTAGAGTGTTCACTACCTAGTTGATAACATTTTGAGATTGATTGTCATTATTAGTTTATAAATGCATTAACTGTACCTACACTTTCAACGAAATATGAACGAGTTCGAACAGCTGGGGCTTTTCTCACCTTAAGACTTACACATAAACTAGCACCAAATTAGATATACTGGGTGTTACAAAAGTAAAAATAAACATTTAAAACTTTTAAGGGGGTTGTTTAGACCAAACTGAACAACTTTCACTATGGGACCAACATCGAAAAAGCAAAAAAAAAAAATCAAATGTCCCATACATTTACCTCGAGTATTGTGTAGTATGGAACATAAGATTACTTTTTCGCGATTTCGATGTTGGTCCCATAGTGAAAGGTTTTCAGTCTGATGGTCTAAACCTTAAATGTTTATATGTATTTTTGTAACACCTTGTACACATTCAGAATTCTTTAAACATAGATTTTGTGTTTCTTAGCGTTATTTTCGAGTCGAAAATTGCGAATTAAAAAAAAAACGTATAACTGCAAATCTGAGAAAAAATATTTGACTTCAAAAGACCAAGGTTCAGAGTCTCGTAATGCAATAAATTATAAGATTAAACAATCAAATCTGTTGATTTTATTGTTTATGCTAAGAATTGTCGAACATTTGAGTTCTATAAAACACGTCACGATATCTCATTACTAAATAAGTTCTAACTTTACTCATTCAATGCTACACAATTCACCTTGCCTAGCCTATTTATTAACAGAGCTTTGTTATTTCAGCCGAGTGAATCTAAATCGTCAAGTCTATCTCTACTAAAATACCTAGATCCGGTGGAGAAACAAAAGCGAGACACGGCTCGATCCAAGAAGCATGCAGATGAACATTCAATTCAGCTTACTGAAGTTGAAGCGTTCTTTGTCATGAAAGGTATGCTTATATAATATGCTGACGGTTTTTTTAGACAATGATCAGACCATCAAACTTAAAAACTTTCTCTATGGAACCAACATCAAAATCGCGAAAAAAATTCAGCTGTTCCACACTTGGGTCGAGTGGGGAGTAGCAGATTTAATTTTTCGCTACTTCGACTTTGGTCCCATAGAGAAAGTTGTTAAGTTTGATGGTCTGATCATCCTCTTACAAACTAACATACTTAATTAAGTTCACATACGTTTTGTTTTTAGTAGAACTAAATATAAGTTTCAAAATTATATGACATCAAGTGAAACTATGGATTAACAAAAACGTCGTAAAATATTATCAGTAAGACGAATTATGAGTTTAACAATAACGATCACGATTGTAATCTCTAGAGATGTGTAAAGTCAACCAATAACATAGCTTGTTTCTGTCAAGCGAGGAAAACTGAGCAAGTCCATTTGTTGTTTTTAATCGTACATAAATTCCGAAAAGCTCATTGGTCTCAGTCGGTCTGGACGGGGAGCGAACCATCACCTCCTGCACGGCAGGCAAGGCCACTGGCCACCATGGCCTGTACCTGACCACACGTGCTGTATATCTCTTTTTACTATACACCACTACTTTTTAAATACCAGTCATATTTTTTGTGTGTATTCAGATAATGAAACTAGGTTTCGCAGCACATGGTTCGAATTATTTCTGGACTTCCTATACTAAAGAGGCGATCAGCCGATCGATACTAACTAACTGCTTCCGTGGTCTAATGGTTAAGAGCATTGGACTCTTGACACGGAGGTCGTGGGTTCGATTCCCACGGGGGACACCTAGTGACATGTCACTTTGTGCGTTTTTCCCCACTTGTTTAGGATATTGCAGACTGAATCACCTGATTGTCTGAAAAAAAAAAGATGATTCGTGCTTCGGATGGCACGTTAAGTTGTTGGTCCCGGCTACTATCTCTGGTGGTAGTAGTCGTTACATAAAAACCAAGTCAGAGGCCGTAAGGCGGTCTGACAAAAACTCTGATAACAGGGTTTGCCCACACGATAAGAAAAAGCCGATCGATTTTCAATGGTCCAACACATTTTCTCGTTTTTCGACCCATGTTCCTCCGGTAAAGTTGTTTAATTGAATTATCTGAATACACCCTAAAAATTTTCTGATGTATAAAAATAGTGGTGTATGTTTACTTGTGTCTTATTCTTCCACAGAATTACTTCTAAGCGTTAATCGTAAAACTTCAACACCGTCGAAAGCCTACGACAAATTCTTAGTGTTCTCACTATTTCAACTGGAACTGACGGTAACACAGAAGACGTTTACTATGGAAGCCATGGTCCGCCTTGGTGCCGTCAACATGCAACACCACAGATTAGGTCAGGCTATCATACAGATGATACAAACACCTGATGTTCATTTTGATGAATCTGCTGAGACCGTTCCTAGAGGGCGATATTTATTTGCTATTAATTATAGGAATGTAAGTGTCGAATAATGATTACTAATTTACTTGAATTACACTTGTTCATGTATTATTATGATTTTATGTTTTACTAGCAGCCCGTCCCGGCTTCGCACGGGGTAGACAAAGGCTCATTTTTCTACACCTTCGGTTACATTGTTCAAATTTTACCAAGGATCCCTAATTTTTTTCAAAATGAAATGTAGCCTATGTCAAATTGGAAGGATGTAGCATTCTATTGGTGAAAGAATTTTTTAAATCGGCCCAGTACTTTTTGAGCCTATTCATTACAAACATACAAAAATAGGCACAAATCTTTCCTCTTTATAATATTAGTGTAGATAAGTTCAAACTTCCGTACAATTATACAGGTGTAACAAAACACCCTCGTAATACTTAAGGGCACCCCCCTTAAGACCATGAAACTGAACTACTTTCACGATGGAGCCAACATCGAAATCGCGGAAAAACTGGTGTTTCATACAAAACTGCAGTACTATCTCGACTCAAATGATTTCTGATTTCTTTTCCACGATTTCGAAGTCGGCTCCATAGTGAAAGTTGTTCAGTTTTATGTTCTGAAGCAACCCCTTAAGTATGTAAAATTTCAATATGACTAGTTGGGAAAAATCATAGAGTAGGACAAATACACAAAAATTATTCTTTTTCAGGTGGACAAGGGATGTCCCGAATTCCGAAGTCATTACGGTTCGGTAGAACAAAAGATTCAGTTGGACTTTACTACCTTGAGAGTTCTACTCCATCAAGAAGGCTTGCGAGAAATTCTAGTCATTGCGAATGAATATCAGGTACATTTAAGCAGTCATTATTTCTTTCGGTAAATTCATTGTTCCAAGAATAGATCAAATATAAGGACTATATTAACATGCTCATAATTAAATCTTAACCAATTTTGCGAATTGGCATGTTTAATTTCGGCGAAATGGAGCAAAACTAAGGCAAAAGTGCACTGAGATATTAGTTTGAGGTCACTTTTAAGATGCCGTTTTTGAGAGCGTTATGTATCTTGTTGTTTTTATTCTTGATCCAAGATTGAAGATTTAAATGAAATCGGATGGTGTGTTTACCAAAATAAAATTAATTGGCGTCTGTTTCTGTTAGTTTTGACTACACAGAGGGCCTAATGGAACGTATAATCCACAGAACATTATAAGAGAGGTTAGAAATGCAATGTAGCTATTTCTGTCGCTACTTGTCTTCCCGCTCACGCTGCTACAACTACTCATGCCTTCTCGCTCGCACCACGCCGCGTGCCTTATGGTGTTATGCAAATTATTGCATAACCATGTGGTACGCGTTCCACGCTTACTTTGCAGTTCTAACCCCTCTAATAATGTTCTGTGGTCTAATCGGCCAACCTATTCATAATGATAATAAAGATTCTAGATAAACCGAGATATTCTAATTTTATTAATATTTCAGACTCGTTTACAAACAATACAAAATTCAGTGGATAGAGTAGCCAACGCTGGTCCGCTTGAGACAATAGCTGAGGACGAAGAATTCTCTGTCACCAAATCTAAAGGTAACATTTGTTTTATTATTAGATCTTATTAAGACGCTCCCCGTAGTTAAACACAGGGCCGGGCCATATTTTCCTGGTTTTTAGAAGCTATCTTCTCGATATTTGAAAGACATAAAAATAAATGAATAATATACCAATGATCTTCAACATCTCGGCTTTATTTGCTATGAAGTTTATTTCTTATTTTTCTACAATATACATACGAAACTTGTGTTCAAAGGAAAGCCTAAATATTGGAAAAAATCTGTATTATGTGCATCTACTTTATAAGTAGAAGTCACTTTTACTTGCGACGCACACCATTGTGTAGACAATATTAAAATCTAAAAATGCAATGAATTTTTTATTCAAAATTAATGTTTAATGAGTTAATTAGATAATTGTAAAATTTGGTGCGAAGTCTTATGATTTTCGAATTTGTTTCCTTGGATTAGAAGGCACCATAGTGACATAATGAAGTACAAGCCAGTCAAAAATAGGTATACCTACTAAAATGACGTAGTTTAGTAGAGGTGAGGCGGCTCTGAAAGGGTCAAGGTCGTTCGGTCAGGGAAACCTCTTAACGAAGTATTAGAATCAAACGATGTAGAAAAACTATGATCTGACTAAACTAATTCTAAAATCTAATATGCAATGGTATTTTGTATATGTGCTAGAAACTTCAAACTGCACAAAACACTTTCATAAATTAGATCTAATATGTTTCAGTGAGTTATACAAAACCGACTCGTTACAAGCAAGTGGAGAGCATACAGTTGAAAGTAGACGTTAAAATCGGGGCAGTAGAGATTGAATTCGCTACTGACCGCCGGCGGTTGTCCATAGTACAACTGAAAGGTGCTACGGGTGGGCTGGTGCTAAAGAGTTCGTACACACAAGTCGACTGTGCGATTGGTTCTATACGAGTCGAGGATCTGAATCCAGATACTATTCATAAAGAGGTGAGGATTTCTATTATTTCACTTAATATACGGGTGAACTTGATATCATTAGCATCCTTTTAAACTAAGAGTCTACCCATCACACTGAACAACTTTTATTATGGGAGCAAACCGATCAGAGCAAAAAAAAAACGCTTTTGCGTTTGTGAAAAAGTTATTCATTAGAAAGATTAGAAAATACTTATGTATTTTTCAAAGCTATCTAATTAGACATAAAAAATTACTCCGTGTTTGAAGTGTGTATAATGGTAAAGCCTTAAAAATGTGCATACAAATTTTAACCATCAGGTGTTTAAGAAAGAGATAAATACACACATTTTTAAGTTACGTCTGTTCCCGACGTGTTTTTTTTTAAATTTTGTTATATTTCTAAGCTCAAATTATCTCTTAAATGTACCGAAAAAAAAAGTTTAATTAGTTCTGGGTCAAACCGTAAAATAACTGGAATTAACAGCTGCGAACTGTATTTATATTGTTGTTTCTTTCAGATAATGAAAGTGCTGGGCGGCGACGTGATGAACGTGCAAGTTGTGATGTACAATCTGGAGCAGTTCCCGACCGTCAGTGACGTCAATATGTCCATCGACGCACAGATCAACTGTATGAGGATCATATTCCTTAACTGGTTCGTCAACTCCATGTTGGTACGTATTTTATTTATTTTTTCCTTGAGTAATGAAGTAATGAATAAGGTGAGAAATATTTAAAAAAATGATGTACGGAAGACAGGAATTCACTGAAGCGGAGCGGACCGGAGATGTGTAAAATCAACCAATAAAATAGCTTGATTCTGTCAAGCGAGGAAAATTGAGTAAAGCGATTAGTTGATTTCATGTAGTTGCCTTACGCTAAGCTTTGGTGGACACCGGGCCTTAGGGTATGTTTCCGCCGAAGTGGAGCTGTGTGAAATCGACCAATAAATAGCTTGATTTTGTCAAGCGAGGTAAGTTGAGCAATTCGATTGGTTGATTTCTCACAGCTCTGCTTCAGTGAAAACGCACCCTTATGGTGTGGTATGGTGTTAGAAAACCTACAACCTGATACCTGGTTCCTGATATCTACTGCCTATGTCTGTCACTGTTTATCCTGTATTGTTCTAATGAAATAAATAGTTATCTATCTACAATATATTGTCAAACATTTATTACATGATATTAGACTGAAACTCTTGGGGTACTGGTAAATACATTTTAATAGAATTCCTCAATCTTTATTATAAAACTGTAACAGTGTGTCTGTACATTCGTATTGAAGATAATTACAAAAAAAAAGTTGACGATATGGTATTCTATTTAGGTGTCCCTGACTCCAAATCAACCTTTTTTAGAATTTTTGTTTGTGTGTTTGTTTCTGCGAGCATCACGCGAAAATTTCAATGGGTAAATACAATATTTTTTCCAGGAATTCCTGAATAACTTCCAAACAGCCCAGCAAGCGATCATAGAAGCGTCCTCGCAAGCCGCCGACGCTGCCCGCGCCAACGTACAGAGCGCATACGAGACCTCTACCAAGCTGGCGCTTAAAGTTCGCCTGGCCGCGCCCATTATTATAATTCCGGAGAACTCCAAAAGCATGAACGCGATGTTAGTTGATTTGGGACGAATGACGCTGAACAACAAGTTCGTGGACTTGCCTACTGTTGTAAGTATTTATTGGAAAGTAAATAGTAGAAGGTTTTTTACCACCACCTTATGTCCACCTTATGTCGTCCTTTCTTCATCGATTTTCCTAATAAAATGCATATTTTCTACAATTTATGATGGATAAATGAATTAAACGTGCTAGACTGCTAGGGTTGCCGCCCCACATCCCTGCACAGCTACTTTTAATAAAAAATATAAAATTGTTTAAAAGAAGTGTGTTGTAGAGTTTCTGGCCGCATCTTCTCTACAACGGAACACCTTCCGACGCGGTGGAAGATTCAAAAACATGACGTCAAAAAGTTATCTATGTGATATTATTTTGAACAAACAATGTTGACTTTTTAAATATCGTTATTCATTGTTAAACGACATGTTCGTAATTTTATCTATCCAGTGTGTAAAATGAAATTCTTTACATATTTTAGGGGGTGGTTCAAACCATCGAATTGATCATCTTTTACCATAGTAAAAGATGTCGAAATCGGGAAAAATAATCAGTTGTTCCATATACCTATTCGGGTCGAATCACCATTGACGTTTTCTACGAAAAGACTGTATTTTTTTCCTCGATTTCAATATCTGTCCCATAGTGAAAATTTGCTCAGTTGTATGGTCTGAAGCGCCACCTAAAGTATTTAAATTTATACACCCTGTACACGCAACGCCTATCCACAGGACGTAGAAAACAAAGTTACATTAGACGAACTGACCCTGGAGCTCGAGGACATGAAGGTGTCCTGCGTGATGCTGTTCAACGACTACCAGGAGACCAGTCAGGAGCGCAAGCTGCTCCGCCCTACAAGCTTCAAGTTGTTCGTCAAGCGCAGTCTGTCCCCGTGGTACGAGATGCTACCTGATTTAGATATTTCTGGACGGCTGAAGACTATTGCTGTAAGTTTTTTTTTTTAATTATACGAGTACCACCTTAGTAATAGTAGTAATCACCTTGATTTAAAAAAAATCCAAAATTCACGTTTCTATCCCAAAATCTACGTAAATCTTCATTTGGACCATATATTTATGACTTGATGCCAAATTTCGATTAAATAGGTGTAAAATTGCGCGAATTATTGAGGCGAGGCATTCAGACAGACAGACAGTCTGGACGAAAGTATAAGGGTTCTTTGTTTTACTACAAAACCCTAAAAAAATCAGCTGTTCCATACATTTTGGGTCGAGTAGGATTGCAGCTTTCTATGGAACAACAGATATTTTTTTCGTGATTTTAACATTGGTCCCATAGATAAAGTTGTTCAGGATGATAGTCTGATTATCCCCTTAAAAACCGTCAACATATTAAGTAGGACTCTATTTATTCCAAATTTCATGTTTATATCTTCAGAGCCTGTGCGTTGTTCGTCAGTTAGTCAGTCACGAAAAGGTTTTATAAGTATAGATTATTTTACGTTTTTTTTTCAGATCACTGTAGGACACAGCGACTACAAAAGCATAATGAAAATTCTGAACCAAAATCTACAAGAAGGACAAAAAGTTGATCATCACAACGTGGCTAAAGTCACCTCCAAATCCACAAAGCCTCAACAATCATATCAACATAGTCAATCGAAGGCTGCCGTGAAATCAAGTATGGCTATAGTTACTTCGAAAGATGAGAAGAAACCGAGGACTACTATAAAGTTCTCCTTTACAATGGACAGTTTTGTTATAGATCTATTGAATACTGTTACTGTAAGTACTGTTTGTCTTCTTTGTTTTAAGAAAGGTTAGTAAAACCTGACCAGAAATATAAAAAGCCTGGTTTGGGGGCGCGACAATCGTCTACGACCTAACCCGTATTACCGACTAAACCGACCCTAAGTCGCTTCCTCAAAAGCTTTCTCGACTCAACCTCACTCAAGGATACCTTAAGGTTTTCCTCAAACCATCCTCAAAATCTGTATCTCAAGAGTTCCTCTAGCGAGGTCGAGTCAAAAAAAAAATCCATTACAGTGGAATTTTAAGTCATTTGTTCCTTTTTTTCACGATGTTTAGAATAGAAAAAGACAAATACTCGCAATAATTTTACAAAAAACTGCATTAACGACATTTATGTATCTCGAGGAGGCCTTAAGGTAGGTCGCGAGCTACCTTGAATTTGATGTTTCTTTCATCCACTCAACTGAGGAAATTCCTCAAGTCGCGGACGCTTATGTCATTTTTTACATCAAATTTGAGTGAGGGTATGTCAACATGAGTGAGGACACCTCAAGGAAACAACCAAGAATATGGTGTTAATGTCCGTATTCCAATTCCAAGTACAAAAATTAGTTCCAAAGATTTTCGGCAACATGGCGAGGTTTTTTATTTTTTGGTCGGGCTCTAATATCATGTGCAGTCGTAGTCAGATAGCAGAAAAGACGTTAAAGTATTTCTGAGCAGTGTTAATTTTCAATAAAAACTTACAGTAAAAGTTTCCATTAATATTACTTCTGGTTTGAGAATTAACACTGCTCAGAAATATTTTAAAACCCAGTTTGCTACGATATAATTATTTGAAAGCGACACTGAAGGGCAAACCCTTTTCCTCACGAATAACCCTGAAAGGAGGCTTACTCCATACGCGTCCAGTGTGGATTGGTGGAGACAAATTAGAGGTCAATTTGCTCTCAAAGTATTTTTGAGCCGCCTTAATGTGCCTTTGACTTGGATTACAAATAAGTGCACCATCATCTAACTGCATACGTGCCTTCCGAAGTACGAGGCCCTCGAGATAAAATGGTCACCCAACCAAACTCTGTCCAGGCGGTCCTTGTGATAGTTTTTATGATCAAAGCTCCGCAAGGGTAGAAGTGTTCTACTCGTTAAACATACAACGATAAACGGGACGGTTGCGGATTTTTTGCGGGCGGTCGTGTACTCTTTAGCTTGCCACGACGTTCCGCAATTTTGTATTGACAAAACGAGTAGGAGAGATGCCACGACGCAGAGCGGTTTAGCCATCGGCAGCAGGGTACGGATCGAGCGGCGGCTTATCGATGAAAATTTTTTAGTCTATTTTGTAGCGGTTTAGCGGTAATGACATGAACATGAACATGTAGATACATTTACAAGTGAAATTTCAACAAGACTGCCTTGAGAGAATATAATAAAATTCATCATTTATGCAGCAATTTATTCAATTCGTTCGCTCCTTCCCTCGTATTGCCAATATCTTGCATAAAAATGAACTGCCGAAAGTCATGGCCAGGTCGTAAAAAACAAATTTTCTCATTGTTGATACAGACAGAAAACTTGTCGAAAGACGTGGAGCTGGCACAGTTCTGCCTGGCGCTACTCTCTGTGAAGGGACGCATGTACTCGGACAACTCGATGCACACGTCGGTGCTCCTCGTAGACTGCACGCTCGACGACATGCGGCCGGGGAGAGGAGCTAAGATTACCAGGTTACATCTACATTATTTAATTTTAATCATTATCAGCTTTAACTACTCTCTACACACAGCTTTAACTGTTCATTATAAGTGGCGACGGACTCACTCCCCGTCACACTGGACAGAGTTTCGGTACTACTAGTGAAACGTGGATGTTCTGAGGTATCAGAATATTTCTTACTACCCCCTCGGGGAATATAGTCGTGAGCATATGCATGGATGCATGCATTATCAGCTTTTACTTACCTGCAGCTGTGACGTACCTAGACCGACTTGATGACTTGCTCCCATTAACTTATGGAGACGTCGGGTCTCATACAAAATTATCGAAAACATGTCCCAGATTAACTTACGTAAACGTAAGTACCTTTTAGTAATATAAACAAACTAAAAGCATTGAACCTGTTGAAATTATTTTTTGTTGAGTAGTTTTTACTAATTTTTATAGCACAGCGGCACGATTAGTCGGTCGATCAAACAAAGACTGGCGCGTAATTGTTACTCTTACTGCTTTTTGTTACTCTTTTGGTTCGGACACTTTTCTATTAAACTATTAAACTATTAAACTTTTGAGCGCGGACCCGACGTCCAGTAGTTGGTAAGTCATAGCCCCGAAAAATTTTTTTCTTTGTCCAAGTTGAATCTGTAACTAAATGCTGAATGTTGATAAGTTACTGTGTTTTTTTTTTAAGTTGTGAATAAAATTACAGTCAAATTATTGAGACCATTAGCTTTGCGTTTGTGTGAGAGACACATTTTAACAGGCGGTGTCCTGACCTCGACTCGCCGCACTTCACCACCGATAACGACAGCAAATTTCCGCGCCCCACTCACACACATACAAAATTCCACACTCGATTATTTGACTGTCTTTCCTCTTCTATATCAATATTTCTAATATGAATATCAGGTACCTGGAACGTCACCGCGGCGAAACAGAGGAGAACAAAAAATTAGGTGATCCGATTATGGAGACCCACGACAAGATCCGCAGTATGATAGACATCACCTATACTCTCAAGAACACGGATACATTCGGTGAGTTTTATCTTCTTCTGTGTACCAGAAGATGTTTTGCATGTATTGCTAAAATTTTTTTGATTTTTTAAATTTAGTGATCTTTTTCGACAGATACATAAAGTTAAAAAAAAAGTAAAATGATTCTTAACTCGATCGCCACTGACTCGTTACCGCTGTCAATCACATAACTAAGTCAAGTTTAGAGCGATAACGAATACCGCGCAGCTAAATCGACAGTGGGTCACAATCAAAATAATATTAATTGAATCTTCACCGAACGTCAATGTTTTAAATTACCGCGATCGGCCTCCTTATTTCCAACAAAATGTCATTGTTCCAACGTTGTTTCAGTCGATGTGAGGATATTCAGTTTCAACCTGATCTTGGCTATGGACTTCTTGAACAAAATAGCCGAGTTCATGACGACGGGACTGGCTGACGACACGCCGGCGCCCGTCAAGATGGATGATATCAAAATTAAATCTCAATCCGAGAAGTCTACGATTGACGCGACTACCAGTGTAAGTTATGTGAGGGGTATGCAGGAACTTGAAATATGTGCAGAGCAGACTGCCTTACAAGCGGTGAAACATGAAAATACTCCTTGGCGGGCGGTAATGTTCGTCCTTCTTTCGTAAATGCCCGTCGTTGTTTCTGACGTTAATCTAAGTGGGTACTTCAGACCATTAAACTGAACAAGTTTAACTATGGAAGTAGCATTGAAATCGTGGAAAAAAGAAAACCTGTTCCATACATTTAGATCGAGTCACTATTTAGTTATTTTTTTCATTTTTTCCCATAGCGAAAGTTGTTAAGTTTGATAATCTGAAGCACCCCATAAACTCTTTAACGCATACACCCTTTTATAAGAATATTTTTTTCACGCGTTTTTCGCTATATGGCACGACAAGAACTCATGCCGTAGTGGAAAGATTAGCCCCCAAATTGTATGTTAATATTTAGTATTGATTTTCAGAGAAAGAAGGAGTCAATAACTTCGGCGCCATCGCTCACAGAGCAGCCTCAGAAGATGTCCATGATGACGGTGAACATAAAGATCGAGCAGCCCGACATCATTCTTGTGGAGTCGCTCGAACAGAAGCAGTGCGACGCTCTCGTCTTGAACGTACGTTTTGTTTAATATAATAATCATCATATTATATTTACGGTTTATTGTAACTGCCTCCGTGGTCTAATGGTTAAGAGCATTGGGCTCTTGACATGGAGGTCGTGGGTTCGATTCCCACGGGGGACATCTAGTGATATTTCACTTTGTGCGTTTTTCCCCAGTTGTCTGAAAAAGAAAGATGATTCCGTTCTTCGGATGGCACTGGCACGTTAAGCCGTTGGTCCCGGTTAGTATATTTCGTGGTAGTAGTCGTTACATAAAAACCACGTCAGAGGCCGTAAGGCGGTCAGACAAAACTCTGACACCAGGGGCTTGCCCACACGATAAGAAGAAGAAGATTCATCGTTTCACAAAAGACAAAGATTACAAAAGCTTAGTCATAATAAAGTACACATTAGATTTACAAAAATTGTCCGCTGGTACTCAAAAAAGAAACCTGTCCTTTGAGTACCAGCAACCTTCCAGTGGCACAGAAAAATTACATGGGTACTTTGAAGTGTAGGTACGTTTACTTTTTTTGTGAAAAAAGGTATTATTGCGAAAAAGAAATGAAAAATAATTCATCAGTATGAAAGTATGTTTCTCACTTGAATACTTAGGTATGTTCACCTGTCGCGTAAGAGAATGCCGATTATCTATATTTTTTATTAAATCTGTTTCCTCAGTATAACGTAAATATTGGTTTGGTACCTACCATTATAGTATAGGTACTCGTTTGGTACCAATAGTACAGGTAGGACATCTGGTACCGGAGTTACACCAAAGCCAATGTACCGGTTCCCAAAAATATGAGGTGAAAGTATTTCAAGGCCTGGTTGACACATCGCCCACGCCTAAAAGTCGCTATAGGGCGTCCAAGATAGCTCCCGTGATTTTGGCAGATCGTTTTAGAGCGATTATTTAATTTCTGAAAATGTTTGAGCTTTAAAACCTTTAATTTTATGTTATATGTTAATTAAACTTGTATATTTTTAGTGTATTATAACGTTTAGACGGCACACACAGCTTTAAAAGTAATCATAGATCATAAATCATCACGGAGCTATATTGGACGAACTATAGTGTAATAGGTCTCAGGACGATGTACGCTGACGATAATGTAAATTGCTTAACCAGATGGAGGCTCGGTTCAAGCTGCGTAAAACAGAGGAGCGCATGGTGGCGGACGGGGGCATCTCGGGGCTGCAGTTGGTGATCCGCAAGTTCGGGCGCACGGAGCAGGCGCCGCGCTACCTGCTCGCGCCCGCGCACCTCTCCCTCGCGCTGTCCCAGCCGCCCGGCAGCGGCATGCACGTCGACCTGTCCGTGTCCGACATCAAGATCACTGTGTCGCCTGGTAAGGGTTGAGCCGCATCTATCAGCACGGAGTCGCATTTTTTCACGCTCTTTCCTTTTCTGTCGCTCAGGAACTTCACTGGCTATAGAGAGAAAGGTCGCAGCACTGCCGGAGCTGCTGCATGCGATCGCATTGACGATTTTCTACCAAATTCGTGTACACGCATTTGACACTAATTTGGTACCTACGTAACGCAATATGCAATACGCAAAAAGGCATAAAGCCAAAGTACATAAGCACACACATACACACATGATATGAATGTTCATTTATTTGCACACAAAAAAACACTTAAGATTATATCAAAATACAATTTTCTAACAAATTTTAAATGTCATGTCATGTGAGTGAGAGCAAACGGTTACCGACGTCCGTAATGGTTAAATTTAATATTAATACTAAAACGTTTGTGAACAGATATAATAGCCCTGCTAAACAAAGTGATGGCCACGATTACGAGCGGCGAAGAAGACACAACCGAGTTGGAGAACAAGACGATATTCTACAGCAAGTTGTGGAACATTCAGCCGTTCGACCCAAGCTCCTATTGGTTTTTGAAGACTGGTTAGTCAATGCATAGAGTAAGGAGAACTAAGGCACGGTTTATACAGAAGAGACGTGTGGCGGTGGCGGATAGTACGTAGGCGACGTCACCTGGACGTCACGCGGGCGCGATTCTCCTTTACGACAAAAACGACGCTATGCTACGTACTATAAGGTTTATATTGTGTTATCCGCCACCACTGCCAATAGAATTTGGCAAGACGAGTTCACGAGTTCTTCGAATTCAACATACTGGGTAAATTTAACATCAGTGCCAATAACTTTACCATTGATTCTACTCATCAAACTGAACAACTTTCACTATGGAGCCAACTTTGAAATCGCGAAAAAATAACAGCTATTCCAAACATTTGAGTCGAATAGATATTCTGTTGGCCTTCTTTAGCCGATAAAATTCTATTGGCGAGCCAAAAGAACACCGCCTCTGCTCTCTTGGCCAACCAGAAAGAATGGGTGAGGATCGGCATGTCAGAAGAGCACATGGGTTAACCTGGTGGCTGACGTCCAGTAAGTCGTCTCCAGCGACAGTTGGAGATACCTAGTGGGGGCTGAACAATTTTTAAGCCAGCAACTGGCGAGAGGTTACGTGGCATCGGCAAAAGCGCTCTCTGGTTACGGAGGCCAAGACCCAGTTTTTCGTGAATTTTCGAAAACTTTCGTGTCGTCTGTCTGCGCGCTTAAGACTGCGTAGATTGGTTCATATTTTAACATATTTAGGATAACCTTGCGGGGCATTACAGGGATAGATATAAACAGAAATGGGATGCCATACAGCTTTTGGCGAGCAAACATTTTTCGCTGGGTTAGGCACTAACACATTTGTTATCAACCTTCTTTTCCCCCCACAGAAGAAGCTAAAGAAGCGATGAGCCTGGAAGATGACTCAGGCGTAGTCGTAGACAAGCCGCCGGTCGGCGAGATATGCCTAATGTCGAGCCCTTCGATCGTAGTCTCCCTGGAGATGGAAATCGGTAACGAGACCATACCAGTTCTGGTGTTGCAGGCTTCTCTTACTGGACAAGTCAAGGATTGGAGTTCTGATGTGAGTGCTTTGTTTATTATTACAGCATGGGTTAGAGAGAGTAGATTAATAGCTAAGGCATGCCCAAAATACTTCATTAACCTTTCAAGGAAACATCTATGCATTTAGTTATTTATGTATGCACGAAAATTTTAAGTGGTTTTAAGAGTTTTGTTCTTTTCAAACCGTCAGCAAATAAATTTATGGTTTTTAAAGAATGCAAACTCAAAAATTGGTAAAATTGTCAGTAAGGGTATTAAGTATTTACTAATACTACTGTTATTAACATTTATATGATTAATCCTACCACTCTTGTATGATTTCTCTACACGCGAGCGACGTGGCTTCGCTACATAGAAAATTAACTCTTCCTGTGCTTTTTACAGAGCGAACGTCGCGCTTGCTATGGCAGGTAGTATGGAAAGAAGCCAAGTCGCGATCAAGTAGAGAAATCATACTATGCTGGTTATGTTTAGCAAGTGTGGAATATAAGTGGAAATGCGCTGATCTAATAAAAACAGACGGAGAAGTTTTAAATTGTCATTTCGGATCAGGATCTCTATCTAGAACCCGAATTTATTTACTAATCTGACTAGTAAATATAATGAATTGTACTATTGTATGAAATGTTATGTTGCAGTTCTACATGGAATCGACGTGGGCTATGCAAGTGTCGTACTACAACATCAGTAGAGCGATGTGGGAGCCGCTCATCGAGCCCGTGGAGGTTCTCAAAGATTACCAGTACACCCACGTGCCCTGGGAACTCAAGATGGAGGTATTAACTTCATTGACTGTTACAAACTAGGTTGACTCTGACGAGACTAGTGGCGATTCGGTACGTCAAGTATTTTTTTGGTATTTATTTTATATTTTTACGGAGAAAAGACATAATCTTAAAAAAAGTTGAGTTATTTTGATCTGTGATCACTAAATACGAAAATGGTCGTGAGAACTTAACGGAGAAAACCATTACATAAATAAAAAAATAAAAATCACTGGCCTTCTCTTTCTAACTCTAAGCTGGACACAGAAATGGCAATATCAAATGTCAAATTCTGACATTGTGAATATATTTTTTTACTTAATGGCCAGTTTTTTAAGTGTACCAAAGAGTTTTAACAGGTCTTTGAGAGACATCACTCGTTCGAACGAAAAACTTCTTTCATTTAAAATATCTGTAAATCTTTTGTTTTATGGTCTCTTACATAGACGATATATTATTGGTATTGAGACAATTATCTCGATATTGTTTTCAATTCAGCCCTTGAAAAAAAAAAACTGACATACCGAATTATAGGCTGACATCTCGTTTTAGTGATAAGGTATACAATTGTTTCTAAATGCACATGATCATTTAACTTGGCAGAGTGGAATGCTATAACGCTAGGTTGGTCCCTAGCTATATGGTGTAAGTATAATATAGACTGATTACATTATAGGTGGTAATGCGGCCACGAGATGCACCAACGGCGATCGATGTAACGGACGAGGCGACCAACATCCAGGTGGTGGCCGAGCGGCAGGCCTACAAGACCGTCACTATCTCCAGCAGCGAACCGCTCGAGATCACCTTCACTAGCACCGGCATTGAGGTACAATACCACAGCATAACTAGGTATATAGTCCTTACAGTATTGTTACAGGTTCGGCACTTCAAATGACGTTTTAGATTTGACATGATGACGTTCGCACATGCGCACTATGCGCAAATTGTGTATGACTTATGTGTAGGGTTGAATTACCACGCATCGTTTGAACATCAATTTACATTTCGTTACTTTTAATAGTTCATTCTGTTATTAATGTGAATTTAGCGTTATTTTCCGACGATTATTTTTAATGAGAGGATAAAATAAAATATATTTTATGTAGTTAAATCCGACGGGCGCGCGCGCCCGACTGCATTCCCTTGCTCGACTCCCCTCAAGTTTCCCCTCAAGTGTGAGGTGAGGTGAGGTATCTGAAGTCGGAGGGGGGCGGAGAGTGGCCGTTCTGTATCAAGAACTATACTATTACTTATTCTGTGACCCTGTATAAACATGATAACTTCGTAAACAGGTTCTCACGCAGCTTGGAAACTCATTCGCTGCGGCGGTGGCAGCACCGGATGATGCTACAACTTCAACGCTCTCCAAATCTAAAGTCGACATTGTGAGTTCACATATTTTTTACAAATATTGCTCAAAACTGCATTTTAAGTATAGTCGTCATTGCTTCGAGAAGGAATGTTTATTTCTAAGTATAAATAATTAGTGCCTTTCACACGTTCCGGTTGCCGTAACAGATACTGCACTCAACCCGATTTTGCACGCTTTTTCGAATTTCGAACTTTGCTCTTTAGGAACGAAAACTATACTGCGCCTAAGGGGTGATTGTACCCATGATACTAAACAACTTTCCCTAAGAAACCTATAGGAAATTGGCAAAACAATTTTTGGACTTTTCATACTAAATGTAATCGCTGATCGAACGTTTGTAAGGAAAGTTGATTTTTGCGAATTTCTCTTTGTTCCTTTGGGAAAGTTGTTTAGCATCATGGGTACAATCACCCCTTAAAGTAATACAACTGTTTATCCTAACACCGCCTGTACTGGACAGTAGTTACATTTCAAATTGAATTATTACGACATGCGGGCGCGGAAGGGCACGGAGGGTGCCCTTATACCTATTTCAAAACAGATAGAATTCACAGAGAAAGTTCCGTGTGGCGTCCGTACTCTTTGTCGACTCTATCGGTATTGAAATAATTATTATTTTACATTGCACCCTCCGTGCCCGTCCACGCCCGCACGTCGTAATGTGAGCTTGACAGTCTTTGACTTGCAGACTATAGCCCCGTCATTTTACGGTTTGAGCCGGGACTAATTAAGTTTTTTTTTTTTTCGGTATAATTTAAGAGCCAATTTGAGCCTAGAAATATACGAAAATTAAAAAAAATCACGTCAGCAACATCCTAAATTTTAAATTTAGAATTTATTTCGTTCTAAAAACCTGACAATGGTCAAATATTTTTTCACATTTTTAATGCTTTACCGTAATGGTAAAGCATTAAAAATGTGAAAAAATATACACTACAAACACGGAGTAAATATTTTAGTCTACTTAGAAAGCTATGAAGAATACATTTGTATTTTCTAATGAATAACTCATTTTTTTTGCGTTGCGATTTTTTTTTAAATATGTTTTTAGATAGTCTTTTTGTTACTAAATGGTGCCGTTTACAGTCTAGAAGTCCCATTCATAATTACTCCCCATCCCTCCTAATAAAACTCCGTAAAATGACTGGGCTACTACTGGACTTCGGGTCTGCGTTCAAAAGTGTCCGAAACAAAAAAGTAACAAAATGCATAAAAAGTAACAATTACGCGCCAGTCTCCGTTTGGTCGAACGACTACACAAAATAAAAAAATAATTCTAACAGTTTCAATGTTTTAGTTTGTTGACACTCAGTTGCAGAAACGCTCATTAAAGTTAATCCACCATTAAATCCCTTACTAGCTATTTAACTACGTCAACAAGACAAAAAGTGACGGCAAGTGATTTAATGGAGGATTAACTTTTAATGAGCTTTTCTGCAACTGAGTCTTATGTTACTAAACCGCATTTACGTATACGTAAGTAGGTCTGGGACACTTTTCGAGAATTTAGTATAAGACCCGACGTCCATTAGATTGTATTTCAATGTTGACAGTATTTGCTTCCTTATGTAGACAGAGAAGAAGTTCCACGGCGCCCCATACGTGCTGCACAACTGCACCGGACTCAACGCGAAGCTGATGTTACAGGACAACCTTGACTTCTCCGTCTACGTCTCTCCCCAACACAAAACTGATACTTACAAGTAAACAATTTAACTCTATTATTGCCCTTACATTTCAAGAGCCGGCGGAGAAATAACGTCGGAAATCAATTAAAGCCTGAACAGAAAAATAAAACGGGCGACGGGCTCACCCCCCCCGTCACACTGGACAGAGTTTCGGTACTACTGGTGAAACGTGGATGTTCTGAGGTTTCAGAATATCTCTGACTACCCCCTCGGGGAATATAGTCGTGAGCATATGCTTATGCTTATGCAGAAAAATAAAAAACCTGTTTTGGAGACGCTACGATCAATTATAACCTTTAATGACAATATTTCAAGTACAAAAATTAGTTCCAATGAGTATCCGCAACATGGTGAGGTGTTTTATGATGTTGTCGGCGACTAGTAGTTGTGTTAATTGATTTTTGATGTTAATTCAAGGCAAGCATAGTCGATACTGGTTTAGCAGTGAAATATGATCTGCGCTGCGCTTCGTCAGGTTTGCGCTTACCCCAAGATGGAACGTGAAATATACATTTTCTCTAGAGTCCTTAGTCATCAGTGATTAACGTAGAACATTTTTTAAAAACTTGTCAAATACCCTTTCAACCGTTTTTTTTATCAATGTATGTTTAGACCTATAAATACATATAAAGTACTGTATAAAAAATAGCTTCTTGCACTATGCAAGAAAAAACGAAAACGAAAAATGTATTTAAATATCCAGCGAAAACGCTTTTCCTGACAATATAACGTAGCAACAAGCAGGTGACGTCACGATGATGTAAACTTTGTACGACACTTACACTCTACACGCAACTGTTTACAAGCAGTTGAAATCATCAACTATTCGGCTAATCACAGTCGTTTACGATCACGTGACTAAAGTAGACAAAGACATTATTTTATTTGTCGATATTTTTAAATATCCCGTATTTTTCTTAACTGACTAAATAGTTGGTTTCCAAAATTCATATTCAATACGGATGCCATCAATAGATCCTATATCTTCCATGCTGTCATATAGAGCATATGACAGCATTTTACATTTATTTCGAAATTATCACAATTAAAATGCTTAGAACCAATAAAAGTATTCTATAAAAAAATAGCTTTAAGGCTTTTGTAGTAGTACTTTTTCGTGTTAGGTTTTCATTATTGAGAAATCTTTAATATTGTGATGAAGGCGCCACTGAACTGTAAAAAGGACTCTTAAGCAGAACAGGAACAATTATTCAATACTGTGCTTTATCTTCCAGGGAAGTAGTTTTAGAACCGGGTGCTTCGGTTCCGTTGCAACTGAAGCACGGTGGACTTAACTTGATGAAACTGAACCAACCACCGACTCCAATAAAGTTGAATGTCAAGGTAAACTATTTATTTTGATTTTGTATAGTGCATTTAACATTTCAATCTGAAATGCTCATAGGAGTATGACAAGTGTCATATTACACAAAGATTTAAGTATGAATTGAGTCACGTTGCAGCTTCTGACCCGAGCACTAGTCTCGCGTGGTTATAGCGCGTCGCGTTTTTGCCTGCCACGATCCTCAATCTTTTCTTGTTCTTGATGAAAAACAATCCCTGAGATTGGGATAGATACTCCCATAAACTACTTGAAACTGACAGAAATGCAGTGCTAACGCACAAGCAAGAGTCCATTGATTGTAAATTTAAAAAAAGTTTGAATGATGGTGGCTGTGTTGTAATAGGAAAATCAAAGAAAAGGTTTACACATATAAGCCGAATTTAGTATCAGTTTATTTTCCTATTTCAGTCTTGGTGATGAATTAATACCTACCTTCAGTACAAGGTGGAACAAATCGCTAGTAATATTTAAAGGGGTGGTTTAAACCATCAATCTGAACATCTTTCACTATGAAGCCAACTTCGTGGAAAAATAAAAACAATTTACTATTTCAGCAGATTACGTCTACTCGACTCAAATTTATGGAAAAGCAGATATTTATTTTTATTGACCATTACTCCACAGTGAAAGTTGTTCAATTTGATGGACTAAACCAACCCTTGTACACATTGAACTTTACGATTGAACGGCCCGGTAGTTCAGTCGGTAGTGAACCTGCCTGCTGTGCCGAGGGTCGCGGGTTCGAATCCCGTAAGGGACAAATATTTGTTTCATGAATACGAATATTTGTACCCGCGTCATGGATGTCTGTATCTACAACGTGTTAATGAATTAACGCAAAACTAGAAAGTAGTTTGTGTAGAATCAAGAGCAGAATCGAATTATCATGTTTTCAACATAGGTTAGTTTTTTCGAAATATTAATAAATTTGTTTGTAAAATTTAAAATTTACTGAACTCGATCTCAACCCACCGCGCAGGCACACTCACCTTACTAACAAAACAAGATTCTTAAAATGTATCCACAAGCACGCTATAGCTTTCATTCTTAGCTGAAATGATAACAAATCATTTTTGCCTAACAACTTATAATGCGAATAACTTTAAATTTTAAGTATCAAATTTATGAAATTATTGTTTCAATCTAGTTCTAGTTGTTATAAATCAGTTGGGGGTGTATGAGGTTTTGCGCTTATTCATTAACACATTGTATATAGGGTCCTTCTTAATATGCTGACACTTTTTTAAGGGGATGATCAGACCGTCAAACCGTTTGTATACAAAACTGCAAACCTACTCAAGGCAAATGTATGGAACAGCAGATTTTTTTTTCGCGATTTAGATGTTGGTGCAATAGAGAAAGTTGTTCAGTATGACGGTCTAATCATACCCTTAGAAAAGTGACAGCGTATTAAGAAGGACCCTGTATGTATTCTATATCGTTGTCTAGACATCGTAATACAAGTTCAGGCTACATTCTGGTATTTAAATGTGACTAGTTAATTTGTGTGACAATATCCAAGATATTTATTTATTTTAACAATCTACAGATAATAGAGATGGACGAAGTGGTGCACATCCCGGTGGAGCGGGCGGACAAGCGGTACTTCTCGCTGGGTCGGCACGTCACAAGCTCCTCGCTCGAGCGGAACGTGCCGCACGTGGCCGCCATGGAGCCGCGCGGCCTCATCTCCGACGTGGTGATGCAAGACGCGGCCGTACACATCTACCTGCGCAGCGTGGTGCAGGTTCGCTACGAACACTACACTACACTACACTACACACGTACATAGCACGGCCGTGCACATCTATCTCCGAGGAACAGAAATAAACTAGAAAAACAGGCGATTATCTTCTTCTTATCGTGTGGGCAGCAAGCCCTGGTGTCAGAGTTTTTTCAGACCGCTTTACGGCCTGTGACGTGCTTTTTGTGTAACAACTACTGCCACGAGAGATAGTAGTCGGTACCAACAGCTTAACGTGCCATCCGAAGCACAAAATCTTTCTTTTCAGACAATCAGGTGATTCGGCCTGCAATGTCCTAAACAACTGGGGAAAAACGCACAAAGTTACATATCACTCGGTGTCCCCGTGGGAATCGAACTCGCGACCTCCGTGTCAAGAGGCCAATGCTCTTAACCATTAGACCACGGATGGCACAGGGACAGAGGCGATTATTTTAGACCAGCGATAGTCTGGGACTATCTATATGTCTCTGTTTGAGATCCTAGCAAATACAATGGTGCTGATATTACGTTTAAATCCAACAGGTGATAAACAAACTGTCGGTTAACGTGTCGGTGTACTACATGACGCTGTCCGGCAACGAGGTCCGACTGCTGGGCGACGTGAAGCCTGGAGAAATTCTGCGGCTGCCTCTACAGGCGGTTCACACTCCCACCGCCGAGATATTCTTCTCCGTTGAAGGTGAGCTTTAACATTATTAGCATGTACTCATCATCATTTTGAGTATTACAAATACCACACTCTCCTAATATCGCGCGTTTTTTTCGATTTTCGCTTCAGGAACGACGAACTAAAATGCGCCTTATGTCAATGCGCGACGGCCTGTATCGCGTGCGATACAATTGAAAGCTGAGAGCCGCGTTCGTGTGCAATTCATAACTCGTGTAGTCTATACAGAAATCTAGACTTTTAATTATTAATTTCCAGGTTTCACTGTATCAGTATCGCCGTTCATTTGGCGCGAGCTTCAACAAGAAGTGAAGATTGCGAAACTGTTACAATGTGATTCTAAGGACAAACACAGTGGCGAGAAATTCTACCTCAGGGTGAGCAATACATCTCGATTTGATAAGTTATATGTCAAGATAGATAGTCGAAGCTACGAACACGTCGAACGTTGTCGTCTACTGCTATGCACGCACAAAGAGATAAGTAGTATGACGCCTCACGCACACCAACATAAGAAAGTTGGCCCGTTTTTTTTAGTACGTTAGAAGCGTGAGGCTCTATCTTGACATATGATTGATCAAAGACTTCTCGTTGTTAATTCTCCGAGATATTGTTTGGTGCCTTTGGAGAAAGGAGAAACATGTTTTGTTTATCATTTATTGTAGCGTTAATAGTCAATTATAATGACCATTAGATCATATAACTAGGCACCAGCCTCGCGTTAGCATTCCCCTCTGCCAAGTTACAAGATTAATTGATCATGTGCATTTACTTACAATTTTATACCTTATCACTAAACAAGACATCTATAATTGCGGAACTATAACTTAAAACTAGTCTCGTCTGGGTTCACACGAGACTATTTTAAACAAACAAAATTATAATCTAAAGTAATGGAGTAAAATCCAAAGTCGCGGATTTCATGCTCGAGGTAGCCAAAGCATCCCCCGCAAAGAGTGGCAGGAAAGTTTGTTAGTTGAATTACACGCGTAACTCGCCCATATGGTCTAAGATCGAATAGTAAAAAAAGTTTGTGTAACTTCGATCCTAAATATAATTTCATACCAACCTTTTTGTATTATTTTACCAGGCACTAGGAAGTATGGAGCAAGTATTCTACGAGCACACGAACCGCCACACATTCGCGTCATCCTGTTACGATATCGTCCTGAAGCCAGCTGTCAAACTACAGAATTGTCTGCCGGTTCCAATAGTAGTGTCGCAACTCGGCTTATTGCGCACGCAGACATTCCAGACGGGCGAGATGTTCCACCTGTCCCATCTAGCGCCTAATAGAGCTTCTATTGTTTTATTGGTAAGGTTCAAAATATTATCTTTCAATGTCAAAAATGGAGTAGCAGAGGTGGAGTAAAGCATTAACATAGTGGTTGCCGAGATTAGGGCAAAGAGAGTGTACAGTAGTACCAGGTTTATAAGTCTTACTGGTTTACCTGCGCAGTTGACAAATTTTAATAGCGCGCGAAATTAGGTTGACCTATCAGGATGTGCCACCTTCAATCCCATGCCGCTATTGGCTAATTGCCCTTTTCGCTGCTATCAACCTTTCCACCCTTTGATTACTAAATGACTTCGCGTTTTGACGTGGACTCGGGTCTGCTCTGCGCAAACGAAGATTGACGAGCGGTTTTATTTTCCTGGTCGTACTGTAACGCTTAGAGTCACTTGTATTGTGTATGTAAAACTACAATTTAATTAAATCGTATCGCGCGCTTGTAGATAAATCATACTAGCGTGCAGGTTTGTTGATAACATCAATATAATCGTCGGTAAGACATGGATACGATTGGCGCAAGACCAAAAATGCTATTGCTATGTGATAAATGACTTGTATCGTTGATTAAAGGAACCTTCCAGATATCATTAAATATTGTCTCTGAAGCAAGAAAAACCATTTGCAGATCGAAAACTACCTGGATAAATGTTGGGTTTGCACGAAGAACCTACCTGACGAGGAGACAGAGCTCTCCGTTTGGTCTTTCGAATCGCACGACAGTCCTGCGGTGATGACGTTAGATCTGGGTATGCATAGCGTAGACCTCGAGGGCACCCAGGTCTTGTCTCTGTACTGCCCATTCTGGATGCTTAATAAAACTGGATTCACGCTCTGTTATAGGGTAAGTTCTGTGCGATGTAGCTTTTATTTTTTTTTGTGTTCGGATATTTTTGTAGGGGATGGGATTGGCTATAAGACGGCGTCACTCTTACATGAGGTACAGAATTAAAATTGTAAATTTGATTATTTTATAAAATTGTAAATTTTTAATATTTTTAGTATTAAAGTTTTCAAAGCCTGTTCAATGGGATAAATTGCCTAACGTTCTAGTGGCGCCAAATTGTTGCGTTGTTTGGGAGCCCGTTGGACAACAGTTACAAAACATTTCGAGTAATTAAATCAAATATTTCGACTATTTAAGGAAAATATTTGAAATGGGTAAGAAAGCTAGAAAAAATGCTAAGAGTGTTTATAACTTTTATAACAGTATATTTATTATATTAAACCTTTTGATCGCAACAGAAAGTTGTGTTACTAAATGAAATTTAAGTGGAAAATGGTATTAGTCGGGGAAATCTACGGATTTTTTATGGGGGAGATTGCATTAATTGAACTTTAGGTGATCATTTAGAATATATTATACTATAATAATATTATATAGATGCATACTTGTAAAACAAATTCTCACTAATCACCGATTTTTATTGTTTGTTATTGAATAATTAAGACATTTACAAAACATTATATTTAGATATGCAAAAAGAATGGAAAACTGGTGATTTTGTACAGGATGGCTTCGTTCAATACGTTTTACGTATAACAATAATAATCCCCGGTTAATATCGTTGATTAGATATTAAATATTTTGTAAACATTATTCAAAAATTATAACCTCAAAACTTAATTGTTTACCGTTTGTTTTTACACATTAAATTTGCCTTGTGATATTTAACTGTCTCTTTTGTTGGTATGCTGGAAGAAATATCTTTAGAAATAAGCTTGCCCTTTGTACATTTATATCGATTTTAAGGTATTTCTCAGGGTCCTGAGCCTATTTAACCACGAAATCTCGTCAAAAGTTATAAACTTCGTTATAAACTAACAGTAATATCATTTCAAACACAATTTACTAAAGTGTCTTTAATTCAATTTCGAACCGTATTTTTCCTAGACTATATATAAAGTTAAAACCGTTACGGTCAGAAGGTTATAGAAACAAAGTAATAGAGACAACAATAGTGGCTTTCCATAGTAAACTAACAAAATGTTGATGTCTATTGTGTCCATTTACTCATTTATTACATTTTAGTGCTTGTGTTGGATTAGCGAGTAAGTGAAAACCAGAGCGATGAGTGCTTATTCCTTTATCTTTGTGCAGAAGACTAATATCAATACCCAATGATAAAATATAATGCTTTAATTTTTATCTGCAAGTGTAAGAGTTCTTTGAAAAAAAGAATAGTTCCTAAATAATTACGTAATTACAGAAATCAAAGAAACCAGAAAAAGACTCCGGCACCCCCAACAAGGTATCTTTGAGATGAACTCTGACTATTTGGTTTTATTTTCCCCTTTTTTGCCTTAAAGTTATGCTCCATGATAAAATAATTCGCTTTGTATTAACAAGCATCATCTCAAAGTATAGTTGTAGGAAAATTTGTGGTTAAATTAACTGTTTTATTATTTTTATGTAATGTTTTATATCGCATGCTTAGTAGGGTCAGCATAATCCTGTTGGTTAGAAATACTCTCGATACCCATTTGACTTAACTCTACATTCCTTTTTTCTTGCTAAATATGTTCTCGGTGTTGTCAGTTTATACCTAACTAGATCACCAGATAGTTTTTGCGCTTTGCGTGCTATATTATGTCACTTTAATAACGTTTATAAAACCTTTATTTGATCCTGTAGAAACAAACGTGCAGCTTTAGCGTCCACCTCATAGCACCGTTGTGATAAAGTTCACATAAGAATTAACTTGGTGGAGCATTGACTGGGACTTTTAAACATCAGTTCTGATTACTCGTATGTGAAATTCACAGATGAAAGATTCACCTTGCAGTGTATTTATTAGACGTCACACTTCTTGTGTGCCGGTGAGTGCAAACTGTTCTAATAAGACTATAGTTTGTTCGACGGGTTATTTTAAGTAACACTTTGTATCTAATCCAAAACTTTAGGAGCACAATGATTATGCGTTTCTTTATTTCAGTTTTGTTGCTTGGATTCAAAATGGGATTTTGTTTTGGTCTCTGATTGTTAACTTGACGATGCGATGGTTTGGTTTGGGAAATGTTATTTAATGTTTTTTGTTTAAAAGGTACGCAATATTATTTGTTACTCGGATTAAGATGACCCTACTCGTTTGCAAAATGGTTTATTTTTCATTATGGTTTTGGTTTATTTATGGTTTTTTTTTCAATCATTTCATTTTATTTGTGTAATTTTTGTTTCATCTGTATTAATTGCATGTGCTTTTAAAGTATTCAATATTTTGCAATATTAACACTTATTAATATAAATCTTTACAAAAAAAAACTTTAAGTTCTTAAGAAAAAAAGAAAACTGTTTTCACTACGTCTCCAAACATTTTCGTTTGTACAAGCCTTTTTATATGCGCTTTGTAATTTGTGCAAAACTCTTTAATTTTAAATTAATTAACCATTATTCTCCAGCAAGGTGTTCTAAAGATCATTTACTTCGTTTTTTCTTTTTGAAGTTTCGATGCATTTCGTTAATTAGTTAGTTGAATCCATAAACTCTTTAATTTCCATGTTGTTTCCGGCTAATAATATACAACCCCACTAGTCATTGCCAGTCTAAGACAGTCCAGTGTGATTAAACAGTGGATTAAAGTTTCTTTATTCTTTTGCCCGGCACCACTTGCACAGATAACTAAAGAGTTACTACGTGCACTACGCGGCAATCAACTTGACTTAGTTGTTACTTGCGAATTTGAGTAGCGCTTCCGCTTGCAAATTTTGTTCTGCGCAGTAAGGTTTTTGACAAGTTGTTTGCCGGCTATTATAAAAGATACATCACTCCCTTATTAAACGATAAATTCCCACTCGATAAAGCCGAGTGTCAGAGGCCTGCAACTAGACACAAGAATCCATTCTGAACCTTTAAAATACGCTAAATGAAAAGTTAACCTTGCTACAAATACCCTCCGCCTTTTCATTTCGTTGTAGCAATCTTTTCCTTACTTACCATCTTGACTGATACTGTCATGAGTTTATGCATGTAATGTTCTCGCGTTTGGATTTTAGGACATCTTGTATTGTTTACTAGTCAACTAAGTGCAGCAATGATCTTTATTTTAAAAGGAATGTGTCCGAAAACTTAGTTTACACTATTTCTCACTGATTTTCTTGTAGATTTGATGGTCAACATTAATTAATTGTACCTAATCCATTGTTAATTAATAGTTATTGTGTTTAAATGCGTTAAATGTATTACAAAATAGTTTTTTATATATTTTAATACACAAAAAGTGTCCTTATAGTCTAACTAAACATAGTTTTTTGACAGACCATCCTTTTACTACAGGGTGTAATTGTAGACAGTTGCATTATCTTAAAGGGTGATTTTACTCATGATACTGAAAAACTTTCCCCATGGAAAGTAAGAGAAATTCGCTAAAAATAATGTCAACTTTTCATGCGAACGTTCGAACAGATGATTGTATTTAGTATCGCAAGAACTCTTTTTTTTTTTGCGAATTTCCTATATTAGTACGAGTACAATCACCGTTTAAAATAATGCAACTGTATACACTTCCACCTTATACAGGGTGAAAGTGACAGCCTCACAAATACTGAAACGGTGAAATCAGACCTTCAAACTGAACAACTTTCACTATTGAGCCTACCTCAGAAAATGCGAAAAAAAATCAATTGTCCCATACAAAACTATGCTGTACTTACCCGACTCAAATGTATGGGACCGCTGATTTTTTCGCGCTTCCTGGAGTCGGATCCATAGTGAAAGTTGTTCAGTTTGATGGTCTGAGTTCACCATTTCAGAGTTTGCTAGGCTGTCACTTACACCCTGTATAGAAACCTCCGTAATTGCGATCATCATCTAATTTAACCAGCAACTAAGAGAAAAGAATCACCGTATTTAACGGGTGTCAAGTTAAACTGGACGTAGCTGATAATGACGACGGCTTACCTACACCTGCGTAGAGTTAGCATAAACAAAACCCAACTTACACAAAACCATTTCAGAACGTAGACGAAACGGGCAACGTGATCTTCCATCCCAAAGAATACAAGGAGCCGATTCTGTTCTCATTCCGAGCTAAGAACTTCTTCGGCAAGAAAAAAGCGGCGATTCGTGTTGAATTCGGCGAGTGGTCGGATAAGTTCTCGCTGGATGTGCCTGGCAGTTCAGGAGTCGTGGTGTGCAAGAATGAGGGCAGGTCTTATCAGGTACGGGATGAATAACATCCTTTAAGGGTAAAGATACAGCAAACAAAGGCAACTGAACATTAGCGATTGATATCGAACGAATCAGTGTGGGCGACAGTCTACAGGAAGGTCATATTGTGATTATAAAAAAGAAGAAAGCTCTTTTTCTACACGCAAAGTTTTGGAAAAAAGAGAACCAGTAAATAACAGAGTAGAAATTGTGTTCATAAGTACTTACATTTATTTAACCCGTGGACTGCCGGAATTCCAGTCACAGTACAAATTCAATTTTTACGCGTAGATTCCGTTCCGGCAGTTCAAAGGTTAATCTCAAACTAATGCTACAATGGCACAGTCAGCGTCAAAGAAACCGAACCCCCTTCATATGAATAGATAATGATAGAACACTATAGAAGCGAAGCTATGGTTAAACCGACACGAAATTGGTAGGCGTATCTTGACATTTAACGTGATTTTTTCGTTTCTATGTGAACTATTATTATCTAGTCATATGCCCCTTTGCGCTTATAAAAATTCAGATAGAGGGTTCAATAGTCTCTGAAGCCCACCGTGCAACATTTACGACTTCGTCCGCACAAATTATATAACAGATTTTAAGTCAGATCATAAGCTATCAAACAAAAAAAGTTTCATCAAAATCGGTTCAGTAGTTTTTGCGTGATGCTCGAACAAACAGACAGACGGACAAAAATTCTAAAAAAGGTTGATTTGGAGTATGGGACACCTAAAAAACCATATCATGGTCTTTTTCTTGAAAATATCTTCAATGTACAGACACTACTGTTACAGTTTCATAATACTTTCGATATCAATGACGGATCCCGTTGTCGAACCCAGTACTTCAGACACCAGAATGCTTCAACATAATCATAACATTTCGATTCGTCAGGTCGCTGTGACGAATCAACTAACATTCAATAGTCTGACAAAGATGGTTATCTTCACGCCGTTCTTCCTGATCATCAACGAAGCTCCGTTCGCTATTCAGTATCAAGAACTACACAGATCCGGCGACCCTTGGCAAGAGGTAAATTAATACATACATTGCAGTCAATCGATTTTAGTATTATGGGTAGTATTAGTAGTATTGTTAGTAGTAGTATGGGCAGTATTAGCCATGGTATTTTCTAGATTTGCCTAGTACGAAGATTCGATTGTAAATTCGATAAGTCAAGTTTTTTTTTGAGGGCTCAATCGAGAACCGTTTCGAGATAATTGTCTCAAGGTTTTTAAAGAGGTTTTAAAGTGAAAGGATTATCAAATGTAAAATAATGACATTGTGAATGCATTTTTTTTCTCAGTGGCCTGTAATTTTAACTTGATTTTAAGATTACCAAGGAGTTCACAGGTTTTTCAATGAAGTCATGGACGGACCAAAAAACGACGTTATTTTATTAAAATTATCTGTAATCCTTTCATTTTAAAATCTCTGACATAGAAAATATTATTATTGAGACAATCATCTCGAAATGGTTTTCGATTCAGCCCTCAATAAAAAACTAGACAGAAAAACCTTTCATTTGTAGTATATTTATTTTACTATTTTTTACTCACAGAGCGACATAGCCTCAAGCCAAGCTCTTTAATTAAGATTGAAATACAAATGTATGTTTCCCAGGTAGCAGAAAACACGAGCGCACCACTGTGGCCAGCTGTGGAGACTGAAGACAAGTTGTTGTCGTTGCGCGTGGCTTGTTCCAAGGAACACTGCGCCCCCTTCCTGTACACTGAACAACACAGCACTTGCTTGAAACTTGATAATGAGGTGGGTTCAGATACCGTCTGTTTGGTATATCTTAACTTCAAATATTTCTTTGAGTCCAATTTTACTTAGAGTTTAATTTCTTACTCTATAATATATACAACGTGTTAATGAATTAACGCAAAACTAGAAAGTAGTTTGTTTAGAATCAAGAGCAGAATCGAATTATCATGTTTTCAACATAGGATTTTTTTTCAAATTATTAAATAATTTATTTGTAAAATTTAATATTTACTGAACTCGATCTCAACCCACCGCACGGGCACACTCACCCTAGTTACTACCGAAACAAGTTTCTTAAAATGTACCCATGAGCACGTATGCGCTTTCATTCATTGCTGAAATGATAACAAATCATTTTAGCCTGAAAACTTAAAATGCGAATAACTGTAAATTGTAACTATCAAAATAATGAAATTGTTGTTTCAATTTAATTATTTTGTTATAAATCAGTTGGGGTGTATGAGGTTTTGCTCTTGTTCATTAACACGTTGTATACAGGGTCCTTCTTAATATGCTGACACTTTTTTAATGGGATGATCAGACCGTCAAACTGAACAACTTTCTATATGGCACCAACATCGAAATCGCGAAATAAAAATCAGCTGTTCCATACAAAACTGCAAACCTCCTCAAGCCAAATTTATGGGCAAGCTGATATTTTTTGTCAGCATATTAAGAAAGACCCTTTATACTATACGTCAACGACCACAAATTTTCAAAATTGCAACTTAAAAACACTTTAAGAAAGTTTGTGTAATTGAGGCTAATTTATTTGTCATAATTACTTTCTAAAAAAGACGTGGTGGTCCAGTGGCGAGTAACCTTGCCTGCCGTGCAGGAGGCGATAGTTCGATCCCCGTCCAAGCAGACTCGTACCAATGAATTTTTCGGAAATTATGTACGATTTGTAATTTGTAACACCACTGGCTTTGCGGTGAAGGAAAACATCGTGAGGAAACCTGCATGCTTCAATTTCGAGGCATGTATTGTACCCACTGTTCATTACAAGTGGCGACGGGCTCACCCCCCGTCACACTGGACAGAGTTTCGGTATTAGTGAAACGTGGATGTTCAGTGGTTTCAGAATATCAATGACTTCCCCCTCGGGGAATATAGTCGTGAGCATATGCTATGCTATGCTTTCTAATTTTGATTGTTAAAAATAGTCTCGTTTGAGGTTCAAACGTTTTCGTTCGTTTCGTTTTCTTTAATTATCATAATATTATACGGTACGTGAATTGTCATTAAAATTTCAAAAACAATTAATATATAGAAGATTGAGTGGAATATCGAATCATAAGGAGAAATACCTTTCCCCGACTTCTACTGGTTACAACCAATTTACTTTATTGTTAGTTATGTTTCACTCTACACGTATTGCTAAGTTTCATTTATGAACGGTCCTGAACGGAAACTGAAATCGCATACACATCCGTCAATCTTCTTTGCAGTTTGGTGGTCTGCACGTGGAAGTGCAGCTGACTGAAGGAGGCGTGTACATAACGGTGCGCCAGTACCGGGATGGGCACGCGCCGGCGCTGCTCGTCAATTTCTCGCCCGAGACTCTCACCGTGTATGAGAAGGAGAACGTTAATGTTAGGTAATTACTTAACATTACAGTTATATTATGTTTTGGCGGAAGGCGAGGAAAATATTATAAAAAAATAATAAATAACAAATCAGAACGATGTTGCGGCACGGTAAGTATTGAGCTAAAACAAATTATAGCCAATACGGTAACATTGTTTTAAATATTACAGTTTTACTCCATTTAAGAGGATAGGCGGGTCCCGTTTAGTCCAGCTAAACGTATTCCCAGGATAATAACACTAGAAAGAAAAAAATGTTTGACTATACAATCTATGTTACCTCTGCCGTATCCCTATGTTTTGTTTTTAATCATAAATTGATTACTATAAGAACTAGGAGCCTTCGAAGGTTACGAAAAATGCTAAATTTTACCACAGCAAGCAAATTTGACGAATGTAAACAATGGAAAACCTACAGACATAGCCAAAGTCTTTCTCGTATTATCTTTCAAACAATTATTAAAATCGGTTTAGTTTTGGAGGAGGAAACAGGGGAATAGGAAATCGTAATTTCCGCGTCGTTCCGATCGTGACACTCGCGGGATGTGAACGAGACGTTCATTGTCCACGAATGTGTTGATAAAGGCAAACACTCCTATTATTTTAATTTAGTTCCTTATACAAAATACTGGGTCACATACCCACAACATGCTTCCTCGAAACGCGATCCGTGCCTGTGCCAAACGTACCCATTACACTGGCAGCATTGCCACGTTGAATAAAGATATGTTCCAAATTATTTCTGAATTGTTAATCTGATAAATTTTGTTACAGAAAAATTCCACCGATGCATAGAATGTTGTATACTTGGGACAATCCTGCTGGACCTCAGATCTTAATATTTGAAGGTCATAAAAGAAAAGAAATAGAAAACGATTTGAGGAAGGACGGCATTGGAGATTTTATGTAAGTATTTCCAATATTATAGATTTTAACATGGTACAGCCATGTTGTGCTATTTTAAATCAAATTAAAGATGGAACCATTATGTCTCGGGCAGGGACTTGAATCTGCAACCTGCCGAACCGCGGCTGTACTTTCGTTCAATTAAGGTACTGAGCCATGACGTCAGAAGTCAACATTTGTGGATATCCCATAGAAAATCTATCGGCTGATCCGCACTTTTGTATGGAAGGACCAAAAATTTTTCTCGTTATTCGACCTATGTTTCTTTCCTTACGAAAGTTTTTATTTAAAATTAAATTAAATATTGAAAATTTAAGTCATGGGCGGGACTTGAACCCGCGCTCTTCCAAACCGGAGAATTGCGTTTTCCAATCTTGCGTCTTGCGTATTGCGTCTTTAATTTGATTTGAAATAGCACAACATTGCTCTAACATGTTTATACTCAAAAACATTTGAAGTTTTTATTTAAAATTTTATAGGTTTTTAAAAAAAATTTTGTTCATACTATAATAATTATAACATAACAGGATCTCGGAAACGAATAGAATATGGTGGGTGTCGTTCCTTGACGGGCTGCAGAGAGTGATCCTGTTCACGGAGGACGCGATCCTGGCGAGCGGCGCCCACACCGTCGGCGAGACGGAGTGCGTCGACACGGAGATCGTGCTGTCGATGCAGGGAATGGGCCTGTCCCTCGTCAACGACGTTCAGTTCCAGGAGATCGTCTACATCAGCATATCCAAGTCAGTTTCATTACCATTAATTATCATCATCACAACCTATATACGTCCCACTGCAGGGCATAGGCCTACTCTTAGGGACGGTGTATCGACGTTAGACTTCACATACGCATCGGAATTTCTACTTCAGTGTATTCAGGTTTCCTCACAAAGTTTTCCTTCACCGTTTGAGAGCAGTCTGTATTACGTACTTAAGTTAGAGAAACTCATTGGTACATGGAATGTCATCAGTGCGGATTCCTGGATCTCAAGATTTAGTTTCCATAGCTCTCCGCAACGCGCTACTGACGCTACCATTCATTGCTATTATTACCATTATCACAGTAGATTATTGTGAAAATATGAATATTTTGGTTTGTCGCTTATTTTAGCAGCACTACATATATTTATAAAGCACCGACTCGTTTTTCGTCCTAAATTTCCTTTACCCAAAAATTCAGTCAGTCAGTCACGGAACTATTTTAAAGCCTGACCAGAAACGCTCTTTCATACAGCAGATTTTTTTTTTGCGATTTCGAAGTTGGCGCTCAATAATTACAACACCATTAATTTGTCCCTTATTTTCAGTTCGGGTGTAATATGGGAGCAATGCAAGCTGGGCGCACGGCGGTACAAGAAGATTGAAGGCACCAAACTGATTCAGTACGAGGAGGCGTACCAACGGTTCTTGAACGAGAAGATGACCAACAATCCCGATCTGTCGCCGGTTATGATTGATGACAAGAATGAAGTTAGTTTCTGTAGGGATAACATGCAACGCACGACAAAGCCACAAACCCATAATGCGCAATATAAGTAACAAAGATAGAGGAACATCTCGATTTTTGTCGTTTTATTCGGGGTTACATGGTTATATACTATTTACAATGGATAATAATTTGGATTACGCTCTGTGGTTAGATCAGAATGAGGTATTTCTCGAACTAAATCAGAGCCATGTTGATGTGACTTGAAAATAATCTGACACTAATTTGAGCATTACTAACTTGCTTCCACGTAAAAAGAGCTTTGCCTATACGGTCAAATTGTGCAGCAAACGACCTGTCTAATTGATCGCAAGAGGGGCTGTTAGGTCTCGTACAAAAGACATTATTTTCATCCTATTAATAATGTAAGCAAAAGAAATTAATGTCCTTGCGGTAGGTATAAATAAAAGTAAATCATCTGCAGGGAAATTTGATCGTATCGCTCTTGCTTAAACTTTAATTGGTTAGAGACAATTGGATCAAACTTATTTTTTATGTCGCTCGAGTCCGCTGCTAGGAATGTCCTCATAAAAACATACCTAACATAACATACCCGGCAGGTGGACTTCGAAGAGATGCGTGCGTTGAAGCCGTCGCCGCGCCTCATCCGGCGCACGCTACAGCCGGGCCTGTGGATGACGTACGGACTGAGCACGCACTCGAGGAGGCTCCACGCGCGGCTGCACCGCCTGCAGGTGGACCAGCAGCTGCCGCTGCCGACCTTCCCCGTGGTCCTCGCGCCCGTACCACCGCCCAGGTCCATCGCTAACGAGGAGGGAGGTACGCTGTTAACCTTACCTACATAATAATACAAGCTGTGAAATTAAATGCTTTCCAAAAAGGCGCGTTCGGGAATTCATGACGGTGTGCTGGCACCAACTTTAATGTATGGTAGCGAATGTTTGGTATGGCAGAAAAGGAATTAATCTAAAACAATTGCCGTAGAAATGCGTTATTTACACAGTATGTGTGGTGTGACCCTGAATGACAGAATACGGAATATAATTAGAGAAAGATGTGGACAGAAATAGATTTGACGTTCGATAAGTGTGCTGCAAGCTCCTATATTGAATAAATTATATTGACTTTGACTTTGATAGGATATAGTGACGGAATGAAAAGTGAATGCTGAGATTGTTTGGTCATGTGGAAAGGATGAGTGATAGTAGACTGACGTTTGAAATATATAAAGCTAGTTTGAGTGGAACAGTCTAAAGGGGTCGCCGTGTATGCGGACCAAATTGGCAGGGCACTTAAGTAAGGTGTATGAAACGACTATAACCGTAGAGGCAGGAGAGGTGTAGCGTACCCATTTCCTTCGGCAGGGATGAAGCCGTTCATCGAAGTGTCCATAGTGGAGCGAATAATGGAGCACAGCAAAGTGCGTCAGTACAAGTACTACAAGATGCTGATGCAGGAGTTCCACGTCAAGGTGGACATGGGTCTCATCAACGCCATGCTCGGCATGTTCCCGCAAAGGGTGCTAACTGAACAGGAAGCGGTAAGAACACACATATACTCACGACCATAATTTTTATGGTGGTCACTTTGCAAGATGTAGAAATTTAATTTTCAGGATTTAATCCACACTATTATAAAACTGTAAAAGTCTTGTGTTTTTTCGAACATCACGCCGAAACTTCTGGACCGATTTTAATGAAACATTTTGTGTTTAAAAGCTTATGATTAGATTCAAAAACTGGGATTTTAACAACATCTAGTGAGAGATATGATGGAAATTTTATTTTTGTGTATGTTGAATTAATTACACTTTATTTAAAACCAATGCTGACGTTTTTGAGAGGGCGATCAGACCCATTAAAAACTGTCAGCATATTCAGAAAGACCCTATAGGGTACAAATACTGAAACGGTGAAAACCATTTTCTCCGGAAATTTCCCGGCTGTTACCTACACCCAGTATAGATGGAAATACAGAATTTTGATTTAATATTACAAAAATACATAAACTCACGACATAATCCCTTTGGTGGTCAGAAGCACCATTTAATATTTAAGATTTATAGCGGATGGTAATATTATGTATGGTATATTTGCCACTAATTATGCACCCTATTGCAGCTGGAGGCACTCCAACAAGATCTAGAGAAGGCTAGGCAACCTCTGGAAGCCGTGGCTGCGTTGGGAGCCGCGTCCGATCTCAAGAACTTTTACGACAACCTTCATCTTTCACCTCTCAAAGTAAGGATACGTTTAAATAGATAACGATTCATTTTTTAAACTTTTAGGGCCTGTTTTACCACTTCTGAATAAGTTCGTAATTCCGTAATAATATACAACGTGTAAATGAATAAGCGCAAAACCTCATACACCCCTAATGATTTTTAACGAAATAATTGCATTGAAACTATAATTTCATTAAAGTAATACGTATTTTAAGGTTTCATACAAAAACGATTTGTTATTATTTCAGTAATGAATGAAATTATGCAATAGTGTGATCATAGATACTTTTTATGAATCTTGTTTTGGTAGTAAATAGGGAGAGTGTACCTGTACGATGGGCTGAAATCGAATTCAGTTAATTTTAAATTATACAAACAAATAATTTAATATAATGAAAAAAATGTAACCTATGTTGAAACTTTGATAATTCGATTCTGCTCTCGATTCTACACAAACTATTTTTGTCTTTGCGTTTATTCATTATCACGCTTTATACAATTAATAATAATACATAACATTAATAAGCGTATCTTTCAGATCGTTTGACATATTTTGTAGGTCAGAAAAGATTAATAAGTGGTAAAGGGTAAAAATTCAGGGCGTTTGAACGCTGTCAATATCCTCTCAAAATCAAAATGAGGTTCTTTGCGCTTTTCGTTTAAACAAGATGAAAATCTTTTAGAGGGGGATGACGGAGTTCAAACACCCTGAATGTTTATCCTTTTAAAATGTCGTTGATCCTATAAGTTTACGAAATTGTATTTTGTGTCTTATGTTTGTAGGTGCACGTGTCATTTTCACTCGGCGGAGCGACGCAACTGCCTTCCTTTATTGGTACCGTTTTGCAAAGTATTGGTGTCACTTTGACTGATATGAATGATGTCGTTTTCAAGTAAGTCCCTCATTTATTTGTTGACTATCTAGAAAATTGTGAATGTGTGAAATCAAAGTAGTTTGCTGACCGTTATTTCACAGGTCGATATTATGATGTCGAATAATTTTATGTAATTAAAAGTGAACACAAATTATACGATAAACTATATAACGTCTTAGGTTCAGTGCACATCTAGCGGGAAAATGCTCGAGCGGTTTTGATTGATAAATTGATAATGAACTCAATACCACTTGAAATAGAGTTAAAAAAAGCGAGAGGAAAGAGATAAATCCATGTGGCGTGTGTTCACGTTATCTCTTGAACGCTATTTCTCTATTTCAAGTGGTATTGATTTCATTATCAATTTATCAATCAAAACCGCTCGAGCATTTTTTCGCTAGATGTGCGCTGACCATTATTTGTTTTGTACACTTTAAATGTTTTTAATATTAAGTCCACAAAGGCTTATAAAAGTGGAACAAGGTCTTGTACATTGTTACAATGATCCGACAATAATTATATTTTATCTACTTTATAAAATTATCGTATCTTCAAAATAAATATAAAAACTAGCACCGTTTTGCAGATTATCGTACTACGAGCGAAACTACGAGTTCCTGTCACAGAAGGAGCTGATATGTCAGGTGCAGAGCCACTACACGGGGCAGGCGATCAAGCAGCTGTACGTGCTGGTGCTGGGGCTGGACGTGATCGGCAACCCGTACGGGCTCGTCGTGGGGCTCAAGAAGGGCGTCGAAGATCTCTTCTATGAACCCTTCCAGGTTAGAACTTGAAACGCTAGTTTATGTTTTTATATTGAACGTAAGATGGTTTCAGTTGAGGATGAGGGGTCACTAAGAGGGTTTTTAATATAGGTACAGGTCGCGCATTGAATCGTGGGCGCTGAGGGAAAGTGAGAGAGGGCATTCGGGCGTTGTCCCGCTTTCCCCGGCCAAATGTACCGAACTTGATTTCTGTGCATTCAAGGTCATCGATCATGTTTCGTAGCGCGATGGTTCTTACCTTTTTTGTTACTTCAAAATGGCGCCACGATGCGACCATTGCTGACTGGGTTTTCTTTCCACTGCAGCATGAGTAATTGTCATGCGATGTAGCTCATGCTGACAGGAAAGAAGAATGGTGCTTGATGGCATTCGACATTTATGATAATACAATTTAGGTCCTAGGTACATTAACGTATTATCTACTAAAGTATGAAAAAAGGTAGTAATTATTATTTAATTAAATCGGCCAAGAAATGTCGAAGTCACCGCGTAAAATATATTAACAACAAAATTCTGACGAATTGATAATCTCCTTTTTTTAAAGTTGGTGAAGAGAATCGTAGTAATAGTAAACGAAAAAGCGATTAATTTGTCGCGCACTGTGTAAGACACAAAAATCACGATTTTGGAAGTATACATGTTTTTATCGTATTCTAGACAATGTGATGTTTGTTGTTCAGGGTGCTATCCAAGGGCCGGGCGAGTTCGCGGAGGGTTTGTTCCTGGGCGTGCGCTCGCTGGTGGGCCACACGGTGGGCGGCGCGGCCGGCGCTGTGTCGCGCATCACAGGAGCCATGGGCCACGGCCTGGCCGCGCTCTCACTAGACAAGGTACTGTCAGTTCGCTGTGACAAGCAAATTAAACAATAATCAGCATCCACTTGATACACGTCCCACTACAGTATTTACTCCTGTAACAGGAGTGCGATTTTTGAAAGTCACACGTGGAGATCAGCAGTAGAAAATGACCTAAACAGTATGAAGTTTGTGAATGTTGAATCTCGCTGTTCAAAAATAGCACTTCAGGGCCTATTGACAAAGTATCTTTCCATTAGCGTTAACGACAGTAGAAAACATAAAAATGTATGGACTTGACGTATGGTGACGAAAGCAAACGTCAAAATGTTTCGATCGCTAATGTCAAATCCATACATTCTGTCATTTTCTACTAACGTCAACGCCAATAATGTCACTTTGTCTAGGGGGCCAGGACTTACACCTCTCTCGCTGCTGACTTCTTTTGTGGTTTTGAAGTTGGCTCCATACTTCTGATACACCCCGTTTAAGTATCGAGCTGGAATGAGTGAGATTATTTTTCTGAAACTCTACAAACAACGTTCTTTTTTTTGTATTCCGTGCCTTGATATTGCTAGTAGTACAAACTGAACGGATATAATGTTATGTTTAGGACTACCAGCGCCGTCGGCGAGACAACATGAACAAGCCTCCTGCGAACTTGCAGGAGGGACTCGCGAGGAGCGGCAAAGGACTTGTCATGGTATGTACCACTTTTATTTAAGCGTGATAGACTTCATTCGAGTCACTCACATTTTTACTGAACGTATAATGAAACCAACCCCTCTAGTATGGTATCTCTAATCGATCGCGACGAGCCTTCACTGTATAGAAAAGGACCTCCCTCCTTGCTTATCAGATAGCGAAAGTAGCACTTGCCACAACCACTTGCAAAAACAAGTAGTATGGAAAAAAGCTAAGTTGCGCGCAAGAAGAGAAATCATACAAAAGGGCATTTTATGAAAAGAAAGTCCAATATGTATTTGTATAAAACAACAACAAATTAAAACCAGATTTTGGCAATAATGTTGACAAACAAGACATAAAAACATGTCTTCTTTTTAAAACTTTGTAATTTTGTGTGTCAGCCAAGAAATTGTACTGGACTGTACGATTATGAAACTGATTGTGATTTAAATGTATTGTATGTAAATGAGCTCGAAAAAAAATCATCAAAGATTTTTTGGCAATTAAATTTGTTTCGGAACTATTTGGCAATCAAAAACTTTAAACCAAACAGGGCGTGTTCGATGGAGTGACAGGTGTATTCACGAAGCCTATAGAAGGGGCCCGGGACGAGGGTGTAGAAGGGTTCTTCAAGGGGCTGGGTAAGGGTGCTGTGGGCCTGGTCGCGCGCCCCACCTCCGGCTTCGTAGACTTCGCGTCCGGCTCTCTAGACGCCGTCAAGAGGTGAACTGTGACAACGTTATGGCTGAAGCCAACTGAGCGAAACTGAATGGTTATTTGTCGTCATTAATATTGCACCACGAAAGACCAATAGTTAATCTAACATGCAATATGAACAAATCAGACAGTCCGTTCCGTTCCGTTCAATGTGGCTCCGCCGTTTTGCATGCATTGCTTTCGCTTGGGTTTTTAGTGTTTAGCCTACTTATAGCTAAATCATACATTAGATTAATACTTTTATGTAAAACTCCGAGCGTGTAGAAGGATTCTTGTAAGGGTCTGGGTAAAGGTGCCGAGTTGTTGGTAGCTTAAGTCACAACCGAGACAAGTATCACTACAGCCACTTAAAAGTATATACCCGTCAGCATGCCCGAACGCGATTACGCATAATAACGCATTTTGATCCTATTTTCAATATTAACCAAATAAAGTCAATATTTTTTTTACTCGATTTTGAAACTAATCTCTGGTTTTATCATAATAATTGTGTTTGGTCAGATAGTAGTTTAAATATATAGTTTCAGTGCTGGGATTATTTTAAGATTTGTATAAAAATCTTTCGAGCCGCTGTAACTTTGAAACTATACATTTTAACGAAAATCCGATAAACCATATACACAAAATTATTTTCTAGACCGTGTTTAAAAATATTCATTTATTTATACCGGTTAATTTTAAAAATAAAAAAAAAACGTCTTTTGTTGTCTTTTAACTTTTATAATCTAATGAACACCAAATGTTATCTGACGCCGTAATTGCTAGATGTGGCCTAAGAATTGAGTTTGTTAGGGCGTATTGGACGGCGTACGCGGCCTAATCATCCGTCCATTGCAAGGGGCTCAACAGGCCGGCGCGGGAGGCTTCGTGAAGGGCCTCGGCCGCGGCGCCGTGGGCCTCGTCATCCGCCCAGTGGGTGGGGTCGTTGACTTTACCTCGGGGCTACTGACCTCTGTCAAAAGGTTGCGTTTGGACATCACTTTTAAGTAGTGTTGGTCTTAAACGGGATAGTAGACCTCTGGAAAAAGAGCCATATCAGACAGCGATTTTTGACCGTAGGCGTTGACGGTACGCCGTGTTATCGCCGCGATATTTCTGAGATCAATCAATGTCGATATCGCGGCTGAATAGTGGCGATAACGCGGCGACAATGCTCAGTAAAAATCCCTGCGATCCAGTTGCAACGTCGCGGCGGTACAGTCGCAACATCGCTTACGCTCAAAAATCGCATGTGTGAAATGGCTCTTAGTGTAAAAGTATTATCATTTAAAAAATGATCATTTGTCTATAGTAACATGATTATTAACACCTGTGTGGGGTAAACAATGTGGCTACTAATTTGGCTTGGTACTGTATACAACGTGTTAATGAATAAGCGTAAAACCTCATACACCCCAACTGATTTATGACAAAATAATTAGACTGCAACAATAATTTCATTATTTTGATAGTTACAATTTAAAGTTATTCACATTTTAAGTTTTCAGGCAAAAATGATTTGTTGTCATTTCAGCAATGAATGAAAGCGCTAACGCGCTCATGGATACATTTTAAGAATCTTGTTTTGGTACTAAGTAGGGTGAGAGTGCTCGAGCGGTGGGTTGAGATCGATATCAGTAAATTTTAAATTTTACAAACAAATTATTTAATATTTTGAAAAATTTAACCTATGTTGAAACCTTGATAATTGGATTCTGCTCTCGATTCTAAACAAACTACTTTCTAGTTTTGCGTTAATTCATTAACACGTTGTATATATACATATATATTAAATTACATAGTGCGTGTATTTACACTGATCCATTCTAGCTTAGTCGCATGTGCACGTTTACCGCTTTCTACTAAAGCCCGACCAGAAAAAAAAACAACCTTTAAGGGGCCATATGTCCCGGTATTACCTGGGAAGGGGGCTCTTATTCTACAAAATTTATACAAGTTACCGAAGCGAAGAAAAAATCACATCTTGGATAGGTTATCTAGTGAAATCATAAATTGAATACACCATTAAGATTACTTCACTCGATAGAATTTCTTTTTGAAATGTTAAGAAAATAACGCATTTTAACATTATTTTCTCAAACTAGAATAACTTATAACCGTTTATAATTACTGGGATTTTACTCACATGAGTCAAGTCTATCTAGTGAAATCATAAAAAATATATAAAAAGTACTTTTATCAGTTCTTTTTAATCGAAAATATGGCACACGCTCGCACTTTTCGGCTGGCTGGGGAATCACGTTTCTCGTAGAAAATATTGAACGCCTGAACCTATGGCCCCTTAATGACATGTTTCAAGTACAAAAATTAGTTGCAATGATTATCCGCAACATGGAGAGTTGTTTTATTTTTCTGGTCAGGCTTTACGATCTTCTAATAAGGCGATTATTTTATATCATCATATTGCATTAGTTTCTTGTCTCTCTTAATTGTCGTCATGATAGAGGGTGAGTACTGGAAGGCGTACGTTATGTTGCTTAATACAAGTTAAATCTAAAACATTATCTACACTGTTATAAAAATGTGTGTGTATGTGTGTGTGTGTGTGTGCGCGGGTGTGCGCGCGCGCGCGCGTGTCTGTGTGTGTGTGTGTGTGTGTGTGTACATTTCAGATATTTTCAAAAAAGCAGCGACAATATGGTATTTAAGTGTCCCTGAATGTAAAATTAAGTAGTTAAATTAATTCTGAATAAAATTTGGCATATAAAATAGGGTTCCTTCTTAATATGCTGCGGGTTTTTATGGAGATGAAATACCATCAAACTGAACAACTTTATCTAAGGGACCAAAATCGAAATCGCAATTACGATCATCCGGTTAAAAAACCGTCAGCATATTAAGGAAACTGTGTAATATGAAAAATGACGTGAATGATGTATGTAAACAGGGCAGCAGATTTTTCCGAAGAAGTAACGAAGCGTCGACCGGCGCGGTACTTGCCCGCGGACTCTGGCGTTAGGCCTTACTCGAGGCTGCACGCTGAGGGATACAAAATGCTTTTCGAACTTGAAAAGGTAAGATACGAGTGGAGCTTCTACAGGGTGTAACAAAACACCCTAGTAATACTTAAGGGGATGCTTCAGACCATCAAACCGAACTACTTTCACTATGGGCACAACATCGAAATCGCGAAATCCGCTCTTTCATACAAAACTGCAGCACTGACTCGACCCAAATGTATGGGACAGCAGATTTTTTTTTCGCGATTTCGATATTGGCTCAATAGGGAAAGTAGTTCAGTTTGATGGTCTGAAGCACCCCCTCAAGTATTACTAGGGTGATTTGTTACACCCTGTATATGCCTCTAAAGCGTGCAGAATTTCTTGCGACCGCCGCGCTTACATGTTTATTATGAGTATCTGTACTCATTCAAATTCCTTCTAATCATCCAACTGCACAGCAGCCGCGAATGAATGTTTTTGTGTTAAATGAACGCGCCCTAAAGGTCAGCGAATATTTTTGGTTTTGATAAACGAGCGCAGAATTTTTCTCACCTTTCTCCCTCATTTATGGCAATAGACCTGTGTACAGTGGCTTGACTTAAAAAGTAGCATAGCATAGCATATGCTCTCGGAAATATTCCCCGAGGGGGTAGTCAGAGATAAGCATGCAGGTTTCCTCACGATGTTTTCCTTCACCGAAAAGCCAGTGGTGTTATAAATCGTACTTAAATTCCGAAAAACTCATTGGTACGCATCGGTCTGCACGGGGATCGAACCATCACCTCCTGCACGGCAGGCAAGTTTACTCGCCACTGGACCACCACGGCTTTTAAAAAGTAGCTTCTGCAAAAGTTTATAATGTGAAATTGTTTTCTCTAGATTTAGCAAAAATCTTGAATGTATAAAGCTAAACACAAACGGAGTTAATATTTATAATGGATCAGGAATTCAAAGCGATGTGGATTGCTTTTTCCTTTGTATAGTAGACAGCACATCAAGCTTATAACACTTTACTCCTAAGTCATACGTCTACCACTACGTCGCGTTGGGATCTTCTATTTGTTTCATAAGGGTTGCATTTGATGGACCTATAGCATATCGAGGCGCGTCACGATTTAATAAAACAAAGGATTACATCAATCACTAGTAGTGGTTACTATACACTCGATGATTATTTGAATGACCAAAATGTCTGGTCTTGACAATGTTACTCTATGTAATTTAATATTGAATTTATGTAATTGTACTTTGTATATTTTGTTTTGTTTAAAAGAAGTGTGTTGTAGAGTTTCTGGCCGCATCTTCTCTACAACGGAACACCTTCCGACGCGGTGGTAGATTCAAAAACATGACGTCAAAAAGTTATCTATGTGATATTATTTTGAATAAACAATTTTGACTTTTGACTTTTGTAGTTGACACGATTCAATAAATCATAAGACGATGGCACTAGTAGCGAACATATCGAAACGCGTCACGATTCAATAAAACAAGAGACCACAGAACTAGTAGCATATCGGGGCGGGTCACAATTCATTAAAACATAAAGGCGACAGCATAGAGCATATCGAAGCGTAACAATTCAATAAAACAAAAGACGACACTGCACTGAGAGCGAGCATATCGACGCTAGTATTCCCACATTTTCGACTCCGTGAAACATATCGTTCATGGGGCATTGTATACGCTATTATAATAAGATACCAGAAGATAATCTTAACTTGCCAGATAAAAAGCCCCATGTTAAACAAGTCCTCTGTGAAAAAGGTTACTATAAAACTCGATGATGACCAAAATGTCTGGTCTTTACACTGTCCAAATCAAATCTAATCAATTCAATTTTATTTTGTAAACATGGGTACATAATAGATGGCAGGTTATAGAGTAGACATAAAGTCATAGATCTCCACATTTTATCTTTTGATGTAAAATAATTTTTAAATACAATGTAGCAATGACCTTGTAGCATTGTATTTTGATTAAAGAGGCTAAAATGAGCAAAAATTAAAAGCATGGCAAATTAAAACAAATTACAAATTAAAAAAGATTCAAAATCAACAATAGCACATACAAAATAATTTAAAATAATCAAGCAAAATAATATGGCAACTAAAGCAAGCAAAAAGCAGCAGATAAATTCATCATCATCTCAGCCGATTGACGTCCACTGCTGGACATAGGCCTCCCCCAAGGACCGCCAAAATGGCTGGTCCATGTTGCCATAATCGCCACGCTTGGCAGGCGGGTTGGCGATCGCAGTTCATAGGATATGTATACTCAGAGGATGCTGCTGCCCATCCTCTGGTAGATCCCTTAGTCGCCTTTTACGACAACCACAGGAGGAAATGGGATGATGCTATTCTTAGCCGGCACCACACGGCAGATAAATTAATAATTAATAAATGTTACACTATGTGTGTTATACTATGTTACACAATGTTATGTTTGGTTTAAAAGATGCGTTGTAGAGTTCCTGGTCGCATCTTCTCTACAACAGAACACCTTCCGACGCGGTGGCAGAGTCAAAAAATGACAGAAAGCATTATATTGAATAGCAATATTTAGTTTTGAGTTTTTTGCCAATGCTTTGACGAATGTCAGTGGAACGATGTCCAGTCCATGTACGGTAATGAAACTCTGATGTAGACTATCAATAATCATCAAACAGGGTAAATTCGTGACAACGGACATGTATGAGGCGCATGTCTGGGTGATTCCGGCCAAGGAGGTGGTGATGTGCACCGACAAGCGACTGCTTTACCTCGAGAAGAACAACGTGTTCGGCGGCTGGCAGGTATGTTTTATTTAAAAGCTTATGCTTTTCAGATAAATACGAATCTCGATCAAAAATCATCAGTCCGTTATCTCCGTCGTGTGAAGTCTGCCGGTGTAAAACTTAATTAGTTACATATTGAATGGGGTGCTACAGACCATTAAACGAAGAAGAAGGAAGAATTAAAAGGAAGGACTTAGAATGAGAATTTCTTCTTGAACGTATGCAGGTTTCCTCACGTTAATTTCCGTGACCGTTTGATAGTAGCCGGTATTACGTACGTAATATTGGTAATTGGTTATGTTTATAAATAATCTAATATTAAAACTAAAACAAGAACTACAATAATTTTTATTATGTTAAGAACTCGTTTCGTTAAACGAAGTAAATAATTTCACTTTTACAATAATTCTGATAACTGATATTCTGTTTCTAATATTTTTTCGTATAGAAAAATTACAACATAATTGAGCTAATATTTCTGTCACATGTTTATGTATTAAGTAATATTCGATACACACACGACTTACTCAAGTTGTTTACTTGGCCCATACGAACCATGCATTATGTATACGCCGATACAGACTTGACCGCCCAATAACTTGTAAATATTTCATGAAATCACCTCGAAGGAATTTCTAAAGTAATTTACAGTATAGATTCCTATATGATTTCAAACGCAATATTCTCAAGTGGTTTTTCAAATAAGTATCTGAAACGCTAGATATACGCTTCTGATTTTAAAGTACATTTTACTATTTTAAGGCAAAACTTGGAAAAATTACGTTTCAATAATAACATTATTCAACAGATCGTATGGTCGTACTTATGGACCGATATTCCCGAAGTGCCGACAGCGGTCAACAAAGGCGTCTACATACCGACCGCCAAGAAGAAGGTGCTAGGAATGTTCCCGAGCTCTGGCTCGGGCAAGGTGATCTTCCTGTACGAAGAACAGCAGAAGAAGTACCTCCTGGCGCAGTGCGTGAGGTTAATGAACGCACGTTGACATGAGGCCGTAGAAAGGATGTCGCCCACCGAATGGCTGGCGGAGTTCTTTCTACTTATTTTTAATACTCGCACCGCGTTGCTTGCTCTCGCATATCACTTTAACTTGCACCATGTTAGCCCGACAGGCTTTCGCTAATTTCAGACTGGCTTTTTATTTTATTTTAGTGTATCGTGAACTTGTGCGTATATTTGTATGTATATAGTATATATTATTCTTTGTGTGCTGACAGATGTAATATGAGAGTACACGGTATGGAATTGATTGTTTTTATTTAGAATTAGTTTTTTGTGCCCATATTTGTTAAAACAGCTGAATTAAGAGGAGAATGTAATTTCATTATATCTTTTGTAAATTGTATCACCTCACAGTAAGACCAAAATCACTTGATGACGTATGAGTTTGAGTTGTATATATTCTAAACAGCTATGTTCAGTTTATTTCAGATGCAAAATTAACTGCTTTATGACATTTTTAACAAAAAGTGTTTTTTTAGTTATTGTGTATCTGAAATGACGAAGAATAGGTGATGTCGTGTTTTATAAATATTGTTAGTTAGCTATGTATCAGTTTAGTATTACTATTATTAGGATAGTACCTTTTAAATAGCATTTCTACTAGTATTTAACATGACTTTATATACTATTTAGCGTACTGTTAGTTCTGGTTAAATTTTTGATTGGTGCCACCCGACCGTGGGTGATAGTAATCCATGGGGGACCCCCCCATGGAGTCTAAATCCCAAATTCTGAATAGGACTTTAAAAATGCAGATTTAAAAAGTTAATATATTCTGTCTCAAAGCATTTATATAAAGTTGTTTTGTTCAATTTACCATTTCGTTGTCTTCCTTTTACATACATAAATTTTTTAGAAGTGTTTAAATTTCAAGATCGATCTTCGTGTTTCTTGTCGAGTATGAAATATAACATTTACGATAAAAGTAAATTTGAATTTTGTGAAAATATTTTTTAATTATTCAAAGTTTGATGTTTTAGTAATATATTTATTGTTTTATTTGTTGCATGTATTAACTTAGAAATGAGTAAAGTCTACATGATGAACTTACATGGTGTTGAACTTTTTAAAGTTACTATAAAATGTTCAAAACTTTACAGTTTATTTACTTGAGTGAGGCCTAAGAGTACAAACATTTATGCATAAACCTTTCTGGTAAACTTAAATGTCAGTGCACATTTCACAGCGAAGTGACCTTTTTGATTATACTATACTTTCAACTCTATTGTTATTGTGTTATGGTTCAAATTCCATGAGGCTAAAATTGACCCCAAGTGGACACGCGAGCCGGTAAACTTTATAGACAAAGGCGTAATAAATATTAAACCTCCTCTAAAATAAAGTCATTTGGTACTAAAATATATATAGTAGTTATTATTATTTATTATATTATATATACAACGTGTTAATGAATAAGCGCAAAACCTCATACACCCCAACTGATTTATAACAAAATAACTAGATTGAAACAATAATTTCATTATTTTGATAGTTAAAATTTAAACTTATTCGCATTTTAAGTTTTCAGGCAAAAATGATTTGTTATCATTTCAGCAATGAATGAAAGCGCTAGCGTGCTCATGGATACATTTTAAGAATCTTGTTTTGGTAGTAAGTAGGGTGAGTGTGCCCGTGCGGTGGGTTGAGATTCAGTTCAGTAAATTTAAAAAATTTCAAACGAATTATTTAATATTTTGAAAAAAATTATCTATGTTGAAATCATGATAATTCGATTCTGCCCTCGAGTCTAAACAAATTACTTTCTAGTTTTGCGTTAATTCATTAACACGTTGTATATATATATATTTTACCTACCGTGTGGCTTACCACAACTAAATCATTTTCTCGTTGGTGACGCACGAGGAGATTAAGGGATAAGGTTTTTATGCAGTCTTTTTGAGCGGAAGATTAACCAACAATCACCACTTAGCACGTTTTTCCATCCTAAAAAGCTTAAAAAGATTTGGTAGTTGTAGCAAAGTTTCTGAGCACCCCAAGGAAGGGAGACAATGCTCGTGAGTAATGTTGTGTATTTATTTGTATACTTACATCATAGTAAAAAATGAAAATATTCTCTCTAAGACTTTATTGTAGCGGAGGTAATATAGGTACTATCTCAAATAATCCAAAATGAAAGTGATGATGAATGTAATCAAATGTTTGCTATCAAATGTTTATTAGTCCTTACTAATAAACCGTACGCTGTTTTAGGCGGGTCCCGTCGCGTAATCCAGCGGGCGTGGCTAATTTTGCAAAAATCAAGCTTGCTTCGCTCGCTCCAGGTTTTTTGTCTGCAATAAAATCTCGACGCTTCATTCGCTTCAGGTTTCAGATCGTATTGCCACGATATAATCATATTGTAGTAAAATTTCGAGCTGGCTTCGCTCGCTCCAGTAAGGACCACGTTGCGTGGATTCTCGACGGGACCTGAGGTAGCGTACGGTCTAAGGCATCGTTACTATATTACAGTTTTGTTATTTGTGCGTTATACGTAATTAAACGTATATGATACGTTCCAAGTGTGAGGAGGCGTTACATTACAAGTACCAGTGCCTTACAGTGTGTAGATTTAATGAGTTTTTGTTCTACCCTATTGTAATTTTGTCATCATTATACGGTTTCATGAAAATAGTTTTTAGTTTGACCTGTATGGTTTTGTTATTTTTAAATCCTATTCTGTTAAGTAGAGTGCACAAAAATTATGTCAGTGTGCGTTAGCCTTATACATGACGCCAAAATTCAAGAAGTCATTTTTGATATATCTATATATTTTGTTAAAACATATGCCTATAAATTATGTTGAATTAGATTTAAAGTTAACTTTGTATGTTTGCTTATTGCACAATTTATTGATTTCGATTTAATTTTGTCTTGTTCAAGCTTGTGTACGATCATCTTTAAGAAATAAAAAAATTGTAAGCAATTGGAACTTTTTTTTTAAATCTTATACTAGTCCCGTCGTCCCGTCGTGTGTGGTTTTTGTTTTGTTAATCCCAAACCTAAAATGACAATAACAGTGGTTTAAATACTTGGACCAAATAAGCATTCCCCTCTCTGCCAAGTTACACGATCAACTGAACATGTACATTTACACACAATTTTATAACTTATCACGAAACGATAACCGAAACGCTTATAATTGCGGAACAATAATGGTTGAGCCGCATCTGGCAGCACGGAATCGAATTGTTTGGCGCTCCATCCTTTTCTGTCGCTCAAGAAGGAACATTTGCTAGAGCGAGAAAGAAAGCGGAAATGCGACCGCACGCGGCAGCACCGGTAGTCAAAGATAAGCTACTATTTTACCCTGCAGTGCTGCGACTTTTCTCGCTCTAGCCAGTAACGTTCCTGCTAACGAAGTTGCAGTAAGTATGGTATTGATGATGACTTTATATCGACAATTAATCTATTATTTAGTTTTCATAATACAACAATTGGCTTTTATGTGATTTAAATGGAAAAACAATATATTAACAACCATTAATTTTAGTTTAATACTTCGAATATTAAAGCAACGCGCTCCGGTCAAGCCGCGCGTACAGGCTATTTACAGTCAGCATCAATTATATATAAATAGTAGGTGCCTACTCAAAAATAATATCTCCACTATTAATTGGTTCATCGAAAATAACAATGAGATGTAATTTTAATAAGATGCGATACTGAAGCGGAACTAGGCTGCGGAGCGGAGAAAGATTGCATAAAATATTTGCGGAGATTTTATGCAATCTTTCTCCGCTCCGCAGCCTAGCTCCGCTTCAGTGGACAGGCAGCCTTAAACTGGACAACATTCTCTAAGGAGCAAACATCGAAATAACAAAAAAAAAATCAACTGTTCTGTACTCTTTAGAAAACGGTCAATAGCTACTCTACCCAAATATATGGATCAGCTGTTTTTTTTTTGCGATTTCTATATTGGCTCCATTGTGAAAGTGGTTCAGTTTAAGGGTCTGAAGCAGCCCCTTAAGTACGTACAATCGCCATCAGGTATATCATAGCATACAAGTTGGTCAAATATTTCTAAGCAGATCTCATTTTCAATAATTTCTTAACACATATCGAATCAAAAATATCTGAACGCCTAGAACATCAAATTTATCTACGCAGCCAGGGTGATCATAAACATCTGAGTGGTTTAGGAAAAAAGACCTTACTCCGTTGTTATACCTAAATTCCGATTTTAAATAACAAAGTAAAGAAATAATTGGAAATAAGTTGTTCCGATAATTATAACAAAGTACACGTTTAGATATAATTGGTAGCATTTACAGTAAGGAATTTATTGAAACTTAGCTCTGCTCAGAAATACGTGAACACCTTGTATGCTACGATATACCTGATGGCGACTGTACTGTACTTACTGTACCTATATTTAAATAATTTATTAACGTACAAGTATTCGATGTTGACTGTACCTAATAATTTTACTAAGACCCATTTACAATGATGATTAATGTATAAAATTTCGACATAAACTGAATGCATAAACGTGTTACAATCGAATGGAGTTATAAACGGTTTTATACTCTAACAATAAAATGGATGTTCTGAGATGTCTCTTACGTCTTTGCGCAATGACGTCGACGTCTCTTTACGGACGTTTAAATTTAGGATGGACTCGTTTAACTTAATATTCGTGTTTGAATCGATCTTATATTTAAGTATTACCTACACAAGGGTTGCAAAAGTAAAAATAAACGTTTAAAACTTTTATGGCGGTTGTTTAGACCATCAATCTAAACAACAAGCACTGTGGGACCAACATCGAAATCGCGAAAAAAAATATCTGCTGCCCTATACATATAGCTCCAGTAGATTTGTAGTTTAGTATGGAACATCAAATTTTTTTTTCGTGAGTACGATATTAATTCCATAGTGAAAGTTGTTCAGTTTGAATGAATGAATAAAATATACTTTTATTTACACCAAAACACAGCATAGAAAAAAAATGATAAACGTAATGTATATTTGTATTTTTGAAACATCATGTATAGGGTGAAAGGAAAAGTGTCATTAACCGTTACATCACATACTCTAACCAACAAACTGAACAACTTTTACTATGGAAGCAAACATGTCAGCGCAAAAAAAATTCTGCTGTTCCATAATTAACTGCAATGCCTAGTGCTTACTCGAATAATATCTATAGGTATAAGACAGCAGATTTTTTTGTTCTGACCGGTTTGCTCCCATAGTAAAAGTTGTTCAGTTTGATGGGTAGAGTATGTGGTTTAATTATATTCTAATCTTAAAATTGTGGCTCGATCGTAGTGTTCATAATTTTGCTAATCTTCAGTATAAATAGCGTGTGTTTGACGTTGTTCAGTAATAAATATTTGGTGACCTCAAGGATTGTTTTATGCACAAAAACTGTTGAGCCATCCTAAAATTATAGGGCTTCGTGGCAAGCCGGAAGGCAAGCGACCGCGCAGACTTGCAACGCGACTCTATCTTAAAACATCATACAAATATGTCAGAAGATACTACTGTTTGAATCCATACAGTTGTCACTCAATTGACACAGATTAACTATAGGCCGTCAACTTCGTGCGCGGCGCGTCCTAGGGGTACAGACGTAGGCGGGTACGGGTGGGCGGTACAGGTAGCACGCGACGCGTGCAAATACCGCGTATGCGCCATATTGTACCTTCACACTCGATACACGTCCGATTTTTCCTGCCGACTTCCGAACAAAGTATAGACTTTTCTAATACAACTAATTTCGTAAGTTTCCATAGAGTAGGTAGTAGGAAAAGCTTTTGGGTAAGATTCATATTTTAATTAGGTACCTCCGTATGGATAATGTACTCTGTGCAATTGACGAATCGGAAGAAAGATCGGACGTCGTAATTACTTTTTACGAACACTACATTACAGAGAGACACTAGGGGGCTGCCATCTCAAAAATAGATTGAGCGCTAAAACTTAAACCTGTCCCGAACTAAAACCCCGTCACATATTATATATATATGTGACGGGGTTTAGTCGTGGGGAATAGTCGTGAGCATATGCTATGCTTAAATCTACAACCCATACAATGCCAAGCCGTAGTCCGCCTTATTGACGTTTCGTCGGCATACCGCGCCACTTAGGAGCCCCACTATAATACCAATGTTTTATGCACTTTGATTTGAAAACCACAGAGTACTATAATTACTACCGTAAATATACTAGATATACTATCTTTTAGTGCGCCGCGGACGAAAGTTGGTCTTCTGCGTTAGGACTAAATCATGTCCGAGAGCCCCCGATCAAAAGTAAAATAATAAACAGCCTGCCTCTGAGTGAATGTGATGCGATGAAAAGCTTTACCTACCGTTTTTTAACGAGTAGGTAACTCGCGACAGGTGCCTCTATTATATCCATAAGGGTCTACTATTGTATATCTGTGCTCTTCGAGGCGCTCAGTGCTGTTTCATTCTTCAATAAATGAAATTGAATTCCTATTTCTGGAATTTTTTTCGTTAACAAGTGAGTTTTGTAATACATTGTGTCATAAACGTAGGTACCATAAATGCTTATTATGAATGTCAGGGCACATACAGGGTGTAAACTTAAATGCGTTACATACTTTAAGCAGCCCTTCAGACCATCAAACTGAATAACTTTTACTATGGGACCAACAGAGAAATCGCGAAAAAAAAAATCTGTCCGAGTAGCTGTTGAAATTTTCTATGCAACAGCAGATTTTTTTCCACTATTACGATGTTGGTCTCAAAGTGAAAGTTGTTCAGTTTGACGGTCTGAAATGCCCCATTCATATGTACCGCATTTAATACCCTGTATAATAAATAGTGATGTATTCATAAGACCTGATACATGTGTATTTTTAAAACCTTTATATCAAGTTTGTGAATCGTCGGTGTACCTAATAAACTGATACCTGGTGTACCTAATAATAAGATAATTTTTAATTCAGTATAAATGATAATCCAAACAAAAGCTCAAGTAAGAGACTGCGAATTTAAATAAAGAAGTCTGTTTATTAGTAGTTAAGTAGGTAGGAAAACTCTAAGTTTTCTTCCGCATTATTCCCATTTGCATAAAATCTGTAAAATAAGCAAGCGATACCAGTCCATAATATACGATCTGGTTACCAAGTTTTCAAATAAAAAATTCTGTACTTTATACAGTTGGGGGTTTTGAAACAGAGGTGAGTTGAAACAGTTTTAATTTCTTGGAACTTATAACCGTTAGCGAAGTGTCAAAAATGCAGTTCAGCCCCTTTTTACTGCCCACACACCCTCAGTGTTCGTTATTGACATACGACAAGCAGTTTAGTAGTTGTGGCCAGCCCGTCGCAAAAATCGCCATAAGTCAATTTTTTGCCGTTTTCTTTCGAAGCCTATAAGTATTATATTGATTATGTGCTTGTATTTTGGATTGAGTTATATATCTTTTGACAGCTTACTTAATAACCTTGTCCTTTTTTAATTTAAATACAAACAATATAACAAAATTTTGGCCGATTTTTCTAACTGAAGGGATTTGAAACAGACTGTTTCATCTCCTTCGTTTAGTGTATCGTACCTATGGAGTGGTTAGAAAATATTTTTCTTAATTTGTATCAGGCTTATACCTACCAGTGCATTTCTGCATTCTGCAATAAATATGAATTGTCAAAAACTAGTCAAAAACTATTGTAAAATAATTGTAACATAAATAAATCAACAAAGTGACTTGATATTTCTGGAATTGTATGTTTATATTATTTTGCTGTTGGGTTTCCAATAAATTAAAATTTTTAAATGTTATTCTCCACTTTTGTATACTGAAACATAATGTTTTAATTCACCTCGACCCATGTTTCAACTCACCCATGAGGGGATTTGAAACAGAATGACTAGTTACGTTCAAATCGATTCTTAACCACAGAATAGACATTCCAACGTTTTGTGTCCTATTTGTCATCCAGGAATTCAAAGAAACGAGTTATCGATAGATACCAATCTCGCAAAGTTTTGCCTATAAGAAACTTTGTTATGAGTCAAAATCTCAAAATTGTTTCAGTTCCCCTCGGTTTCCCTTTTTATTTTTACATTAGGTATCAGTTTTTTTCGTAATATGACATAATGCAGTAAAATCTAGTTTGAGAGAGTTCTAGTTATACGCGGTTATTAATTAGGCTAAAGTTAACGGGAACTCCAAAATCAATAAAAACGCGGTATGAACCCGTTAAAATGTTTAACTTTAGCAGTAAAATATGTTTTGGCATGCAGTCAAACCTACGGTAGTTTATCGTTCCCAGATTATTAGCGTAAGAGGTTTCAAAATGTTGTCGACTGAAATTGAGCTTTTTCAAAATTTCAAAATTTACTTAAGCTAGGGATGAATAAGAAGTTTCAAAATATGGGGATTACAGAAAAGATAGACAAAGTTTAAATACAAATAAGACTTCTAGTACAGTTTCTGTAAACAGTCGTGTAATTAAATATACGCACATGATATAATACGTTGTTAAATCACACGATTTACGTAGTTACTTGAGACACTAGTTTGATATCTTACTCAACTATAGCATATGCCTATTGTTCCAAATGCGACGAAGAAACCTTCTCGCGCCATTCAAATCTTGTGTAAAATTTGTTTGTTTAGGACCGCAATCGTGCCGGGTCTACATAATGGGAAATTTAAATACCTAAGTAGGTTATTTGTTAAGTAAACTGTCCTGTGATAATTTATAAACGAGGACAAAGTTTGTGTTGGGACAATAGGTGCCCTCTAGTTATGAGTTCGTGTACGAAGTGAAAATAGTTAGGTACATTGGCTATTTGCCAGTTTTCGGAAAGATATTTTAAATTATACTTAGGTTTATTTTATACCTCTTTCAATTATCTTTGTCTTAAAAAGCGTTATTTATTCGAAAAAAAAACAATATTTTTGAGATTCGCGCGAAAACAGCCGATCACGTGACACTTCTGGCTGTGACGTCATATTTCAATAAACAAAGTAAAGCTAACTACGACGCTTCAACTCACATGACGTTTTATTGTTTGAAATGTGACGTCACACGATGCTCAGTCATGGCTGCCCGCGTTTCAGTTTTGAAATCCACAGATAAAAAACTCTAATTTATTTTACAAAAATAAAATATTTACAAGTTACTTAAATGCAAAAAACATATTGTATGATTATTGTGAACCTATAAGCTACTATATCTAATATATTTAATATTGTACCGTTACAATTGTCAAATAGTCAATATGTAGTGCCTATGCTCTAATAAAAACAATCAATTAAAATACAACTGTCTTTATAGGTATTTTTGTCTGTGCGTGTGCGTAAGTAAGAGTTGAAAAGAGAAATTTCCTGAGACTTCGTACGAGAGCGTAGCGATATAAATGATATACTTACCAGATAAGCTTTCAAACACAACGTGTTTCATCAAAATCGGTTCAGTAGTTTTCGCGTGATGCGCGAACAAATCATAAGCATCACACAAAAAATGTGTCATCAAAATCGATTCAGACAATTCAAACAAAAGGACAAAAGGACAAACAGACAGACAACGATTCTAAAAAAGGTTGATTACGTAACACGTAAAAACCATATCATAATCTTTTTGTTGTAAATATCGTCAATGTACAGACAAACTTCTATTACAGTTTTATAATAGTTTAGATATAGATAGATATTATAGGTACCTGTAAGATTACTGTACGGCCCAAAGCGGAGGGACCATGGAACGCTTTTCAGTCTGCAAAAAAAAGCACAAAAAGTTTGCGAAGTGCCGTAGGTATGGTAATGAGAAATGATACGCAGAGTCGCACACATGCGGAGTATCTTTTATTTTAAAGCTCAGCTGTGGCAAGGCAATAACAGCAGTGGTTGATCAACTACCGTATAATTACGTCACATAACATTTTGTTTTAAAAGTGTTACTTCTTTTTTGTTGTTTTATGTATTTGTAACGAGAAGTTTGTTACAATTTATATTAATTTTATAGTGTATAAACATTAAGAGGTCAATGTGTATAAATGTCAATGTTTATTGATTTGTAAATAGAGTACCTCTACTCAGAAGATTAAATGCATTTAGGGCCTGTTTCACCATTTTCGAATAAGTTCTTGTTAGCTTATCCGACCGCATATTTTATGTCAAATGAGCTGTTGGCTAACAAGAACTTATTCGAAAGTGGTGAAACAGGACCTTAATCTTCTTGATTTGTAAGTAAGTACTAGCTTTTTTTAAGACTACTAAATTATTCTATTCTAATGCTTAAGATTTCCGGAGAATAAACTTAACAATCAATTTTTTTATTACGTTACTTTAATATATTTAACTTGAAAATTTTTAAGAATTTCATGACACGAAAGAAAGAGTAGTAAAGACCTAGAGACAAAGACAAAGTGATTCATTAATCTAAGCTAGGCAAGTATGCCGTCTCGTTAGATATTACTTTTGAGGAGGGCTATCGTAATGTGCGGTATAATTCATGAATCTTTTGAGTCGGCTTTTGCAGTAGGTATGAGTACCTACCTAACGCAGAGAAAATGGTGACAAAATTATCTTTGAGTAGGGCTGATTGTAGGTGATGAACATTTTTATGCGATCAATTTGGTGCACCAAGAGGTATGAAACTCGATGAACGAAAACTTTCGCCAACCACGTCATGTGCCGACGCTTTGACAGACTTTAAAAAATGAAAGGTTCTAAATACGGTCATTCTGTATATAGTATTTATTAATACAGGGTGTAACAAAACACCCTATAATATTCGTAACATGGTGTAGATCATCAAATTGAAAAATTTTCACTACGAAACCAAAATCGAGAAAAAATTCATAGAAATCTGTTGTTTCATACAAAACTGCAGTACCTACCTACTCGACTCAAATATATGGGACGGCTGATTATTTTATTTCGACGTTAAACTACTACGTTAAATATTACTAGTATACTGTGTATTGTAATTTTTTCTAACCTGTAGTATTTTCACAAATGTTTGTGTTACACACCTTAATTCATATTTTTCCAAATGGACAAGGTACGAATCAGGATATTGTGACATTCAAAAATAGCACTCCTGTTCAATTCAGGCGATGACAAGTAGTAGCGTGCCGTGCGGACTATAGGTAATAATATCGCTTACTAAACAAACTTTAAGGAAGCTTTATTACGGCTTACCCCAATTAATGTAAAACAGGCAGAGACAAAATGCTTACTCTAAAATACTACTTAATAAGCAAAATAAATAAAAAAGGGACGTGCTGCGAATAAATTTTGAAGATAGACCCGCTCGATACGCCGTGGAGACGTCTTGATAAATTGATTCCCATCCAAAGTACCTTCCTCCCACGAAGCATCGTAAGTCATGGTATTTTAGTTCTTATGAAGTAGTTATAAGAGTTATTTTAGGGGGTTTCTTCTGTAGATTTCGCTGAACAGGTAGTCTTTGTGACCTTTATGTCATCATCGTGGGTTTCAAATACCATTGCACTTTTAGTGAGGTTCTTACTCGTTTATGATAAAGTACCTATATATTTGCTTTTAAATGTAGAAGACTGACAAGGATAAATAAATAATTAGCTACATACTGATCGGTGCTGTTAGATCGCCTAATTTTAATGTCTAGTTATTATCAACTTGTTTATCTATTGAAAAAAGTTAATAAATGTCTACGATTATCTCGTAGCACTTTCGTAGACCTACAGCTACGCCGTAGCACAATTATCAGTTATATATAACACTGAGGTAATTATGTATAGAGCTAACTCCGCGCTTCATGACGTTGTCCCATTCAACTGCGGCAACTGCGGCAACTGCGGCAACTGCGGTCACGTGTAACAGTTTGATTGAAAAAAATTAAGCCTCATAAAAATGCCGTGGTGTTTACTGAAATACTGCACAAACAATTCAAGAAATGTAAGCAAATATACAGGAAAATTATTTTCATAGGTAAACAAGATGAAAAGCATTTTCAATATTATTTTAAACAAAATTTTTTCTCGCTCTCGAAAAATATATAAAATTATGAAGCAAATACAAACAAGGACACACCTATACGCGAAAAAGAGAAGACAATGTATGCATAAAGTTTTTACTATCTTTGTATCTCTCTCGCTCCTTTCTCATAACGCATGACTTTTGTTTGTCGTGCTATCTCTAGTTTACATCTAACTCAGTGGTTCATAATCATCAATTTATATATTTTTTGTACAAACCTTTATATTTTATTAAATTAAAATTAGAATTCTAGTCAAATAATGGTTGTAACGAAGAGAATATCTAATTAAACAAAGATTTTAATCTGATAAAGTAAATTTCTCAGCAACCATTATGTAGAAAGGAATAGCTTTTCCACCGGTAAAATTAATAGCATAGACAGGGCGATTGTAAGTTGTTAATATTTTTTTCTGGAGGAATTGTTTTATCATCCCTGTATTTTATTACTAAAAGCTTTTTAAGGGTGTAGCCAGATAATGAAACTAACCAACGTTCCCCATGGAACTTGGACCAAAAACGAAAAATTGTTTTGGTCCTCCCATACCATAGAAAATCGATCGACTGATCCATTCTTTTGTATAAAAGGCCCAAGAAATTTTTCAGTTAACATTTTCTAGTAATTAAAACTAGTGGTGCATAAGTTTTCCGCATCAATGTCTCATACTCGATGTTTTCGTACATCGTTTATCTTATGTAAGTGACGACTTTAGAGGGACTAGTTTGTGGCAACAAAATATAACTCGTCCTTAGGGACCTAATTTTGGTACAATGTTTTAGAACATTATTCCTTTAGTGTGATTTCTCAAAAGTTTTGCAAATGTATATACATAGTTGCGACTTATTCATGTCATTTATGTTTTTAGACTATGTTTTCTAAAACATTTTTATTTTGTCAGAGATATTCTGAAATCGCAGAACATCCACGTTTCATTAGTAGTACCTACCGAAACTTATGTATCGTATTTTTATTAATTTTGTTTATTCGTACAGATTCAAAATTATCAGCCTATCGTCGTCCACTGCTGAACATAGGCCTCTTCCAAGGCGCGCCACAAAACTTTGGCCTCGGCCTTCCTCATCCAGTCCCCGCTACTTTTTTCGGTCGTCTGTCCAGCGGGCAGCAAGGCCAGTTTCGTACAGATTATTGACACTCAAATTATGAGTAGTTTATCAAGCACCTTACCTTATAATACCTACCTACCTTACCTTAGTATAATTTACCTACTGTACTTTTTACCTGTGATGACGAATAAATGTTTCTGATTTCTGATTTCTATAAATATAATAGAACAAAAAAAGCATTTTTTTCACTTCCACAGCTTAAATTTCTACAGACAATATTGAAATACTACTAAGTAGCTAATAAAAGAAACAAGTGGCTATTTGCGAAGATCACAAAGGAAGTATCAAAGCGAGGACGGAGAAAAAGCGGGGCTTCGGCAGCGCGAGAGCACTTCAGAGGGCATGGCTCAGCGCTAGTACGTTACTTAGACCTCTTCCTACTGTCTTACTTCAATACCTTACTTAGTTTTCAAAGGTTTTTTTTAATAAGCTTTTATATTGCTTTCAGATTCTTTCCTAATATGCTGACTTTACTGATTGTAAAGGACATAATCCATCAAACTATCTATGAGTCCAACATCTGAATCTCGTAAAAACTGATAATTTCGATATCAGTCCCATAGATAAAGTTGATAATCCCCCGATCCCGTTACCGTCAACATACTCCATACAGGTGTAAAATTTTATGTGCTATACAGGGTGTAAGTGACAGCCTAGCAAATACTGAAACGGTGATCTCAGACCATCAAACTGAACAACTTTCACTATGGAGCCTACCTCTGGAAAAGTGAAAAAAAAAACAGCTGTCCCATAAAAACTGTCACACCCTGTATATTAAACGGGATGCTTCAGAAGACCATCAAACTGAACAACTTTTGCAACAGAACCGTAGAAATCGAGAAAAAGAAAATTGTTTGTCCTATAGAAAATGTCGATGGGTACTCGATATAACCCAAGTGTACGGAACTGGCTGATTAGCTGGTTTTATTTTCCTAATTTAAATTTTGGTCCCATGGTGACAGTAGTTCAGTTTGATGGTCTGAAACCATTCTGAAACACAGGAAATTCTGTGTCAACAAAATTAAAATAATGATCGTTCTGGTAGCTGCCCTAACTTCCCTTTACGTTTCTACGTCGTGTAATTTGAGAAAAGATTTCTTATTAATTAACTTTTACTGCAGGGAGAAAAAGATTTGTACATTCTAAGTCATTGTGTATGGAGGTGGCTAGGAGCTCATAAAGATCACCTTAATCGGCTTAGTTACTCTTCTGACTAGCACTTACGGTCGGCATCAACGAAACATTACTTCCTTTGTAATTTAGTAAGCACTTATAGTGAATTTGAATCTTAGATTAAAAACTTTTCGCTTACGCTAATTTTGAATATTATAGTATCTCAGATATCAGTAGAAAAAAAATGGAATTCAGAATTTTTTATTGCTAAAAAAGTACGGTGGGCATCTCTGTTTATGCTGATATTTAATGAAGAATGTTTGCTGGGTAGTACTAATACCGCACATCAGGGTAACATCCCGTTTTACACAATTATGTCTTCTTATTACATACATTATATCGTAAAAATGTAGCTTGTTTTTTTAAATCTCACATTTGCTGTCCAGAAAATCTTTTTTAAGTGTTCGTATCAATAATTAAGATGTCATATTATGACACTAAAGCCGAACTCAAACCCAATATACATATAAAAGACCTGTCTGATTGTGGTAGGTTCTCAAATGGCCCTCCAGACTGCCATTCTAATTAGATAAATGCATTTCTATCATCAAAAAACGCACAGTAAAATAGAAGCCGTCAATAAGTTAGCCGTGTGAGTGTAACTCTGTAATAACATCAACGTGTAATAGCGTCAACACGCCACGCCAGCACGCGCGGCCAATTCGTTCCCGTAAACACCACTATTTTATAACCCCTACCATTGTTCACTCACTACTACTACCATTAATTTTGTAGTAATAGGTAGGTACTATCTTAAGACGATAACAAAAAACCAAATATAACACAATCATTTTGAGTTAGCCTGTACGATCCTACTGCAGGGCTACTCCTCTCACAAATTAGGGTGAGAGGGAGTGGGCCACACTCCAAGACGCGGGCCCAGTGCAGATTGGTGGAGGCAAGTTAGTGGTCAACTTGCTGTCAGAGGATATTAAAGCCGCTCTGATCTGAACGAATAGTTACATCGGCAACTAACTGAACTGTCCGGGACCAATACAATCATTTGCAGTGATTTTATGGGCGACAACTTAATTAACTATCATTTCAATTTCACATGCCATTCCATCCTAAGCCACGGTTTATACAGAAGAGACGTGTGGTGGTGGCGGATAATCTAAGCAACACAATATAAACCTTTATACGAGTAGTACATAGCATAGCGTCGCCTACGCCTCCATCCAAACGACGCTATGCTACGTACTATAAGGTTTATAATTGTGTTACTTTGACTATCCGCCACCGCCACACGTCTTTTCTGTAGAAACCGCGTCTTAAACCGCAGTTTGAGTGTGCTAAAAGTGAACCTTGCTAAAGAGAATAGGTTGGTCAATTTTCTGACCCTTGTAATCCTGGAGTCGTAATTTTATTTAAGGATTTCTATGTATCAACTTGAACAAAAATGAAGATCAGATTTCTTCATTAGCTGAGAAGACTTAATTCGTCCATTTCAATAAAATAAATGTCTACTGTGAAATATAACAAAATTTTGGAGCTTTGAAATACTGGAGGATTTCTATTCTAACTTCTAAGCGTGAGCATTAATAAATATATCAGAACATCGTGGTACAGGGTTACTATGCGGGTGTGTAAACTGCCTATGTGGATATCATTTGGCGGCACGTGTGACCATGTAAACGATCCTACGCTAACGAATTTATTTCCATCTAGCTGTGAATGCGTTACGTTTAGTGTTGCCATTATGACCTTGCCGTCGAGAAGGCAGATTTAATTATTGTAGGTCAGGCATGTCAAACTCATAGTCATTGGTGGGCGAAATGTATAATGATAGTGGGTCGCAAAGAACTTAGAGACATGAAACTCATTGCATCGATCATAGAACAGAACTGCTTTTCGTTTCTTTAATAGTAAAAGAAAATACAATAACTTCCCAGGAATGTGTCTTTAGCTACATATATTGTTTATTTGGCTATGTGGGGTAATTATATCTGCGGAAATCAACTTCCAAACCGTATCTAAGTTAGGCAGTGCCGTAATGGTGGTTATATGATATGAATAGATAATAATGGTACACTTTAGAAGCGAAACCATGGTCAAACCAACACAAGATTGGTAGGCGTTTCTTGACATTTGTATGCGTAGTTTGACATTTAACGCGGGTGTTTTGTTTCTATAGTGTCCTATTATTATGTACTCATATGGTGGTACATGAGTACCTAAGTACTAAACTTCATTCCAAATAAGGGCGACGAGATTTTTCGATTCCTATTTAGCTTTCTGGCCAATTCTGATTAACGAATGTAATTTATTTATTGGATACATTTACTATCCGATATATCTTGGACGGTACAAAAGCTGCTCTAAGAATAAGTGAGAGTAAGTGTTTCAAATCTCTGTTTCTGTAATGAAAAATAGCCTTAAAATTTCGTCGCTATTTTGAATGGAGTATAGTAAAATCAGCACGCTCGCGGGCAGCATCGATGATTGTTGTGAAATTGGAAGATGCAGTGAGGGCCGCATGCGGCCCGCGGGCCGCAAGTTTGACATGCCTGTTGTAGGTGAAGAAACTTTTGATGATAAGTTTATATACCTAACACTAATGTGATTTCACGCTTATGTGACAGAGCAGTGTACTATTCTAATTTTAAGGAATCACGTTGTAGTTCTGTTTTAGGGTAATCGTGCGTCGGTTGCGTACTCCTTGGCCTACAACGAAGCTCCATTTTATTGTGTTTTTTCGTCAAAATAACCCTTGAAGTCAGCAAATATTTTAACCTTGCAACGACAAGCACGCCAAAATTTAGATTTCTAATCTCAAATTGTAACGCCATCTTTGTGTTGATGATTTGGCCAGTATCAAGTTCAAATAGCAAAAGTGCTTGACATTGTATGGTAATATTAGGTGACTTCAAGGATTGTTTTATACACAAAACACGCATTTGTGTCACCATAAATGGTGGACATTCCTTGCAAGCTTGGGAGTATGCAACTGACATGCGTGCACCCAATAACAAACATGCAACGCGACTCCCAGACCCAGAGAAGTCAGTGTAGGTTAGTCCAACGCATTGTGAAGTTAACTAATGGGGATCTTGCACCAAAATTATATTGAGAAATGATCTTAATAATTCAATAATAATAGAATAGAATATTACTGAAAGATTTATTCTAAAGTTTTTATTTTTTACGAAATATTTTAATTATAAGTTACGTGGATCGGAACGTAATTTCAAACACCAATCAGCGCAAAGTGACGAAGCGATTAGCAACTTGCGTGCGTTAGAAGAGTACGGCAACACGGTAGCGGATGATTTGTGATGAGCTTCTTTTTTTGTAATTTATTGTGTGGTGGTGTGGTACGGAACCCTCGGTGCGCGAGTAGCCCGACTCGCACTTGGCAGGTTTTTTTTGTTGAGATGTTTATGAGTCCGTGTGTCATCGTGGCAGCAGGTTTAGCCGAGTTTACCATATTGTTGGCCTGTTAAGAGAAGTTAATTCAGAATAAGTATCAGAAAGATATACTATCCGAAATATTTTGGACGTTACTAAAGATGTTCTAAGAATAATCCGATCCTGATAAAACAAAAATGATTCTTTTTTAAATACTTTTTAACGATTCCGATTTTTAAATTGCTATATTTATTTTTTCGTTTAGGTTCTACTAATGCCATTACTACCAAATATGAATATAAATTCAGTATTCCCGATGATGAATGCTATGGCGTCCTTGAAATAGACAAGGTAAAATAATTATTATATTATTCTAATATTATGTTTACGAGTCAGCAATTTATTTTGGATCCGGGGCCTCAGTAGGCATTTTATGGAATCTAAATTTTATCCAATGCATTTTATGACGATTTTTTTGTAAGTATAGACATGACAAAGGAAATTTCTCATATTTCTGCATACAAACGAGGCCTAGTAATATTTTCAATACTAATAAATAAAAGTCAATTAAATTTTTCAGAAACAATCTGAAAACTAATCTCTATGTTTGTATGTAGTCAGATTTTCGTTAAAATATACAGTTTTAGTCCTAGGATTAGTTTAAGATTTGTGTGGAAATCTTTGAGGCACTGTAACATTAAACTTTAAAAACTATACATTTTAACGAAAATCTGACTTCATACAAACATAAACATACTAAATCTTAGCATAATCATACTAACTTAAAATTAGTTTCTAGATTGTTTCTCAAAAATGTCATTGACTTTAATTGGTTAGTATTGAAAATATCGTCGAATTATATTCCCTTAATAGGTGTAATTATTTTTTATCAAACCGAAAATGTACATTTAATCCACATTCAATAAGATATTTAATCATAATTTATCTTCAAATTACGATATGAATTGTCAAGTCCAATGCCAATGTCGTTCAACCATTCAAGCATGTTAAACTTAAGATGCAATTGACTGCTGCATAATGAGACTCCGTTTATTATTAAACTGTAGTCTTATTCACATCTAGGGTTGATACCTTTTTTGGAGTAAATGTAGATAGAGAAAATTGCTAAAAAATATATATGTAGTACTTTTGGGAAATCCGGGTGTAAAAAAGTAGCATAGCATATGCTCACGACTATATTCACTGAGGGGGTAGTCAGAGATATTCTGAAACCACAGATAATCCACGTTTCACTGGCACCGAAACTCTGTCCAGTGTGACGGGGAGGACGGGGACGTGTAAAAAAGTACAGTAGAATTTTCATTTATTAATTTTTTCCAATCGTATTTTACTTTATTTTAGACTTTATTGTGCCTGAGGTTTTATCATTATCCTCCTCCTGTCCTTATCCCATTATTTGGGGTCAGCGCAATATGGAATGTCGGTCGATTAACTATTCATAGGTTTGGTCCATTTATTATCATTAATTCATATTTTATTGTTATGCCTTTTTGATTTATCGTCATTTTAAATCAGTGATTTATAAAGTTAATCAGTGTAAGCAGATGTTGCAGGAATTGCGTAAATAAATATAAAACGCATTAACATTCTAGAATTGGCAATGCAGTGCGTTTAGTTAGATTTGACAAACATAAATTATAAACTATAATAATATGGTATTTTCCGTACTATATGTTTTCTCAACATAATATAGTACAATTGGCCAGCATACTCGTATTTATAGTACGATACTACATAATATACTACTACGATACTGTATAGTTCGGGTGGCAACCCTACATACGTCTTCGCTCGCGTCAATATCTTTTGAAACGGCTCTATTAATTTAGCTTCTATGCGTAAAATTATGCAACTGAAAGAGAGATTCAGGTGAACATACATTTTGGAAACTTCTCTTTCGCACTAGAGCTCTTTTCACCCTATGCAGGTGTAGCTAAAGACCCAAGTAATATTTAATGGGGTGGTATAGAATATCAAAATGGAGCCCACATTGAAATAAAATAAAAAAATTACTTTAGTACCGATTTTATGTTTTGTTACAAATGTTTTATAAATGTTCACTGTTTTTTAAGGAGATGATCAGACTATCAAACCGACTAACTAAAATTTTACATTCGTTTGGAGTTCCTGTGACTTATAAATAAAATCCCGCTGGCTGGGGGTCCAAATCGATTCAGTAGTTTTTAAGTTATGCGTGCACAAACACATAAACGGACAGACAGACAAAAATTCCAAAAATGGGCTTAATGTATTCCATTACGTATCCTGAAACTCCAGCCCCCATTATTATTTTTGTAAATATCTTTAATGTATAGGTACCACATCATCGCTAAGTTTACAATTTTATTTTAATGTAGGCACAGAGTACTATACCTATATAGGGTCCTTCTTAATATGGTGACACTTTTTAACGGGATGATCAGACTGGCAAACTGAACAACTTTTTCTACGGGACCAAAATCGAAATCGCGAAAAAAAAATCAGCTGTCCCATACATTTGGCTCAAGTAGGTTACACACATTTGGTACAGTTTAGTATGGGAGAGCTGATTTTTTTTTTCGATTCGATGTTGGTTCCATAGTGAAAGTTGTTCAGTTTGACGGTCTGATCATCCCCTTAAAAAATTGTTAGCATATTAAGAAGGACCCTGTATAGGTATAGACAGAAGATGTATGGATATATTGTATAACAAATAGAATAGAGGTGGCGATGGTCGCCGAAGGCTTGTCGTTAGCAGATCGATCCACGGCGATGCTTCAGTGCACACACCCTATTAATAGGCTGCCTCAGCTTCACCTTATAGGTACTGTATATTTTATTAGCTAACATCTACCATCTCTCCCCACGAGATATATACCCTCTACAAATCTGACCAATACAAGCTTGTAAACATGAGGTTATGGCAGCCCTAGAATAAAACTTATTTAGGCGGTTTTAGGGTGTTACTTTACTACTACTGTACAAAAACTTAACGTTACAGTTTATTTAATAGAGTTATATAACGTAAGATTTTCGTATACTTACACACTTTCAAGAGTCTATTATGTCTTGTTGGTATTAAGATTTTGAAATAAATAACATTTTCCGTTAAAACTTTACATTCATCATAATTCATCATATCATTTTATATTTAAGATATTTACGCCCACACAATGGTAGAGTATTTTGCGGTCCCATGCGGAGACATTGATGACGCATTCGGTACAGTACGGTGCCAAACAGAATACTTTACTCGTACAACATTAATATCTACCATTTTACGACCTATTGCTATGCTGAATTACATTAACGGCTGTAAAGACATTAAGGATATAAAGAGTTTGAAAAACACAGCAATGGAAAGCTAACTTCTCGTGTCAAATCAAAAGGTAAAGAAAAAGCACCTATGTTACGAATTTTATGGGTCGCACGAAAATGTCCATTAGCGGTGGCTTTTATGATCCACGTTATTTAATTTCGTAAGAGTTTGCGTAACACAGAGATGAGAATAAAAATAATTCCCCAAAGTAACAGGGATTACAGTCATATACTACACATTTAACTTTTTATGTTTTCAAGATTATTCTTGTAAATTATAGGTAGAAAAAGAAATCTTGTTTTCGAATGTATTTATGGTAGGTACCTATAGATAATACCTATGCCAGCTATCTGGTATGTACCTACCTATTTGTTACTTTAATATTTTCCCTGATTTTGAAATCAATGAAACTTTAGACTCCTTGAAAAACACAACTATTGTACAGGATGTAAGGGAATTGCTTCAGAAAACTCAAAGGGGTAAAAGTACCCATAAATATGAACAACTTTTACTACGGGACCAACTAGAGATCTCAAAAAAAAATCGGATCCTCCATACATTTTGCGCGGTAGGAATTTAATGTTAGTATGAGATAGCAGATTTTTTTTGAGATAATTTAGTTGGACCAACTAAATAGTAAAAGTTGTTCATATTGATGGGTACTTTCATCCCTTTGAGTTTTCGGAAGCAATTCCCTTACACCTTGTAGAAGTAATTTAAATTTTACTGCACTCTAGCCAGATTTAAAATGAACAATTTAGTCACCTGTATGATAGGATTGATACCTAGATGTACCCTAGAGTGTAAAACTCAGGTATTGCAGATGTCTGTCGACAGTAAAAAGTACATAAAATGATGCTGAATCAAATTTTCTCTCAGAAGGAGCGTAAGGCGGGAAGACAGATCAACAAATTGTGTTAAAGGTTGGTACAATAAACCTCCTATGCGTGTTCAGCGGGAATGAATAATAAGATAATCTGCTGATTCGCAGCCTACACACTCGTACATTTTTCATGTAAATATGAGTTTTAACGAGCGATTTTCTTTACGATCTAGGAAAAAAAAGGTGTCGGATAAACTGATTATTATGTGGAAAATATTGCAAAAACAAAGCTGTACCTACCTAATATTATAGGTAGATAAATGATCGTTCTTCGTTGCGCTCCGAGCAAAGACTAATCATTTATCTAAGAAGCGCAGCGAAGACCATTCATTTATCTAAGGCTATAATTTAGGTTTACAGATTTACTTTTTTGTACTTCCTGGGTTTCAACCAAACAATAAATGCAATCAAATCACTTCTGCGTATGCGGTGAAATAAGAAAAACTTTTACGAAACAAAACACAAACTAATTCAGACACGTTCTTTCATACCAACTTATACGAACTAAAACAATCAAAATTAATTCAAAACTTTTTTATTATTCCCGAAACAACACCAATATGGACCGAAGGCTTTCAATCTAGTAAGCCTTTTCCCACTCCTCCCTCTCCAACCTTTCTTGTCTCACCTGCTCAACTATAGGTGAAAGGTAAAGGTGATCCTCCTCAAACTTTATCCATTCTTCTTTAGGAAGATGTTCCTTGAAACAGAACAGAAGAATTACATGACTTTTTATAACTTACTGTTCTCAAATGGTGGAGGAAAACATCGTGAGGAAAGGAGATTCTGATGCGTATGTGAAGTCGACCAATCCGCATTGGGCACGCGTGGTGGTCTTGCGCCTATACACCCTCCTTCCTCGAGAGAAGGTCTGTGCCCTACAGTAAGGAATTTATAGGCTGATGATGATGACCTTAAAACAAACTACTTTTAAGGACGTAGAGGAACTTTTAACTTGACCATAATCCCATAATACGAGGTGATTCTTTTATCAAGCGGTGATAGATGACTAGCTTTCTGCCCACAAAAAAACGCTGTATAAGATACCATCATTTTAGTTACCTTGTACGACACCTGTGGGAAGAAATGGATTGATCCATTGTAAGCACTTCATTAAGGTGCTTTTCCACCATAGCTGTGCGAGGAAGCTGAGCTACGTGAAACTCATCTCTTTCCACCGAAGCTGTGCGAGGATGCGGATATATGTTAGCTTCGAAAATAGGACAAGAGTGTGCTCCAAGTTCCTATATTGAATAAATTATTTGACTTTTACTAACTTATACTGAATATTTTTTTCACCGTTTCGAAATTTTCAGGGATGGTTCAGACCATCAAACTGAACCACTTTTAGCATCTGAGCAAACCTGAAATCGCAACAAAAAAAAACAGCTGTTCCGTAATTAACTGCAATGCGTTCTCGACTTAAATGTATGAGACTGCTGTTTTTTTTAGAATTCAGTTTTGCTTCCATAGTAAAAGTTGTTCAGTTTGAACGAAAAAACACCCAGTGTGCCTACCTCACTGGCATCCATCGCAGGCATCTCCAGCTCGCACTGCATTGTATGTAAAACCCTTTCCTACCAAATCTGCACTTTACGAGCTAAAAATTAAAGCAGTTCTATTGGTGGTTCGCTCACAGATTTGGTGGCAAAGCAACCTAAATTATGTCCAGGTGAAAGCACATGGGAAAGTATTTTATAAAATGTTACTTTAGCGCTAGAGAGCTGTATAGCCCGTATCAGTCTGTAGTTGCGTTCGTCGACGACGGACCGAGGGAGGCGGCGCAGCGCCTCCTCAACGTCCTCGGTCTCGTAGAGCACGTCGTCACGGTACAGACCTGCAAATACAGAGTACGTACATGCATAAACTCAACTCAACTCGATTCATTTATATAACATAACATGAATATCCTTCTGACGTCATTTTTTGACTCTGCTATCGCGTCGGAAGGAATTCCGTTGTTGTAGAGAAGATGCGTCCAGATACTCTACAACACACATCGTTTAAACAGAGCACAATATACAAAGTACAATAATAATACAATATTTAATTACATATTGTCAAGACCAGACTCTGGAGTCGGGGGTAAGGCCAGACTCTTGGTTTAAAAGGATGCGAATGATATTAATTTCACCCTATATACTCAGTTTATGCACTTGTTAATTAATGCGCTCATTTTAATTAGATTTAACAATATAAATTATATTTGAGCAATAAATTAGGCATTTAAATTTAAAAAAATAGGTAGTCATTAGAAAATACTAATGTATTTTTCAAAGCCTTCTAAGTAGACAAAGATATTAACACCATGTTTGAAGTACAATATAATGGTAAAACCATAAATATTTTAGTTACCATCTGTTTTTTTAAAACGAGATAAATGATAAATTTTAAATTTGGTGCTGTTGCAGACTTTTTAATTTTGGCATATGTCTAGGCTCAAATTGTCTCTTAAATACTATGCATTGAAGATATTTGCAAAAATATTAATTGGTGTCGTGTATGATACGTAATCGTCTGTGTGTCTGTTTGTTTGTGCACGCATCACTAAAACACTACTTAACTGATTTGAATGGGGTTTTCACGTTTAGTTTGGATTAACATTTATACTTTTTTCATCACAATTCAATCAAAAGTTAAGTCGGTGGTCTGCGCGTACGAAGCCGGGCCGTCACGGGCGCTGCTAGTTTATGATATTTTGTGATGTGTTAGTTATTGCTGATAACAAAACGCTCAATCGCTTGTACGGTGGAGACCAGAAATTTTTTAACATTGAAAATGATTTTTTTTGCAAAAGTTTTCAGCGAAAGTGCGACATCGCCCTGTTATCGTTGCTTTTGGGACGACGTGGCTGATTTCGACGTCAAAAGACGCGTCTCGACGAGGGCTACAAGAAACAAAAAAACTAAGTTTTAATAAAATCAACAAAATGTGAAAAATGCAGTCGTTTTTCGCTTGGTTTCGGTCAGAACAAAATTCATATCTCGAAAACGAAATGAGCTATCGAAAAATCTAAAAAAGTTATGACTTTGGGTTATATTTAACAAAATGTTGGAGGACCACTGATGGGTTAATCCGAAGTTGTCCCTTTGTGACGTGGAGAAAAATTTCATTCAGTTTATTTGGCAGATTAATTTTCAATGTATGAAAGTCATGGAAGACACGAGATCTGTGATTTTTTTCAGTAATTTGAAGCAGCGAACTTTACGCCTGTTTTAATAAAGCTTTGTGTCCTGTGGTGTCACTTCTTTTGAAGAGATAACACGAGTCAGTTCTTAAATTAAACGCAATATTTTTAGAAGCAACATTACGTAACGTTGTCTAATCTATAGTTATTTTAGATTCTCCTAATAAAAGTCATGCTCACGACCATAATCTCCACCAGGGTGGTCAAGAAGCTCTGCTACACTACAACTACTAAATATTTGTTGTAACAGGCTGTTGTAGTAGCTGTGCTCACTTTTAGCATTTTGAAGGTTTCTGGTTGGAATGACGTGTCATTAAGGGGCCAGCATTTCTTGCACAGAAACACTGCATAAGAAACCTTATCCCTTAGTTGACTCATATGATAGCTACAGAAAGAGGGTGGTCCATTCTATATTATAGAAATTTACTATAAATTACCATATCTGTTGAAAGCAGCTTTATTGTAGGCCCATTTGCTTAGAGCAAATGCTGAAATGAAATATTTACAATTATAATTATACTTCATTTTGGTATTCATATAGTACTATTATTTATACCTAAATACTTACTATAAAGAGTTTTAGTGGTTCTAAAAGCCATTGCGCTATTCAAAAAATTGTGTTTGCATTCAATGACAGATGTTTTGTTGACATTGATCGATTGACAACATAGTTGTAATAAGCGAAAAGATTTGAATCTAATCAAATCGATTAAAGAACATCAAAAAATTGCTCAGAGGAATAAAGGGGTAGTGTTTTTGGATGTGTGCTTAATTAATTGATCGAAGAATTTAAAGACACGATGCTTACTTACGCCAAGAGCAGCAAACACGGCATAAGCGTCGTCCTAATTGATCATAGCTCGCGACGAGAAAGATAGCGGGAATGTGATCGCACGCGGCAACACCGACACTGCTGCGACCTTTCTTGCTCTAGCCAATGACGTTCCTGAGCGACAGAAAAGGATAGAGCGTGAAAAATGCGATTCCGTGCTGCCAGATGAAGATCTCGAGGCTCAACCGTTAATCGCAGTTTCGTGTAATCGGTAATTGAAAAGGTGCAATGCGATCGTCGCACGCTCGCGTGAGCGATGATTAATTAGGTCGACGCCTAGTAGGATTCGTTTTCTATGTTCTATTTATGTCCTTTCTAATACAAACATTAGGTTTCGTAGCTGTAAGATGTAACCAACAGAAAAATACACTTATATACGTACAATAATATTAAGGGAATATAATTCAGAGTGCGCTCTATACAAACGAAGTCTGGTGATATTTTCAATACTAACCAATTAAAGTCAATGATTTTTTTCAGAAACAATCTAGAAACTAATCTCTATGCTTGTATGAAGTCAGATTTTCGTTAAAATGTTTTTATGTTACAGTGCCTCAAAGATTTCCATACAAATCTTAATTTAATCCTAGCACTAAAATTGTTTAACGAATATTTGACTTCATAAAAGCATATCGATTAGTTTTTCTAGATTGTTTCTAAAAATTTTCATTGACTTTAATTGTTTAGTATTGAAAATATCACCAGACTTCGTTTGTATGCAACGCGCATTTCACGCTTACGGAATAAACTTCTCATAATATCGATTTCAAAGAGATGGGCACTATTATAAAGCGTAAACCAAAGTATCTGGAATACGATTTGCTTCATCGTAAGTGTCGATCGAAATCGGATATGTTTACAAAAATATATTCTTCTACTGCATGAGAACCCATTCGTCTGTGAAGAAAGATAAACTAAGAAAACAGGCTGAAAAGGCCAAGAAGAATAGTCCTTATAAACTAAGGGAATAAGATGGAAATTCTTTTGAATATAAAGTTGTAAATTGTTTTTGTAATGCTGTTGTAGAAATAGTTAAGTATTATGCACACACTTGCATCACAAACTTGATCTTTTCTATTAAGAATGTTATATGGATATTACGGTAATTTTATATTGGCGTGACTGGCATGTATTATACTCTTGTCGACCTTGTCACTCACAGATCTTACAGGCTACAGTACTCCATTTCAAATAGCAAAGAAATTTTAAGGCTTTGTTGAATTACAGAAACAGAGATACGAAACACTTCCTCTCACTTATTCTTAGAACAGCTTTAGTAACGTCCAAGATATGTCGGATAGTATATCTTTCTGATAAATACATTATATTTGCAAATCAGAATTGGCCTGAAAGCTATACAGGGTGAAAGGAAAAGTATCATTAACCTTTAAACCACATACTCTACCCATCAAACTGAACAACTTGTACTACGGGAGCAAACCGAAAGAAAAGAAAAATCAACCGAGAACAACTATTAAAAATCAGCTATCCAAATAACCGATTTTTATAGTCCATAGATCGTTCCATAGTTTGTGTTTTAAAACTATGGAACGATCTTGATGAAACTGTGTTTAAAAATTATGATTGCGTAGACTTAAAAACGGATATATTTTATCTCACTACGACACGGGAGCCGATGCAGACGGAGTCGGGACAGAAATCGAGTACTTTATAAAAAATCTACACGTAAACAAAAAAATTACGCGTCATAAAAATAAGTCATGACGAATGAATCAATATAGAAATTATTGACAACACCTTTTCCCTGACAGGCTTGTTATTATCCCTTCGTTCTTCAGCGGCTCGCGAATGATCTCGATGAGTGGTATTAATCTTGACAACAATATTGCGTTCGAGAGGGCTTTATCTATTACACATGACGAGTTTGCGTTCACATTCACCTTCGTAATAATAATTGAAGAGCAGCTCTGAATCTACCTGCATCATCTATCATACTTGGGCTTATCATTAAAAAACAACTATTTTTATTTACATGTTTAAACTGCTTTACCTACATATTTGCGTTAGATCATCAAACTAAACATTTTTTACCACGGACACAACATTGAAGTCGAAAAAAAAATGTTGTTCCATAGAAAACATCAATGGCTACTCTAGTTTTCTAATATCCCCAATACGTCCTGCCTAGCCGGGTCATGCTCTAAATAAAACCGGCAGCTTCGAACAGTATATCTTATGCGTCCAGATAGTTATAGACAGATAACAATATTGTTGTCTGAATATATGGACGCATAAGATCAACCAAGCAAGTCAACCTTGACAGTTATTAGGCTAAAAGTACATAGATCAACGAAACACCTTTGTCAGATTTTCGTTAAAATGTTTAGTTTTAAAGTTACACTGCCACAAAGATTTCCATACAAATATTAAATTAATCCTAGCATTGAAACTGTACCTATATTTTAACGAAAATCTGACAACATACAAGCATAGAGATCAGTTTCTAGATTGTTTCTGTTTCTACATTGACTTTAAATGGTTAGTATTGAATATATATCCAGACTTCGTTTGTATAGAGCGCGCTCCGAATTATATCCCCTTACGCTTTCGCGCGTTAACGCATAATATAGGTCAGAAGTTCGTTTGTATGCAGCGCGCTCGCGCTCGGGAGCCTGCGAACCCGGGAATCACGGTTTTCAGGCTTAGCGGTCATTATTTGTTCAATACTTTGTATAGTCAATGGGTTCGTGAAAATGATGACGGTAAGCCTAATAAACTCGTACTTGAGCTACTGCTTGTTAAGACGCTCCCACTAGGTAAAACGCTGGGCCGGGCTATATTTTGCTGGTTTTTAGAAGCTAATCTTCTCGTTATTTGAAAGACATACAAATTAATGAAAAATATAGGATCTTCAATATCTCGGCAAATAATAAAAATATAAGCAAATAATTGCTATTATATTATTTCTTATTTTTCTATAAAATACATTATGAAACCGGTGTTCAAAGGAAAGTCTAAATATTAGAAAAGTCTGTATTACGGGCATCTACTTTATAAGTTGAAGTCACTTTTACTTGCGACCATATTAACATTTGACACCATTTTGTATGATCTAAAATTGATATAATAAAATGTAGGTACTTAGGTAAATCTACACTAATAATATTATAAAGAGGAAAGATTTGTACCTATTTTTGTATGTTTGTAATGAATAGGCTCAAAAAGTACTGGACCGATTTAAAAAATTCTTTCACCAATAGAATGCTACATTCTTCCAATTTGACATAGGCTACATTTCATTTTGAAAAAAATTAGGGATCCTTGGTAAAATTTGAACAATGTAACCGAAGGTGTAGAAAAATGAGTCTTAAAATTTATTTGTCTACCCCGTGCGAAGCCGGGACGGGCTGCTATTAAAAATATAGAGAACTTATAACTAGAGTTAATTAGATAATTTTAAAAGGTGAGTATTCGTATGATTTTCGGATTTGGTTTCCTTGTAATTTGCAAGGCACCACAGTGGTTTAATGAAGGACAAAAACCAGTCAAAAATAGGTGTACCTACTAAAATGACGTTGTTTAGCAGCGGTGAGGCGATTCTGAAAGGGTCAAGATCGTTCAGTGGGGGATACGCCTTAAAAAAGAACAGCTAAATCTCTTTTTAATTACGAATTGTGTAAACAAATCGTGTGATCAAGTGGAACATACAAGTGATTGATTAGGGTACTCATTCACATTGACGATGGTCCTGCTTAATTTAATTTGTTTGTATTTTGTATATGTATCAGGGTCCTTCTTAATATGCTGACAGTTTTTAAGGACATGATCAGACCATCAAACTGAACAACTTTCTACTACTTTCTTTATTTCTACTATTCAACTGTGTTTAATTTCGTATCACACTAAATTTGACTTATTTACTATGGGACTGACAGCCTTTAACGATTGAGCAATCTGTCAAAACGGCTCAACCCGCTGTCAAATGAATAGCGCAATACCAAGTGTGTAAAAAGTTGTGGTACGCACGCGGTCCAATCATGGTTCAGTTGCGATTTATTTACCGCAATTGCCCTCCTGTTCGAGATGTAACACATTCAAGTTTACGCTCTGTATAGGGTCCTTCTTAATAATTATGCTGACACTTTCTTAAGGGGATGAGCAGACGGTCAAACTGAACAACTTTATCTATGGCACCAACATCGAAATCGCGACGATAAAATCAACTGTTCGATACAAAACTGCAAACCTATTCGAGCCAATTGGTGTTGGTTACATACCGTTTGGTGATGGTGACAATGGTGAACTTTTCAATTGAAACAGTAGTTATTTTTCTATTTCGACGTTGGTCTCGATATAGTGAAAGTTGTTCAGTTTGATGGGCTGATGCACCCTATTAAGTATGTAACGCATACAAGTTTACAACCTGCAAAATGAGAACCTACTTAAGTTTTTGTAGAACACGATTTATATTTTATAAGGAAGTGGCAAGGAATTTTTAAACGTGTCCCCATTTTATTCTGCTTTCTTAATATTTTTCCTTAAATATTTGTTTGTAATTAGGTGCTATGTTTATTTATGTTTGCTTAGGGACAGTGCCTGCCCACAGAAACTGTAACTCATAGGTACTTGGTTGATAATTAATATGCTAACTTCATACATTTGGACTTCATTATGTTTCTGATATTTCAAATTATCAATCATCATCGTTCATTTTGAAAAGTATTATTTATATATGGAAAAATATCTTCGTAATTATATTATAAATTGCAAATGATTTTCTGTACTATTTTTCCATATATAAAATATTACTGTTATTAATACCGTCTACGCGTATTATGCTTCAAACTTTTGTATAAAATTGACAAAAATGCAACCACCTTAATTTGTTTTTTGATGTCAGCATGAACCATATCGTATGATAATTACTCATGCTGTGGTGTAAAGATTACCCAGTCAGCAAGGTCTTATCGATTTCAATGAATTTTGCGATTTCGATTTGATGGTCTGAAGCACCCTGTTCGATATGTAACACATTTAATTTTTATAAAATACTTAGCATATCATATGCTCACGACTATATTGCCCGAGGGGGTAGTCAGAGATATTCTGAAACCACCGAACATCCACGTTTCACTAGTACCGAAACTCTGTCCAGTGTGACGGGGCGTGAGCCCGTCGCCACTTTTAATGGACAGTGGGTACAATACATGCCTCGAAATTGAAGCATGCAGGTTTCCTCACGATGTTTTTCCTTCACCGATAAGCCAGTGGTGTTACAAATCGTACATAAATTCCGACAAAACTCATTGGTACGAGTCGGCCTGGACGGGAATCGAACCATCGCCTCCTGCACGGCAGGCAAGGTTACTCGCCTCTGGACCACCACGGCTTTTTATAAAATACTTATTCTTAATTAATATCATAAGCAAAATATTATAAGTGATAGACGTAATTTTTGTTATCATCAGCTGCAAGGCTGTTTTAGTATTCGTAGGATGAAGAGCCTCTCTGTGATGGGGATGAACCAGGTCTTCCTGCATAACTTCAGGAGTTTAGGAGTTTCAGCTCGTACAAAAGTCATATTCATGTTCAAACGATTTCCTTGAAAAAGCATTTGTTCACAAATATCAAATAGGTAGGTACCGTATCTATTACAGCAACGATTAGGTAAAGCGTTACCCCTGTAGGGAAATGAATGTTTTTATTGAATACGAAATTCCATTCTGCCATTTATCCTTTTACGTGTTCTATAGGGTTACGTTTTCATTGAAAAAAAAACCTATTTTCTTTTTAAATCAATAATATCAACGAATTACATTTTTTGAAGTACTTACCTATTTTTAAGAGAAAAAAATAGTAAAAAACTAGAACCATTACTAGGGTGTTTTGTTTGATAAACATTCGTATAACATTTTTGTTAATTGATTTCCTAAGCATAATTATTAGTTTAATACCTATTGATTTCGATTATCACCTTATTACAAGGCTGGCCAATTGATTTTCTAGGCGAGCAATATTTTTTAAGTTGAGGCGGTGCCGGGCTACTGGTTTTAGTTAGAAGTTTTTAGTAGTTACCCTTTAGTTAATCAACTACTACACAAAGAAAAGGAAATCATATTTAATTTATTTCTAATCATCGGACTACTAAATAACATAAGAAAACATTATCCCAATTAAAGGGATATATATCGGAGCGCGCTCAATACGGGGCCCGGGCCTGGGTTTGGCCAGCCTTGCCTTATTACATAAAGTCATCTACAGTCTACAGACAGACAGACAGAATGGACGAATGTATAAGGGTTCCTTGATTAACTACAGAACCCTAAATTTAGATAATATTTAGGATGTACGAATTCTTACGTACATAACTTTTCATATGCAAGCAAAGCTAACATCGCAAACAAAAAATCTGCTGTTTCATACATAGGAGTCGAGTAGGCATTGCAGTTTAGAGTGGAACAACAGATTTTATTTGCGTAGTTATTCAATTCATGTTTACTTCCATAGTAACAGTTGTTCAGTTTGATGGTCTGAACCACCCGGCACCCGCCGCTGAAAATTTTGAAAATGTTTCAAAATCGCCAGTACACAGTATGTAAACTAACGAACAACTTTTACAATGGGAGCAAACCTGCCAAAAAAAATCAGCTGTTCCATACTAAACTGCAATGCCTATAAACGACTTAAAAGTATTAACAGCAGAATTTTTTTTTGTTCTGTCAGGTTTGCTCCCATAGTAAAAGTTGTTCGGGATGATGGGTATACCCATCGTACGTACGGAACTAAAGTACGTGGTTTAAAGGTTTGCTTTTAGTTAGTGTACATACAGTATTATATTAATTGTAGGTCGTAATTGAAATAGTTTTACCAAACTTAAAATTATCTACGTGCATATTTACAAAGTATGGTACATTTTTAAATAAATAAATATCTTGGACATTGTCACACAAATTATCTAGTCACATTTAAAGTACCAGAATCTAGGCTGGACTTGTATTATGATGACTAGACAACGATATAGAATACATATAAAGATACAAACGTCCATGACTCGGGTACAAATATTCATATTCATCATACAAATATTTGTCCCTTAAGGGATTCGAACCCGCGACCCTCGGCACAGCAGGCAGGTTCACTACTGACTGAGCGACCGGGCCGACATTTGAAGGACTAAATATGTTTTATCACTGGGCGGAATGTCTTGACGTTGCATGTACTTTGTTTGAGACACGCGTGCACAAGACAGCTTTTAAATCTCTGGTTAGTACGAACTCTTAAGAAATTTTCTGTAAATTAAAAACCTTGAATATTTGAATGTCTTCTTTTTTTAAGTCGGCTTAAAGCAAGTACGTTCCTAGACCAATCTAATTTCAAACGTATTACCGTTCTTCAGCTTATTATTTAATTTTAGTATATCGACACGTTGTATAAATTTTCAGATAAGAAGTGTATTATTCTTACATTGATAAATTTCCTTATAATCATCAAGCTCTTTAGTCGCAATAATCCGCTAATGATTGTTAAGTTGAAAGAAAAACTTGGTTGGAGGTACAAGAGCGAGTTGGCGACCCGCCCTGGGGCGGGAGTAGGCGGGGCGCAGTCCTATATAAGCCCTGCATGCCTCAAAACTTTGTTATTGTATGCGCGCGATCATATCGGCAAGCGATACGTACGGTTTACACTTTAGTGACACTTTCCCGCGCTTCACTTCTCTACGCTTGAAAGGTAAGTTCGCTTTCACAAAGTTTTGTTCTGTCGTGCGGAAAAATTATTCATGGAAGGTGTTCATGTGTTAGATGGAAGCTATTATTATACGTATAAAATATAACATACCAATGTTATCAATATTTTGCCCACCAAAAACAGATAAATAACAATTGCAACACATATTTCAAATGCATTGTTTATTATTTAGGTAATTTACAAACGTAAACTGACGACTGTATTATTTTAAAACTGAATGCTTAGTTGAATTTGAATATTTTCCTTCTAAGGAAATTTTAAGGAAAATAGTTTCATGGAAAGTTTAAAACTGTAATTAGTTAAAATCTAGAGCATCGTTTTCGAATCATGCCTCGAAATGATATGACGCAGAAGATTTCCATTAATTGTCCATCATAAACAGGTACCAAGTTAATCATTTGTTACGGAGAGATTTTGTCAATTTTTAGTATCATAGACCAAACAAGAATTAAACAAAAATACTTTCTATATGCCAACATTGTTTTGGAAACTCCCTGTGTTCGCGAACATATTCCTGTGACACTTATAGATATATTAATTAACTTTGACCAAATGCTTGCTTAACGAAACGCGTATGGACGAGCTGCGTATTGGACGAAATGCGGATTGGACCAAGTGCTACTTAGGACAATTATATAGTAAACGTGATAACACGTTATAATGGTTTAAGTAATAATTTAATAACTGTGCAATATACTGTAAGTTGTAACTTTATAGACGTTAGAAAAAATATATCGTCGTATTAATATCAATAATTTAAAGTACTACAACAATCCCAATCCCAACTTTCATCGTTAAACCGGAATTTAAGAAACATTAAATTAATTTTTAGGTAAGTAATGCATAGACCACTAAATTAAATATTATTGAAAATAAATTGAAGTATAATTTTTCCAAAATAAAGTACGTTCGAAAACCAGTAAAATTTTAGGTTAATTTTGACTATTACGCCGAATAAAATAAACTAGATAAATAAAAAGTACTGCATATAATAACGACCGAAAGATATTCAAATATTCTTCACAAACATTTTGGAACATTAATCATTATAACTCATTCCTTAGAAGGAAATATAAACGTTATGTATGACTTCTGTTACATCCAAGTAACAGGAATGTATCATTAATTCCCAATCTCATACCTCATTTAAATATGACATTCAAGAAAGGTAATTAGTGCTCTCCGCCTATTATTATACTGTAGTACTAACGACCATAATCCCTTTTTAGAGTGGCCAGAAACTCTCCTACAAATACCAAATATATTTTTAAGCTTGTAGTTGTAGCAAGACTCTACTTTTTCAAAACTGAATGATGCGCTCCGTGTACGTACGAGTAATACATACAAACACGTTGATGACAACCACTGTAAACTTACACTTACTAAGTGGGCATATAGTAACTGAGGATCATTTTATGGAGGTTGTTTTTATATAGGTAGAAACAAAACTATCCAAGTTACTGTCAGCCTGATAATTTTCCCGCCATCCTACAAGTTATTACTAATGTTCACAATTTTTTCAGATTTTATATGTACCTACTATAACAACAGATTTTCTACGTTAATTGAATTTGTTGAACAAAGTTTTCATACAAATTTTATAAAATATGTTCAGTCTCGCGTTTTCAAAAGCTTTCAATTGATACTCCATACGATATTGTAGACAAAAAGTGTTTTTTAGTTACCCTTTTTACCTCCCAAAATTGTATAACATAAAAAAATAAAGCATTTTTGACTTCATTTATTATGTTGGACCATTAATTGTTATATCTGTGTCGAGTTTCAGTTTCTAAGTCTTACAGTCTATGAGATAAATGCCTGTGACAGACGGACGGACGAACAGACATCGAGTTGATTGTCTAAGTGTTTCGTTTTGCCAATTTTGGTACCGAAAACAAAAAAAAACGATGCTAAAATTTCATAACACTACATAACACTACTAGCACCATTTAAATTATATTTGATCAAACAAAGTTATAAAGCTAGTTTTTCTCTTTTCAGTTAGTATTTTTTTTAAGCCGTGGGGTTTTTTGTTTTTCTTAATAATTTTTATCAATGTTATGAGACAATCTCTAGCAAGCGCGAGCGCCTTCTTGAAGGTACGAACCCGAACACCTAAATTGAAATGTTTTAGTATTATCTATAATTCTCTCCCTCACAAAGACGCCTCTCTGTGGTCATAAATCAAACGAGAACCCTTAATAAATTTAACTGAACTGCTATATAATATTTTTCGTTAAAAGGTATGAATTAATAGCGTTCAAGATAAAGACCATTTTAAATTATTCAGGTCCTTATTTATTTTAATACATTGGTGGAAAATTTCTAGTATAAATGGCATTTTCTAGTATAAATTCTCAATCCAAAATCTCATCAATCAAAATTGACTTTTTCATCTGGTCTTATAGCTTTGTATGGCAACTTTAGACAGTCTTGCTATTACGTATGGGTATTGAACTAAGGTGACGAACATGACTGTATAGAAAAAAAACGGTAAACTCTTTTTTTTCTTATGGCGGTTTGTGATCTGTAAGACTTAGGTTTTTATTATATTAGTAATTTTGTACCTTACAACAATATCTAAACGGCAATCAGTAATCTTTTTGGTAATTAAAAAGTCCCGGGGCTACAGTGCTATTACGCGAACATACAAAACTATTATAAACCAGAAAAATAAGTCAAAACAAATGACAGGTTTACTTGAAATACGTACCGAGAGAGTAAAAAGTATTAAAAAAAAACATAAAATTGATTTATTTGATTACAATTTAGTGATATGTACAAGTGATTGAGTCCCTGTCCCTGATTCCCAAAGTCGGAGAACCGTGTATTGGGAGGAAGTTTCTTCCTTTGTTATAATAAGTAAGTAAAACCAACTAAATTAATTAATTGTATGACAAACCAAGTATGCTACTTTGTATGGATCAAGTGTACTACTTGTGTGCTTGAACTAAACGCGCTTATCTATTGATTTTAATTTCATCTAAGATTATAATTGAAGCATAGGTAGGTAACTAGGTATGTTTGTTTTCTCGCTATGTTTTCCTTCCCCGTTAAGTCAATGGTGTAATATAACATAAAAATATTATGCACTTAACTTCATAAAAATTTTACAACTAGTGTACAATAGTACCAGGTTTATAAGTCTCTCCGATGTACCTGCGCAGTTGACAAATTTTAATAGCACACGAAATTATATTGACCAATCAAGATGTACCACCTTCAATCCCTTGCCACGATTAGCTAATTGTTTTCGCACATTTTTGCTGCTATCCGACTTAATATAATTTTGCTTTAATTTTCCAAAATTTATAATTATGACGAAAGCCTCATTTCGCTAAAATAAAGGTGTAAGAGAGTGGGCTGGAGTCACGTTGCAGGTTCTGACACGAGCACTTGTCTCGCGTGTGTTCGCGCGTCGCCTTTTTGCCTGCCACGAGGCTCCGCAATCCTCAATCTGTTCCTGTTCTTGATCAAAAATGATCCCTGAGTTTGGGATAGATACTCCCGTACAACAAACAACTTGACATTGGCGGAAATGCAGTGCTAACGCACAAGCAAGAGTCCATTCATTATAAATAAAAATAAAAAGGGTAGAGAGTGGGCTATGTATACGCTGCCACGTGTACCACTTCCGACTCATAGTCACTACACTGGATCAATGTAATAATTTGTAATTTCAGAATCTTTGATCTATTTATACCTTTGCACATGATTCGTGATTTCTCGATCAGAGCTGAAGAAATGTAATATATTACATTATGTGCAAGATTTAACCTTTAGATCAATACAATAAACGGTTCGTGTGTTTGTTAAAGAACTCATCGTAGTTTGATCATCATCGTATTTATCATATTAATTATATAATATGAGTATAATTACACACAAGTAGTCAGCTGTTTTAGCTGAAAACTCCGAATTCATAAAATTTTAGGTACCTATTCTTGTTTCTTTAGTAAAAGTTTTTTGGTTGTTTGGGACTGAACCCTTAGACAATATAACTGGGGACTAGACTTGCGGTAACATTTTCCCTCTGCCATGTTACAAGATTAATTGATAATGCGCATTTGCATAGGTGCAATTTTATACCTAATTACTACGAGACAGCCTATAATTGCGGAACAATAACTTCAAACTAGTCGCGTTTGTGGTTCACAAGAGACTATTTTTAACAATCAATATTTGAATCTAAAGTAACGGAATAAAATCAAAAGTATCGGATTTCTCGCTACCTCGTCACCTGCAAAAAGTGTCAGAAAAATTTGTTAGTAGAATTACACGTCTATAGTTATAGTGTCCATGACTGAACCACATCAAAACTTGATCATAAAAGATATCGGAGGTAATATTCTTTATTTCATACATTCATGCATTCATTATAGTTAGACAAACTAATAATAGAATTAAATTTATTTTTTAACGTGTTTTCGCCATAGAAATTATCTTTCGTTTAATGGTTAAGGGTAAGTTAAATAAGTGAGATCTAAACTATGCGGTTAAATGAAGAAACTTGTGCATACCTTCCTCCATGCATCTACGCTTTATCTAACCAACCTCCAACCTCTCCTCCTATACGGTATGATTTTGACGATTTTGACTGAATGATTGAAACATGTGATGATGCGATGAATAATTTTTGCGTTGTCAGTTTTGCTCCCATAGTAATAGTTGTTCAGTTTGATGGTCTGAACCAGGCCTGAAAATTTCGACACGTTTGAAAAATCCTCCGGTATACCTATTGTTTATACAATGTGTAATAAATAAGCGCAAAACCTCATACACCCCAACTGATTTATAACGAAATAATTAAAATGAAAACATAGTTTCATTATTTTAATAATTAAAAAGTATTCGCATTTTAAATGTTCATACAAAAATGATTTGTAATTATTTCAGCAATAAATGAAAGCGCTAGCGTGCTCATGGATACATTTTAAGAAGCTTGTTTTGGTAGTAAGTAGGGTGAATGTGCCTGTGCGGCGGTGAGTTGGCATCGAGTTCAGTCAATTTTAAATTATACGAACATATTATTTATAATTTAAAAAAAAAATTTACCTATGTTGAAACCTTTGATAATTCGATACTGCTCCCGACTCTAAACAATTTTCTAGTTTTGCGTTTATTCATTAAAACGTTGTATTTCTACTATTTTATCTGTCACTGTGCAGATTTGGCATGAAACGTTCTTAGCACAGTTCGAAGTTTCCATAAAGCTCCTCACGCTCGAGCACGGAGTTTGCCAAAATTTCTCAAACAAAGTTGTTCAGTTTGATGGTCTGAACCAACCATAGAAATTCCGACACGCAAAAAAAATCATCCAGTATACCTACTGTGCTGTTTATATTTCTACGATTTTATCTGTCATTGTGCAGATTTAGCGTGAAACGTTCTTAGCACAGTTCCAAGTTTCCATAAAGCTCCTTACGCTCGCTCGAGCACGGAGTTTGTCAAAATTTCTTAAACATGAAAGCTTGGATTAAGCCACTGGCAACAGAAACATGCACTTTAGGATATTATAGGAATATCATTCATAATCGTACCTAATAAGTGTTATTTTTTTATTCCGTTTATACTTACGTAGCATGTAGGTACATACTCGTATCTACCTATTATTTTCTCGTCCACATTTTCTTTTTTCGAACTTTTTAGTTCGAAAAAAAAATGTGTATAAAAATTAATTTGTATGTTGGCAACACTCATATTAATTATTAAACACATTTCGATTGACTAAAAATATGCCTGTCTCAATCGTAATCAGGCTAAATAGTAAATAATGGAACAGCCTTAATATCACAGTATTCTGTATTCATTTACGGCACCGTAACTATACAAAAAGTAATACCTACATTACCTTGTTGGTACTATTTTGTCATCTTAATTTATTTATCAATACGACAATTCTCTAGAACTGTACGAGTAACTTTATATTGTATAGAATTCTTATAGTTTTTATTTTTCAAAGAAATAATATCTTCTGTTTATTTCTTTCAAAGGAAAAATAACCTGTTTTGTTCCTTTTGAGGTATTAAATATTAGCAATAACCACAATAGAATTCTAGACAAAACGAGACATGCGACTATATAATTACGAGATACTCTTTGGCACACACCGCACTGGTAAAATAAAATTTTATAAATTTTCAGCGCTTGCCTCATTCATTATCCATTGCACTGCTTTGGCAAAGCTAAAACAAAAGGCAGAATACAGAACCTTGGCCTTTGTCAGTATTTTTACGAAAGGTTCTCCATGTAATTGAAAAACTTCCACGCTTTAGTAGGTAATTAAAGATAATAACAGAAAATTAGCATGACAACTGATCCTTGCGTAAACATATTATTAATTAAGTCTGTTTTACTGGCCAACTAATTAATTTGGACATACGACACTTTAGTATCACATTACTAATATCCCTTTCGCTGCTAAAACGTCGGATTATCTCGTCGGTGGAAATCTGTTATTGAATAAAGAGGCCTTAAAAACAAAAACGTTCCCACACACCTACGGCGAATTTACGAAGGTTTTTAGGATAGCACGATCGGTTGCAGCTATAATAGAAGTAAGGAATGTATGGATATCTTGTGGATATGGTGTTAGAGTACAGAGCCATCACACAGCGAAAATCAGCCCAAATTTTAATTTCTCGGTTTCATTTTTCGCCCCACGCTCTCAGCATTTGCTGCACGTGTTTGTTAGAACATCAATTTTAGGGTCCCGTAGTCAACAAGGAACCCTTATAGTTTCACCATGTCCGTCCGTCTGTCGCGGCTTAGCTCAGTGACGCTTAGTACTAGAAAGCTGTAATTTGACATGCGTATACATATTAATTACGCCGACAAAGTGGTAAAATAAAATCAAGAAAAATAGTTTTTTGGGTACCTCCCCTACACGAAAAAGTGGGGATGCAATTTTTTTTTCTCATCTATCCCATGGTGTGGGGTATCGTTGGATCATCATCATTTCAGCCGATGGACGTCCACTGCTGGATATAGGCCTCCCCCAAGGATCGCCATAACGACCGGTCCTGCGCTGCCCTCATTCAACGGGATGAGTCGTTGGATATCTCGTTATCTCGTTGGACGGACGGACAACGTAGGCTTAGTAATAGGGTACCGTTTTCATTCTTTGGGTACGGAACCCTAAAAAAGCATCGCAGTAAAAGCACAGTATAAGAAAGAGTATGGTACTGCATGTAAATGGGTCGTCCATTAATGGAAACCCTTTCCGATGTAGACTGCTCGTTTATTCAAATTTCCAAATTTGTTTATTAACATGAAAGAGTGACATTACAGCTAAAGCCAATCGTTATATTCGTTACTCATCTTTTAAACCAGACAACCTATTTGTTTTAAACATCTTGACTACTACTAGCTAGGTACTTAATTTAAATACAATTATCTCAATATTACCAATTTTTTATAATTTTAATAGACTCTTGCTTCTGCGTTAGCAATGCATTTCCGCCAGTGTCAAGTAGTTTATGGGAGTATCTATCCCAATCTCAGGGATTGTTTTTGATCAAGAACAAGAAGTGATTGCTGATTGCCTCGTAGCCGGCAAAAACCCGACGTGCGAAAACCACGCGAGACAAGTGCTCGGGCCAGAACCTGCAACGTGACTCAAATATCGCAAAATTATTCCCATTTCAATCATCTTTCATTCATTTATAGTTTAGTTTTGTAATCTATCTAAGTCAAAAGATATAAAAATAGTATGTTCGTATTACAAAAGATTATCCACCACATAATTCTTCGTAGTCCGTGGAGGAGACAAATTATTTCCTCGTACAGATTGCAACAGGTGTATGTTCTGTCTGGTCTGAGAGGCTCATAGCTTTAGAATAGTCGATCCTATTACCTTAAAAACGTGTCACATTATATTTTTGTAGCATTATACAACATTTATGAAGGGTGACACTCGTAAACGAGTTTACCAGCGTATCTTCGTCGTATCGAAATGAATTTCTAGTGTAAATTAATGTTGTTCCATTTACCGCGGCACAACACACGAGAAAAGCGCGCCCTTTTTTAGCAAACGTAAAATAACAAATACAGAGGATCGATTTTTATCGTTTATATTTTCGAAGTCGAAGTCGAAAGTCTGGTCATATTTTCGGGTTATTAATCCTAGCACTAAAACTATATATTTTAACAAAAATCAGACAACATACAAGCATAGAGATTAGTTTCTAGATTATTTCTAAAAATTAGTATTGAAGATATAACCAGACTTCGTTTGTATGGAGCGCGCCAACGGTAATATACCTATACATACCCTTAATATTGCTGTGTAGAAGGATAGTAAGCAAATACTTGTTTGCGTTTTACGTATAGTAGGTAAGAGATAAATATAGTAACCCCAAGTCAGAAGATATATTAGTGCCAAAAGCAAAAAGAGCAGACATTTTTTTTTTAATAATTTCTAAATTCAACACGTATTCTGAAGGTAACGGATATTATTATCAAAGTTAATCCCCACAAGTACCTACTACGGCTTGTGTTTTCTTTCGTGGTGGCAACGTTTCGAATATGTTTAAAAAATAAAACTGGTTGTAAGTGTGAACATTTTAGCTCCATTTACCCTCATGCGTCCTCATTGTTTGTATGAAACACAAAAATACATAGTATAATAGGTTTAGAAGAAACAGCCGTTCAAATGTCGGACCTTTGAACGGCTGTATCTTCTGAACCGACTGACAGACCATGACAGTTTTTGTACTGTTGGCATAGTTTCAGCGCATAGTACAATAATACCAGCATATTCATGCATATTCATTTTTTGTAACCATAACTGACCTTTGAACGGCTGTAACTCCTAAACCGACTGGAGTTATGCAGGCAGACCTGGTCCATAACCATCACAGAGATGTTCTACACTCTATAAATACTGAATCATCCTTGCAGCTGATACGTACGTGTACAACAAAAGTACGTGTATCTCTTATAATAAAACAAACCTAGAATAAAAGACAAATTATTTGTTTCTTTTCTAGACTAGGCATGAAGATACCTAGCTCTACAGCTGAGGTATCCGAGCCTCCACGAGTAAGTTCTTAGCTCATTATACAGTAGGGCAAATCCGAGCATTTTCATAGTAATCGTTGGATTACTAAGACAACGCAAAGCCAGTCTTCTGGCTGCAAGTACGAGTATGACTAGTGCCTTTGTTGCCTTGTTTATTTGTTTTTGAATTTAAACTTCCCGGCAGTGTATAAGACTGTAGTAGTTCTATAATCAGGATTGACTTATTCCTCGATTGAACACAAACAATTGAATAATAGAAATTAAATGGATTGTAAGAAATTACATAATCATATAGGTATGGGTCAATTTCAACATTCGTGATTTTTGTCTCATTTCGGTGAGATTTTTTATTTTAAGGTTTTTGTTTACTTTTTTAACTTTAACATGTTAAACTTTATATTATTTAATTGTATGTGTTTTAGCGGGCACAAAATGTCATAAATAGTTATTGAGAAAAAATATTTTATTTTTAAAAGCCACCGAAATGAAAAGCATCCATCGAAATGAAAAATCTATGCACCGAAGTGATAAAAATATACAAATAAAAACCTTTATTTTTCTATATTAACTTGCTTTTTGTGTTAAATACGGAAGAATAGTTAAACACGAAAAAGTCAAGAGAGATGGGAGTGTTCTCGATGCTCCCCAGCTTTGTAAATAGCTAAGTTTGTAAATTGATGTGTAATATTGAAGTAAAATGTTGGTGCGAACGAAGGAAGCTTGAAGTTTCTTAACACAATGATTCGGTTTTTGAATGGAGTACTGAAAATGATGTTAGTCATGATTTTTGTGGTACTTTTAATTTCGGTGGGGATTTAAAGGGCATTTAAGTCGCCCGAATCCATCGGAATGAGAACACCGTTATGATAAAAGAATCTAAATTATCTGAAAAAGTACAACGTTGATTATAATATCAACACTATTCAAGTGAGTGTATGCTTAAAGCACATACAATATATAGATTTCAAACAAAATGAACCATCAATAGATGAAATAGAACGGCAACCGAAATGAAGATTTTTTGTCCCCATACCACCGAAATGACTTTCTTATGTCTTTTATGTGAAGCTAAAGCATGATGTGCAAAGTGCGTCTGCGCCTAACTTTTGAGCATGACTAATCGAAGATGCAAGCGAGGAATGGGACGCATAAACGCATTCTAGACAGAGCTATTCAAGAAAAACTTGATGTCCACCGAAATGATATTGTGTTGCGGGACAGATGTATTTATACTTGTCAGAACTTTTACAGGATAGTTAGCTAAGCAATGATGTCTGCTTTTGATACTATAGTTATATATCAATTAAGTTACGGTAGACGTTCATCTAAATAATAAATAGTTTTCGAGTTACATGACAATTAATAATCAAAAAAGTGTTGTGGACAAGCCACAGTGATGATAAAACGTACCTTTAAAAATTTGTTTCTGTTATAATTAAGATTCTTAGCTTTATTTTACATGTTGCCCGAGGTAGAGGACTGCAATTTCTATCCAGAAAAAAATAACACAACAACATATCAGCCTTCCGCACTACCGTTTTCAGCAACGCCGTGAAATTTTTCTGCTTGGTACATTCACCCGTATGATAGTAGTAATTAGGTTTATGAACTGTTTCATGGAATTTTAAAGATTCTGCTAATCTTTTTCTTGAAACATTTGCTTTTCATTTTACTTTATACGTTTTCGGTTTATACGTTTTAGGAGAAAACTAATATTTTAAAATTAATTTTGCCATATCTTAGTTTATGTTACGTTAGGTACTGTCTAAATGTATATGAAACGATTGTCCGAACATGGAATTAATTTCAAAATATACTAAGTTATCGATTCAACTACCTACATTATGTCGTAGTTCCAGTGGATGAGCGATGATTCTACAAATGGAAGAAAAATAAACAACGTAGATAGTTCAAAGCTAAGTTAAGGCTTAGTTCGATTAAAACGTCAAGGTGAAGTAGATTTAGAGAAATAGCACGTACCTTTCAATCCTAACTATCCGATTCGAGTTACCAATGCTGCTACAATAAGTGAATTTCACCGAAGAGGTACACAATAAGCAATGTAGTCCAACTCGGATCATGTTTTACTTTTTACTCCTAGCTAATAATTATTTAATCCGGTTATTTAACAGTATTTAACGGTTAGTGCAAAGTTACAAGTTAACTTATTTTTCAAAAAAACCGACGTAATGGTAGATTTTTGTATGGACCGACAATCAGGTATATCGGTTTAAAAAAAATAAGACGTCTTGTAACGGTTTTAATAAATAGAGCCCAGGCTTTACTTACGACGAAAGCTGTTAAATAATTATTAACAAAGCAAACTTTAACATTTTAGATACGCTTTTAAAATGAAAATTCTCAGTGCAATATTCAAATGAATAAACGAGCCCAAATATGGGCCTGAAGTAGCTGAGGCTTAATTAGGTCGTCCACGCCGAGCCGCACCGCGCAGCGACGCGCCACGCCGGGCCGCCGCCGCCGGCCGGTGTCGCCCCACACATAATGTTGTTTCCACCGCCCGAATCTGATTAAACGCCCGCCTATAATTACACAATCTGGATTCGATTGTTGCGGTGCTCGTGGGTCCGGAAAAGCATGAATTTATTGAACTCGGAATATGTCTTAGATCACGCTGTACTTTGTTCTGTAATCGGATCACGTCACGTGTGATGATTTTAAAGTATTCGATTTTAAGATTGTACCTAATAATATTTTGTTAGTAGTTTAGGCCTTTACCGTTCAGTGGCGTCATCAAAATATTAAAGACTTCTCAATAATTAAAAAATTTTACTCCAACTTACTGAAAAAGGTATTCTAACATTCCAATTTTGAGAATATCTAAATAAAAGTAAAACTGGCAGTTTTTTTTTCTTTCTACAAATTTGTATGTTTACACCTATAAGGCTTTTGGCTTTTGTAGTAGGTTGGAGTAACACTTTTTTAATATAGGATTTCATTACCTATTCAGAAATCTTTAATATTTATGATGAGGGTGATGATATTAAAAGAACTCCGGTCGTAGAATCCTATAGAATGCGTAAAAAAAATATTGTTTGTTCTATTTACGGACAAAAAATTCTCCCATTAAAATATAATGTAGCAACGATACGATTCATTCATGCTTCCTCTACAGTAAATTTTTTAACGTAACATATTATTTCCGATAAAATGGCTGGGCACGTGTGCCCAACCAAGAAGCTCAAATTGTATGTAAATAGTATTCCAAATCCATATCGTGGTATTCTGATGCGTATGTGTATTCCACCAACCCGCATTGGGCACGCGTGTTGAACTGGCTTTTCATACATACGTTCGATCAGCTGATTGCATTTAGAATGAAGAGTACAAAATTTTTGTTGCTAATTTTACAAATCAACTATCAACCTATTAACAAAATTATGGATTTTTGTCTGAAATAAATGAGTATTTAATTTCACTTTTAATATCCTATAGGTTTCTTAGAGAAAGTTGTTCAGTATCATGGGTACAATCACCCCTTAAAGTAATGCAACTGTTGACCCTAACGCCCTGCATATCACCAAACTGTTTTTTTAGCACATAAACAAACGTTTGGTTATTAATAGCTCAACTCTTTTCTATTAGATATAACCAAATGTCTGATTATCAGCTACAAAATAGTTTGGAAGTTAAAAAGTTTGTTTTTTTATTAATTAAATATTTTTTTCTGTGTGGTTGATTTTACACAGCTACGCTTCACGCCCCTTTGTTAGGATTCCGAGCCGGCGTGGTTTTGTCTGTGATATAGATTTAACACGTTCTGCGTTGTGTGTGTGTCTGTACAATTAGAGACATCTGCAACGCTTCTGTCTATCTATCTCTAATTACTCTCGAAGCTATGGAAATGAACCGAAATTAATCTTTCTACATGTTAGGATAGAGTTACAATTACAAAATTTCTTCTCGCTTTTATCTATTGCGATGTTCAAATAGCTTAAATGCTAATTTAACAAACACATTTAATTAATTTTCGGACTTTACTTAATTAAACCTTTTGATTTAGCTGAACCTTTGTATATATTTCAAAAACAGTTTGAATTATGTACCTTCGTATGATAAATTAATTATTAAAGCAGACACATTTCTGCTTATTTTAACTAAACTAAAACTCTAAATACCTTTGGAAATTTGTATTTGTAATTACTTGCAAATCAAAGTAGGTACCTAATATTCTTTTTCGTCTCTTAGAACGGTACTGGTAACGCAGCGAGAGCTGAGGTGAACAACACACAACACAACCCTTATTGCTCGTGTATTATTCAAAATCATAATTAAATTAATTTTTTCTATATTGACTATACTTTGGCATTAGGATTGAGTCTCATCTGGCAGCACGGAAGCGAATTTTTTCACGCTCTAATCTTTTCTGTCGCTCAGGAACGTCATCGGCTTGAGCGAGAAAGGTCGCAGCACTACCGGTTCTACCGCGTGCGGTCGCATTCACGCTATCGTTCTCGCTCTAGCAAATGACGTTCCTCAGCGACAGATAAGGATGGAGTATCAAAAAATGCGATTCCGTGCTGCCAGGTGAGGTTCAACACCGCGCCCATGGGTCATGGGACCCACCACGCTTCACTCGCCCCGCTTAACGCTCGTGTCAAAAAGAAGCCTACGAGTATTATGAAACACATTCGAAATTTTTATTTTAAAAATTTTTTGGTGTCCCAAATTATTGATTTTTAATGAATTTTGTTATAGAAGTTGACCGCACACGGTTAAGACGACTATATTATTATGAATTATTGCCCACCTTGAAATTTACACCCTGTAGTGTTTTGTAACTAGTATGAAATAAACAAATATATATAAGTAGTCCGTATCAAAGACGTAGGAAGGAACGCTCCGTCTATGCCAGTCTCTTTACTTTAATCTGCCATTGTAAAATGAATGTTGTTTGCGAACAAGTAGAGCCCATCGAGTATTACGCTACAAACGGACTACGAGACTACGCCGTAGCTTCGTAGCAGTTGAGAACAAACTTTGTTGGATTATGGAGCTATAACAAGTATTATGTAAACAAATTTAAGACTAATTATGATGACATTTTCTAAAGTTCTTTATTAGCAAAATTAAATAACTTTTATTACAGGCACAGCTGATTTTTTTCAGTGCAATGTAGGTATGCATGAATACACAGAGAGACACAGAGTACTATAATTAATACTATAGTAATATTGCAACAGTGTACAAAGCGGGCAGAGATTATTCGCCGACAAAAGTGTTGTAAAACGATGATCGAATGTCATACCAAACTGATAAGTTTCAAAGTTGTATATGCATATAATTATATCATGATGAACTTCAAAAACTCTCGCGACTTATTGTAGTATCCTTATCACTCAATAATAATAGTAGTATCTTTATGTTACTATAAAACAAAGCAATTCAGTTGTAGTGTTCATACCTTGTTTTCGTCGTCGTTAAAATAATAAATTTCAGTACTATTAACAGTTAACTATTCAAATTTCTTATTATTACATTGCAATGATGTATAATTTTCGATTACATTAATTAATTAATTTCAAATTATGGTTCACAAAGTAAATTTACCCGTAAATTATTGTTACAAAGTTCCAAAAAAAATCAGCTAAACTTTTTGCTTAGACAGAGTGCCGTGAATTCTGAAGTAAAAATGTCTGATTGTGAATGTTAATTACAGATACAATTATTGCAGAAACTTCAGTTGCTTTAGTCCAACTCATCAATACCTATTCCAACTTCCTGGTCCTACTTTAGTCTACATATCTACACTAATATTATAAAGAGGAAAGATTTGTACCTATTTTTGTATGTTTGTATGTTTGTAATGAATAGGCTCAAAAAGTACTGGGCCGATTTAAAAAATTCTTTCACCAATAGAATGCTACATTCTTCCAATTTGACATAGGCTACATTTCATTTTGAAAAAAATTAGGGATCCTTGGTAAAATGGACAATTGTCTACCCCGTGCGAAGCCGGGACGGGCTGCTAGTCGTTTATAAAAAACAGACACATACATTTTATTGACACTTATCACCAAAAAGATTTCAATTCTATTTTTTTTAAATTAATATATAAAAGTGGCTAGTTTTCTTGGAAACAATGTCATGGCTCTCCAAAAAAATCTTTTTTTTTTAATGCTAAATGGCGTCTAAAACATTTTTTCTCAATGATGATGCCAGGCTTCATACTTACTGGACAGAGGTTTTATATCTAGACAGTAATTTTAGTATATAAATTGTATTAATTGAAATATCTCTAGAGAAAGCGAGATTTTATTATCATAACTGAAATTTACGGAATGCGAAAATAAAATTTATTTCAAACAGAAGTTTCTTTAAAACGTTTTCAGTTAACTTTGTGAAGTAAAATTCGTAAACAATGTTGTTTAAACACAATATATTTTCTCTTAAACATAAAAAATTGGGTTATCTTGTAGTCTAAACTATCATAAAACTGTAACAAAAGTGTTTCTGTAAATTGTAGATATTTACAATAAAAAGATCGCGTTATAGTTTTTAGGTGTCCCTGGCTTCAAATCAAGCTTTTTTTAAAAAAAAATCTGTGTGTTTGTTTGTTTTTTGTTCGAGCGTCACGCAAAAACTACTGAACCTAGTTTGATGAATTTTTATTTGTTTGGTAGCTTATGATCAGACTTAAAATCGGTATTTAATTTGTGCGGACGAAGTCGCGGGTAAACTCTAGTAAACAATAAAAGTGTTTGTTATGAGGAAATTATGCGTTTCTGGCGTTGACTAGACGCCGTTAACCCATTTTACAGCAAACCATAGACTTCCTACCCTTTTATACACTTTTAATAAGCATAGTACAACTCGTAAAATCATCAATAAGACATAACGGATCAGTGAATTATGAAAAGTATTTGGATAATTTAAATTAAATGCAAACGCCGAAAATGAAAGGTTTAGTGGAGTTCTGATTCTAGTATAGATTTATTCGCAACATTTAGACCAACGTCTAGAAAAAAAAGAATTATAATAAAGTAACTACACGTCATGAAGATTTCAGAATCTACTAGCGCGCGACTCGGCTTTGTATTTCTGAAAATCGCAGAAAGGGGTCATTTTCTATGCAGCGAAAGCGCGTCCCGCGCGTGTGTATACCTATAGTTCGTACTAGAAGGGCAGATGATCGTTGCATTATCTACTGATGAAATTTCAATGGATTTGGTCTTGGAGTGTGCGTGCATAAGGCGAAATATGCACTTAAAACCATTCATATTTAGACGCAATTTTATGCCTGGCCATGAAATTGTTTATACAAAAAACGTGTAAAAATGCAAATAAAAGTGCCTTATTCTCATTTGCATTTTATTTCTTGAAATTGAAAGCGAAATAAAAAGGAGATGGATAAATAGTGGTAAAATTATAACACGTTCTTGTCGTTCAGCGTTTATTGAATTAAAATATTTATTTTCAATGTATTTTGTCATTTTATTGTTCCAATAATTTTATTCAGTCCTTAAATAAGCTCTTAAAAATACATGAACACACGGCGACAGGTCAACCTACCCATAGTTGAACTCTATGTTCATAGACATAAGGTCCAACTATGGGTAGGTTGATCTGTCGCCGTGCGTACAAACAACAATCGTCAAAATCGATGTGAGGACGATACTTAAGTAATCTTCTGCTAGTGCTGCTGCTAGCTAAAAAAGCTAGATTAAAATATTTCAGTATTTTTCCCGAGAGTCCATTTAGAACACCAAACGAGGCTCGTATATCTTAAAGTTGCCCAAAAGAAATTACTTTTTTCCAAATTAATCTTGGAATTTATTTTTTAACTGTAACTTGTTTTGCTTGTATAATTTATATCGCTGTCTTTTAAAATAACAGAAGGGCTTTCAGTTGCGTAAATTTTTGCAACTTTTCCAGTTACTGGATAATTTTTTGAAGGTCGCTTATTCTAATCAGATTCGCGCAACTGTTCTTACGGATCGGAATTTCTTAAATATTTTTAAGATGTTTCGTACAAGAGAAATGCCGATCTTTGAGTAAGCAACATTTTTGAAAGAATTTTCTTTGCCTTTTCGAGACAACTAGTCGGAAAATTCCACATACACACAGAAATTCCTAAAATAAATACTTGGTGCCAAACGAAAATTGTTTTTAATTTTAAAGGTATACTTATACCTATATAGGGTCCAACTTAATATGCTGACACTTTATTAAGGGGATGATCAGACCGACAAACTGAACAACCTTCTCTATGGGACCAACATCGAAACGCGAAAAAAAATCTGCTGTCCCATACATTTGGCTAAAGTAGGTTTGCAGTTTTGTATGGAAAAGCTGATTTTCTTTTCTCGATTTCGATGATGGTGCCATAGAGAAAGTTGTTCAGTATGACGGTCTGTTCATCCCCTTAGAAAAGTGTCTGAATATTAAGAAGGACCCTGAATACCATCCATAGGTGTTAGTAACAATAAAGATCATAAACCGAACCACTTTATGAAAATGAGCTTCATCCGAAAACAAAATGTTGGTAAACGTTGAAAATCGCTCAATCACCTGATTTACGAAATGAAGCCTCTGACTGGCATCTTGGGGCTTTAATTCTTGCACCAATTGAATTTTGTAGGGGTGCAGCTTTAGGTCTTTGTGCATGATGCGATGTAATGATGATCTATGCACATTTGAAGCACTTGCGCGCTTCCGAATTGAAAGGTTCGGGTCGTCACGAACAGTCTGATTAACATTCTCCACGTTTTCTACCGTTCTTGATGACCTAGGTCGCCCGGATTTTGATTTATCTAGCGTTGTACCGGTCTCTTCAAACTTTTTAACCCAATGTCGAATGAGAGGAATGCTTGGCGCATCATTTAAGTGGAATTTTCTACGCGCTACAGTCGCCGAATCACCGTTTTTGTAAAACTCTCGCACGCACAACGCGCGGTCTGCTCCCGAGAAACGCTCCATAGCGACTGAATTCCCAAGAGCCAGGCTACCGATTGACATAACCCCCGCGCCCCTCGGATACGTTGCGCTCACGCAGTAAGCTAAATAAATATAAAATTTCTTTTGAGACACCCAGATCTACGAGTAGTAAGTAACTCGTAATTTTATGACGGCATCGAGTCGGTTTTACTGCCCAGGCGCGCCAATAGATGTCTCACACATTGACATTAATATAAGATATCAATGGTTTCACATATATTGTTATATTGTATGTATTTATGTTGTCTTTTGCAGTGGAGACATATAATTAAAAAACCGGCCAAGTGCCACGCACAGGGTAGGGTTCCGTAGTTGCCCGTCACAATATAAGGACTTAGAAGGGGGCTTTTTGTTTTATACTACGGTAATGGCTAATAAAGCCTAAAATATACATTTTACAAGTTGGTCGACCATTACTCGTTAACTTGTAAAGCTTTCTTAGAGTTTTCCTTTTAAATTCGTTATATACACTACTGCCGTAAATTTTTTCACGTATCTAGAAACAACCGTTTAGCTGGCAGGGGGGGGGGGGGGGGGAAACACTTCACTTTAAAGCTTAATATTTCACTAACGCCACACCTACAATATTAAAAAAAAAAACTATCCTACGATACCCCATACCATGGGATACACGAGAAAAAAAAATGTCATCCCCAATTTTCGTGTAGGGGAGATACCCTAAAAAAATACTTTTCAAGATTTTATTTTACCAATTTGTCGGCGTGATAAATATGAACCCATGTCAAATTACAGCTTTCTAGTAAGCGTCTCTGAGCTAAGCCGCGGACAGACGGACAGACGGACGGACATGGCGAAACTATAAGGATTCCTTGTTGACTACGGAACCCTAAAAAATTAGGTTTTCTTATGGTTGTCCCATATTCAGCAGAAGCCTACATAAACGATAACGAGTGGTCATGTTCTGCAAACGGAAGCGGTTTGTGCGGGAAAGCTTTCAGCAAACTATAACCATTGGTTCAGCCTCCGAACGCTCTTGCACTTTGAACGTTGTATCTTTAGCAATAGAGTTCAAGGTAGTTGTTAAGAAATATACGTTGCAAACAGTGCATGTTGTCTATACGCCTCACATCAATGTACCCCAATTAAATGTCTGTGTCTAAATGTGATATTGGTATGTTTATGTTAGGACAGTAAATAAATTCAAAGTAAAATGATAAGTTTAGGTTTAGCTCGAGTCAAGTCTATACAAGGGGGGAAGTTGAGATGGGGCAAAAAGTAACAGAAGCATTATAGCTACTGGAAAACGTTCTTAGAAGACTAACCCTATCTTTAGGAGTATTTTATTTCTGCATTCACAGATTTCGAGGAAAGTCATCGAGAAAACTGTAATTTTCACAAAACTGTTTTTTTCTTCCCATTCGATCCTCTTACTGATATATTTAAGTCACTAATCAGTTAACCGTTATTATAACTATCAGAAAACGCAAATTAAATTCCTATACATTTAGTAGGGAAATTCCAAAAATCCCAATTTTTAGGGGTGGTTCAGACTATCAAGAGTCCGTACTATGTGTAGTACCAAACTCTTTCTTCTGAGTCTTTCCTATACTGTGGAAATATAAAGCTCTTACAAAATTACCAGCTTTAACAATTTTTTTTGTATTCTGTCATATAAATTCACCATCATCAATTCACCACCACTTGCTACTGAAACCTACGAATAAATACTGAAACTGCTGTAACTATTTCTTTCTCATAAGGATAATTTTGTTGTTCAAATTAGCAAGCCACATTTTATAATTATGTTGAATGCAAATACATACTGTTGGTATATTCACTGTTATCTACTGATTTGTAATGTCTGCTTGTGTGTCTGTTTGTTTGTCCCTTATGCGTTCCTATAACATTCGTCCGATTGCAATGAAACTTTGGTCAGATGTTATGTACAAGACTGCAGGCTTCTGACAAAAAAGAGCAATTGCAAATGCAACGCATACCGGGCAAAAATCGACGACCTCATTGATGTTTTATGTGTTTCTCACATTGACTTACCACTACTGGACGGACGGACAGACGGAGGGTTCGCGCTCAAAAGTGTCCGAATAAAAAGAGAACGAAAACGTAAAAAAGAGAACGAATTACGCAACAGTCTTCATTTGATCGGCCGACTACGCGCACGCGTGGGCACGCGGCGCGCGCTATGCCCAGATGGAGGAGTGGGACGGAAAAGAATTTCAGCATTTTCAATGTTTTTAGTTGGTTTACATTACTATACGTACTTAGGTTTGTGTATTTTAGTCTCGGACACTTTATTCTAGTATTTTGTACTAGACCCGGCGTCCATAGTATTCTACGTCAATGGTTTCTCACCGCGTTACAAATGTCACTGTCACGACTTTGTCACTCAGACTCTTTCCACGAGTTTGCGTTTCATTCATCTGTCCGTACTGTCCCTTTGAAAACGCGCCGGACTATGATATGGTTCCGTTTTTATTTGAAAGCAAATGAATGTTTGTGCTGACAGTGCTTGGCATAATGTTTTGATAAATACAGCATCATAGCTTGTAAAATAGTAAAATTATTTTACAAGCCATGATGTTAATAATATTTGTTTAGTGTGTTATATCGTTGAGCTGTGAAAGCTGAGATGGAATAGTCTGCTCACAATCATGCCGTCGAGAGGCATTTTTCGTTCTTCAACTGATTCAATTAGAGACTGAGCAGATGTGATGTGATGAAATCTAAAGATGAAATTGATGTTAGATTTTTGACATCATACAAGTGTTTTACTTTGATTTGATAAATTAGCTATAAGTAAAACTATTGTATATTTATAGAGTTTGGCCACGAGTTCGTCAGGAAAGGCTCCCGTCATCATACAAGACATAGTAATTATCTACCAGTGTTTAGTCTAATCATTAGCTATTAAACACAAAAACTTTCATTAAAATCGGTTTAGTAGTGTTTAAGTAATGTTCAAACAAACAAATGGATAAGAATCGGCGAGTTGGTGTCAAAGACACCTAAACACTATATCGTAACTTTTTTGTAAATATCTTCAACAAGGATTTGTAACCAATGGATCCATAACCTCGTTACAAGCATGGAAACACGAAAATTTACCAAGGCCGTACTGTTCGTCCTTCTTTCGTACGTGTCCGTCGTTGATGTTTCTTATTTTAGTTTTGTCCCTTTTTATCAATTTTTGTAGTTGGAGTAGAATGAGACAAAGTTGACGTCAGAAACAACATATACGTATATGCAGCGGGACCCTGTGTCATAATGGTTTAGGTCCTAAATAATCGAGTTGGTATATGTTTCTACCTATCGATCTATAAACGTTAAAATTTCTACCTTTGCAAATGAATGAGAAAAAAACGAAATAAATCTGTGCTGTGCCAGCGGGGCCCTTTGTTAATTGTAAGTTTACAGACTAAAATGAACTTCTATTCATGGAGCCTCCTATTTCTACCTTCCAAATAACTTTACACTACACCCTAGATATAAATCGTTTTTGAGAAATATGCATTTGAAGATTTTGTCCACCTAGCAGGGCCCTTTGTTATTTAGTGTTTTACATGACCCCAGTTAATTTAAAAAACAGCTAGTTATTTCTACTTACTCAATCATATTGTAAAAAATTAATATAGCGTAATATAAATATGTTAAAATCCTACTACATTCTTACATACCTTTATTTATATAAATAATAAATATATGCTGGATTGGACGGCGTCTTTGTTCACGCAGGGGTTCCGCCTAATCCAGTGTAAAATAATGATTTATTTCGTTTTTTTCTTATTCATTTGCAAAGGTAGAAATTTTAACGTTTATAAATCGATAGGTAGAAACATATACCAACTCGATTATTTAGGACCTAAACCATTATGACACAGGGTCCCGCTGCATATACGTATATAGAAACAACGACAGGAATTTACGAAAGAAGGATGAACTTACCGCCCGCCAAGGAGCATTTTCATGTTTCACCGCTTGTAAGGCAATCTGCTCTCCAGGTATAGACAATACCTATTCCAACTTCTTGTACTTCAAGATATAAACTTCTGTAACCTTTTTATAATAGTGTGTATAGTAGCTAGCTTAATATATACTCTAAGGTAGGCAAATAGATTCCGAAATAGTTTAAATCTGTTCAGACGTAGGTATTAGATACCGGAGAAGCACCCTCGCCTCACCGACGTCTCTCACTAGCTGCCGTTGACATGAAAAGTATTGAATCTGTTTGTTTTGACATCATTTATTTTACATCTGCATTGACTTGTTAACTATTAGCTGCACTTGAAATGTTTTATATTTTCTTACGTGTAGTTACGGTGCGCATTTTGTATGTCAAAATAAGTTCCCAATATGATGTTTTGCTCCCAAAGGAATATAAGGGACGTTTGCAAAGAAAACATCGACTTTTCATACAAAAGTTTAATCAGCTACCTAATTGCTAGTAATTTGTAGTAACTTAACTCAACTTAACTTTATTTAACTCTAACAAAAATTTGCAGCTTAATATTTCGCTAATGGATCCCTGAATCCAAAAATGGTTTTTGTCACCCACAATATTACGGAGGTACACTAAAAAAATATTCATGCAGCTTTCTAGTACTAAGCGTCTCTGAGCTAAGCCACGAACAGACGGACAGATGGACGGACATTGCGAAACTATAAGGGTTCCTTGTTGACTACGGAACCCTAAAATCTCTTGCTTCACCTGCGCTCAGTTTAAAATCCTTACATTATAAATAAAACTTTCCCGCCCGCTTGTCTGTCTGTATATACAACGTGTTAATGAATGAGCGCAAAACCTCATACAGCCAACAGATTTATAACAAAACAATTATATTGAAACAATAATTTCATTATGTTGATAGTTAAAATTTAAAGTTACTCGCATTTAAGTATTTAAGCAAAAATGTTTTCTAGTTTTGCGTTAATTCATTAACACGTTATTCATATACATGCTAATCTCAAACATTACTGTAGGGATTTTGATACGGTTTTCACTAATAAATAGACTGATTCACCAGGAAGGTTTATGTAACCGTGCGAAAACGGGGCTGGTCGAAGGAATAAATGGGTTTTTAGGATTCCGTAGCCGAACAAGGAACCTCAATTACTCGCTCATTTTTGCACCTATTGAATCAAAATTTGGCATGAAGACAGATAATAGTAACCCAAAAACAGAAATGTCTTAGTTACGAAGAAACAAATATAGATTTCGGTAAGTACATACTTTCAATGAAAATTATAACGGATGCTGTACCTCAACCAGTTTCTGAAAAAACCTGTAACATAAATATATTTTCTAATACAAACTAGATGGCGTTGCACGACATTAAATCGCGCTATCGTTAGGTTCCAAACTTTCTTGTAGGCAAGAGAATCGACATTACAAATTTTTTCTTATTCTACTTATGCAATGGTTACGGAACCCTATCATGGGCAAGTATGACACACTCTTGGCCGGTTTTAACGTTAAACTTCTTTACACAATATAATCGATATCCATAGTCCTAACGTAACCGTATAGGTACAATTACCACGATAAAATTATGAATATAAGTCAATAAAATTCTCGTTTTAAGAGGATATGTGAAAAAAATAGGATTCTTCAAAGCATCAGATATCATGAAGTACTAACAGTAGGAGTATGATTTCAGGATATGTGTAAATTGAACATATTATAAAAATTTTGATTGCCGCCAAAACACGATTAAGACAAATTTTCTCGATAGAAAAACAAGCCAAAGTAGCCTCCGTCTTTATCTATAAACGCTTGGAACTGCTAAACGGTGAATAATAGAAACACGAGACTTGATTTAAAAAATAGAGATTGATATTTTATAAATTTTGATTGCAGCAGAAATTAACTTACATAAATAGTACAATCACAACTAAATAAAGTTTGTTTTGGCGCTTACGTCGTTTTATTTAGTCAGACGCGCGCGCCGCCCCATCTCTTTCTCTCGCGTCAGGCAGTAATATAAGCTATCACAATCTATTAAAAAGCTCAGTCGGCTGTGGCCTTTGCCCGCGTCAGACCTGCGTTCGCATGCCCAATTTCCGAATTACGATTAATTATCCAGCTTACGTGTAAATATTATAGTGTAATATATTAAATACAATCTAAAATAAATTCGAGGCCATAGCAGCTTCACATTTAAGAGAATATAATTCGGAGCGCGCTCCATACAAACGAAGTCTGGTAATATTTTCAATAGTAACCAATTAAAGTCAATGAAATTTTTCAGAAAAAATCTAAAAACTAATCTCTATGCTTGTATGAAGTCAGATTTTCGTTAAAATGTTATAGTTTTAAAGTTACAATACCTCAAAGATATTTCCATACAAATCTTAAATTAATTCTAGCATTAAAACTGTATATTTTAACGAAAATCTGACTTCATACAAGCATAGAGATTAGTTTCTAGATTGTTTCTGCAAATTTTTCATTTACTGATTGGTTAGTATTGAAAATATCACCAGACTTCGTTTGTATGCAGCGCGCATTTACGCATTCGGAATAAACTTCTCTTAAGTATATTTCTCACTCAAATATGTACAGCAGTTTTTTTGGACTTCATAGACCAAGAGCTAGCTGTTATTATCTTTAAGTCGTCGTAATTTTCGGTTTTACTATCTTGTTTTTCAATTTCTTCAAATAATTAAATTTATTTGTCATAATGGAATCTGGTTATAAACGTATTTATGAACCGTTGTCAGTATTTTTACCGAGTTGAAGGATTCTATTGCTCCGGAACATCTTGCCTGGTATGAGATTTGAAAACTCTGTGGCCCTTAATTATATGGGTAGTCAGTATGGTGAGCCAGGCTGAAGGGCAGGGTAGGGAAGGCGAGTGGTCGCAGAGAGTTTCTTCTTCTAAGTTGTTTCTTTCTTGAGTGCTGGATCCGGAATGAATCTACGCCGATTTGGCGCCATTTTATATCATTTTCAAGCGACCACCCCTCCTTACCCCGCACTCTTGCCCTGAATACAAATCTCTTTATTTCTCATACAATCTTAATTTCTACGCTTACAAACCAATATAATTATATAGTTAAGATACTTATTTTCTTATTCTAAAAATAGCAGGTGCATCATCCGCCGGTGCATAACAGAGTGCAGAACGAAAAGGAAAGGTACAATATTTATATGACCCCGGCCCCCGCTTCCTCATAACACAGGTTCCGGACGCCGGGGCCCCCCTCGCTCGCCTGTATGCGCTGACAGAGATGGAGCGTTCTGTCTCTTTCTAACAATTATTTCTAATAGGATTCTACCCCTTCTAATGAGGTAGTGAACCTTATTGGCATAACTTCTAATTGGAATGTATAAGTTCTAACTCGATTCTAATTGTTTTATTTACTTGTGCTATGCGTTAATTTTATTAGGGAAGTGTACCTAATCTAATCTGGGGTAGAAATCACTAGAGAAATCGAATAAGAATCATATTAGAACTATTTACATAACTTATGTGCTAAGCCCCAATTCTAATAAGAAAATTTTATTTATTGAAATGAACACTTAACCTAAACTTATCCTACTAGTATAAAAGGGTATATAAAACGAAATAAACAAAGTAATGTAAAAAACCATGTACAAAGGTAGTCAATTCAGGTTCTGTCGTGCACATTTCTCCCGCCGTCGCAGCTCTGCGATCCAACCTGTAGCACGACGATCCTCTTGGTCGGTCTCCGGAGGACATGCCCGTTGCTGGTTACGACGTCCACGATCCTCACCTCGCCGTCTCGCCCTGGTTAGACCGCGACGATCCTTCCTGTCGGCCATGTGTTGCGGGGCAGGGTGGGGTCGCAGACGAGTACCAGGTCGCCGATAGCGTGCGCTGGTCGTGTGAGGCTCCCGCCGGTGTTGGAGTAGAGGCTGGTACTCTTTGACCTGGCTCCAGAAGACGTCCGCCATCGTTGAGCGCGCTGCGCTTGCGCGCGGTGAGTTCGTTTGGGTCCCAACATGATGTGGTTGGGTGTAAGCGCCTCCGGTTCTTCTGGGGTCACCGCCACGTGTGTGAGTGGGTGGGAGTTGACGGTGTTCTCCGCCTCGGCGAGCAGGGTGAGCAGTGTCTCGTCGCTAGGGTACTGCTCGTGGAGTTTGACGCGCTGTGCCTCCTTCACGGTGCGTACCATGCGCTCCCACGCGCTGTCCATGAAGGGGGAGGCCGGGGGTACGTAGCGGCAGGTGATGCGCCGCGCCGTCGCCTCCTCGCTGACCGCCGCCAGCGCGGCCTTGGCGAGCTCCTTCTCCGCAGCCTTGAAGCACGTCGCGTTGTCACTCCATAGCTCCTTAGGCACTCCTCTTCGTGCCACGAACCTCCTCAGGTCGCCGGTCGCCGGAGAAGTAGGCTTCGCTCTTCGTATCTTGCATAGTTGACAGTGTTTGATGACGTTCACGCACCGTCGGTCGTATCTTGAGTACCCATAGTCGCTGCTGTAGCTCATTCACGACGGTTTCGATACCGCCATGTAGTCGCTCGTGTACGTGTTGTATGTACAGTCGCGTGAAGTAGTGTTTCCCGTCGAGTACGGTCGGGCTCGCAGTGTCTTCAACGATGTCAGGTGCTACGTGGATTCTTCCTTTGAGCCATCTTCGCCGACGACCACTGATAGCGCCGACAGCTTGTCTCCCGGCTGAGGCGCCGCGCCGTTCCTTACTCGACGTAAATCTTCGGAAAGACAATCTTCTTGTACAGGTTTCCACCATAGTTTCTCAGCGCGAATGAGATAGTGCGTTTCGATACCGATGGTGTTGCTATCTCATTTCTTCACGTACGGTGTCTCGTTGTTGCGTGTTTTCTTATCAATCTTTGAATCAGAGTCGTTTTTATTGTTTTCTTTCGTTCGTTTGCGCTTCGTAGCCAATACTGTTTCATTTTTCTTCTTTCGACATAAATTGACGAACTGTAGCATGCGCACCGTAGCTCGTAGCAAAAGTGGGAACGACGAAAATCGCTCGATTCGAGGTAGGTGAGCGTGGTCAGGTCGCTGGTGGGTGACGTGACAAGTCCCCTCTCTTCTCCTGTCTTCGGTGCTTCTGTCTTCGTCTCTTGTGGCCATTCTCGTTCGTGGTTTCGTAGGAAGCTCGGCCCGTTGTACCATCGGACCTCGCTCCCGCCGATAGAGACCGTGGCGCCGCCCGAGTTGGCGGAAAACTGCTGTACTACTGAATTTGTATTGGACACCCATCCGCATAGCTCGAAGCCGGCTTGCCGATGAATGTAGTCGACTGATTTCGATACTTCTTTGGCTTCTTTTTCGGTCGGAAAACTTGTTATGTAGTCGTCCATGTAGTGGTTCTTTTCAATGGCTCGCGCGGCTGCAGGATACTTTTCTTTGAAGTCTGAAGCATTTCTATTCTTCACGTATAGCGCGGTGCATGGTGATGACATCGCGCCGAAGATCACTGAAGTCATGCGGTACTCTCGCGGTCGTTGGTTCCCTCTCTCGTCGCCCCGCTATAGAAATCGTAGTGCCTCTCTGTCGTCCTCTTGAACTTGTATTTGCATAAACATTAATTCCTTTATGTCAGCTGACACGGCGTGTTGGTGTTGACGAAATCGCATTACAACTCCCGGCAGAGATTGCAGCAAGTCTGGACCGCAGAGTAGCATATCGTTCAGGCTGCGTCCGGCTGTCTTCGCTGTGGCGTTGTGTACTACTCTTATCTTCGGTTTCGCGGGGTTAATGACCGCGAAGTGGGGTAGGTACCATGTTTTATTTGGCACCGGCGGTGTGGTAGCTTCCTCGGCGTAGCCCAAAGTGAAGAGGGTGTGCTTTCTTTCTTCATATTTCTTTTTCAGGTCTTCATCTCGGTCTAGTTTCTTCTCTAGGTTGTGCAGCCGTTTGAGTGAGTTTTTGTAGTTGTTCGGAATCTTCATGTCGTCTTCTTTCCATATAAGTATTGTTTTGAAGCGTCTGTCGGGCAGGCGGTGACTGGTTTCATTCAATATCTTCAATGCGCGCAGCTCAGGGTCACTATTCTGTACTCGTTTTTCTATCCCGATTGATTCAAACTCGAAATAATTCTTCATCATCTTCTTTCGTGTATAGTTATTGAAATTATGTATTTTCATTAATAACGCCAAATAATATTAAACAGGGTGTAAGGAAAAGTATCATTTTACTATGGGAGCAAACCGTTATGGGAGTTACAACTCTTTGCGTTCTACCTATTTATCTCAAGAACGGTTAACTATTATAAATGACCAAATTTGAAGAAAATTTAAAGTTCTACAATTTTTTTTAAAACTTCAAAGGTCATTTAGAGCATAGAAAAGAAGATATTTCCTAAAGACCTGTTTTTTGACATTTTACCTTGAATCTTTTGACCTGCATAAACGCGATTTTATGTGACATTTGACCTAACGTATTGGATGTCAACGATGATTTAAAGAAGTTTGTAGCTTATTATCTCTCAATCCGAGGTTGACCCTTTTTTTCACCTAATTTTCCTGGGGTACTAGGAGAAACAGTGATAATGAAAAACAAAACGGAACAAAACATTAAATTTGAAACGTAGGCAGGAACATACCAGAAGTATGAGAGAAAAGAAAAGGTAATAAGTTGTAAATAATTTTCCAGCACTCTGTGACCTAAACCTGCATATACGTTTAGCACCCTTGCTTGTGCTCGGGTGCTAACTTCACGCTGTGCAATAATGAACTACTTAAGTCACACTTATCGTAATGTACTAATGTAAATGAATGTTGATTTTAGGTCGTAAGATAAATATTATTAGTGATTTTGTAAATAAATGTTGATTTACCATTTTAAAATTCATTCCTACCTGTTATAATATCCTGCATCATCCTCATCCTTCAATGCTATGCCATGCATCTGAGGGATGCGAGGTATTTTAGAATTACCTATGGATTTTCAAAATAGGTTTATGAGTGTTATACAACTTCTCAACCTGAAAGTTCTTGTGGTATCGAGAATAACTGAGATTATTGCAGTATTACGAAACTTATTTTTTCACGTTCTTCTTACATTTTTGTTGACGGCGTAAAATAACTTCCAGGTTTCATCTAGATAGTCGGTATGTTTTGACCATAGAATGTTTTGACTTGTATTATATCAATTACAAGTACAAAATAAGAAGTTGAATTGATTTGATTACGGGACCTAAAGACGTAAAGCCTAACCAAGAACCGAACCGAAGACCAACAGGTAGCTCTCGTACTATAAAGTAAAACAAAATCCTGTAATGATAGCTTTTTTCCTTCTAGATAGGTACAGTGATTATCGGTATGATGTTAATGAGTTTTAAGTTTTTTAAGTGAAATCAATTAAAGAGTATCGTTAGTTAGGTATTGTTTCTATCTATAAATTGGTTGTCCGTAATTGATCCTGTAACAAATTAATAATTGATCAAGGAGGATTAATAGAACGATACTTTATTATAATATATTGTGTTTTTTCATACGACAAAAGGTACTAATAATATATTAACAGCGAAGCGTCTTCTACGCATTTTGAGTGATTTGATTTTCGCGGGCTAGTGCGCGACGATGTTCGGTAGCGGGGCGCGGGGCGCTTGCTGCGCTAAGCCACGCCCATTTCGCTTCAATTATTTTTCGACATAGGCCCTTAAGAATAATTGCTGTTTGCTTAGGTGTTTTATTAAGAGTCCGTGACGTGCCTTCGTGAAAATTTAAGGGCCTACCGTGATACTGTGTTGTTATTAAAATGGATTTATTTTAGTCAGAAAGTTAATGAATATAGGACCTAATTATAAGAGACTATGTAAGTGGAGTAATTTCTTACTTTGACAATATTGTCATTAAATAAGAAGGCAAGAATATTCTTGCCTTTTCTAATGTTACTTTGTCAATCCTCTCGCCTGTAAACGTTTGCACGGAACCAGTTTCACATTGCATTGTTGGTAACCTTTTGATGACTTTTGCTTCGTATTTCGTGTAAGTAGAATGTACTAAATATATAATTAAGTAACATTGTTTAATCATAAAATTAATCAAAGGGGAAATAAGAATTTCTAGAATAACATTACATATTTTATGCCATATTTTTGACTTTGAGCGCAGACAGCGCAGACTTTGAGACAGAAGCATTATATCGATTTAGTTTATATGGGAGTTTTGTTCCATTAGACAAGAAACTATTCCAATGACACCTCACTCGAATAAAAATTTTTTTTTCCCAACCCCTCTTTCGTTATGTTGGGATATGTCAAGATAGAACCTCACCCTTCTAACGTACTAAAACCAACGGACCAACTTTCTTATGGTGGTGTGCGTGAAGCGGCATACAACTTATCTCTGTGTGCGTGCATAGTGATAGGGTTTATTGGCCATGACTGCTTGCAATTTTCTTCGACGCGTTCGTAGCTTCGTCTGTCTATCTTGACATATAACATATCAAAGGTAATTTCGTAGATTAACTAAACATCAAACGAGGTAAGTAATTAATTTAACCTTATTTTCAGATTCCCTTGCTTCCTCTTCTTTGTTTCTACACAATAGAGTACCAAATACAGATTTTGTCTTTACTGCATCTGTTAATGATTATAAACAGGGAATAATAGCAGTTGTTCTTTTATACCTTTGATCTTTAAGACGGTATAGAATTAGCTTTATTTTCAACACTATTTTTATTTTATTCTACAATTATGAATATACAATTAATAAAGTAAAAGAAAAGAAAATTGCAGATAAAATACAGGACATTAAGAGGCCTTTTACAGTTCAGTGGCGCCCTCGTCACATAAATAAAGATTTCTCAATTAAGGATGCCTAAATTAAAAATTGCTACTACAAGAAACTACAAAAGCCTTCAAGCTATTTTTATAGTCGTAGAAATATTGAAATTAAATGTAAAAGTGACAGTTTTTCTTTATCTGTATGATTAGACCTATAAAAAACCTATAAAAGTATTCTATAATTTCGATGAATAAATCTGGTCATTTTATTTTATTTAATTATAGTGTTTTCTGGTCTAAAGCACCCCTTTCAATATTACTTAGGGTGTTTTGCTACACCCTGTATATTATGCTAATGCTGCTATGGATACTAATGTGATACGTTTTATGACGTCCAGTCTGTTGGAATAATTCCAACAATTACACCTATCCGATGGATCATATTTCAATCCTAAGAGCATAATATTTAGCCTGGCTTACGTATTTAGTGCTCGCTCTGTCTCTCACATTGCTCATACTTATGACAGTGACAGCATCGTCGAATACTTTATGGTTTATGAAAAGAATAAAAAAGTGTTGCAATTCGGTAGTATGTCAAGATTTTTTTGTGTTAATTTTATGTTTGTTACGGATAGTTGCATTTTAAGAAAGAAATTAAAGTTTTTTGGCTATTCGTCGAGTTCAATTTAAGAGTAAAATTTTAATCAAATTAAGTTAATTTTTAAATAAATTTGATTTGTAATCTCTAAATGCAAAAGTGGTCGCGAGAAAATCATTCGAACCAAAAACCTAAGCTTTATTTAAAAAAATAATCACCTGCCTTCTCTTTCTAACTCTATGCTGGAAACAGAAACAGCAACATCAAATGTCAAATTCTGACATTGTGAATACGTGTTTTGTCCATATTCACTCAATAAGATATGCACATAACCAATTTACCCTAGTGAAAAAAGGAGATAGCTACCATATTGTTGTCCTTATCAACGGAACCACTTGTATGTGCCTGACTCAAATTCACTTCATATCTTTGACTATTTATATGTGGACTGGTTACGCGTGTAATTCTACTAACAAACATTTCTGCCACTTTTTGCGGGGGGCGAGGTAACATGAAATCTGCAACTTTGGATTTTATTCCCCATAACTTTAGATTCTAATTTTGAATGTTAAAAATCATGAAAAATAGTCTCATGTGAACCCCAAACGTTCTAAGTTCGAAGTTATTATTTCGCAATTATAGGCTGTCTCGTTTAGTGATAAGGTGTAAAATTGAATGTAAATGCCCAAGATCAATTGTGCTTATACCGTGGCAGAGGGGAAATGCTACCGCTAGGCTAGTCCTTATAATAATTAGTCAAAGCTTCATATAAATTGTATACTCAGATCTCAGAGGAAGGATCTCAGGTATAATCTCTTTGAGTCAGATAAATTAACATAATTTTTTTCTTAATGGCCAGTTATTTTATGTTGAATGTAAGTTTACCAAAGAGTTTTTAGAAAAACGAATATTTTTTTGTAAAAATATCTGTAAACCTTTCATTTTAAAATTTATGACACAGTAGGATATAAGACAATTTTCTCCAAATGGTTTTCGATCCAGCCCTCCAAAAAAAACTTGATATACTGAATTTGCTTTGCTCAGTTTGTTATTATTTATAATTAATCTATTATTGGCCTTACCTTAAATTCACTATTGGTATGTAACGCTGCTGTTGATTAAACGAAAAAATAAAAACATAAATGTCTATTACGTCTTTTTACAGACAAAAGAATGCGACAACTCTTTCTAGTCTGTTGGAGGAGCAGGGTCATTAGTAGTGTTGAATAAATCATAGCTTTTGTAATTTGATGTCAGTGTTTTTATGATGTTTCCATACTAAAGTATTCGGTTTGTGTAGATTTTGAACTTGAATGCATACTTACGACCAATAATCCCTTTCAAATGGTGAGCAGAAACTGGTGATGAATAGTTAGTCTGCAAGTGAGTCCACTGCCTTCTCTACTCATGGTTTCTAAACTCAAGTAGACATTGACGATGATAATGTTAAATGACAGGTTTAATTAAGATCGACGTTACTATTGTCATCATTGTCACCTGTGCTAACCTCGTTAGCTGTTCTAATCCACACTAAGTAATAGCCTTTTGTTTCTGTCTAAGTACTGCATTTCTGCCAATGTCTTGTGGGTTTTGGGAGTAACGCAATTTCAAGGATTGTTTCATTAAACAAAATTGAGCTAATACAAAATGGCGGTGCTTTGTGGCAGAATGCGCACGATATACACAACTGTTCGCGAATCCACTCATTACGTAACTCTGAAATAAAATACATTTTGTAGGATGATTTTACTGTGGTGACATTAACGCTTCGAATGCAACTTTGAGTTGCGCAACGTCGACAGTCACATTCATACAAACAGTCAATTATTTCGACGCACCTGGTACGACGACGGTGACGCTAAAAAACTCGTAATCTATCATCTATACTTTTTTTTAAAATTAATGAATGAACTTCTTGCGTGTGCGTTAGCACCGCATTTCCGCCAGTGTCAAGTGGTTTGAGTATCTATCCAATCTCGAGGATTGTTTTTGAGTAAGAACACAACTGAGAAGGATGGCGGAGCCTCGTGGCAGGCTGAAACGCGAACCGTGCGAACACCACGCGAAAGACGAGTGTTCGGGGCACACCCTGCAACGTGACTTCATCTTCTATACTTATAAAACAGTTCCGTGACTGACTGACTGATAACGCACTGCCTGAACCACACATTAAATCAGGCTGTACAAGTGCACAAAGAAAGGATTTTTCGAAAATCAACCGTGTTGGAATTTTCCGAAATCTTTCACTCGGACGAAGTCGCGGGCAAAAGCTAGTATTGAATACGGTTTGTTTGGGGCTAGAATCAGCCCTTAAAATAATAATAATTACATTTTATTTGGTGTTATTCTAATACACTTTAGATTTATTTCTCATAAATACTATTAAGAAATAGAAGCAAAATATGAATTTTAAAATTCGCAACACACCCGAATGGGTTTACGTATTTCCATACAAAGTGGAAAAATTATGGTTTAATTCGATCAGTTACGTACGTGTCCAGAATGAACAACGTCTATATGTAAATAGATCCTCTCTTTGTGGCAATATTTCACTTTTTTATCATTTATTCTGTGACGCAATATGATCATTTAGAAAGAAAATTAGCACTGCTCAGAAATATTTGAATACCTTATACGATACGATATATCTGATGACGACTGTTCATAATGATTAATAGAAAAAGTCATTTTTGTATTGCTTTAACAAACGGATATTTAAGGTAGGGACACATGGGCATATTAACATCCACCACGGGTGCACAATGCTGATTGGTATACTTCACAGAATACGCATCAGAAATTCTTCTTCAGCGTATGCAGGTTTTCTTAGGATGTTTGCCTTGATCGTTTGCGAACAGTCGGTATTACTTAGTATTAGACTGGAACTCTCAGGTTACTGGTAAATACATTTTAATAGACTTTTCCTCTTTAATTATATAAAACTATCGGAGCTGTTCAGGATTGCGTATGCGCGTCGCGCGGAGCTCTGGGAGGAAGTGACAGCTGTCAGTATTGACAGTCTTCGAGTGTAGCCAAAAGGGGCGATCCATAGAGAGAGGGGTCCACCAAGAACCACATTTCCTCTAACAGTTGGTACATAAGATAGAAAAAAACTCATAGGTACCTATGTGCCTACATGGCATGTCTTCCGTGCGGATTCAAACCCGGACTCTCATGATTGAGTACCCATACCTCTCCACATCGCGCCACCACGGATATTTTATTAATTTCTAAAATTTTTATCAGTTTTAGTTTGTTTGATGTTTTTGTGTTTTTGTGTTTTGAACATTTTTGTGTGTGAGTTCTACGGCGTAGCATTTTGCTACGTGTGTAGTCTTTGTCTACGGTTTTGTAGTCCATGATCTGATTATTTTGCTCGAAAGACGTATAGAATTAATAATTCTAAAATGTAATTTAAATACTTATAAACTATTGAAGTGAATGCCATGCCTCGTAGTAGCTCATAGGTAAAAATAGGAAAACACAGTTTTGGTATCAAAGGGATGTTTGCTTTATTTAAAACCGTAGTCTGATCAAGGGTCCTGTCCTTTCCGGTGCTTGTTAAGCCTCATGAATAATGTTCATATTCAAAGGAAATTTAATTTTTCTATGACACCCCCTCTTCGCGTAATCACAAATGTACATGCCATATAACTCGATATTATGATTTTTTTTCCACAAACGTGTGGAGTAATTTTACGGGGATATTACGTTATTTGTATCATTTTATTGTATGGTTAAATACCGGTATTAAATTATATAAGTGGATATCAATTCACACTGACAAAAGCTTTAATTTTAAAGTGGTGATTTAGGATGTTTTTGCGCTGTTTAACTATAAAATATAACTTTTGATAAAATTAATTAATTGCATGAAGGAAGGACTTCAAGAACTATTTTTCTTCTTTTAATTAGTTCTTATTTGGCTAGTTTATTTATTTATACGTTAAGGTGGAAACATGAAAATGCATTTTTACTCTTAAAATACACAATATGGTTAAAAAAATACGAATTAAATTTTTTCTTTAAATAAAATCGAAACTGAAACTGTTGTCTGAAGAAATTCCAATTATATTATCTTTTCTGTCAGCATAAGTTATATCACATGGCTACTCATGCTGTGGTGGAAAGATTAGCCAGTCAGTAATGTCAATCGAGGCTGGCTGCCCAGGGTGCGCCAGACGAACCCAGGTTTCGTCACTCGGTGAGGACCTTTCCTTGCACCACCACCACACAAAATTCTAATGAACGTGTGAAATTAAGCTGTACTACAAAGCACCACTGCTGGTACTACCGCTTTATATCGCACGTTCATTGGTATTTTTTGTGGTGGTTTGTAGTAACCATGTAGCATACTCTGGACATGTTACGAATGGGAAATTATCCGCATTAACGTCTGCTTGACCTTTTGAATTTAGAATGTTAGTGATTTTTACAGCGACTGTCCAGCCTAGCCAGCCTGTTAAATCGAAAATATTTCTATGAAGTTATCAAGTTCATGATTCGTGGATGAAATAATGACTTCGTTAAAACTTTAAGAGCAGTTTTCCGGCACGTTGTTTGTTAAAAGTTTTCGTTTTCAATTTTATTTATTATGAAAACAATAAAATTTGTTTTCAATTGCTCTTAACTTTTTATTGAATAATTTGTTATTTTTATGATTTTTTAAGCGCGCACCTACCTATCGTAACATTGAATTAAGATTGGTCACGTTTGATTTCGATCCAGTGTAATTAGTAAGTAATCCATTAGGGATTCCAATTCCCTTTACACTTTATGAATATTCAAGTTTGAACAAATATTTTCGAAGGACTCCAAGCTCACGCAAAGTTTACTTTTACCATTTCATTGTGTGAATTTAATTTTAGCAAGGAATTTAAATCAATATTAACACGCCTGCTTTAGGAACCAGTTGTAGTATAAGCTATATACACACATTATGTCGAAGCGGACTATTTTAAACACAATTTTAAACAACCGCCAACGATCCCAACAACCAATATATGAAACCCCGTAACTTGCAAAAAAAGTGCCAAACATACGGGTTCTCTATGTTACTGCAAAAGTCAACATTTAGATTATCTCTTCATCGAACACAACATTGATGATGTTATCACTGTCATTAGTATAAGTAATGTGAGAAACAAAGCATTTACTATACAGGGTGAAACTGATGTCATTAGCATCCTTTTAAACTAAGCAACTTTTACTATGGAAGCAAACCAATCGGACCAAAAAAATTATCAGCTGTTCCATACTAAAGTGCAATGCCTGCTCGACTCAAATGTATGCAACAGCATTTTTTTTTTGGTCCGATCGATTTATCCCATAGTAAAAGTAGTTCAGTTTGATGGGTAGACTCTTAGTTTAAAAGGATGCTAACGTTTGAATAATAGTTGGTTCAAGCCACTCTTAATCTGCATTTAATTTAATATGTTCGTAACAATGAGATAAGATCAGCGTCACGATGAATAAATATTAAGTTAGTAATTCAATTATTAATTTATCTCCAAAAAGCATTAGCATTACGCAGTTTCAGATCACAAATAAATAGTCAAATAAAAAAATACAAGTAGGTACTTACGCTAGATCATAACTCGTAAATAACAGACAGAAATAACGTTGATTAAAACTCGTGCTATTCCGCCAGATTGGTGGAATATGTGCTCTCGCATAAATTGTGCTTAAACGAGGACTCTTCTGATCCCGCCGATATTTGTGGTCTGAATTAGTGAGTTTTGCAAACCACTTGTGTCTAGTCGCTGTTTTGCTAATCACGATCTCGATTGTGCGGTTTTTATAGTGTTTGCGGTTGTTGAATGTTAAACTCTTATAAACGTAGAATTCTTATAAATGCAATAAAACTGTTTAGTTTGAATAAATAAATTATACATTAACTGCATTTATATAACAATAGGAATGATGACAAAATTGTTTTAATAACTTTTTTGAAAACGTAATAGTTGAAAACTAAAAAAAACTAATAGAGCGAGAGGCATATATAGTAGAACAGAAGGGACGTAAGAACTCCGAATTTAAAAAAAAATCATGTCGACGTGTCACATTTGTGAACCTTTTTGTTTGATATTAGATTGTAATTTCGTTTGAACATTATACTATGTTTATTATTGAATTTAGATTTTTTTTGTTATAATTATAAGATATTAATTTCCAGGATCTGTCATCATTATCTTACAAAACATGTCAAAAATTAAAAATATAAAATCTTAATCTTATAATTTTAATGAACCAAACATAAATAGAGAGCACAGAGGCAATCAAATAAAAATCTTTTACAAAACTTTGCCAAAATTAAACAAATCGGAAGTATAGCCCAGTCATTTTGCGGAGTTTTATTAGGAGAAGTGGAGAGTAATTATGAATGGGACTTTGAAATTGTAACCGGCACCATTTAGTGACAAAAAGACTATCTGAAAACATGTAAAAAACATAAAAATCTAAACTGGATGTCCCAAAAGGCTTTTAACTTAATAATATTAATACCAATGCACTCATTTTAATCAGATTTAACAATATACATTATTTTTGAGCATTAAAATAGGCATGGAAATAAAAAAAGAGATATTTATTAGAAAACACTAATGTATTTTTCAAAGCTTTCTAAGTAGACAAACATATTATTTACACCATGCTGGAAGTATGTATAATGGTAAAGCTTAATAAAGTACAAAACAAAATTACCTTCACGTTTTTTAGAACGAGATACTATTTTTAATTTTGGTATAGTTCTAGGCTCAAATTGGCTCTTAAATATAAACAATCTCAATTCTTAATTAGTCCCGGCTCAAGCCGTAAAATGACTGGGCTAGTAGCCGAAATATCAGAATCGCGAGACTTTAGATCCTAGTGTGTTTGTCCAGACCACAATAATCTTTCTTTTCGGCGATCGCACCAGTCCAAAAGTCTTGTTTGTGCTAATATTTAATAATTATACGGTCTGTAGTTACAGTTCTCTTAATGTAGATGTTTAACCTAAACCCTACTAATTTTCTGAAGTTGTGTAAAATAAGTATTCAAAGGCATTCAAAAGTTTCGAGCTGAGAAACAAGACGCCGCATCGTTCGATGGGATTATTATTTTCCTCTCTGCATATTCACAACAACTAATTTTGTTAGCTTTCTCTTCGCTTATTAGTATCCGCATAGCTAGCGCATACATGGAAGATCTCAGGATAAGATTAGTGCCAATAAACAGTAACTAAATAGTGTTTATTAGTGCCTAGGTCAAATAAATAGTGCCTCAGTACTTTACGAGATATCGATTTATTTACCTGGTGCGCTAGCTTGACGTCAAGGTAGCGTATACATTTCCTGTAGCAAAAATGGCTTGTATTACAGCAACGATATAATTAAACATCCAAAAAATAGTGCTCTCATAGTGTTCTATAGGGCTTCCGAAATCTCATGAGGATAGGTCTTCAGGGAAAGGCGATATAAACAAGACTTTTCAATAATCTGGGTGATACACTAGTGTGCACACGATATAGTTTTTAAAGAAGGCAACGTTTCTTTTTATGAAAATAAATCAAATATTTAGTTCCTGAAATAGTGCCTCTGCCAGTACTAATGTTTATGTAAATTCGTGTGCTAGCGCAAGGCCAGTTCCGTGTTTTATTCAAAATACTTGTTTACATATCTCCGTTCCCTGAAGACATATCCTCACGAGATTTTGGATGCCCTAGGGCCTTTGAGCACTATTTTTTTAATGTTAACTCGTTGCTGTAATGCACGTCGCTATTGCTATAGAAAATGTATACGCTACCTTGACGTCAAGCTAGTTAGTGTACCAGGTTAATAAATCGATATCTCGAAAAGTACAGAAACACTATTAATTTGACCTGGGCACTAATTAGGCACTATTTATTGGCACCAATCCTATCTTGTTCCCTTTCATGTTTACGCTAGCTATACGGAGACGCTTATTAGGTCAGATAAAATGAACAGTTATTAAATTTCTAAGCCCTTACAAACGGAATTATGAATTCATCTCTTCTAATGTGAAGTTGCGGCAATAATGGCTTTATTCAACCAGTAAATGTCTTTGGTTTTCCTTGAATTTATTAGTTAAATTCATAATTCGGTCTTACAAAAGGAGAAACTAATATTTCTCTCTTTTAGTGGTTCTTACGGTAAGAGGACATTGGATGGAATTATCTCACAAATACGGGTGTACGTGTAAACTTAAATGCGTTGCACACTTTTTTTAGCGATTTTAATGTTGATCCCGTCGTAAATGTTGTTCAGTTTGATGGTCTGAAGCGCCCTCTTTGATATGTAACGCATTTAATTTTACATCCTGTAGGTAATTATATGTAAAAAGTTACATTTTTTGCAACAAAATGAAATCTGTGAATGAGCTGTCAAACATTTTAAGGTTTTTAGGGTTCCGAGGTCAACAAGGAACCCTTATAATTTCGCCAAGTCCGTCCGTCTGTCCGTCTATCCGCGGCTTAGCTCAGAGACGCTTAGCACTAGAAAGCTGTATTTTGACATGGGAATACAATGACATATTTAACACGCCGACAAAGTGGTAAAATAAAATCTTGAAAAGTATTATTTTTTAGGGTAACGAACTTAAAAGGAAAACTATCACCGCTAAGTAAGCTTTACAAGTTAACGAGTAATAGTCGACCAACTTGTAAAATGTACATTTTAGACTTTATTAGCTGTTAAACCGCAGTATAAAACAAAAAGCCCCCTTCTAAGTCCGTATATTGTGACGGGCAACTACGAAACCTTACCCTGCGCGTGGCCCGACATGCACTTGGCCGGTTTTTTAATGAGATTTTAATAAGTTTGACAGTATTTTATAAAATTATAACCTGTAATTATTGGTATTCTTGTTACTCGAAGTCCTTTAATAACTCTTTTTCTTTGCTAATCAACTAATTGTCTCGTATTTTGTTACAGACTTGATCATCGTCTATCAAAAACAAGGTGAGTAATAGGTTACTACGGAATTTTCACTTTAGTAAAACAACAATCTTTTTTTAGTGACAGAATGCGTGGTCAGTGACTATTTGTGAAGGTGTTGGGAGCGGCCGGACTCACATAGTGACCTAGAATCGTAATGAAATCAAAGTCCCGTCCCAATCAGAGCCGTATGGAGCGACTACACGTACCAATTTTATTGTAATGTTATCTCTAGGACGAATTCGTTTTACGGACGTAAGATTTGAAAAAAAAATCTCTGTAAAGTAATGGAGTGAGATGTTTTATTAGATGTCGTTAAACCACCTTTTAGATTAAAAAGCATAAATTTTCTCTTTTTCTTACGTATTTTTCGGAATTGAGTATTTTTTGTACCAATTTTTACCGAGTATCGTGTAGAGGTAATGTAACTTAACCGCCTTCTAGAGAGGTGACGTAATGTAAGATAAATGTGCTGTTTGCAGAGACGAGCTTATGCAAACAGTTTTAAGAGCGCACTTCACCTTTTCCTTCCCATTGTCTCTTTAGAACAAGGTCGATCGATTACATGAAGTGAGGAAAATTGACAGTTCGAAGTGGAAATCTTTTTCTCGTAACATATTATGCATGAACCTTTTTCCTATGTAGAGTTTCGTTTGCGTAGCAATCTCTGTTTATCGGTATTGGGATTTGATTTAGTCCAGTGTATTGCTGCTAGCTTGTTATTCTATATTTTGAAAAATAGCTGTTATTACAAGCCCTAGAGGCCCTAGCTTGTTACAGCGACGACTGTTTACTGATTAACCATTTCAGGCACCATCCCAAAAACATCATTGATTGTAACGAGAATGTACCCATGTAGTCACTAAGTAATTATGTACTCGTTTGTGGTAGACAATAATCATTATATTAATTTTATTTCTAGCGGTGCCAGCGACTACGTACTCGTGAACCACTGACTTTAAATACTCATAACTTTTAATTGAAAGAACCGATTCCGATAAACCTAAATGTTAATGTAAATTAAGCCCTTTGCTATAGTGAAAACCCCATCAAAATTGGTTAATTAGTTTTCAAGTGATGCGTGAACAAACAAACAGATAAACAGACAAAAATTCTATAAATGGTCTTAAGGTAATTCATAACGTATCCTGAACACCCCCAATAATTTTTTTTGCAAAAAATCGTAAATGTACATCATTGCTTAAAATTTAATTATATGTATAGAAGATGATTGCGTTTACTTATATTTTTACGCATATAATGTCCCATTCCGGGAAACCTTAAAAAAGTAAAAGTTAAAGACATGACTAGAATCATTAAAATATCTATTACTAATAGCTTTTGCATGTTGCTTCACATGCGCGGTTTTTTCCTCAGGATATTATCCGTTAGCAGTAGTAGTAGTGAGAAATAGGGGAGCGAATGCGGACTAGAGAGGATGACCCCCGCTCGGGAGCCTTTCTGGTAATAAGAACATTTCCCTGGTCACCCAGAATCCAGATGTCAATGCGGCCAGCATCTTAGGGACCTTTGAGCCGAGGTTGCGTAGGGCAGGGCCTTTAGTTTAAGTTAGTGATCGTCTAACGAAGCTTGCATGCGGATTATATCTTGTGTTTTGCCATTGACGCAGCTTGTAGCGGATATACAACGTGTTAATGAATTAACGCAAAACTAGAAAGTAGTTTGTTTAGAATCGAGAGGATTATACGAGAGGATAGGATTTTTTTTCAAAATATTAAATAATTTGATGGTAAAATTTTAAATTTACTGAACTCGATCTCAACCCACCGTTCGGGCACTCTCACCCTACTTACTACCAAAACAAGATTCTTAAAATGTATCCATGAGCACGTTAGCGCTTTCATTCATTGCTGAAATGATAACAAATCATTATTGCCTCAAAACTTAAAATGCGAATAACTTTAAATGTTAACTATCAAAATATTGAAATTATTTTTTCAATCTAATTATTTTGTTATAAATCAGTTGGGATGTATGAGGTTTTGCGCTTATTCATTAACATGTTGTATATGAATGTAATTTTGGTTTGACGAAGCCTGCGTTGCGGATTCGGTTTTTTTGGTACCTATACAGGGTGTCAGAGACAGCCCTCCGTAACTAAAACGGTGATCTTAGGCCATCAAACTGAACAACAACAGGAAACGCGAAAAAATCTGCTGTTTCATACATTTGAGTCGGACCGGTACAGCAGTTTTGTATGAAACAGTAGATTTTTTTTCGCGTTACCGTACGTAGGCTCCATTGTGAAAGTTGTTCAGTTTGACGGTCTCAGGTCTCAGATCACCGTTTCAGTTTGCGGAGGGCTGTCCCTTACACCTTGTATTATTTTTAATTTAAATAAATGATTTAAGTGATTATAAGTATCCTATATATTTTTTATTACGACTTACAATGATATAAACTCACATTATAATAATTATGTAGCTACGTTGAAGGTTACTTCATGATTTAATCACGACAGAATTAAATGCTTGTTCAGTGTCAGTTTATGGAAGTTAAAACACTTTTCCAAGCTAAGCTAGCAGGCCACGTTCACCAGCTCAAGAGCCGTACTTACTTTGAACAGGCTATCTGCTTTTGCATTGCAGTTCTAAGATCACCACTAGACAGTTGCATCTTTGAATAGTTAAAAAGTATAAAATACTTTGCTTTAATAAATATAAGACTAGCTGTTGCCCGCGTCTTTGTTTGCATTGACTATAAAAATTATCCTATGTTTCGTATTCTACATCCAAATCCGTTCAGCGTGTGATTGAATCAAAAACACCCAAACATCGTCACAAACATTCAAATTTATAATATTAAAACGGTCAGTTGCATGTACGTTCATTAAAGTTAATCCTCCATTAAATCTCCTGCTAGCTTTCACTACGTCAACAAGACAAAAAGTAACAGCAAGAGTTTTAATGGAGGATTAACTTTAATGAACGTACGTGCAGCGGGCAGTAAGTAGAATTGGCTATCTAGCTAACCTCCTGGTAAAAATATGCATATAATTTCATTTCCGCAAAATTCATCTCTTTCAGTGTTAAAACTTGTGTTTCAATTAACTGGATATTTTAAATAAAATCAAATGTTTATTTCTTATAAGAAACCTTTTCTGTTTACATTTTCCGTAGCTCGAAATACTTATGTTAATTAAATAACTTTCCTAAAGCTTCTTACAGCTTCAAATAATATTGTTGAGGTATCTTATAAACTCGTTACAAAGTTGTGTATCCACATAATGATTGTGTGAGGGAGAAATCGCTTTACAAGTGCACAGTCAATATTGTTACGTTAGATGGAATTTGTGCACCAAATAGTAATGCAACTTTTAGATTTATGCATTTCTTGTACCCAGACCCTGGACGATTTATATTGGAATTTGACTTTACTATTCCCTTCGATTTTAGGTAATAAATAATGTTTAAAGATATGGAACGAACTTAAGGAGCGAAATATGAAATTTGAAAAATTATTTACTATAATCTCAGTACCTATCCGTTTTGTTCGTGGCTTTAATTAAACCAAAATAGAAACAGCAACGTCGGTCAGACACTATCTTGAAGTGATCAAACCTAAACCCCAGTACTCTAATCAACCAGTAGCGATATCTATGCATGTGCAAATATACACCGAGCATGCTCTTCACAGCAGCGGGCGGCTCGGGCGTCTCATAGTGAAATGCCTCCGGGGTTTGAGTATGTATGCTCTTGATCTTATTAATCCGTCGTGCTTAGCAGAATCTCTCTAGATAATTCTAAATCCTCTATATCCACTACAAAATTAACAAGGTATCAAAAACGTCGAACAACGACGTCGCTGTCGTGATCGTCATCGTTCATATCGGTCCGATAGCTCAGATGGTAGTAAACCAGACTGCAGATCCGAGGGTCGCGGGTTCGAATCCCGTAAGGGACACATTTTTGTATGATGTAGATGAATATTTGTATCCGAGTCATGGATGTTTGTATCTATAGTTCTATAAATGTATTCTATAGGTATCGTCGTCTAGCCAATTATAATTCAAGTTCGGGCTCGGATTCTATACTTTCAATTAGACTAAATAATCTGTGATACAATGTCCACGATATTTATTTATATATTTATTATAAATTACGTGGGATAAATGTAATGTCGGTACTGCTTGTAGTGTTGGGCCGAACCTAACTAGTGCAATAATGGCTTCAGAAACCTCTTTTGTGCGTCTGTTCGCCAGCCACTAGCCGTTGTTTGCTAATTCCCTACATTTCTCTGCATATTGCATCCCTCCAGCTTCGACCATTAGCGCCCTTTGATACTTGAATACCCGTTTATGGTAGGGAAGCAAAAGCTGAACGATGTTTACAAAACAATAGCTTCAACACTGTTTTTAGATTCCACCTTCCACCTAAGACAGAACAAGGAACCGCTTTAGGGTTGCGATTTAAAAATAAAATTTATGCTCTATTTACATACATACATACATAAGCTCACGCCATTGCCCCATGGGGGTAGGCAGAGACCACGGACCGCCACACGGTACGACTCTGGCACACCTCTTTAGCCTCATTCACATTCATACATCTTTTCATGCACTTCCGTCGATTGAGGGTGCTACGCACTTGTCCTTTTCGGAAAAGATCATTGATTTGATCATGGTATGTTTTCCTCGGACGGCCTCTCCCAACACTTCCGCTCACCTTTGCTTGATATATTTCATTCGTAAGTCTTCTATGCTCTATTTGTATTTGTAAATATTATGTTGACACATTATACAGTGCAATGATGCTTTGAAATAAATAAAATACAACATTATTGTTGGTTCAATTACACTGGTAAAAGTACAGTGCTTATTTTCTTACTGTTCAATGAAGGAACATGCTATTGTAAGTAAGTATGTTATAGCCTGTAGAATCCCACTGCAGGGCAAAGGCCTCCTCTAACGAATAAGGGTGAGAGGGAGTGGGCCATACTCCGCCACGCGGGCCCAGTGCGGGTTGATGGAGGCAAGTTAGTGGTCAACTTGCTGTCAGAGAATTTTCAAGCCGCCTTAATAGGCCTCTGACGTTGCTTAACGAATAGTTACAACGCCATCTGACGGAACTATCCGAGACCAACTGCTTAGCGTGCCTTCCGAAGCACGAAAACGCTCGAGATGAAATACTACTAAACGATCACCCATCCAAAGACTGCCCGGACCTGACGTTGCTTACCTTCGGTGATCGTTTCCAATACCAAAGCTCCACTACACCAAAGAGCGCTTCACTACGCCAATGAGCGCTTCAAACCAAAATGCTAATGTTTTATTAAATACCTACTAAAATTTTTTGAAAATCATTGAGGAAGGCTGACTTATCTAAAGGTACATTAATTTTAATGATATACTGAATCTTGATTTAATCTGCATTACGAACGAAATCTGGGCTTATTCAATTAATTCAGAGAGACGGTGATTCGGTTTGATTGGCCGTAGACGTGCCAATTTGTGCAAATGGCTCTACTTTATGGCCACGTGCGTTTTATTGTCGATGTCGTAATGCTTATTTCTTCACACCTTTGCACTAATACGTTGGTAAAGAGAGAGTAGAGGGTGCGTTAAGTATAAATTTGATACTAATTTGGGATAAATTCCTACGGCTTTTTGTGCGTTAAAGAGATTTACGAGCACGTTAAAAAAATGACATGCTGACGGTTTTTAAGGCGATGCGGGTTTAGATCATCAAACTGAACAACTTTGTTTACGAGACAGACGTTGTATGTTTGTAAATCTGCTATTTCATACAAAAATGCAATCTTACTCGACCCAAGGAACATACCTATTTACCTTTTATCTTAGATAATTTGATTCATGATTATATATAATTAGTAACGTCTTATTAATGAATGATTGGGAAAGGTGATTTTTTTTCAAAGCTGTTCAATTTGATGGTCTGATAATCCTTTTAAAATGCATGCACTGATAAATCTGCCTTCGTTTCGTAGTGGATTGCTGTTGTTTTAAAATCGAAGATACTGGGATAAGTTACGTTTTGAAATATACAAACGAATTGTTCTGACCCTTTTCATGATGCACTTAGGACATGAATAGAATGGATATGAAAGAAAAGGAAGGAATGATTTGGAGATGAAATTGTGATGTTCCGTGTTCTATACAGGGTGTATGTGACAGCGTAGCAAATACTGAAACGGTGAACTCAGACCATCAAACTGAACAACTTTTACTATGGAGCTTACCTCAGGAAACGCGAAAAAAAATCAGCTGTAAAAACCTACCCGACTCAAATGTATGGGATAGCTGATTTTTTTCGCGTTTCCTGAGGTAGGCTCCATAGTAAAAGTTATAGCTAGGTGACTCCAAATCTACATTTTTTAGAATTTTTGTCCGTCTGTTTGTGTTTTTGTTTGTGCGAGCATCACGCGAAAACAACTGAACCGATTTTTAATGAAACTTTTTTGTTTGATAGCTTGTGATCTGACTTAAATCTGGTATATAATTTGTCGCGAGTAAACTCTAGTCTAATATAAACTTAGGGGTTGAATTTAGAAAAATGCTGGGATGGGATTTTTTTTGAAACACATCAAGAATACAACACAGACCAAACTAAACACAAATAATACACACATTCTAGAGCGTTGCCGTAAGACATGATGACCAACAGGCTAGCAGAGTTCCCCCTCTGTATGGTGAAGCTTAGTCTGCTCATACACTCCAACTGATTTATAACAAAATAATTCGATTAAAACTTTTGTTTTATTTCATTATTTTGATACTTAAAATTTAAAGTTATACGCATTTTAAGTTTTCAGGCAAAAATGATTTGTTATCATTTCAGCAATGAATGAAAGCGCTAGCGTGCTCTGAATTCATTTTAAGAATCTTGTTTTGGTAGTAATTAGGGTGAGTGTGCCCGTGCGGTGGGTTGAGATCGAGTACAGTAAATTTTACAACCAAATTATTTAATATTTTGAAAAAAATTACCTATGTTGAAAACATGTTTATTCGATTCTGCTCTCGATTCTAAACAAACTACTTTCTAGTTTTGCGTTAATTCATTAACACGTTGTAGATAGAAAATAGATGTTTCGATGTTTGTCACTCAATCATGCATAAACGGATTCGAATGAAATTTGGCACGCCGATAGAATATAATTTTTACGGTCCACGCAGACGGAGTCGCGGGCAACAGCTAGTAAATGAATAATTAAGAACTCGGCTTCGTAAAGCTAGAACTGGTTAAAGATAAACAGTTCTGAATATTAGAAGGAACTTTGATGTAATATTCTGTTTAACCGTCTGTTGTTTCAAAGGATTCTTAATTAAAAAGGATTTCATGCTTTCGTATCTTGTGGCTAATAATCTTTCTTGTAGGTAGCCACCATTTTTATTTAACTTCTCAGATCCCGTAATTAAGAGGAACCAGGGCCGTCTTTATCGGGGTGCACCCCCGGTGCGTGGCATCCGGGCGCAGGAACCTAGTGGGCGTAAGCCGATCGTCTCATACATTACTAGTTTTGAAAATTACTTAACAAACATTCATTATGCCCTTAGATTAATGATTCTCCGCGAAGATCAATCATTAATTTGAGTTTATACCTATAATAATATAGGCACATTATTGTTTAAAAATATGGCTCATGTAGCTTTCGGCAGCACATTCGGCTTGCTCAGTTGCGACTAGCGATGTGGACTCAATTTAGATCTTATTACAAAAAACGATGAACTGTGACAGTACAGTTTTTTTCATTTGTTTTTCAAGAATTTAATTGCTGTTCTAACAAACACGTGCAGAAAATTCAGAGAGCGGGGGGCGTAAAATTTAACATACATATTTAAATTTGTTGGAAGAGGGGGCGCAGACCTATTTTCGCATCCCGGCACCCAATATAGTAAGACGGCCCTGAGAGGAACAATAGAAATATTTTGTTTATCTGACCATTGCGTGACATACTTAAGGGAGTGCTTCAGACTATCACACTGAACAACTTTTACTATAGGACCAAAATTGAAATCGCGAAACAAAACCAGCGGTTTCAAACATTTGGTTGAGTAGCTATTGACATTTTCTATGAAAAAACCAATTTCTTTTTGACGATTCAATATTTATGGTCCCATAGGTTAGTTGCTGTAGTGTCAGTTTGATGGTCATTAAGTATAGGTAACGTATTTATTTTAACATCCTGTAATTCTGTACATGTACAGATATGAGTATCAAGTGGTGGTAAGTGGATGACCCTCACAAACACTTTATAACGCAAAAATACGAATCCTTTATAATTAAATTTCAAACATAAATCAGAAACGTTTGTTGAAAGCGGACACTCGTTGCTTAAACAATAAAGTCTATGTAATGGTCGGTTCACACCAAAAGAGCAGTCGCGAGCCGCCGCAAGCCGCCGCGCCGCGACGCCGAAGCTCGCGGCTGCTCTCTGAGTTTCCTACTCAGTGTGACCGTTTTTGGTATTTTCAGTACAAAATTGATATATTCTAGGCACTGTTAAATTAATGTAATATAATTTTAGTACAAAATCAAGTTTCAGTACAATTATAAATACCTGTTTAAGAAATATTTTCAGTGCTTTTTCTAAAAACACCGAAAAAGGGACCAAAAACTTTTATATTCAAGATGCGAAACCACTGGGCAATATACCACCTTTCTTATTTAGACAAAACAGTCATTAAATGCATAGCATTTGTATAAGATATAACAAAATCGGTTTTCTGTACCGCATCTGTATCAGACGTCCAAAATCTATATAAAATTTGTGAAAAATCTGTCATCTGTATTAGAAGTCCAAAATCTGTATAAACACCAAGAAATCTGTAACAATGGCAACACTGGATGCTGCCCGTATACCGCTTCAAATCAATTTGAACTTTATGCACTTGCGATAAGATTCAAAATGCTAGGTAACATATTGCTCGAAAAATGCTCCTCCGGCCGCTGCGCTTCACTACTCTTTTGGTGTGAATCGACCCTAACTATGATAACATCGTTTAAAGAGACATTTATTGTGTTCACACACTAACAGCTGGTTATGATGGAGATGGGAACCTTGACTTAGTTACCGACTTCTGAGCCATTACATAAATTTGTCTTGAACTAGGCTGAAAATTGCATTAACAGAACCCTCATTCCATTCGAATCACTACCCTAAATCACCCTCTTGAAACGGTTTCGTATCTACTGCAGTGGTTATGATAATTTAGTATAGATACGACGCGAAACTAAAACAAAGTACCTATTTTATAACTCAAACCGTTTTTGTTGCATGGTGCCTAGCTAGTAGTGACAATGGATTACATTAAAATAAATTGAACTAAATTTAAAACTATCTAGCAAAAGGGTCAAATGACATCTGCAAAGAAAAAAAATAATGATCTATATTCATAGTTGTGTGACATTTTTATAATGAACGTTCATTTTAGAGACACCTTTGTCACAAACTAAAAACAAAGACAAATTGCTCTCTTAGGTGACTCGATTCAATGATTCAGAAAATAAACGAAGCTCAGGCTTACAAAATGTTAAATATTCGCAGCTTTACGGCTGAAAATAAGATTATTGTCTAAGTAAAAAATAATATCCTCATTTCCAAGTCTAACTCCAAACATAACCTACTTTGACACAAACATATTTCTTAATTCATTTAAATTCAATTTGGAGATAAATAACGCGTGTAATTCAAGCGTGTAGATGGAATGTCTTGGTTATTCTAACGGGGCGCACATCAACGGAACGGTACTGTAATTTTGTTACGAAAATTTAATCCAAGAGGCGTCTAACCGCAGAAGTGTGGTGCCAAGAACAGCCGGGGTTGCTCTACTAGCTACAAATGTACCAATGAGATTTTGAATGTCATCATTTATCATTTTGTAATTGTCTTGTCTCGCGTGGTGTTTGCGCGTCGCGTTTTTGCCTGCCACGAGACTCCGCAATCCTCAATCTCTTCTTGTTCTTGATCAAAAACAATCCCTGGGATTGGGATAGATACTATCACAAACTACTTGACATTGGCGAAAATGCAGTGCTAACGTAAAATCATAAACATTAGCAGTACCGAAACTATGTCCAGTGTGACGGGGAGTGAGCCCGTCGCCACTTGTAATGGACAGTGGGTACAATGCATGCCTCAAAATTGAAGCATGCCGGTTTCCTCACGATGTTTTCCTTCACCGAAAAGCCAGTGGTGTTACAAATAGTACATAAAAACTCATTGGTATGAGTCGGCTTGGACGGGAATCGAACTATCGCTTCCTGCATGGATTGTCCTTCACGTTACTAAAAATTCGTCAGTATTTTAACAATACAATTAATAAAATAAATAATCACGTCGTTTTACAAACTTTGATGTAATAAAGGTCTTCATAAAAAGCTTCTACCTACGTAGTTGTTAAAATATTTTCGATAAAATAAAAGTACGCTTAAAAATTTTGCTTCAAATTTTAGATTTTTTAACAAATAATAGAAGTGTTGAAGGATTTCGCAGCGACCCACTGGAAGCTCGTTAGTATGTGGTTCCGGATCAATCGCTGAATATACGTAGGAAGAGACTGGTTCTGGATGCCTTTTTCGAATTTCCTATGATTAATCAAAGGGCTCCAACACTCTAGAGTCTAGTCTAGATGCCAGAGGCAGGGCTTTAGGTTAAATCGTCTTTATTAATATTTTGAATCGATATTGGCACAGTACTAGTATATAATGGTGCTTTCTGGAACTTGGTAACATTCTTATACTGAGACTTGCTGGTGCACCGTACACCGAAATAACATTTTGGCCTTAGATTTAGGTGGATCACACACTGCTCCACAAGTCGCTTCAGTGTGCGGTTTTTAAAAACAAACTTTGACCGTACGGCTTTTAGTGTGTATTAAAAGGTGTGGAGTGCGATGCGGTGATCCCAATTTATAAGAAAACAGTATTTTAGTATTTGTTTCAAGAAAAACTACGGACACAAAAGACGAAGTGATGTTCATTTCCGTACCTATGTGTTTGGGTTCAAAACAAATATAAGGTGGCCGCGCGACGTTTTACATTACTCTGCCTACGCGCGGCCAACTTATTTTGGTTTTGTGTAGCTTGATGTGTCGCCGTGTGTGTACAAATAACAGACGAACAGATAAACAGACTTTCTAAAATGGGTCAATGCAATGCAATGTTCTCAATGAATTCCATTACGCACCCTAAACGACTAAATTAATATTTTTGAAAATATCTTCAATGCAAAGTTTACAATGTTATTATACTTATCTACAGGGTATAAAATTAAAATGTGTTACATATCGAACAGGGTCAGACCATCAAACTGAACAACGTTCATTATGGAGCCAACATCGAAATCGAAAAAAAAAATCTGCTGTTCCAAAGAAAATGTCAAAAGCTTTTGATACGGTCACATTCATTTTCATTTCACTGTCATTTGAATCATTTTTCCGGAAGGTTTATTATATGTAAAACATAAGACTTATGTTATAGTTCCCACACGGGCGAACCTAGGGCAGGTCGCTAGTTATTTCTAAAAGGTAATAAGTAAATAATATTTCTAAAGGGCAGAAAAATGAAGTGACAGGAATATTAAATGTTTGTAAAGTGAAGCACGTATTGCAAGTCACCTCCGTTAGCGAAAAAAATTTCTTGGTCTATGCCTCCGCTATTACTTTACGGGTTACTTTAGCCACATTTCAAATCAATAACGACTTTATCGTTAAACGATAAGGTTGTTAAAGAGTTTTCAACAAGTTTTAATCTCATGTTTTTTTATAATCAACCCCTTGTTCCTAGATTTTATATAATTTTGGGATTTTACCAGATGCACATAATTGTACAGGGTGTTAGGGTAAACAGTTGCATTACTTTATGGGGTGATTGTACCCATGATACTGACCAACTGTCCCTAAGGAGCCTATGGGAAATTCGCAAAAAAATATTTCGGCTTTTCGTACAAAAGTTCGATCAGCTACACGTCTAGCATGATTTCTCTACTTGCGCGCGACTCGGCTTTTTCCCATACTACAAGCGCGGCTTTCGCTCTCCGAAAAGCGCGGGAACAGGTTATTTTGTATGCAGCAAAGGCGCGTCGCGCGCGTGTAGATAAATCACTAGACATAATGATTGCATTTAGTATGAAGAGTTCTAAATTTTTATTGCTAATTTCCTATAGGATTCTTAGGGAAAGTTGTTCAGTATCATGGATACAATCACCCCTTAAAGTAATGCAACTGTTTACCCTAATACCATGTATACAGGGTGAAAGTGTAGACTGATACATTACTTTTTTGATGATTGATCATTAATTTTTACTACGATATTTTAAGAATTTTTCTACTAAAAATCCAATGACATACAAGCATAGATATTAGTTTTTAGATTGTTCCTGAAAATGTTCATTGACTTTAATTGGTTAGTATTGAAAATATCACCGGACTTCGTTTGTATCCAGCGCGCATTTACGCATTCGGAATAAACTTCTCTTAATGAATAATCAACTATGGCTTCAAAACATTTATAATGAAGAGGATATCGACCCATTCAGCGATCCTATGTGGCCTCACGTCCATTCAGTTGAGACTTGAGAGTCAACTGGTGCATGCCACTACACTTTTTTCACTTTTTCACACTTCCTTTCTGAAAGGGTTTCATTACAGCGTATTTTCCGGAAAACGTGATTGGTATTGGCTATATAGATGTTATGTTATGTCACGTCCTGTTATGAAGATTGTGATTCTCGTGATTAAAGTAGAAATGAATTGTGACGTGTGAAGTGAGATTTTTTTTAGTTTGATGGTCTGATTATCCCATTAAAATCGTCACCATATTAAGGACCTGCATTCAATCAAATCAGTCAATCAATCAAATAAGCCCACATCAACCCACTGCTGGGCATAGGCCTCTCTTTTTATGCTAAACTGTACTCTAATCACCACCCTTCCTGAGGGTAGGCATGTGCCGTGCAGTGGGACGTATGTAGGCTGATGATGATAACTAATTACGGAAAGCAATACAGTATTGAGTATTGACTGCATTATTAAAGTTCATTGGATCCGAACTATTCCGAGCTTCACAAATATTTTCAAACTATTTTCTCCGCGAAGTAGTCGAATCCTGTTCGTTCCAATTATAAGTAGAAACCTGTCGAATTCCTCCATAGGAACCAATTAAACTTGACTGGGTGTTCCCGTGTCGGCACCCCGCGCCGCCGGCGCCGGTGCCTCGAACAATAGCCTCTATTGACGACAACTTGTGCCCCTCCGATTACAATATCCACACTTCCTATCTACCTTCACGTTAAGAGGATATAATTCGGGGCGCGCTCCATACAAACGTACTATGGTGATATTTTCAATACTAACCAATTAAACTCAATGAAAATTTTCAGAATCAATCTAAAAACAAATTTCTATGCTTGTATAGAGTCAGATTTTCGTTAAAATGTATAGTTTTAAAGTTACAGTGCCTCAAAGATTTCGATACAAATCTTAAATTAATCCTAGCATTGAAACTGTATATTTTAACGAAAATCTGACTCCATACAAGCATAGATATTTATTTCAAGATTGTTTTAGCAAAATTTCATTGACTTTCATTGGATAGTATTGAAAATATCACCATAGTACGTTTGTATGGAGCGCGCTCCGAATTATATCCCCTTAAACATTAATTTTACTACACGCTATTAATTTTATTTACAATTTAAATCAGATACTATGATTTATTTACCTACGGTACGTACCTATTATACCAGTTAAGGGGATATAATTCGGATTTGCGCTCCATATAAATGAAGTCTGGATATATTTTAAATACTAACCACTTAAAGTCAATGAAAGAAGATTGTTTCTGCAAAATTTCATTGACTTTAGTTGGTTTGTATTGAAAATATAACCATAATTCGTTTGTATGGAGCGCGCTCCGAATTATCTACTCTTAATATTAACTGGTATATTAGGTGCGAACCTACATAAGAATAGTCAACAACCAAATTAAACATTAGTAGGGCTTTTTGTTACACCCTATAGATAGGTAGGTAAAATAATTTATAGTAGAGGAATTATTTTTAACTTCATTGTTAATTTTGTTTAACCTGCGGTAGTGAACCTGCTGAGCCGAGGGTCGCGGGTTCGAATCCCGTAAGGGACAAATATTTGTATGATGAATATGAATATTTGTACCCGAGTCATGGATGTTTGTATCCATATCGTTGTCTAGTCATCATAATACAAGTCCAGGCTAGATTCTGATACTTTAAATGTGACTAGATAATTTGTGTGACAATGTTCAAGATATTTATTATTTATTATTATTATTTTATTATGAAAACAATTTGTTACCTTGAATGGCGTACCTATTATTAATTGTTTTTTCGTAACTTTCAATAATTCTCTACACATACGTTATTTTCGATTTCGAATCACATAAATGAGTTAACATAAAAGTAAAAATTTCATAGTCTAGGCAGGCACGTCTTGGCATTCATAAGCTTCCTGTAAATAACATCCCCTTTATGTGCTTTACAATTGGGACTATTATTGAATGTCATGAAAGGTCAGACCCACAGTTACTATGCAAATACTCGAATTGAAATGGAATTTGAATTTTTTACAAGTAGCCGATGTCCTGGACATTTATTGCTTCAGAATCGTTGGCTTATTTACACAAACTTCAATTTGCGTTTGCAATTAATCACGTCTTTCTTTTCGTTGTCTAAAAATGTATTACGATCTTCAATAATAAACAAGATACACAATCAACGCTCCAAAAATGGCTGATTCAAACAAATATCATAGACTTAGAATTTTCGCTTAGTGCCCATTAATTCGTCTTTGTTACACAGATCATGTATTGCGCAATCGTGCTGAAAATAAACATGTCAATTCAGACAACAAGTTAAAATTAAACATGAGACTGTGAATCTACAGGATGTAATTAAAATGAGTCGACACATTTTTCAATTTTATGTTTGCTCTCATAGTAAAAGTTGTTCAGTTTGATGATCTGAACCACCCCTAAAAATGTTCAACTCATTTCAATTGCACCCTGTAACCTGTGTGCCCTGTAGTTCTTTTATTTATGATTGTTGATTACTTTACAAAAACAAACGATTCGTTTACTTGAATGTATTAAAAATAAATGATAAGAATGAGAAATTTTTTACAATATTTTTCTTATTTTCTGCGTGTTAATGAATAAACCGAAAACTAGAAAATAGCATATGCTCACGACTATATTCCCCGAGGGGGTAGTTAGAGATATTCTGAAACCTCAGAACTTCCACGTTTCACCATTAGTACCGAAACTCTGTCCAGTGTGACGGGGGGTGAGCCCGTCGCCACATAATGGACAGTAATACATGCCTCGAAATTGAAGCATGCAGGTTTCCTCACGATGTTTTCCTTCACCGAAAAGCCAGTGATACTATAAATCGTACATAAATTCCGAAAAACTCATTGGTACGAGTCGGTCTGGACGGGGATCTGAAATAGTTTGTTTAGAATCAAGAGCAGAATCGAATTTACAAGGTTTCAACGTAGGTTACATTTTTCAAAATATAAAATTATTTGTTTGTATAATTTATTTAATGAACTCGATGCCAACCCACCACACAGGTACACTCAACCTACTTACAACCAAAACAAGATTCTTAAAATGTATCCATGCGTACGCTAGCGCTTTCATTTATTGCTGAAATAATAACAAATCATTTTTGCATGAAAATTTAAAATACGAACAAATTTCAATTTTAATTAATAAAATAATGAAATTATTGTTTCAATGCAATTATTTCGTTATAAATCAGTTGGTGAGGTGAGGTGAGGTATAAGGTTTTGCGCTTATTTAAAAATGTGGTTTTGCAAAAAGCGTAGTCTGAGCATACTAAATTAAACTAATCCGCCGACTAATTGAATTTACCAAAGTTTCCAGTGGGATATCCGGTAAAGTGTCGAACGAAGATAAACGATTGAACGCAGGTGCTTCTTAAAAAGGTTTAATAAGGAAGTGGCTTCTGATTTTAACGGGTTATGTTATTACCTAACTCGTTAGGGCCTAAAGTTTAGACTGCTGTAGTAGGCAGGTGAAAAAAATCAGCTGTCCCATCCGTCCCTTTGTGAGCTGCGTAGGTTTGTGGTTTTGTATGGAACCGCCTTAGGGAGCAGTAGATTTTTTTTGCGATTTCGATGTTGGGCCCCTAGAAAAACTTGTTCAGTTTGATGGTCTGATCATCCCCTTCAGCAATTATTAAGAATGACCCTATATGCAGCTATAAAGCCGTTTGTGGTGTGGTGTTCCACTTTGAATAGCACCCACCCAATCGGGAGTCGTAAGAGGCAACGAATTCTTTCTTATTTTCGTATGGCTACAGCTTATAACCACTGCATCTGACCCCACCTCTGATTGTATCGGTCTCACATTTCATCAGACATAGGAGGGTAAGGACGAGAGAGTGCATCTGTGTTTAGCGCATACACTTATGCACTTCAAAATATCCTGCTTACCTGACTGTTTTTCTTTAAATATTAGCATTGCTCCTTAGGGGAAGTTGTTCAGTTTCATTATATAAAATACACCCTTCAAATGATTGTAGTATTTAAAAAATAGGGATGTGGAAGGGTGTAAATTTAAATGCGTTACATATTTAAAGGGGGTGCTTCAGACCATCAAACTGAACAACTTTTACTATGGAGCCAACTACGAAATCGCAAAAATAAAATTAGATGTTTCTTACATTTGGGTCGAGTAATTTCGATTTTGACTCTATACACTAAGAAAAAAATGCGTTGCCGCTTATACGTAGCCCGTCGCAGCTTACGTACCACGTAGCTTACGACGCGATACTGATTACGTGTGTTGGATTGTCTCGTACTTCACAATGATCGTTGTGAAGTATCGCGTCGTAAGTGTCTAAACACATTATGCCGAAAGTACGCGACCGAAGTTCGGCACGATTACGCCAGCAATGCTATTTGAATGAACGACGACACATTATGCCGAAATTACGTTGCGTTATAGCGTACAGCCGAACTTCGGTCGGGCGTAAGTTCAGCGGCAACTTAGTCTGTAGTGCACACATTATACGCGAGTTTACGCGATCGAAGTTCGGTTCGATTGCCGACGAAAATCCGGGGGCGGGGTGCAGCGGGGAGGCAGTAATGCCCGCCCGAGCCCCGCACCCCGCGTGTCTCTTGCTCGCTCGTTCATTTCGCTGCTTCTGTCTGCGCATGACACACGTGCGAACACCACCGCGCATGCGCGATCTTGTTTACTTTACTTTACTTAGTTACCGTTGCATCTCAAAAAATATAAGCTTCGAATTGTACTTGCGATCATTATTGTGTAGTATCCTACACCTACGTCATGTTTGATTCAGAAAAATTAATTATCGCGGTTGAGTCGCGACCGTGTTTATGGAACAATGGAGATGCAAGCTATAGTAATCGATCAATGAGAAAAATTGCTTGGGAACAAATAGGTGAAGAATTCTACGAAGATTGGAGTACTTATAGTGCCAAAAAGAAAAATGAAACAAGTAAGTTTATAGATTTTATTAAATATTTTTATTATTTATCACAAGCAATCAATGTACAATGCGGTCCTGCCAAACTACCCGCCCCTCATTGTTAAAATATTCCGTAAACTTTTGCCTAACATTAGTGGCATTAGTGATATTCTGATGTGACGATTGTGATGATATTGTTTCTAAGTCGTCTACAAATAATTGATCCTTAAAGTTGTATCCATCACGTTTTCTGACGAAGTTGTGAAGTACGCAAACTGCTTTTACAATGTGAGTTGCAAAATCAGGATAAGTCAAAATTGGAGTATGTAGGATTCTCCATTTATTACACAAAACACCAAATGTACATTCTACACACCTTCGTGCCCTGCTGAGACGATAGTTAAACGTGCGTTTTTCTCTGGTTAAATTATTACCTGGAAATGGTCTCATTAAATGTTTGTCAAGAGCAAACGCTTCATCGCCTACTATTACAAATGGAAGCTTTGGTTCATTTGTGTTAGGTAGTTCTCTATTAACTGGTAAATTTAATGTTCCACTTCCCAATCGTATTCCCAAATTTGATCTTTTGAAAATGGCACTGTCTCCCTCCCTGCCGTAAGCACCTACATCAACTACAATGAAATTTAGATTGGCATCAGCAAGTGCCAATAAAACAATTGAAAAATAACAACACACGTTTCTTTAATTATATGAGCAATAGTTGATCGGCCTATTAAAAAATCTTCTGATAAACTTTGGAAGGTCATTCCAGTTGACAAGTACCTGTGAACAAAAAATAAAATTATTTTTTTCATTTCAGTTGATGACTTACAAAAGAAATGGAAACATTTGAGAGATTACTACATAAGAGAGAAGAAAAAAGACAGTTTAAAGAGTGGTAGTGCCGCGCCAGCCAAGAAAAGAAACACTTCATATTTTCAGATGTTGTCTTTTTTGGATATTACTATAGAACATCGAAATAATGATAGCAACCTCAGTTTACCCGAAGATGAAAATAGTACCAGTTGTGATACGCTACCACCAACTACTAGTCCACCGCTAGTCACTAGTTCGCCATCTCTACCGTCGAACGCACTGACCAATTCTGAGCGTAGGAATAAGAATTTGACACCATTTCAAAAATCTATATTAAATAGAATGTCTGTCAATGAAGAAAATGATCCCGATAAAAATTTTTTGCTTTCATTATTACCTGACATGAAAACAATGACAGACAGTGAAAAATTCGATTTTAAATTTGAAATTATGACTGCAATAAAAAGAATAAAGTATAGCAAACCTACATCATTGTCATCAACTCCATCTACCAGTGCATATGAATATAATCCTTCAAAAATTAGCTCCAACAACAATTCAGATAATTATGGTTATACGACTCGTACTCATGATTACGTAGACGATAGTATCGACTCACCCGCACATTCGCATTATTCAACTGAAGACATTGAAGATATATTACAAACTCATAATATTGAAACTCAATCAGGCTTATTGCCTAATAACAACTCTGATGAAAGCGAATCGTAAATTGCTGCATTTAATAAGCACTCATAATGTCTAGGAGTAATATGAATATAATAATATAAGTGTATACCTATAAATAAATGAAGATTTGCAAATATGGATCATTAATTTACTTACCTTATAGTGACCATCAATCGTTCTGCAGGTGAAATGGAATCTCTGAATGTAGTATCTTTTTTCAAAATGTTGTTACTGATGAGAAATAACAGTTCATCAAAAGATTGTATCGTCATGCGAAAATAATTGAAAAACCTATCGGGAAAGGCTCTGTACTTTGCATAACGTTGAAACTGGCCATCTTGTAGTCTCGTAGAATTCAATGGGTGCACCCAATATTCTTTCCTGTATTTGTCTTCTTCTAAAGCCTCAGCAATTGCTATTACTGTAAAATAGTCCATTTTTCGTTTTTCGCACATCAAAAGTAATAACGGAACCAACGCAAGATCACTTTGTTTCCCCGTCTGTCTGTCCGTGTAGAAATACGGCACAACGCCACGACAGCGCTAGAGACACTGAACAAAGTTACGCAAGTTTACGCAACTGAATTTCTGCCGCGTAAGTTCGGCGCTTATGGTGTGTCATATTACCCGAATACGTCGGAACATGGTCGGAACGTAAACTCAGCCGCGGATCTTCGGTCGCGTACTTTCGGTATAGTGTGTTTAGACACTAAGCTACGTGGTACGTAAATTGCGACGGGCTACATATGCGTACGAGTAGAATTTTTTTCTAAGTGTAGAGAAAGATGTTCAATAGCACCGGCACCGTTTAAAATGTAACGCATTTCATTTGATTACCCCCTATAATTGTAAGCAAAATATATGCTATGCATACATTTAAAGCCCTAAAATACTGAAACAGCAGTTGCATTATTTTTAACCGTTTACATGTGTTAGCTAACATCGTAATACCTTGGTATAGTGCACACGGTGCCGGTCGGTGGTGTGGCGCGCCGCTCCAATTTGCCGCTCGAAGGATCAAAGACGGGCTGAATTAACCACCATATAGATAACATGCCTTGTTCTACATAAACATAAATATGTATTGATATTACAAAACTTTAACTGGTTATTAATGCAATTCAGATATGTATAGTAGGCCAATATCGATGAGATAGACATTTTTGGTATTTAAATTATAAAATTTGATTAGGGCAAAGGCAAGTGCAGTTTCATGCATTGATTGAGTGTATAAAATTAAGTGTATCATGCTAGTTTTTGAAAATGTCTGTAACCGTAATCATATTGCTATGATGAATGAAATCTTTTTATTAACAGGAGAAAAGTAGCGTGTCATTTAACACTATTCCTTTCCCACAACCTGTAAAATTTGATAATCGGTTTGGGTAGTATAGTCGTGAACAATAAAAAATCCGTATGTTCAAAATGAAATTAAAAAAACACCCTTAATGCCCCCTTGTTTCATTTTAGTTTGGTAGGTGTACGAAGTATGTAGCAGATCTCTAACTGTTTATTTAAGGTTTTGACGAAGGATGTTGCTGATTACCGGCTGTTTTATTATTATTGACGAAGCTTGTGCCGACTGCTTGTATTGTGTAGACATTAACCAATTAGTATAATTAATGAGCCCTTTGTCATGAACCAAACGAGGAATAGAATAGAAATCATTTATTTACATGAATATAGGAAACCACCCACCCAGGAATGGAACCCATTAGACTCGCAGCACTACATTATGAACCCTAAGTCCAGATAAATCCATTAAACCAGATACGATCCGGGATTCGATTCCTCTCTCAACTCTGAGATATCGCATAAAAATATGATTGATGGTCATTGGTCATAAAAGCGATATTAAAATTGTAAATCCCCGTCCACCACCATTGTCCCTTTCTTTTCATGAACGAGATGATCAGCTTTTTTCCCAATATTGACCTATTTTGGTAACTTTATTAACATCATAATCGACCAATAGCTCTCTTCGTAACATACACACGTCAACGGAAAAATGACAATGAAGATTATTCTCTCCCTCCTAAGCTTTGAATGAATGTTTTTTATATATATTTAAAAAAAAAAATATTCTAGAGATAAAAATTATAATGAAATAATGTGTGCGCAGAATTATTACCTAAATACCTAAGTATGTGTTATGTATATTATGTTACTTTTTATACTTGATACGACACTACGACACGACATTTACTAATGTTAAGACGGAAATTTCAAGTGCGAGTTGGATCTCGCACACTGAGGGTTCCGTACCACCACACAATATAACAGAAAAATTATGATTTTTATTATTTGTTGTTTAACCCTAGAGTATGTCCTATAATCACACCAAGTTTGACTCTTGTATGTACCTATTTCCGATTTTAAGTTAGAGCAAAAACAAAAAAAAACGTTTAAAAAATAGTTTCTTGTATGGGAACCCCTTACAATTATTTGGTAGCAAACGTGTCCTAATAACTCATATTCTGTGAAAATGTCAACTGTCTAGCTATTATAGTTCAAAAGATATAGCCGCCTATAATTAGGACCGACGAACAACGTCGGCTTATGCATAGGGCCCCCTTTGGGAACCCTAAAAATAATGACCTTTCACCACAGTTATGTACCCTTTAAGTATCTCTCATGCACTGGGATACGTACATAACTAAACATTAGTCTTACATGAGTTCACTCCGCTTCGTTTCCCGACACTGGTTTGATCATACAATTTTCATTACTAATGAGTTTAGTTTAGATGTATTTTAGTTACCAGCTATATTCTGTCACATAACTTCTACTTCGACTAATTCAATGTCATACGACCTTACACGCAATATTATGTAGGAAATTTGGAAAGGGTTGTTACGGTGGTATGATCCAGTCGAGCTCCGGTCCGCTCACTAGTTTTTTGAACACGAACGAAACATGAAAAACGGTGTTTTAAAGTCTGAAAACAAATTAAGTCTTATTTAGGCGATCGCTCTCAATAACACCATTCAATTAAGTTTACTAGAAAGAAAAACATCCCAAAGTTACCTCTTTTTGTTATGTTATTTCAATATTATGATCTGATATTAAAATGTTTATTTTTGTACTTAACAAAATACATTAAGAATTTCTAGACAAATTCGCTGAATTTGGAGCTTAGAAACAAACACCCATGAGAAAAGATATTGATGAAAAATACGTTTTTTTGCGATCCTGCTTTCAATTGAAGCGGGATGGCTAATTGCAAACTTATGCTTGCTACAAGAGAGACGCTTGCACTTGGAGAACCGGGCCTTCCGAAATTCTAGTGGACAAAGTTGAATTTTATATTACCCTTATTACCTTATTTCGCTTCTGTCTAAAGCTATATTTTTATCGACATTGAGGCCGAGATTCAGAGACGATTTTTTTGGTCTTAGCTCGAGCTAAGCGTGGTGAAAATATATGGATTTTGACATACGGGAGTCCGAATTATGACTTACAAATCGTCTCTAAATCTCGGCCTAAGTTTGTAAGATGAGTCGCGCTGCTAGTCTGGCGGAGTACGGACGCGTGCGTATCCGCGCTTTAGGCTTGCACGTGGCTCCGCCATTTTGTGAACTCTTTTGTGTTTTAACCTTAAAACAATCACTTGAGATTATATACACTACTTACGTTGGCAAAACTGCCACGCTAGACTTAATTAATACTACTGATAATTTTCCCACGTATACTCTCCACATAACGAGACATTGGCTGAATTGTGATAACACATCGGATGCCACTAAACAAAAATTTAATTGAATTGAAGTTTGTAAGATGACGTTCAAATTGGTATTGCAAAGAGCAGTAGCGTTAAAGTTGTAGACTAATAAGACGACATTCCGAAGTAAACTGTGATTGCGAGCTTGCAATTCCCTAGTTGCCAGCTAAAACATTTGCAATACCAACTAATAACCAGGACCAATCGCAAACTTTACAGGATTATCGGCAACTGACATGCTAGTCATTTCGATGTTGATTTTAACTTCTGAGCAACTACACGATCGGAACACGTTCTACTTAAGTTTGAAACATTTATTGGGTTGCACACGGTTTGCAGTTCTTGTTTTTAGTCCTATTTATGTTACAAATCTGTAAGTTTTATCCACGGATCACAGTATTTCATCATTTTTCATCATCATGGCGACCTGGCGACATAAAAAAGTCGTTTGTAAAAAAGCATATTATTTATAATATGCGTTTGTATGCAGCGCGCATTTACGCATTCGGAATAAATATCTCTTAAATAATCATCCAGTTTATAAACTGGAACGGAATATAAACGAAGTCTGGTGATATTTTCAATACTAACCAATTAAAGTCAATGAAATTTTTCAGAAACAATCTAGAAATTAATCTCCATGCTTGCATGAAGTCCGATTTTCGTTAAAATATACGGTTTTAATGGTAGGATTAGTTTAAGATTTGTATGGAAATCTTTGAGGCACCTTAACTTTATAACTATACATTTTAACGAAAATCTGACTTCATACAAGCATAGAAATTCGTTTCTAGTTTGTTTCAAAAAAAGTTTCATTGACTTTAATTAGTTAGTATTGAAAATATCACCAGACTTCGTTTATATGGAGCACGCTCCGAGTTATATTCCCTTAAATGATCAAAATATTTGGGTCTGAGTGTCACTAACTTATAGTTTACTGTATTGTATCATTTATTTAATTAAATAGACTATGTACCTATTACTGTACCTATAAACCTTAGCTTACGAATTTATATTGTAATAGTCATTACGTCGTGTTATGTTGTAGAGTTTCTGGCCGCATCTTCTCTACAGCGACAACACGTTCCGACGCGGTGGTAGCTTAAAAAAAGAATTGATGTTTAAAACGTGTGCTTCAAGCTCTTATATTAAATAAATTATTTTGACTTTGCCTTTGGCAACAAGAACAGAACAGTTCTGCGTACCCAGAAGAAGTTCTTTTCACGGACTTACGTAACCTTATAGGTACTACATTTGTTGTTATGAAGTCCACCACGCGTACCCATGCGGATTGGTAGACTAGAACGCATCAGAATTTATTCTTCAGCGTTAATTTGCAGGTTTCCTCGCCGTGTTTTCCTTCACCGTTTAAGAGCAATCGATATTACGTAGGTACACAGAAGTTAGAAAAACTCATTGGATGGCATGTCGTCCTTGCTGATTCAAACCCGGACCCTCAGATTTGAACAGCAACTTGAATGAAATAAATAATTTAAAATCTCTAAAATCATCGCCGTTTAATCTCTGCTATATTGTGGCCGGTATGGCAACCCACAAGCGGCGTCACTGGTGCTTATAAATCATTGCATAAATAATGCCGTGCCGTAGGTATCTTAACCTATTTTGATATAGGAGCGGCCGCATCTCAGAGTCCAAGAATATTAAGTTTTGTTTATTCCTCTTTTTTAATAAATACGTTGCGGGTTTAAGGGGATATAATTCGAAGCGCGCTCCATTGAAACGAAATCTTGTTATATTTTCAATACTAACTTAATACTAACTTAAATAATTAAATTAAAGTCAATGAAATTTTACACAAACAATCTGGAAACTTAATCTTTATGCTTGTAATGTGTCAGATTTTCGTTAATGTGTAGATAATTTCTGAAAAATGTAATTGACGTTAATTGTTTAGTATTGAAAATATAGCCAGACTGGATGGAGCGCGCTCCGAATTATATCCTCTTTAGAATATGTAGAATGATCTCATTTGTTTGATGTACTTCTCTGTCTGATGGTGTTGTTTGTAGTCGCTGTCGTTATACTACGAAATGAAAGTGGTGAGAATGTATGCTGGTTAATTAATATTATTTAAAACTGAGAAATAAAAATCACATTAGGCCATACTAGTAATAACTTATAAGTCAATAAGCCTCAGAATAAATAAAAAATTTAAAAAAAGTCAAAATTGTTTATTCAAAATAATATCACATAGATAACTTTTTGACGTCATGTTTTTGAATCTACCACCGCGTCGGAAGGTGTTCCGTTGTAGAGAAGATGCGGCCAGAAACTCTACAACACACTTCTTTTAAACAAAACAAAATATACAAAGTACAATTACATAAATTCAATATTAAATTACATAGTGTAATCTATTTCCTTGTGCCATTTGGGAGTGCACAATAGACCAGACCTAGTGTGCAATAGATCACTTTTAGTGATAAGGCCGCCTTTTGTACCCTTCTTGTTCGCGTATATTGTTGTTGTTTTTTGTGTATTTTGGTGTGCAAATAAAAAATATTTATCTTATCTTACCAGTGCCGGAGTACTATTTTTGAATTTCACATCTTCTAATCCGTACATGAAAATGTCAATAAAAGTATGAAGTTAATTCATTATTCGTATACTAATTAGGACGTGTGACTTTCAAAAATAACACTCCTGGAGTGCTGAAACTCATTTCAGTTGAAACTCATTCGTTGAACTCAGCAATTGAAAATGTCAAAATTACTATGGAGATATGCATCTTTCTACTGCTGATTTGAGTTTCAAAAATCAAAATCCAGGAGTGCGATTTTTTAAAGTCGAATCAGCAGTAGAAAGGTGCATATCTCCATAGTAATATTGACATTTTCAACTGCTGAGTTTAAAGTATGAGTTTCCAAAATCGCACTCCTAACAAAATGATAATAACGAAGTACTTCTGCTTTCCAAGTCTTCCTTTTTGTAGATGTAAAATTTGCAGCAACAGATCTATACCTGCGACACGAGAATTTATATCAAATAACTGCTGAAAATAGTAGCTTATATGCTGAAAAAACAAGTCACGACTGACATACGATTAGTAATGGTTAAAAAGCGAGAGTATTGCGAACGAAGCGGCGCGGTTTCGTGTTGACATGAAACGCATGGCATGGCACGCGTGATGTGATAAGCGTGATTGATGACGTCATAGCGTCGCGTCAGGCTACGGGGTGGGGGTAGGTATGTCAGTGATGCACATTAGCCTAGTTATGTTGCTAACCTGTTGAATTTCCCTAACATGTTTCATTACATGACATATTTCAATAACAAGCCTGACTTTCTGTCTTGGCGGTTACTCGTCACTGGACGACCACGGCTTTATAATATAAGCTAGTGCAATAAGGTATGGAATATCATTTGATTCCACAGAATATTCAAATTAACGAACAATCTTAAAAACATATTTAAAAAAAAAAAATTTGTAGCACAACTTATGTAAGTATATATCTAATCAATGAGTAGCTAGTCAGTTTATTCCTACGTACATTAGCGTTTCAAACCTCGCCCCGATCTGAATGATTTGTAACAAATTACTTCCAATATATTTGACTTTGGCACGAAAACATTAGTGTGTAGGGCCTTTAATCTTGTAAGTATATCTAGCGACAGTTTTATTTTAATGTGCAAACACCGACATTTTGAAGTCAACGTTTTTATTGCACAGGCACAGAGTAGGTAATGTCTGAGTTTCATATCCTAACGTGTTTATTAAATGGTTGCATAAAGATGCGCCATAAATATTATCAAATGTTTTCCTTCCTTCTTCATAAGCTTAGTCATATTGTTCATGGTTGTATTTTCCATGTAGTGTACGGGTAGTCAGTGATATCCTCTATGCTCTAAGCTCTATGCTTAGAGGTCCGTGACTGACTGAATGACTGATTAACGGACAGACGCTCCCCATATGTAAGGTTTTTTATTTTTTATTTTCTATTCTAAATGTAAGTATAAAATTTTTATGATTATATCTTTATTCAATGTTTTATGTATAATTACCTAATTATTTTATGTTCATTGTTAAAACTATTGTCGATTATAACAATTTTTATTTTCTTTTTTTAAATGTATTTAAAATTTTATGATTTCAATGTTTTCTGTATAATTACCTATTTATTTAACGTTCATTGTTAAACTATTGTTAATTATCTTGCATGCCTTTAATTTGCAATGCCCTAATCAACAGGGTTCATGTACTCATACCTAATCATATTATTAGACCTTTAATACTGTACATGAAAGCAATAAATGAATTGAATTGAATTGAAACGCAAAGGCGTTATTAAGTTATTATATAAGTTGAAGTCACTTTTACTGGCACACCATTGTGTAGTGTAGACAATATTAAGATTTAAATGCTATGAAGTATTTTTTTTAAAACCATTATTTAATGAGTTAATTAGATAATTGTAAAATTTAGTGCGAATTCTTATGATTTTTTTAATTTAATTTCCTTGGATTAGAAGGCACCATAGAACAAACATAATGAAATACAAGCCAGTCAAAAATAGGTCAGTTTAGCAGAGGTGAGGCGGCTCTGAAAGGGTCAAGGTCGTTCGGTCAGAAAAACCTCTTAACCGCTGAAGATAGAAATATGAAATCTAGAATATAATTATTCTAGAGAGGATTTAGCGGAGCACTAATAAAGGATCAAAAATCGTACCTACTAAATATAACATGTTCAGAACATCCAGAATCAATTATTTATTTCATAATAGTTTTGTTATTAAAATAGTAATTATGAAAGAGTTTAGTATTGGTTAGTCATAGGAAAATAACATTCCCACAAACACATCATTGAGCTATTGAGAAGCATTCACCCGAACGCTTTAAATGATCCCAAGCGAAAAATTTGTTTTCGATACCCTTTCTGTTCGGCTACTCATATATCCGAATTTATTTGTACATCCTCATTTCTATTTGCCCATGAAACTGCTCAAATATTTATTTGGATATCATGTTCTCTTGCCCTAGATAATTTTCGTACGTGTCCTCGCAAAAGAACGGAGGTCAATGTGTCTGTTTTGACAAACAGTGCAAACTACAAATAAGTTTCGTAGCTTCGATGAGTGAGTTAGGGAGTCGTGGTTGCTTATTTTTATTAGTTTTACACACTACGATAAACATTATTTATTTGCATACTGAAATTATATTTTAAATAATAATTTGGAGCGAGTATTTGACATAAATTAAAAACGAATAAACTATGAACGGTAGAAAAAATGTGATGGATCATTGAAGGACTTTTTTTGGTACCTACTTAGGTATTTTCAGTTTTTGATTTAGCTTCTCTGTGTAAAAGTTCATGACCTTAGATGAGACATGAAACAAAATAACATGTCCACGCAGACGAAGTCGCGTGCAACAAGTTTAAATAAATTTCCTTTTTTTCTTTAGTTTTTAGCCTTGACTTGAAATAAGCAAGTTAACATATCTCCGTCATTATCATTTCCACACACTTTTTATTGAATATACCTACATAAGTCAATTTAGGAGACGCGTATATTGGATTCAATATTTTGTCTACCAATGTCTCCTAGTTTCATTGTAGTCCTCGCTTTAAGGGGGGCTATAGGTTCAGACGAATATTTTCTATGAGAAACGCGATTGCTCAACCCTCCGAAAAGTGCGTGCTTGTGCCGTATTTTCGATTAAAAAGAATTGAAAAAAGTACTTGTTATAGATTTTTTTATGATTTCACTAGATAAACTAATGGTGAATATGTGAGTATACACACCAAAAATCTGAAACTATTTTAAGGTCTTCTTAAACGAGAAAAATGTTTAAAATACGCATCTTTGTAACGATTTTCTATCGAGTGAAGTAATTCCAATCGTGTATTCAATTTATGATTTCACTAGATAAACTATACAAGAATACTCAGGTATGACTTTGGTTTCGGTAAATTGTAAGTATAAATCTAGTCGATAAATGAAAAATAAAAGATGCCTTCAAGTTATTTCGTCCTACTATTGCGCCTTAAGATCTGTTGGTCATCGATCCCCATTGTAACACCCATTATAGACTTCCGATCCCGTTTTACTTTTACCCTCATTCGTGAGAGGAAATCAGGAAGCTTTCATAGGTATTGTCTCTACCGAGGATATCAACTGCATTGACATTAAATTTAATACTGTTGCTTCATTGTTTTGAACTTTGTCATTGGTTTGTTACAGAAATGCTGCGGAGTTACGTAATCATCGTGTCCTTGTGCGCACTCGCCGCCATCTGCACTTTCCCAGTATCCACAGCGCAGTCACTCTCATCTCAATATGACGGTAAGTCGATCATTATAGCCTTCGATCAAATTGATCGCAGATTATAGCCGGAAATTGATAAAGGTTAACGAATTACTGGATTTTGGTTCAAACGAGTCGGCAGGCAAGAAACGGTCTAAATACTACGACATTAAGGTGGCAGAGTTGTCAATTTCATACAAAAGTTTGACGCGTAAAACGCGTAGACGAGACGGTACAATAAAAGTAATATTTTTATGTATGGAAAAATTGTTTAGAAAATCTAGATGCCGCGTATCAAATAACATTTGCAATTTATGATATAATTATGAATATATAGAGCTTTGAACTTAGCCATAGAAAATTTCTCTCCGAAACGCGCCACCAACGCTCTAACAACAAAACGTCTAGTTTGCAATAAAGCCCATGACAAATCAGCCTAATGCATCCACCTGAATAGTCTGCGATATGGTATGGTAAAAAAACCGGCAAAGAGCGTGTCGAACTCGCCCAAGATAGGGTTCCGTAGTCATTACAAGAAAAGCTTAAAAGCGATGTTAGGCTACTAACAAGACGTAAATAGACGATTCCAAATATATATATGTATATATCTATATTTATTGTAGTACTTTTATGTTACAGTTTCGACAACAGACTAAAAATTATGATATAAACTAAATTATTAAGATAAACAAAAAACCCGACTGCATAAAAAAACTATTACCTGAAAAGAGAAAAACAAGCTCTATAATCACTAATCAGCTATAACAGCTTTATATGAGCTACTATAATTTGAATGTAATTAGGTAAGTATCGCAAAAGGGGAACAAAGAAGATTTTTAGCTTGTATTTCTCTTTTCAGGTAATAGTTTTTTATGCAGTCGGGCTTTTATTTGCTTTTTCCGACACTGATTGTGCTTCAGCGTTCGCTATAATTTTCATTGAATGTACTTATGGAGAGCTACATTGTCAAATAGTTTCATATGTTGTAGGTACTCCAGTATTTCGGAAGTTAGCTCTATTTTTGACTTTGAGCGCATATCTCTCGAAATACAAGCATTGTAACAAATTTGTTTGTATGCGTGTTTTGTTCCACGTTACAAGAGCTATCCAACGACACCTCACTCGATTTTATTTGAAAAAACTAATGTTTACAAACCCCCTTTTCGTTGTATGGGAATAATTTTCGGTGAAACATTTGTTTCTTCTTAAATACCTACTTACCATGTTTCTGTTTTTGGGATACTATTATCTGTCTTCATGCCAAATTTTGATTCAATAGGTTCAAAATACAGACAGACAGACATTACAGAATGGACAAAAGTAAAAGGGTTCCTTATTTCACTACGGAACCCTAAAAAGCAGTCATTCTTAAAAAACCGATTTGGCTGATGGCTTTTTATCTCTCAGGGGAAGACACAAATGAAGAACCAAGAGCATATATGACACAGTTTTGAGATGTTATTTTTAGGGTTCCGAAGTTAACAAGGAACCCTTTTAGTTTCACCATGTCGGTCCGTCTGTCCGTCTGTCCACGGCTTATCTCAGAGACGCTTAGCACTAGAAAGCTGTAATTTGACATGGGTATACATATTTACCAATCCGACAAAGTGGTAAAATAAAATGTTGAAAAATATGTTTTTAGGGTACCTCCGCTACACAAAAAGTGGTACACTTTAAAGTGAACATTTTTGTTAGTCAAGTGCCCCCCCCCCCCCCCCCTGCCAGCTAAACGGATGCTTCTGGATACGTAAAAATATTCACGGCAGTAATGTATATAACGAATTTAAAAGGAAAACTATCACCGCTAAGTAGGCTTTACAAGTTAACGAGTAATAGTCGACCAACTTGTAAAATGTTCTTTTTAGACTTTATTAGCCGTTAAACCGTAGTATAAAACAAAAAGACCCCTTCTAAGTCCGTATATTGTGACGGCAACGCACGCACGCACTTGGCCAGTTTTTTTTAATTTATTTATATATTTGTGTTGATCTAAGATCTTTTGAATAGAAATAGGCATTTATAAGTCTGTACAAGATTGTTATTTTGAAGGCCGTGTTACCGACACAATACAAACATTGTTCTTAATATCAAACGCTTCTTGCATTCCAAATTTATCTTTAGTATTATAGTAAACTGTAAAGTACACCAGATTATAGCTTATACAATAATACTTGTATCAAGTTACAAGTATCACATGAATTAAAATTAATTTAAGCTGCCTTGGTACCTTTTAAGAATCATTGATAAAGATAATGAGAATCAAATTGTTACATAAATATTTAAGCTTGATTCTTAAGTAATTTGTACATTAGTTAAAATTTTCACTTTGATAAGAGATAATACTTTGAATTTTGATAAGAATTATTCTCATTAATATTTCTGTTTGCGATGATGGTAATTTATTCTTTCATATACAGGGTGTAACGTAAAGTATCATTACCTTTAAGCCAAATTTACCTAAGTCGAATACAATCCATTGAAACCAGTTGTTTAGTGTTCCGTACCAAAATTGGCAAAACGGAACACTTATGGAATCACCTCGGTGTCTGTCCGCCCGTCCTTCTGTCCATCTGTCCGTCTGTCACAGTCATTTTTCTCGGAGACCGTAAGACACAGGGAAGCTGAAACTTGGTATAGTTATAGGAATTAATGGTTCAATGACACAAATAAAGTCAAAAAAGCCTAGTGTTTATATTGATGAGCAGTTTTGGGGGGCAATTGTAGATGGTGGGAAAATTATTAGGTTGGAACTAACTTGAATGGTTTTACTAAAAAAGTTCAGTCAGTATAAAACTGTTCTTCAGTTACTAAAAGCCTTCATACTTAGTAACTATCATTTTATACTGGTTATCACTTACCCATGTAAAAGAACAGGTAGTACGGAACACTAATTGCCCGAATCCTGACTCCCACTTGGTCGGTTTTTATAATCTGATAATTTTCAAAGAAGCAACAGTAGGTAGTTTTGGGAAAGTCCTGTCATCGAGGGCAGATGAGGTCTCATGTTTCATGTATATGAAATGATATCGGTCCAATATAACGCGGGACTTGATACATGAGAAAACTATATACAACTTGTTAATGAATTAACGCAAAACTAGAAAGTAGTTTGTTTAGAATCGAGAGCAGAATCGAATTATCATGTTTTCAACATAGGTAATTTTTTTCAAAATATCCTATAATTTGTTTGTAAAATTTAAAATTTACTGAACTCGATCTCAACCCACCGCACAGGCACACTCACCCTACTTACAACCAAAACAAGATTCTTAAAATGTATCCACGAGCACGCTAGCGCTTTCATTTATTGCTGAAATGATAACAAATCATTTTTGCCTGAAAAGTTAAAATGCCAATAACTTTCAATTTTAACTATCAAAATAATAAATTATCGTTTCAATGTAATAATTTTGTCATAAATCAGTTGGGGTGTATGAGGTTTTGCGCTTATTCATTAACACGTTGTATAAAGGGTGTAACAAAACACCCTAGTAATACTTAAGGGGGTCCTTCAGACCATCAAACTGAACAACTTTCACTACGGAGCCAACTTCGAAATCACGAAAACAAATCAGCTGTCCCATACATTTGAGTCGATTTGGTACTGCAGTTTTGTATAAAACAGCTGATTTTTATTTCGCGAATTTGATGTTGGGGGATTTTTAAGGGCATGATCAGACTGTCCAACTGAACAACTTTCTCCATGGCACTAAAATCAAAATCACAAAAAAAAAATAGTTGTTCCATATAAAACTGCAAACTTTCTTGGCCCAAATGTATGGGATGGCAGATTTTTTTCGCGATTTCGATGTTCGTCCCATAGAGAAAGTTATTCAATTTGATGGTCTGATCATCCCCTGAAAAAGTGTCCACATATTAAGTACGACCCCGTATAGTGTATACAGGATGTAAGTGACAGCCTGACAAATGGTGAACTCAGACCATCAAACTGAGCAACTTTCACTATGGAGCCAACCTCAGGAAACGCAGAAAAAATCAGCTGTCCGATACATTTGAGTCGGGTAGGTGCAGCATTTTTGTAAAAAGAAAGCTTAACTTTGAAAACATTAACTTCGACATTTCTGTTTGTAAAGTATCTACACAATCATAATCTATCTATTATCAAACGATAAAGTGCAAATACAGAGTGTCCCAGATGTGGTGGTCCAAAATATAAGAGACGGCTATGGGGTGATTTCCAATAATGTTGACCCCTTATACCAACCATACACCTGTGTTCGGAAATGAACGGTGTATACATATAACATTTTATGTTACGATGAAATTAAATTATCGTTAAAATCTAAATACTTATACACTGGTTATCACAGGTAATAACTAGAATACAGTGAGTAAACACATCAAAGCGTTTAAGTCTAAGCTATTGGTAGGCGTCACGAAACCAATTAAGTCGTTAAACTAGCGAGAAATGCCATTAATAATAATATTATACGTTACACTGTGACAATTTTCTTGTTTGAATTGATATCCTATACTTGTAAAAGTAATCATTTATTTCTGAATTGGGTCAACTGAAAATATTATTCAGGATTGCGTAGCAAGTATTTTGATAAAAAATTTAAACTTACTACATCTAAAAGTTGTGCGCGGGGTGGTGATTTTTCTAATGCTAAAAATAAATGTCAAAAACTCGAAAACGATCAAACTTGTTTCCCTAAACAGTTATAAACTCACCTATCTACTGTTTTCGGCTTGACGTTGAGTTTTGGGACAGCCTGTATAATAAAATTATAAACTTGGCGTGAATGTACATTGAAGATATTTGCAAAAAAATTAATTGGGAGCGTTAAGGATCCGTAATGGAATGCATGAAGACTATTTTTAGAATTGTTATCTGTTCGTTGAACGCATCACTAAAAAACTACTGAAGGAACAGATTTAGATGAAGTTTTCACAAAAGCATTAGGCTGAGTTTGGATTAACATTTAAGGTTTATTTCATCGCAATCGGCTCATTCGATGAAAAGTTATGATTATTTAAAGTCAGTGTTTTGCGCGTACGTGCTTCCAGACCAGTGTTGTGGTGAAGTAAGTATGACTAGAGATATTTTCCCAAAATTATACCTCATGATTAGGTAAAACCAAATATTAATTTGGTGTCTGCATGTAGGCAGTATTTAAGAAACTACAGATCTTTTTCCGCTACTTATCAATATCATAGTAAATGTTGTTCAGTTTGTGTTTTGAAATTAACTTATTTCACCAAAAATATTCCTGTATAAAAAGCATATATTTTATACTATTTATGATTACAGGAAAACGGTTAGAAAATACCTACCCATACCTACGTGTTCTTGATGTCTTTTAAAAATAAAAAGCCTTTTCCGATGCACTTGCACTTGCACTTGCATTTAGCAATCCCGTGAAAATTTATTTACCTACTTAGGTAAATAAATTTTCACGGGATTGCTAAATAATCACAAAATAATGATAATTGAAATAAGTAGGTAATTCAACATTTGAATATCTGTTTTACAAAAATACTAAAATATCTTCTTTCCGAGGACAATGTTGATTAAATATTCAAATATTAGTTTTCCTTATATTTTATTGTTTGTCGCTTTAAGGAGAAGCTTACAAGTGCCCCCAGCACTATAGTGCCTCTAGATTTTCAATTTAAGAAAATAAAATAAATGTCCTTTGTCTAATTGCCTGTTTTACCACTTCTATACAGGGTCCAACTTAATATGCTGACACTTTTTTAAGGGGATGATCAGACCATCAAACTGAACAACTTTCACTATCGGACAAACATCGATATCGCGAAAATAATATCAGATGTTCCATACAAAACTGCAAACCTATTCGAGCCAAATGTATGGGACAGCTGTTTTTTTTCGCGATTTCGATGTTGGTCCCATAGAGAAAGTTGTTCAGTTTGATGGTCTGATTATCCTCTTAAAAAGTGTCAGCATATTAAGAAGGACCATGATTGTATAAGTTCTTAATAGCTTATCTGACAGATCGTTTGACATGTTTCCTATGAAAGATATGTCAAAAGATCAGTCATTATCTGACTGATCTTTTGACATATCTTTCAAAATCTCATCATCTCATCTTTCATTTCTTTCTATCAAAATGTTATTTAGAAGTGGTGAAACAGGCCCTAAATGTCTTAAATTAAATTTTACATACATATAAATTCTCACGCCTGTCTCCCACCTGGGGGCCTAGCATGAAAACCCCCGAGAAAACGACAAAAATCGAGTCGTGCCTCTTTCTTTGTTACTTTGCGTACAGGAAAGAGAGCGCGCATGACGGTTTTCAAGTTGTGTCGCTTTGTCGTGCGTGGCATGCTAGCCCTACTGGACACAATAGAACACCACATGCTACGATGATCCTGACAAACCTCTCTCGCTTCCTCAATGTTCATCAGTCTTTTCATGCATGCTCGTCGTAAATTATAATATCTAAGTTTGCATGAAGTTTATACTGGTTGGTGGCTCTACCCAGCATATTATGTAGAACTTTATCTACCAGACTTGGTCCTCGAAGAAACGATGACGTTGCTCCGCCGTTGTGAAATTATGTTACAGTTACCTAGTTCATAGTATTTTAATCATAATTTGTACCTACATATCGTAGTGTTAGAGAAAACATAAGAATATTTTTACCGTTCTCGTAACTTGTTTTCAAAAAGCGATTCACATAACAATATCAGGACACGGCCGTCCTTTTGACAATATAATCGGATATCTGTGCCATTTTATTTAGAGCTGACAAAAGCAGCATTGCGTATGTTCTTTGCATCAAGCTAACATAATAATTTGGAGATTTATCATATTTTTAGATAATAGTTGAATTATTTTGGTAATTATGTCTCTTCAAACAAAGAGGTAAATGTTTAACTAACTGAGATATCGCCGTTTCACGTTTGTTTCTAATAATGATTAAAAGCTATCAACTTTTTCTTTGAATTATTATGACAACCTAATTCATTTGGGTCAATCGTACCCACCTATTTGGCTCGCCTTAAATATACATTTCTGAATTCTGTAATAAAAGAAACTTGATAAGTCTGTGAGTGGTCATATTTTATTTCATAATTTTCCTGGGAGGTCGAAATAATATTTTCATCTAGATGTCGGATTTGAGAAAGTTCAGGCTTAGAATACCCATCCCTCCCCGTAGGTTTCGTACGGAAGAACTAAGGGATAATGTTCTTTAAGGGTATATTACTGTTGGCACGCTCCATACAATTGAAGTCTGGTTATATATTTACAATAGGTACTAACCAATTAAAGTCAGTGAAATTTTGCACAAACATTTTAGAAAGTAATCTCAATGTTTGTGCCAGATTTTCCTTAAAATCTATAGTTTTAAGTTACAGTACCTACCTCAAAGATTTCCATACAAATCTTAAATTAATCCTAGCATTGAAACTGTATATTTTAACGAAAATCGAACAAGATACAAGCATAGAGATTAGTTTCTAGATTGTTTCTGAAAAATTTTTTTTACTTTAATTGGTTAGTATTGAAAATATCACCGGACTTCGTGTGTATGCAGCCCGCATTTACGCATTCGGAATAAACTTCTCTTAAACTGTGATTTTGCAGTTGGCCGTCTCGCAGATAGTTGTTAGTTCTAATTTTTATGAGATCTCCCGAAATGGAGTTTGAGTTAACGAATGAATGAGTTTACACAGAAAGTGATACATTTTGATGTGTAATGAATAGGAGCTCAACGCTTCCACCGGCGACGTAGGGTGTAGGTAGGGACACTTCGGCACGCCTGATTGCTCACGGTCCTCCTGGGCTCTTTGAATGCCGCTGCCGCGTCTTGTCAAGTACTCACCCTCTTCAATCGAACGAACGCGCTAATTTTATAATGACCCAGCTTTAAATGTAAATTTAAAATATCAATTTGAGAAATAAAAATCCCATGCTCATATTCCCGTTTGGTCGTAACTTGCGTGCGTTAGAAGAGTACAACAATATATTTTAGCGGCCGTTTGTGATCAGCTTAACACACGAAACATTACATACAGAAATTAAATTGATAACAACAATAAAATATACATTACCTCTTTCGGGACATTAGGGTTCTGCATCAATTGCACAAAGTTAAGGATATATTACTGTTGGCGCGCTCCATACAAACGAAGTCTGATGATATTTTTAATACTAACCGATTAAACTCAATGAAATTTTGCAGAAATTCTTGAAACAAATCTCTATGCTTGTATCGTGTCAGATTTTCCTTAAAATGTACAGTTTTAAAGTTACATTACCTCAAAATATTTCCATAAAAATCATAAATTAATCCTAGCATTGAAACTGTATATTTTAAAGAAAATCGGACAAGATACAAGCATAGAGATTTTTTCTTCGATTGTTTCTGCAAATTTCCATTGAGTTTAATTGGTTAGTATTGAAAATATCACCAGACTTCGTTTGTATGCAGCGCGCATTTACGCATTCGGAATAAACTTCTCTTAAGTCGATCCTATTGCGTAAACATTGTTATCCGCGCTATATGCAGTAGGCTAAGTTATCTACAGTACAGAACCGACTTGTGTAGTGCCATCAGGGTTATAATATTTCGTCTTTGATGAGGTATATCATCATCGATACTTAAATACGAAAATAATAATAAATAAAAACTTTATTCGCAGCTTACCATTTTTCAAAAGCAGTTTTTCAGTTTGAAAATCACGGATAATAAAGGGAAATATATTTACGTAGTAGGCACCTTAGGGAATAAAAGTACAAATGTAACATGAACATAAGACATTTTACGTATATCGTTATTTTACATTTAGTATGATCACAAAGACTTAATAAAATGTTTTTCTAGTATTATACTCGTACTTCATGAAAATTTAAACGATTCCGAGCAACAGGATAGAACTAAGTATAACAAAAATGTACGCCTTCACCTACATTAATAATTTGTATCTACCGAATGGACTGCAAACTCTTGCTGTTATCAAATCCATAGAGAGAGGAATCCAATCAATTTTTGTAGCTATGATCCCATAGGCTTTAATCCAATAAAACTCACAACGCTGCTTACATAGATTCATCATCATCTATCTAATTCTTTAACAAGAAAAGTTTAACGGTGTTTCCGTCCTTGTCCTTCGATGTCTCGTGCTGCGAAAGAGGCTATTCGAGTTATTATAATGTATTAAGGCGCAATAGTAGGACAAATTTTTTTATTTTTCATTTTTCGACTAGACTTATACAATTTGCCGAATTCAAAGTCATACCTCAGTATTCTTGGATAGTTTATCTAGGGAAATCATAAATTGAATACGCGATTGGAATTACTTCACTCCATAGAAAATCGTCACAAAGATGACGTATTTTCATGTTTTTTTAAACATTTTTGTCGTTTTAGAAGAACTTAAAATAGTTTCAGATTTTTAGTATTTATACTCACATATACACCATTCATTTTTATCTAGTGAAATCATAAAAAAAATCTATAAAAGTAGATTTGTTAATTCTTTTAATCGAAAATACGGCACACGCACGCACTTTTCGGAGGTTTGGGCAATCGCGCTTCTCATAGAAAATATTCGTCTGAACCTATAGCCCCTTAAGTTAAATCGATTAAAAATATTGGATGTAATAAAAAAAATGTGTTCTTTTGTACTTTGTTTCTATTAAAAATGGGTAATGGTTTTTATGCACTTTATGCGCGAAAGGCCATCCACTGTATCACCACTTTACACACGTGTAATTTCATCTTAAATCCTTCAATATGCTAAAAGTGAGCCTTGTTACAACTGTATGTTTGATAAAGCTGACCATCCCGAAATAAATTATGGTCGTGAGTTTATGTATGTATAAGTTGGTATTCAAAGACATTCATTTACCTATCACCCGTATTTGTTTTCTAGATTCGAATAGTACGAGTATGTTTTATGTCTAATGCTTAGAAAAAGTATATGTCTAGAATGAGCCTAACGCTTCTATCGTATAAAACAAAACGGGCAAACTTTCTTAGGTTGGTGTTCGTGAGGCGTCATACAAATTATGTCTGTGTGCGTTTATATGTAAAGGGTTTAGAGGCCAGTACTGTTTGCAATTTGTTTCGACGCTTTCTTAGCTTTGACTGTCCATCTTGACATATCACTTATCCAAGGTCTAATGTTTTGATCACATTACTAATCTGACGTTTGCTTCAATGTTTTTAAACAGGTCCGCCGCCAGAGTCTAATTGAGTTTCCTTTTATTTTATTTACAAAAATGATCAGAGAAAACCTCGTCTTTTTCACTGGCATGTGTAATATAATATTATAACATCCGTCAACCCATAGTAAAACAGTCTGTTGGAAAGATGGAATTCGCTACAGGAAATTTATAGACTGCTTCTAACTCAATAGGTAATATATTTTGTCCGCGACTTCGTCCACACCAGCTCCCATTATTTATCGTAGCGAGATAAAATATATACCAGTTTTTAAGTGAAATCATAAGTTTTTAAACTCAAAAAGTTTCATTAAAATCTGTCCAGTTAGTTATTGCGTGATGCTCGAACAAACAAACATACAGACGGACAAAAAATCATTGATTTGACACCTACACACCATACGTAACCTTTTGATTGGTAAATATCTTCAATATACAGAAACACTAACTTCTATTAGTGTTATAAAGGTGTAGATAATTCACAGTTTGTGCTCGTGTGTGTACCTATACCTGGTGAACAGATATCAGATTGGGAATAATAGTTCTCGAGTGATGGCCTCGAATGCCTATGTCCAACAGCTAAAGTATTGGATGATGAATAAATATGTTTTTTACAGCGTCAGCAGCAGCATCGGAAAGCCGAGGTGGATGGGACGCTCTAGGCGGGTTGTACGCACTGTTAGCCCAACACGACGCGCTTGGGGGGCATGCTCTGGCACGCAAGTCAGTCCGCTCACCATCGCGCCGCCTTCGCTTCGGACGCCGATCAGACCCCGACATGCCACCACAAGCACCGGTATGTAAAATGATCAAAAATGAAAATTAATGAGCACTATTCTTATAAGAATAAAGGTCATCAACTTTCGTTGCCGTCTTTGCTTAAGACCATGGCAAAATTATTATCCTCCTTCTGATATCGAGCGTTTCCTACCACTGTACAATTTCAACATTTTTGATTTGAATTGTGCTACTACGTAAAACTAACTTATCTTAGAAGTTAGACACGATTTGTGCAACTTAGAAGTTGACAGTTTGATGCTCAAATTTAACACATTACCTACATAATTTTACAACGTGTTAATGAATTAACGCAAAACTAGAAAGTATTTTGTTTAGAATCGAGAGCAGAATCGAATTATCATGTTTTCAACATAGGTATTTTTTTCAAAATAATATATAATTTGTTTGTAAAATAAAAAAAAATACGGAACTCGATCTGAATCAACCGCACTGGCACACTCACCCAACTTACTACCAAAACAAGATTCTTAAAATGTATCCACGAGCATGTTAGCGCTTTCATTCTTTGCTGAAATGATAACAAATAAATTTTGCCTGAGAAATTTAAATTTTAATAAATTATTAAAATGATGAAATTGTTGTTTCAATCTAATTATTTTGTTATAAATCAGTTCGGGTGTATGAGGTTTTGCGCTTATTAACACGTTGTATATTCATTAACACGTTGTATAAGTACACGTAAAGTACCGTCATTATTTTTTCACGGATACTACACAGGTGTAAGGAAAAGTATAATTAACGTTTAAACCACACACTCTACCCATCTAACGGAACAACTTTTACTATATTGGAGCAAACATGTCAGTTAAAAAAAAATCTGCTGTTCCGTACTAAACTGCAATGGGTTCACGACTCAAATATATAATAAAAACTGCAGATTTTTTATTGTTCTGACTGGTTTGCTCCGATAGTAAAAGTTGTGCTTTTGGTTCAAAGGTTAATGATACTTTTCCTTACATTACGCCTCGGTAATTAAAACAAAAAGCTTTGAAAAGTAGACGCGGGACACATTTTTTGGGGGTGGTTTAGACCATCAAACTGAACCACTTTTACAATGGGAGCAAAAGAGAAATTGCAAAAAATTCAATTTCAGCCATTAATTTCAGTCGAGTAGGCATTTTAGTATGGCACAGCAGGTTTTTATTTATTTATTTTCATTTAAAAATTTTTTAGTTTAATTGTCTGAACTACCCCTGAACATATTTTGTTGACTCAATTCAATTACATCCCATAGTTAAATAGCAAAAGTGGGCGAAAGTACTTGACATTGTACAGTTATAAATATTTGGCGACTTCAAGGGTAGTTTTAAAAAAAAAAAACACCATACGCGTTGTCGAGCTAGGAAGAGGCAACCGACGACATGGTCGCATGTCCAATAACAGATCTATAACGCGCTTCGTCGACGTCTTTAGTCCCTTTTGGGTCCGTAACTTTTGAGTATAAATGTCAATTCCTTTATTGAATTTTACATTTGGAAATCGTCAGTGCCTTCAGTTAACGTGAAGAATTTCATTTCAACTTCCAAAGTATGCCTACTTGTGGCATTTGACGTTGAAATATCCGTTTCACAGTCAATCCCAAGTTTATTTCACAAAGGGTCTCCGTTGATTCCATTGCTGTGATTAAATTATTAAACAGATCGAATAATTTGAATACATCTGTGAACTTAAAGGGGAATGTGGGATGGAATAATGAAATTATCCAGATCAATTCAAGGAGCTAAGTCATTTGTGTGATATCTTCGGTGTTTCATAATAACATAAGCTAAGAGATACAGACAGTATCATCGATTTGTAACTAATAGATCTATAACCTCCTTACATGCATGGAAACACGAAAATCTACCATGGCGATCGGTCGTTAATTTTCGTCCTTCTTTCGTACGTGTCCGTCGTCGATGTTTCTGATTTTAGGTTTGCTCTTTTCTATCAATTTTTGTCGTTGGATTAGAAAGGGATAAAGTTGACGTCAGAAACAACGACGAGAATTTACTAAAGAAAGACGAACATTACCGCCTAAGGAGTATAATCATGTTTTACCACTTGTAAGGCAGTCTGCAATCCAGATAATAAATAGACAATACTAGGAAGCTGGAAATAGGTATTGTCTACCTGGAGTACAGACTGCCTTACCAGCGATGAAACATGAAAATACTCCTTGGCGGTCAGTAATGTTCAACCTTCTTTCGTACGTTTTCATCGTCGTTGTTGGTTTGTCTCTTCTAATCCAACGACGATCATTAAAAAAAGAGTTTTTATTTAATTTTATTTTGACAGAAAGCAACGAACCTAAAGTTTGAAACATCGAGCTCGCCCTTTGTACATGTATACTTTAATTGTATTTTTTGTAATGTTATGTGTACAATAAAATGTTAAATAAATAAATAATCGATACGTAAGATAAGTGTGCTTCAAGCTCCTATATTGAATAAATTATGCTGACCTTTAAAAGAAGGTTGAACATTACCGACGGCTATTCGTGTTTCTATGCTTGTAAGGAGGATTGGTTTCCTTTATCATTCGAAATCCATGGACAATACATATTCCAACATCCTGGACAGTATTCATGTTACAACACAATGATTTTTTTTTATTTCTTCTTAATTTTCTGAGACTAGTTTGACGAAGGAGTCGTTTACCATTTAATTTGTCCACCTGATTGAAAAGAAAGATGGCACGTTAAGCCGCCGGTCTCGGCTACTATCTATGGTGGTAATAGTCGTTACATAAAAACCACGTCAGAGGCCGTAAGGCGGTCTGAAAAAACTCTGACACCAGGGCTTGTTGCCCATAAGATAAGAAGAAGAAGAACATTTTCTTCAAAATTGTGTGAAAACCCTATAAAAAATTAAAAAATTCTCGAAAGATACCGTTAAAAACAAAAAACAATGTGGACCAAAACAGCTTATATCATAATGGTGGCTCTTTATCCCCTCATTTGCGGGAAAGCTTTTTACAAGAAGCATTTGCTCTTAGGATTTTTATACAGTTGAAAAACACTTACTCGAAACCACGACACCGAATACCTGTTATTTCTGAGCATTTTCTGATGGAACCCATTAAGTATTTTACTGAGTGGATAATGTGTGATACCTCACTCAAGAGGATAAATACCTCTGAGTATATGAGATTATTTTACGGATGTTGTGGGGCTAAGATGCTTTCATTGACATCAGTATTTTATCTGAGTATCATCCACTTACTTTTTTAATTTTGCTTAATTTTTTTCTTTCTTTGCTTCTTTTTTTTCTATTTCTTCATATTATTTCAGAGTCTGCGCATAAAAAGTCGGAGCACAGCTAGTTATTGATTAGAATTCATGATCAGGAGTGCGATTTTTGAAACTCATTCGTTTGAGGTTGAAAATGTCAAAATTACTATGGAGACATGCATCTTTCTACTGCTAATTTGACTTTGAAAAATCGCTGAGTTCAACTAATGAGTTTCAAAAATCGCACTCCAAGTTCTACACAATTTTTATCAACATGTTTATAAATAGTCGAAGTATTGAAAATATGCCTATATACCGTAAGGTCTAAATAGATAATACATGAATATTTTCAAGAACGATTGTATTCTAATAAATATTTCTTTCTTTCTTGATGCTGTCTTTTTGATTAGACTTAGCTAGTAAATTATCAGTAGGTATCTACAGATTCAATTCTTATTTTTTCCACTATAAGTTTAGATTATATTTAAAACATTTTTACTATGGTGTTGCAATACCCTAAATATGTAATCAAGGTCCAGAGCATTTCCTTGATATGCTTGTTTTATGACATACCCCAAAATGAGACACACACACCGAGCAGAGTTTCGGTATTACTAGTGAAACGTGGATGTTCTGTGGTTTCAGAATATCTCTGACTGCCCCCTCGGGGTTATAGTCGTGAGCATATGCTTTTGCTATTTATTATTTTTATTTTTTATTTTTTATTTATTTCCTTTTTGGAGAACTTACAGCTAAACAACAGTCGGATTTCAAAACACAAATTGATAGTCAGATGCTGACAACAAGTTCCCACATATAAAAATAGAAAGAACAAAAAAGAAGACATATAATAAGCAATGTTAAAACATCTCTAGGGTATAACAACATTATTATGGGCCATCAAAAAAGTTACGTGCTAGAATATTTTTAACTCTATTGGTGCTTGTACAAAACAAATCGATATCGAAGTCCATGCAAATGTCGTTGAAGCTGCTGCTGGCGCGCTGCAGGAACGCGTTCTGCTTATAGTTAGTTCTCGCGAACTGAACGTGCAGGGGCGGCCGCTGCCGGAGACCCCTCTGGTTAGTGCGAAGGTTTACCTTGGCCAATAGATCAGGGCAGTCTATTGCTCCATTAGCGACATTCATTAGGTAACAAATGTCGCCAATATCACGCCGCTTTTCAAGAGGAAGAAAATGGTAATGTTTACACCGCTGGATGTACCCCGATGTTCTACGGTGCGCTTTGAAGTCTAGAAACCGCATAAATTTCTTTTGGATGCGCTCAATACGCACTTTGTAAATATCATACAAAGGGTTCCAAACTTGAGAGGCGTATTCAAGGTGGCTGCGGACGAAGGCACAGTAAAGAATTTTTATAGTCTTCAGATTCTGAAAGGAAGAGGAAGTGCGCATAACAAAACCCAGTGCTTTTGAGGCTTTACTTACAACACCGTCAATGTGCCTATCGAATAAAAGCTTGCTATCCAATGTAACGCCAAGATCACGGATCTCTTCCACCTTGACAATTCTGCTGCCGAGAAGTGAGTAGCCTCCATCAATTAGAAGGAGTTTACGAGAAAACGTCATACAAAAACATTTGGAGACGTTTAGTTCCAGCCTATTTAATTGACAGTAACTCTCAAATCTCAGCAGATCTTCTTGGAGATCGCGTACGTCTGAGTCGCTACGAACCTCCTTTAGAACCTTCATGTCATCGGCAAACAATAAAATATAGGAATTGAGAAAACACGTCTGTATGTCATTGATAAAAATGATGAACAATAGTGGGCCTAATATGGACCCTTGCGGGACTCCAGAAGGAATATTGGTCCATACAGACGTGTATCCCTGCAAAACCACAGCTTGAGTACGCCTATCAATGTACGATGCAAACCAGCGAAAAAGATCGCCATGTATGCCAGAAAGCCAGAGTTTGTACAATAACACTTTATGATCTATTCGGTCGAAACATTTACTGTAGTCTGTGTAGATTACATCTATTTGCGCACCCCCCTCCATTCCCCGTGTAACAAAATCATTTGCCAACAATAAATTAGAAACAGTAGATCGACGTTTAAGGAAACCGTGTTGGGCATCACTAAAAGAACATTTGAGCGCAGCGTAGATCTCTGTGTATACAATTCTCTCTAAGATTTTAGAGAATAAACACAACTTAGATATGGGGCGATAGTTTTGTACATCGGTCCTGTCACCTTTTTTGAAGACAGGAGTGATAAAAGCAGACTTCCAAATGGGGGGCATTATGCCCTCCGAAAGAGACCGCCTGTAAAGAATACATAACGGTCGAACCAGGCTTTTGGCACATTTAACTATAAAAGCAGGGGGCATGAAGTCGGGTCCGCCAGACTTGGACAAATCAAGCGATCTAAGTAATTTCAAAACATTTGAGGGGCATACTTCAATCGAACTGATGGCAGGGAAGCTTTGAGTGAGGGACGAGTTAGGACCGAGACGCTGATCATTGGACTCAGAAAAAGTAGAATGAAAATACTCGGCAAAAAGGTTGCTTATGCCCTCACCAGTATCAGCAGATATATCTTCATAATGCATTAAGTTAGGAAAATTACTCGATTTATTTTTACTTTTTACGTAAGTCCAAAATACCTTTGGATCCTTAACTATAGATTCCTCAATTTTGTGCATATATATAACAAAACATTCTTTTTCCAATTGAACGGCTCTAGACCGCAAAAGGGAGAAGGACTGATAATCCGAAAGGTTGCCGTATACTTTAAATTTACTGTGGTATTTGTTCTTCTCTTTCAGTACTTTTATGAGGGCAGAATTATACCAAGGTGGGTGAGAATTAGTTGAAACTGTTCTCACTGGGATAAATCGATCTCTACAATCGTACAATTTACTATAAAATAAGGAGACCGCTTGCTCTACTGTGCACTCCCTCAGGAGTGATTCCCAATTGGTGTTGTCTAATTCTGATAAAATTGAGTCGTAGTCACCACGGTTAAATAGAAAAGAACGCTTTTTTTCCTGCTCTAAAGTATGGAGTTCAACAAATCCCGCCTCAATGCATAATGATTTATGGTGAGAGTCCTCCCGCACCAGTGGATCATTGCAGGCTTGAACGGCAAGACACCCATTGGAAAATATAAGATCCAATACGCGATGGTTACAATTGAATTCACCATTAAATTGCGCGAGATTACATGTATTGGTGATATCAAAGAAGTCGGTTAGATATCCCGCAGTATAATCAATTGGGCTAAGTTCTAAACTTCCATTCGGTTTGATCCAATTAACGTCATCACCAAAGTTTAAATCCCCCATAACTACAAATTTGTCCAGGGGGTGGGTGAGTATTATCTGACTGAGTCTCTCAGAGAAATTAACCAATTGAGTTTTGTATGAATTACCAGTGTTTTCCTTACACAAATAAATAGTACAGAAATGAATTTTGTATGATATGCAGGGTCTCTCCCGTCTAATAATTACGGTTAACCAAATGTCTTCTGCCGAGCTACACCACTCTGACCGCTCCACGACGACCAGGTCGCGCCTCACCGCCATTAGTACTCCCCCGCCCATGGTCTGATTTATACGGGTATAATCTCTGTCACGCCGCCAAACAAGGTACCTAGTGTCAAACAATTCACTATTCGAAATACTATCAAGTAACCAGGTCTCGGTAATAGCAATGACGTCATAGTTATTTAGGCATACACTCCTAAAAAAATCACTAGTTTTAGTGCGGAGACCACGGGCATTCTGATAGTAAACACTAAGAGGGGTCATTTCTGTAATTAAATATAATAAATATGTATAATACTGTATAGATTAGACTATGTAAAATAATAACAGCTGGCTCAACATTTGAGTGAAAATCGATGACAACAATTAAATATGCGAAAAAAAACGGGTAGCAGCAGAGTGATTGCGCTCGACACTGTGTGAACACCACAAAGCACAGTGTCCGGTCAAAGCGTGACATTGAGACACTGCCGAATAAAAGCACAATAGGCAGCCACTGGCCGAACGATAAGGCAAGTACACGGCAAATAGTAATTAGCGACAAAAAAGAGCACCGCAAAAGCGACGTTAGAGGTTTATAAATAAGGTAGCAATTAATGCAGCAGCAACAAACGACATGCACGGATAAACTATGACTACGATTCTCTGTACAAGCACGATGACACAAAGACAGCAGAAGCACAATACGTTCGCAATAGAGGCCTGAGATGTTCAAACTGGTACATTTTTTGGGTTGCATTTTACAATAACACTTTAACGAAAATACATGCATTAATAAATATGTTAAAAATAGAATAATAATTAGAAAAACAATTAAGCCAGTTTCGAAAGGTCTTTCTCTGTTCTGATGGTAATAATAGGAGATGTGTCGTCTCTTCTGACATGAATTTTCGCATTCTTCACCCAGAGGTACTGAAACCCCCTTTCAATCTTAGCTTTTTTGGCTTTGGAGAGCAGGTTTTTGTTGTGAATAGTCAAGTGGTCATTGACAAAGATCTTATGATTCCCCTGCAGTCCTAGGTCTGCAGGCGATAGGGGGCAGTTCTTAGTGGCAGCCCTGGCAGCCGCTATGAAGTCATCCTTGACATACCTGTTCTGGAAGCAGACTATAATAGGCTTGACATGATCCGGGTCACGAGTTTGAACTCTTGTTATGAAGTTAATCTGCGTCTTCATAATAGGATACTGAATTTTCGAGCCAATCACACTTAACATATCAAAAAGGTTCTCACCCTTAGACTGAACAACGCCCTTGATCTCTACGTTGTTCATGCGCGCCCACTGCTCCTTATCGTTGATCTGCGATTCCATAACATCCAGTCGAGCCTGTAGGGTCTTCACATGGACCTGCGCTTTTTCAGCTTGCTTGAGTTGATGCTCAACTTGGGTGAGCCTTAGGTCGAATTGGTTGAGTGCTGTATTTGTATCACACACAACGGTTTTCAGCTCAAGGAACTCTCCCCTAAGTGCCTTCACTTCCTGCGCCAAAGATTCGAGGGGAGCCAGTTTACTTGCCAGCAACCTTATTTCAGTCAAGATAGCTGAGCTTGCATCTAGGTTGCCTTTTGGTTGAGGCTGTTGGGGCGGCTGTTGAGGCGGCTGTTGGGGCGGCTGTTGGGGCGGCTGTTGGAGCGGCTGTTGGGGCGGCTGTTGGGGCGGCTTTTGGGGCGGCTGTTGGGACGGCTGTTGGGGCGGCCGTTGGGGTAGCTGTTGCGGCGGCGGTTGCGGCGATGATGCTGTAGTCGTATTTGGAGTTCCAGGGTTCAACGTTCTATTAGACTGCTGCTTACATGGAGGGCAGCGCCAAGTTGACCTTCTCTCACCCAGCCTACGATACCCACTCTCCGTGATGCCAACGCAGTGGAAATGAAAATGGTTTTTGCAGACAGAACAGCGACTGCCTTCCATCAATTCTTCGTTACATAATGCACATTGCTTCGTATTCATAATGATGCTTTGACTACGATAAAGTTTGAGATACGGTGGAAATATCCAAAAGATATCCTGCCCAAAATGTTTACACTATTTATGTAAATTTTCAATTCTCATATACGTGTTAATGAAAAAACGCAAAACTAGAAAGTAGTTTGTTTAGAATCGAGAGCAGAATCGAATTATCATGGTTTCGAAATAGGCATTTTTTTTCCAAAATACCTAATAATTGGTTTGTAAAATTTTAAATTTACTGAACTCGATCTCAACAACAAGATTCTTAAAATGTATCCATAAGCTCGTTAGCGCTTTCATTCATTGCTCAAATGATAACAAATCATTTTTGCCTCAGAACTTTAAATGCTAATAACTTTAAATTTTTAACTATAAAATAATGAAATTATTGTTTCAATTTAATTGTTTTGTTAAAAATCTGTTGGGGTGTATGAGGTTTTGCGTTTATTCATTAACACGTTGTATATTCTTTGAGGCGACCTTTCTTACAATCTTTATTTTAGCCCATTTTCTCACCGCAGCGCTATCTCTACTTTATCTTAATAGCGCTCTCTTCTTCATGACTTTTGCTTACGACACAGAGATAATCAGCCTCTGGAATTCCAGTCTTTGGAATTGAAAATTAAATAAATTAAAGCTAAATTACCTACATATCTTGTATCACGATGTACCTACCTACTTAATTTCCTTGCAAAGTGAATTTAATTTATAAAAACAGTAATTTATATAAACAACGGGTATACCATTAAATGCGTTACCTACATATCAAAGGATTATCACCATGAAGACCCATCATATACAGAGTGTAACAAAACACCCTAGTAATACTTAAGGGGGTGGTTTAGACCATCAAACTGAACAACTTTTACTATGGCGCCAAAAGCGAGAAAAAGTAACAAAAATCTGCTGTCCCATACATTTTAGTCGAGTCGGTACTGCAGTTTTGTATGACAGCAGATTTTTTTTTTCTCAATGTTGCTACATAGCGGAAGTTTTTCAGTTTGTTGGTCAGAATTACCCCCTTAAGTATTACTAGGGTGTTTTGTTCCACCCTGTATAACGCGAAAAATTTACCATACCCAACGCCCCACAACATCGTATGGTTTTCTTACACTCTCATTTTAAGTTCAAATAAGGTCTATGAAAATTTATGCAATCACATGCTGCTAAATCTAGTTTTTGGATTCAATTATGAATTTTGTGTCTCTCACTATCTAACTACATAGAATTTAATGTTATAGGTACACCACTATTTTTTATTTACTAACAACCTTATAAAAGTGTATTCAAATAATGAAACTAAACATGTTTCTCTGAGGAACATGAAATGAAAAAGTAAATTAAAAAAATCTAAAAACCCAACTGAGTAAAACGTGAACTTTAAATATAAACTGAAAAGAAATAAAGAAGTCTAGAATTCTGTTGAGCAATATTGAAGCGACTTTAACAGTGGGGTATTATTGGGAAAATTTGATCCGGTCTAGAATTTGTAATGGGTCCCGACTGTTACGGCATGTTTCATCACTTCCGAATAAGTTCTTGTTAGCTTATCCGACGGCTCATTTGACATATTCTTCATACAAAATATGTAGTTTTATAACCTCAGTGTAACCCGCCCCAACAAACAATAGAGATGTTTTGTAAACATAATTTGTCATCGCAGATAGACGAGATGGAGGAGCTGCTTTCACTGCGCGAGATCCGCACCCCGCTGCGCCTACGCTTCGGTCGCCGCTCGGAGGAACGCGCCGTGCCACACATCTTCCCACAAGAGGTCTGTTCATAAACAATTCTATGTGATTTGGGGACATAACATTTGTGAAGTCTACTTACCCTTAGTTACCATTTGGGGATACCATTCAGCGATTTGGGGCTACCAAAAACTAATGGAAACTCGCCTATTAGTCACCTACCTAGATGATTGCAATGGAATAAACCTTTAGTCCGAAATAAGTGATTACGTACAGAGTCCGACTGTTTTTAAGAGGATGATCAGACTATCAAACTGAACAACTTTCTCTATGGGATCAACAAAGAAATCGCGAAATAAAAATCTGCTGTTCCATACAAAACTGCAAACTTGCTCGACCCAAATGAATGGGACAGCAGATTTTTTTTGCGCGAAAGTTGTTCTGTTTGATGCTCATCAGGCCATCCTCTTAAAAACCATCAGCAATTTAAGAAGGACCCTGTATTTATTTTTTATTCCCAAACTAACATTGGCTAGTTGGGCTCTCTGTTAAATACCAAAATTTTTACTCGAAATTTGTAAACGAAATTTTATTGATAAACCTGCTATTTACGATGACTCACCTCTTGGTCTAAATCGACCATAAGGATAAATAATAATTGCTCTTGGCAGACTGCACGCAGTTCGCGCCACACTCGACACACAATAAAGCCTGTGTGGAGACTGGAGACAGACAGGGGATTTTCAGGCACCCAGGATATCCGTCATTACGCGCGCTGCCCATTTTATTAATTACTTGGTTTTTCTCCAGGGTTCACTTACTGACGTAGACACTTCGCTGTTCGTTTTCTCGGAAAATAACTATGTTCTCTGCTAAAATAACTTTCGTGTTCAAGAACAGGATTGATATCAGATATAAACAAACTGTTTATTCACTGTTCCTATTAAGGGCTAATTTTATTCCAAGAACCATACAAAATTTTGTTTATTTATTTATATCAAACAGAGACAAACAATACATTTTATACCAATTTCAGAGTTTATAAAAATAGAAAGTGTGATTGAATAACCAAGGAATATTTTAATCTCTACCGAGAGATAACTAGAATCGGACCTTCACAAATTATAACTTTTACAATACAAATCTTAGATACAAATCCGTTGTCAGGCCTTTATAGTCTATCGTAAAGAGGATTTTAATCCGTTACATACATACCCGTGACAAACTACTGCTTCAAAAATGTATTCATCCATATACAGAGTCATTACTGATCTACTGTGCTCGTACATATTTTTACACATAATGTATTTTCGAAACTTTTGAACGACACTTACCTTCATCGGCGCCGACTAAATGTCAAATATAACCGTTATTCAACAACTATTCTATAGAAATGTATGGTACAGGCCACAGGAGTCGAATTGCCACCCAGTGATCGACTCACAAGCTCTATTCCGTGTATCACCGTATTAGATCACATTATGTGTAGTAGCTATCACGTATGTATTTGGATAAAGTTTTACTTTCCAAGTTTATCTTGATAGCTGTCATCTATGAGAATATCAGTGTAATGCCACAAAAAAAAACTCTCATGAAGCTCGATCGCTCCAGGTAATATACTATAACATTACGAATAAAATTTAATACACGACCACTTAAAGACCCCTGATAAACGTCTCAATAGCGCTTTTGAACCTTATATGTATAGGGTATAATTAGGATGCTATTGAGAGTTTTCTTTGTCAGAATCGAGTGGGTGCCTATTGTGAACAAAATATCATTTTATCTGGTTCAGGAATTCCCTTATTAAACTTACGTAAATTGATAGTTGTTTCAGTAGATTGATGATGCTTGTAATTTGAGGCCTCTCGTCCGAGTCTACTGTAGGAAGGCAGTGCGATTTTTTTATTTGGTTTTCAAAATGCGTTGACTACCCACTTAAGGATACTTAAGGAAGTGCTTCGGACTATCAAACTGAAGATTACTGTCATACTGTCATTATTAAACAAACATTGAAATCGCGAAAAAAAAAATGTTGTTCTATAATAAACGTCAATGGTAACTCGACCCAAATGTATGGAACAGAAGATTTTGTTTGTATGTCTGAAGCACCTCCTTAAGTATTTAACGCATTTAGTTCACACCCTGTAGGTTCGAACATATTTCACATACTTCAGAATGCAATATATAGACGGCGACAAATCCAGCTATACAAAACCAACATAAGCTGGCCGCGCGACGTTATACGTTACTCGACCTACGCGCGGCTACCTTATTTTGGTTTTGTATAGCTTGATGTGTCGCCGTGTATACATACTTCAAAAACACATGTGACAATGTATATGAGTGTGAACTGAAATGCTTAGTTAACAATTAATTATTTTGAAGAATTCGAAAGAAAACTCTAGTAAACTTATATACGTAACTTGGTATTTGAGAAAGTATTAAATAAAATAAATTTTTCTCAGAAAACTAACTTTAAGACACTTTGAACGAATAATTACAAAATTAATTGTGATGAGCATTCTTGAGCACTAATTATACGTTAGTAGATTTAATTATAGAACCTGAAACTTGATTTAAAGAGATCTTAAAGATCCAATCAAATAATTAGATATTTAGACTATTCTTTGCTTTTCGCTTCAAAGAAATAAAGGTAAAATTTTTACTCAATATCAATTAATTTTCTAGGAACACTTTGGTGACTTTGAAATAATTATTTTTTTGGAACAAAAGTACCTACTCAACTCATATATCAACCTATTGCCTCCCTTAAAATCAGTTTTTAACAGATCTCCAAGCTCAAACTAAAGTTTATTGATCTCAGGGATCGTAAACCCTTGACACGGTGTAAATCCGTGTAATCAAGTTATTCGCACTAACAAGCAACTATTCGCGCTTTACGACAACTGCCGTGCTTTTATGACGAACGACCCCATTTTGTCGGTAAAATAAGATATAGAGGTGGCTCGACAAGATTCACGAGATGGACATCGGCATCGTCATAAACTTTGTACCTACGAACATACAAAGATCGCGATGACGTGCCACTGGTCAAGATCTTACTTATGAACTTTGCTTGGACATCTGTAAGTAATATTGAATTTTCCGATCGTCTTCACCTCTATCCTCTGAAATCGCTAACTATAGGTACTATAAATATTAAGAACAATAATCGCTAATAAACTAGCATAAAACACATCGATGTAATAATTGGAACAGTAGTAGTGAGATGGTCTACAACAAATCCAGCTCCTAAACACAAATAGTTTTCAAGCAAATTAATAACTAACTCAGTATAGAATGAACAATCTGATTAGAGTTACCACTGGTCCTTGAAGTATGCGATGTCGATGGCGCCCTCATCACAACATTTACGATTTCTTAACCAAGAAAACCTAAAATGAAAGTGGAATATTTGGAACCTATAAAATAATGTTATATAATAACGTTTAAGCTTTCAGGTATCCAGTTAGTAAGAAGCATTTCTTATATTTTAAGTTTTTTTTTGGGTCGGATACCTTTAATTTTGTGTTGAGGGCGCCACTGAACGGCGTAAACGCTATTAAAGACAGTCGGAAAATCAATTTCCTACCTAAATTCTTATTTTTATTATTTTAATATTTTGTTAGCATGTTGCGCAACGAATGATCTTGAAAATTTAACTTAAAAATAGATTATTAAATAATAACTCCGTTATTTTAAGTTCATCTATACACAGTGGACTGTAGGTGTCTTCATTCGCATTAAAAAAAGTATAACTGAATGATTCAAAGGGTTCCAAAAGTTAATGATCGATCACCAGATACACCTCTTACAACTTTTCCTGTTGATCGTATAACTTGGGTAGTCAGCAAATAAATTACAGCTGTCCCACCTTGAAGTCCGAACGTTAGCAGAAACTTTATTTCACTTCGCTATTTGGAAAATACTTTAGAAGCTAAATTTATTTTATTATTAAATTTTCCTTGACTACAAAAACAGTTACAATGTGAATACCTTGTTTTCATTTTTTACAAAATCAATGACGTGCTAACAACTGGATAGAGAAAGATGTTATTTGGAATATCTTTGGAAGAAGAGTTACAAAATTTCAACGTAAAACTGAAATATAATAGTGGAGATATGCGTACAATCAGTTTAAATACCATCACTCAGTTAAACAGTTACATTATTACATTGACGTAATTTTCCTTCACCTACCTTAGTAGGTATAATAATACTTATGTATGTTTATGTTTATGTAAGTAAAAATTGTAACACCACTGGCTTTTCGGTGAAGGAAAACATCGTGAGGAAATCTGCATGCTTCAATTTCGAGGCATGTATTGTACCCACTGTCCATTATAATTGGCGATGGGCTTACCCCCCGTCACACTGGACAGAGTTTCGGTGCTACTGGTGATACGTGGATGTTCTGGGGTTTCAGAATATCTCTGACAACCTTTGGGTAATATAGTCGTGAGCATATGCTATTTACATGCTTAAATTGTAAAAGCGTGGTAGCTAAATTTTATTGTAAAAGCTGTCACAGGTGGACTCTTCACATAATTTTCACTATAGACAATACCTAATCCAGCTAAACGGACAGAAGGCGGACACGCTACACCTAGAAAGTTATAATTTTCGCTTTTCATTTCACAGCGTACGTTAGATATCTGATCTAGAAAAAGTTTGTGTCTAACTTTCGTTAAATGTAATCAAAATGTTACTGCGTTAAAATGTTGCTATCGCGCTCTATCTATATCAAAATAAGTTTTATGAATTATTACCTATTACTATATAACCAGTATCATTTTGATATCTTGACCATTGTCATTGACAGGACCATTTAAAATTCACCACCGCGTTTGTTTGTCTGTATAGGCCAACCTCAGAAACAATGTTACTTATCTCCTCTGCACATACATTTTGGAAGATAAATAGATACTCTCACCAAAGAATACTACTTAGGATAAAAACGTGTCGAGCACCTTTATTAGTGTATTTACACCACAAGGAAGCTGTATATTTAGAACTTTAGTCACTCTTGCTGATTAACTGTTATTTTTATAAGGTTTACTTGTATTAGACAACGAGCTTTTGACCCACAGTTTCGTCCGCGATTACCCCTTTAAGGGTCGATTTTTGAAAAAAGCATTTCTTAGTGCACACCTACATCCTCTGTAAAATATATATTCCAAATTTATGTTTTTATCTTCAGCGGTGTAGGCTGTGCGTTGTCTGTTAGTCACGGAACTCTTTTATGAGTGTAGATTTTTTCATTAATCATGGCATGTAGGAATTAATATAATAAGTTAGTGTTCAAATGTCCAAAGTTTATTTAAATTGCAAAATTACTCCAAGGCCTTTGGAAATAAAACACGCAGCAATATGCGAATTTACAGTTTTAAGTTAATTCCAGAAGGACCGTGTTAAATAAAGTTTTTAATTAAAAACATTAGACTGTTAGAATGATGTTTCTCGAACGAAAATTTTACATATCATAAGATCGGACGAAAGACCGATACTTAGTATCAGACCGTCCAATCGGGATCGGAATATAGAAGAATAAAATGTAGTTTTTACAAATAGTAATTGAAAAATGCAATGTATTTCAATGAAATTAAGGCTTTAACTATTTTTTCGGGCATAGGCAAACCACACATTCCCACCGCTGTAACTCCAGTGAACTCCATCAACAGGGGTGACCATTCACAACACTAGACAATGAAGTCCAGCGAGCCCGGGGGATGACTCTAATCTGTCTTGGAACCCGCAATGAATTAATCAAAGAAGATAGGAGGAGTAGGAAAAAGAAATATCCGACTTACCTTCCCTCCATTGGAAACGGGAGACAGCAATAAGAAAAAAGCAAGGCTATTAGAGAATTACCTATGAAATTGGCGTTACATGTGGCCTAAATAAGTCCTAAATTAATTTTAACAGAAATTAATTTTAAGGGCACGGGGTAATCTAGCTAGTCTCCTAATAGTACACATTCGCACAAAATAATACAATATATTTTGTATTATTTTAGTACTCTTTAGTCCGATTTATTTTTACATATGATTGGATCTTCCGCTTCGGCCGAAGGTTATGTCAAATCGAGATAGACCATACGGAAGAGAGCTAGCGACTCAATCATGAGGCGGCAGTTTGATTCCTGGCCTGTACCACTAAGTTCTATGGAATTTATGTATGTTTGTATTTAGTTATCATTATCACTAGGCGGTGAAGGAAAACATCGTGAGGAAACCTGCATACCCTAGAATGGAAAAAATTGTTCGGAGGTATTTGTAAAAAAATATGCTTGGACGAACACAATAGACCAGCAATGGTAGCAGTGTAACATAACGAACCTTGCTTGGAATAGCCCAGCGAACAATTATAAATAAATATATCAAATGCCGAATAATCGGCTTCGGTTTCGGCATCGGCCAAAAATGGACCTTCAGCCAGAACCCAATGCTAATAAGTATTATTGTATGTTTGAAGGAGCAAGACCGCGCCGTGCGAGCTCCGTCGATGCGCCTGCGATTCGGACGCCGATCTGACAACAATATGTTCCTGATGCCACTTGAGGTAACCCTTAGACCATACTATTTTACCTATTTTGCACCATTGGATTAATTTGGCAGTTTGCTGCTACCAAGTGTCATTGTTATGATGAAAAGAAAGAAGAGACAAAGTGCTTGGAAGCCATAAAATAAAAAGTAATCTATACGTAAATCCTGATGAAATTAAATATAAATTTGTCAATTTAAAGCTGTTTCAAGAGTTCATTCGTCTAGTTCGTTCAAACCATCTCATTGTACCTTATTCAAAATTTATTTTAAAAACCAACAACACGAGCTTTTGCCCGCGACTTCGTTCGCATCGGTTTCTGTAATCATAGCGAGATTGTTGGGAGAACATAAGTAAAACGATTTGTTTAAAGATTTAACCTTGTTTTATTAATTTCAACCAATTTAAATGAGGAGCTACACAGCTCGTGTTTGGAAAGCAGATACAGAGAGAGCGAACGGTCTAAAGAACGAATGAGTGAATGTTTGTCTCAAACAAGATAAACTACGTCTAATTGCAAACTTTTGAGACGCAAAATGTTTTTAATCAATCCGAATGATCTGAATAAGCAGACAGAAATAATCTTAAAATAGGTGATTTTAAATTCTTATGAAATAATTTAAGTCAATTGTAGGTGTCCCTAGAGTACTAGCGCAGATGATGCCGATGATCACATAAAGATGTATTTTCTTTTTAAATTGATTGAAACTATGTTGTTACAGTCGAATATGCCCAAGGAGGTGAAAGCCAGCAGCTCCGTGGAAGACGACAGACAAGATTAGACCCAAACATATCCGCAGAATATCTACTAGTTAAAACATCTCTCCGCTCCATACAGACAAACAAACAAATATTTCTAAGGATTAACTATTTACCTACAAATTTACTTGTCAAAACATTTATTAAATTGGTGTTAATCGACGATTAATTAATAATTATAATGTGTACATAACCATAGATTAATGTATGTTGTTACAAAATGTAATTCAAGGAGCTAATCTGTCTTTTCAAAAATTTATTAAACTGTGATTAACTGACTATCTATCACTTAGTAGAACTCTTATAAACATCCATGCAAGAACTTACATGGATGCTCCCATTTCGGGACGACGTTCGTATCAAAGTTTCAGGGTGTATTTTAATTTCTTACATTCACCTTGCATATACTTTGATGTTCTGTCTGCTATCTTCGTCTTAGTGAGATGGTATTTTATTAAGACTGTATAATTATTGTTTAACATTATTCCACAATCTCTTGATTTTTAAGTTATTTAATGCTTAGGCTATTTTCGGTGAAGAGTTGTACATTTTAAGAGCTGGGTAAATGTAAAACTACTTCACTCACCTATAAAGGTACTAGTAATTCTAATTCATGTCAAAACAGTATTTAAAATGTTATTCGATGTACATCATGGCGTAAAGGATATTATTTACACTAAGTGTAACTAGCGAAATTGTTTATTTTGTATAGAATAGTGTAATTGATGAGTTGAAATACAAAATATTTGCCAACGGAATCGTAGTTTTATTCAACCTATGTTAATTATACCCACTCATTCATTTTTAACTGACGCTCGACTACGAGTTCGATACCTTGACGTAAGTTTGAGCTACTGGTTTCACAAAAACTGCAAAAGAAAAACATTATCAACAAACACCCCGGGGCAAACAAACTTAGGTAGTTATATTTTCTAGTGAGGTAGCCTATAGTAGGTACTAGAAAGGGCATTTTTGGCTCCTCTTCAGTGAAAAATATCGTGAAGAAACTGATGGCCGTTGTGCAAGAGCAGTTGGTAGTGAACCTGCCGGCATATCCGTCGGTCGCAGGTTCGAATCCCGTAAGGGGCAAATATTTGTATTATCACAGAGTACTATAAATATTATGAATCTCAGAAAGCATTTAACACTTTTATCTAATGAATACTATAATAAATATTTGTACCAGAGTCATACATATTTGTATACAGGGTGTTAGGGTTAACAGTTGCATTACTTTAAGGGGTGTTTGTACCCATTATACTGAACAACTGTCTCTAAGAAACCTATAGGAAATTCGCAAACATTGTTTTCGACTTTTCATACAAACGTTCGATCAGCTGATTGCATTTAGTATGGAAAGTTCAACAAAATGCTGCTAAGGACTTCTCAAATCTAGCTCGATATTTAAGCAAGTAATACGCAGTACTTAAGAAAAGCCTTAGACAAACATTAAACGTCCCCAAATTGAAAAGAGACAAGACACAATTATTGTACGAACCTACTTCTTCCCTAGGGACGAGTTACATAAACGAGATGAACGTGAAAGGGTAAGGATAAGCTTCACGACGAGTCGTAATTACCTAAACAATTGAATTAGCTGACTCCAAAGATCTGAGTCCCTTAGCACGCATTGAGGTTTAAGACAATGAAGCGAACAAGCTGTGATGATAATCTAAGCAACAAAAAGAGTTTAAAAATCTAGAAATTTATTATATTCGGCTTCAAATGATTATGAAAAATACTCTCTATAAAAATACGGTCTCTATACAACGTGTTAATGAATAAGCGCAAAACCTCATACACCCCAACTGATTTATATCAAAATAATTAGATTAAAACAATTATTTCATTATTTTGATAGTTCAAATTTAAAGTTATTCGCATTTTAAGTTATCAGACAAAAATGATTTGTTATCATTTCAGCAATGAGTGAAAGAGCTAACGTGCTCATGGATACATTTTAAGAATCTTGTTTTGGTAGTAAGTAGGATGAGAGTACCCGAGCGGTGGGTTGAGATCGAGTTCAGTAAATTTTAAATTTTACAAAAAAATTATTTAATATTTTGAAAAAAAAAAATCATGTTGAAACCATGTTTTTTTTATTCAACTGCGCTTGCGTGGTGGAGTATGGCCCACTCCCACTCACGTTTATTCGTGAGAGGAGGCCTTTGCCCTGCAGTGGGATTCTACAGGCTATAACATAACATACATACATACGTTTCATCATAATCAGCCAATAGACGTCCACTGCCGGACATAGCGCCACAACGATCGGTATCGCCGCTCTCATCTCTCATCCAACGGTCACCCGTCGCCTTCACCAGGTCGATGTCCACCTTGTGGGGGGTTCACCCACGCTACACTTCCCGAAACGCGGTCGCAACTCGAGAAATCTTCAACCTCAATCGGCCATCGGTTCTGCGAGCAATGTGGGGCCCATTGCCATTTTAGTTTAGCAAATCTTTGGGCTATGTGGGCTATGTAACCGACATATAAGAAACGATCAGATTTGCAGAAGAACCAGAATATTATTCTGCGAATCTCTGCATTTCTGATTCGATCTCATCTCTACCGTCTCTACGTATAACAACACTAAATACTGGGTGATTTGGTAAACACTTTGAATATTGGTTCAGACCATCAAACTGAACAACTTTTAGTATGGGAACAAAGCTGAAATCGCAAAAAATCTGCTGTCTCATACATTTGAGTAGAGTAGGCATTTGCAGTTTAGTAAGGGAAATCTGATTTTTTGCGATTTCAGGTTTGCTTCCATAGTAAAAGTTGATCAGTCGGATGGTTTGAACCACCCCGGAAAATTTGGAAACTGTTCACAAAATCACCAGTTTACAACTATACAGGTCCTTTTGATTTCATTTTCAAACTAAACAACTTTCTCTAGATGGGAATCAACTTTCTCTATAATTAGGGATGTCCATAGGTTTTAAGTAGGGTCAAGTAGGTTTACAGTTTTGTATGGAACAGTAAATTTTTATGGTTGGCGATTTTGATATTAGTCCTAAAGATGTTTCGTTTGATCATCCCCATAAAACTCCTTTTAGAAAATTTGTTCATTTTCGTCGAGAACATCGTGTTTTAATTATTTCTATTAGCTTCCTAATAAATTAGTTACCAACTTTTATCAGGTTATGGGCCCAGACGCAGACGAATGGAAAATTGGGGTTAGGTAGCATTATCTATTTGCATATCCTTCTGAGATACTTCTATATTAGGTATAATTTCTATTAAAATGGTAAATTATAAAGTACTACGTATTTTTACGATGATTATATAAAAAAAAAAAAATCATTTATTTCAGGATACAAGGTCCCATATACACAAGATTTCAAGATTTCAATACAATATTAATATAAATTATAGGATATCACATTAAAATGTTCGTCAAAAATATAAAAATTGTCATAGATATTTCTTATTATTAAGTTCGGAGACGCACTTAATAATAAGAAATATCATATTATAGAAAGCTAAATTACAAGATAAAGATAAAGAAACTTTATTTGTAAAACATGAGTCACGGAACTGAACAATGCGTACATGGGGTCCTTCTTAATATGTTGACACTTTTTTAAGGGGATGATCAGACCATCAAACTGAAAAACTTTCTCTATGGGACCAATGTCAAAATCGCGAAAACAACTCAGCTGTTCCATACTAAACTGAAATCTTACTCGACCCAATTGTATGGGACAGCTGATTTTTTTTTCGCGATTTCGACTTTGGTCCCGTAGAGAAAGTTGTTCCGTTAGGTGGTATGATCATCCTCTTAAAAAAACTCTCAGCATATTAAGTTGGACCCTGTATAGATTCATGCAAATTGTTAACTCTGACTAAATTCATAATCAGAACCATAAGTTTAATCATTTGATGTTGAAATTGAAGTACCTAGCAGTAAATAACGGGAACTGGTTCAAAAGTTACTTGCAAGATTTGAACCAAACATGCTAATAAGAAAAGTTAAATAAAAGCTTGTAAAATAAGATAACACAAATTTCAGAGCGCGGAAAATTTTGGAAAACATTAAACTGATTCTCATCTCATCACACAAGGCTAAGAAATAACTCTATTTAATTATCATACCTGTTCTTGGGCTACGAAGTAACAGACAGAAAGTCAGAAAGAATCACACACAAACATGCATTAAAACTTTTAACGTCCCGTTTTTCTATAACTTGTAATATAACAATATGAGATGTCAATAGATTTTCAGGTAGCTTACTCCAAATACTGAATCCATGGGGAAAAAATATCCCGCCGCGCCGTCTCGTGTACCCAATACCAAAACAAATGCTACCAATAATTGAAAGCTTATAGAGATATGAAACCGAAACATCCAGGGTTTGGAATCTAAAGGAAACATTTTTGGAATTATTTTTGTAACAGCAAGACAATGATTCTTACAAAAAGAAATTGAAAGGCCTGATTTAAATTTGAATTAATATTTTACTTACTTATCCTCAGAGCAAATCGAATGTAGCTACACAGTTTTCATATATTTATCGATGAACCTAAAACAAAAAGTGCGTTCCTTCTCAGAGACCAACACTTAGTTAAAACAAAAGTCAAGAGGAGTGTGTTTGGTATTAGTAAGACGGACACAACTTGCGTGTTGTGCCTAGTGCTGTATCCAACACTATCACTCATACCAGCTCGTACCTCATGTATCCGAACCGAATTTGTTGAATAAATATTACTTGTATTTCTTTTATGCTTAATCGAAAATTTGTGCAGTGGCCGACCCAGACGTATTTTATACACAGCTTTGTGTCCATCATACAATATTTTAATCTAAGCGCATCCTAGCTTGGCCAGCTTGTAAATCGGTATAGTCTCGTGTAAAACCAGCCACAAAATTGTATTATCCCTCCCCAAAAACATGTCGGGAATCGACTACTGTGAGTCAGAGGCACTTTGTTTCATGGGCATGTCATGATCTAAAAAAACGTGAACATAAAATAAAAACTGAAAAAAAACAAGTTCAGTAGTCTAGAATTCTGTTAAGTAATATTGAAACGACTTTAACAGTCGGGACCCAAAATTTGATCCGGTCTAGAATTTTATGGGTCCCGAGTGTTAAAGTCGAGTCGCTTCAATATTACTTAAAAGACTACTGGACTTGTTTTATTATTTTCATATTTTACTTTATGTTCACTTTCTACGCAGACGGGTTTTTAGATTTCTAAATTAAGCCAATGTTTCTAAACTAACTTTTTATTTTAGACTTTTAGTTTTTTCAACTTTAAATCTTTATAGATCCTAAATGGTAATTCGAAATGAAAAATGGTACGAGAAACATTTTTTTTTCTTTTTCACAATATGGCGGCTTGTTGTCGCCATTATTGAATTTTGATTACTTTCATGTCTTTACACAGACTTCCACTCGCAAGATTAAGACAAATCAATTTATGTAAGAATAATCAAAGTCTCTTGAGTGCCACAAAGGAACAAACTTACATACATACATAGGCTGAGAAACCCATTACCCTTCCTTTACGTCGCGCAGTCAGGTAAAAGGTCAACACTATTTAAAAAATGCATCCGCAAATACTATACATATATTATTTCATCTCACAAACTCTATCCATAAATTGAGTAAAGAATAAATTGTCATAAAACGCCTGCGAAAATCTGCGAAGCAATCGACAAAACGAACTATCAGCAGCTTTTAATGCTCATACTAGATGCTTCAGATTTCTTATATGAAAATTCTTTGTGGCGAACAAACTTTTATTATGACTGTGGAACATTGTGGAAGCATTTTCTAATGTCAGTGAATTCATGTCAATGCATTGTTACGGTTACGTAGATGGGAAAATGACGCTTTATAGCAGCATTCAATGCATTTAAATTCTTGAGGAGACTAGATACGATACTATTTGTGAAATTGGAACATTATCTTTTAAGGGTTCCTTTATATTTACAATGACAACCTTAGCAGGTATTTGGTAGGTAAGCTTGAGGTTTTTATTATTCGTATAAGTAAAAGAATAACACAATTACGTTGTTTTTCATTATATTTTTATTACGTACTCGTACACCTCATTCAACAAAAGCTTTGTATATTTCCAGGGCGTCTTGTTATCATTAAATAAATATAAATTGTAAAATTGTTTGTCAGTGTCTTATTTCCTTCGTCAGGGTTCAAGCTATCCTTTTACCACATTTAATAAAAATGGGCACATCAGTGAAAATGTAACAGACGGATAGACAAAGACACTTTCGCATTTTTAATATTGGTATCAGTACTATCTCAGATAGCAATTTCTAGGAATAAAATTGTGGCAAGTTTATATCAAACATTCTAGTTGCCCTCCGACAAAATTGTATAATATTTGCCCTATGTTTGCTAATGCAAACTTGTGTAATCTTTATCATCATCACACTTCAATTTTAGATTAGTATGGAAGGAGTTACTAACCAATTTATAGTAGGCAGGCTTGCTTGCTACATCAGAGTACTCCTCGGGATGCCTATACAGGGTGTAAGGGACAGCCCTTCACAGACTGACAAGATGAACTACGACTATCAAACTGGACAACCAAAACGACGACCAAAAATCTGCTGTTTCAAACAAAACTGCTGTACCTAACCGACTCAAATGTATGGGACAGCTAATTTATATTCGCGCTTCCTGAGGCCCGATAGGGAAATTTGTTTAGTTTGATGGATGAGTTCACCGTTTCAGTTTGCGAAGGGCTGTCCCTTACACCCTGTATACGTTAAAGACATAAAATCTTTAATTATGCAAACGATTTAAAACATTTTGAATATCTGTCAGCCTTTAAAAATGAAGAGGAACCGAAACTGGAAGGTTTGGTCATTAATCAAAACTTTTTGGATCGATGGTTAAATAACTTTAGGACATTTACAAAATGGATGGATCGGATTATGTTAGACTAGTTGTATCCGTCGAACTCGTCTGGTTTGTTTGAGAAGCTTATCTACGGATTATCTTAGAGGCAATACCTAAGTAGGTAGTACCAACTGTCAACCTGTCACAGGCAGACACCATCTCGATAATAGCTTGTATAATCGCATAATAAAATCAACTGAATCTCTGAGGAAAATAATATGGAAAACGATTTTTGCCATACAAAATGTTACAAAAATACAAATAAACATTTAAGGGAGTAGTTTAGACCATCAAACTGACCAACTTTCACTATGGGAACGGTGTCAAAATCGCGAAAAAAAATCTGATGTTCCATACTAAACTACAAATCTACTCGAACTAAATGTATGGGACAGCTGTTATTTTTTTTCGATTTTGGTCCCAGAGTGAAAGTTGTTCTGTTTGATGGTCTAAACAACCTCCTTAAAAGTTTTAAATATTACAATTTTAATGTATACTTTAGTAACACCTTATATAGCCTTACCTTATAGTTATACTGTATAGTGTTACCTTTATTACAATGTGATTTCTATGGTTTCTACAATTGAATGTTAGCAAGGTATTAGATTACCCGGTTAATAATAATATGGAAAATATTACATACATGTAATTTCAAAGACTTTCTTGCAGATGATTTCGAAATAGTACCGAAACGTTAATTCATAGTAAGTACTTAAAGTTCCGGATAATTTGATAGTTGGCATTGGCTTCAAAGTGTGCCAAAATTGGTTCTTCGAAACAGCTACAAGGCTTAAAAAATACATACCTATTTTCTTTTTATGTATTTAGATAACAGATGCAATCTAATATAATTATATTTATATCATTCTTCAATTTAAAACAACTCTGTAACTGACTGACTGACAGACAGACAACGTACAGACCACACCACTGAAGATAGACATTTTATACATCTTCTACATTGCGTTTAGGGGTGTCTAAGAAAGGATTTTTCAGAAACCCTAAAGGGGTACCTACAAGAAGATGTTGAAGTTTTAAGCGGACGAAGGCGCTGGCAAAAGCTATTATTATAGTAAGTATAAATATATTATTTGAATAACGCCAGTAAACGTTCTAATTTAACACAGGAAATAAAGTACAGAATTAAAAAAAAGTTTCTTAAAATTATGTCAATTTTGAGCACACTGAACCTACCTAAAATTTTATAGTAGGCAAACTCGAATTATAGTTACCAAACGTTTAGGCACTCTGCTTCTTAGTCATTGAGTATTTATAACCACCATACATTGTAGGCAAACTGCTTGTTAAGTCAATTTGCGTGATATCTTTCATTTTAGGTACTGTGCTCATAATCAATAGTTTTATCAAACACTGTGTTATTTCAATGAAAGGAGAGGTAATAAACATTTTTAAGTTTTTATTTATTAATTTCAACAACACATACATACATACATATGCTCACGACTATATTCCCCGAGGGGGTAGTCAGAGATACTCTGAAACAACAGAACATCAACAAAAACGTTTCACTAGTACCGTAACTCTGTCCAGTGTGACTGGGTGGCCCGTCGCCACTTGTAATGGACGGTGGGTAGTACCCATTAATTTCAACAACATTTATTTTAACAACAGCACTACATGCATAAATTTCAACAACATTTTATTTTAAAAAATTAAAAGCATATTATTTCATATTTTTAATTGGCAGTATTAATGTTTCGTTGATTAGAATTAGAAACTGCATTGATAATTTTCCCAAAGCTAAGCTGGCTTACAAAACAGCATTTCTTAAATGTCTTACCTTGAGACTAAACTAGCTCATGAATCCAGACTTTTTAGTTTACGTTCCAGAAATAATCCAGATTTCAAACTTTATAACGCCGTGTTCCCAAGTGCGGGACTATAGCTATTTCACCTCTCTATTCGCTGCCCAATATGCTACATAAAAAAAAATTTAGGTGAATTTTAAAATATACTATACTCCATTCAAAATAGCAACGAAATGTTAAGGCTATATTGCATTACAGAAACAGATATTTGAAATACTTTCTCTCACTTATTCTTAAAACAGCTTTAGTAACGTCCAAGATATGACGTCATGTTGTATAAATTCATAATTATAATATATTGTACTTTACTTGCTAGTTCGCTACACCCTAGGGTAAAATTATATTAAATTATAGTGATTTTTTTTTAATTTTGGTATATTTCGAGGCTCAAATTGGCTCTTAAATTACATACTGAAAAAAAAAACAATTCTTAATTAGTCACCGTAAAATGATCAGTCGACTGGGCTACTTGTTGACTAAATTGTGATTATAGAACTACTTTATGATAATAGGTAGGTAGATACATAACTTTGAACAGGCAATAGAAATATGTTGGCACGATAGTTTGGTTGAGTGACATGAATCCTGCATGAATCATGGACCGTCTGTGATGCATCTTATTAAATTTATTTTGATTCAACTTGTCATACTGGTTTATTTATTTGGCTACCACTAGCCCTGAAACGTATTAGTACGGTATTATATTATAAAATATCGTACCTACTAATGCAAACATACATAGATATACATAGCATAGCATAGCATAGCATATGCTGACGACTATATTCCCCGAGGGGGTAGTCAGAGATATTCTGAAACCTCAGAACATCCACGTTTCACCAATAGTACCGAACCTCTGTCTAGTGTGACGAGGGGTGAGCCCGTCGCCACTTGTAATGGACAATACATGGCTCGAAATTGAAGTATGCAAGTTTCCTCACAATGTTTTCCTTCACCGAAAAGCCAGTGGTGTTACAAATCGTACATAAATTCCGAAAAACTCATTGGTACGAGTCGGTCTGGACGGGGATCGAACACGACAAGGCACGGCAAGCAAGGTTACTCGCCACTGGACCACCACGGCATAGATGTATGTATATACATGCCGGTAAACAAACGATGTAGGCAAAAAATGTTTTGTGATAAAAAAGTGTATTAACAAATGAACACAAAACCGTTTTTAACTACAGAATCGATGAAAATTTAAAATCAATTTTATAATTAGAGTCCTTCTTTTCTAAGGGTTATGATCAGACCGTCAAACTAAACCACTTTCTCTATGGGAAATCGCGAAAAAAAAACTACTGTTCTATACATATAGCCCGAGTAGATTTGTAGTTTAGTATGGAACATGGATTTTGATATTGGATCCATATTGAAAGTTGTTTATTTTGATGATCTAAACAGTTATCCGTCCGTCCGTCCGCCCGTCCTACCTATTTTGAACCGTAATAGTCTAGACAGTTGAAATTTTCATGGAATGTGCGTTTATTATGGCGGATTTAAAAATAATAAAAATTTCAGAAAGTTAAAAATTAAGGGGGGGTCCTCATACAAGAAACTCGTTTTTATGAACATTTTTTCTTTTCGCTCTTTCATAAAAACGGTAATACATACAGGTAATACATAATAAAACCCGGCCAAGTGTAAGTCAGTCTCGCTAAAGGTCTCTCTAAAGGTCCCGGAGGAAACAAAACTTTTTTGTATGTTACTCATAATATGTTGTGTGGTAGGGAACCCTCTCCCTCCCTCTCCCTCCACCCTCGGACTTGACCATTTTTATTTTAACTTCCATTGTCTGAACCCCTCTTGCAATTAATTACCTTCGTAACATGATCGACGAAAAAACAGAATTCGTAATTCACTTTGATGGAAAATAAATAGAAGAAAAAACAAGAGGAACTCTTTAATTATTTTTCCGAGGCTTAAATAAATACAGACCGATGACCTTTTTATTGATACTAGCTTTCTATCGCGACTTTACTTGCGTGGGAATTCGGAATGTGACAAAATATGTTCGCAAAGAATTACGAGTCCATTTTGGCACCGCAATCAGTTTTCCGGTAGCGGACAGCAAAATCTTAATAACTATTACTTTTGTATTTACTTTTGCACCTAGATGAGATGCGTGATATGATAAATATGACTTTGTTACTAAAGTTAAATTCGATTAAAATATCATACTCTTTGAATCTCAGATAAACTAAATATTTGATCAGTCGATAGTTTTATTTGTCAACATTTTATTAAATCGAGATTTAAAAATAAACTACGTAAACTTGATAGAATTTCAGTGTATTCGCGATAGAAGGTGGATCATTCGTAAACTGGAAGCCGTTGGAATCACAGTACCGCGTGTTTGTCCGTCAGTCACACCTCATTTACTAAAAGTATAGTTTAAGTTCAAGGATTAACTACTGTGAAAAGTTTTCATTTATTTTTTTCGGGTAAGGTTTTAACAATACGTTTTTTTCTATTTATTCAAAACGTAAATTTGTCAGTTTTCGTAGATTAGATTGGGTTTTGTGTTATTTTGCTGTTGTTATTTAGTAATATTGCCTGTGCCACAGAGTTTATTTTTTAAGTAATGTATCTCAATGTTTTATAACGAAAAATCGGATTGTCATCAGTTCATCACTTTCAAGTGCCAAACGGACGAGTAATACATATCTACATAATCAGAAACAGTTAATGATCATATCGATTTGTTTTATTATAGGCGAGTGAATCACCGAGAGATCGATTTATGTACTGAAACAAATCAAACTTCAATCCCGCGATTTGTGAAACATTACAGGTGAGCATCATATCTTGAGAGCGCGTGGGCGACAGCCTCGCTTCAGTTCAGCAGCTTCAACCTCAGTAAGAGACTGGCATCGACGCCGCTCGCACGACTGACGCCGCACAAGGTATTCAAATCACTAAAATCTTAAAAATGCTTCATGTAACATTTGCACTAATAAACGCTTTCATACTATACGTTGTTTTCTCTCACACCTGGCGGCCTCGACATCTATGACTAACTTCACGAGCAAGGTGTTCTGTTACAAAAATAATTCGCCATGACTTCATGAGACTGAAATAACGCTCGTTTTCGCTGACTTTGTTTTATGTGCGTTGGCGAAGATATGCAGTCATGCATGTATTAAGTACTTCATCAGGTCATCTTGACTTATGTTTTACTAATTAGAGACTCGTTACATGTCATGCTCACAATCACAAACACTAAAATTGCATAGATGGATGAATTGTTTATACGTAAGCTGCATAATTCACATTGCATGCGCGGTTTAAATATATATAGAACATAAAAGTTATTCCTGTTGATCGTGTAGTCTGAATTTCTCTCCGGAATAATTTTAAACCTTGGCGACGGCATTGTTAACCTTGTTAGACTATAAACAACTTGGCCTTACTTTTATAAACAGAATATCATTTAATGTTCCAGTATTAAGTAATTAATTTTGTAGCATCTGGATGATGTCCGTTATTTTTTAAATGTTTTGTTTCCTGGGGTCCGATTTTTGAATGTCATCGGTGAGCTTGAACGGTTTTTAAATCGCAAAAAAAGCCTTCTCATACCCATGAGTTCAATACGAGTGGGAAGGGGCACTCGTATGAGAATTTAATCACCGGTAAGATTCAAAAATGCGAACTTTAAGAAATCGGTGAATATCAGCCATTTTAATCAGCAGTAGAAAGATGCATATCCATAGTAATTTTATCATTTTCAACTGCTGAGTTCAACGTATGACTTTCAAAAATCGCTCTTCTGGCCGTATAAATCCACATTTTTATGACAATTGAACTTGACATTGACTTTTTGAAAACCTCGAGATTTGATCTCTACGGAATATTCAAAACATTTAGTTTTACCTCTTTTTACTATTTTATCAGTATTTGTTGAGGTATACAAGTCCTTACATATTTAGGGCAAGCATTTAGTATTACGAAACACCTGACAAACACCGCTTAAGTTAATACCCAAAGCAAGTTGTTTATCAAGGTATTTTACAAAGCGCCCACTTACCGACAATGAATATTTAATTCCGTAAATAAGTGCGAAAATATTTATTACGCACGCGGAACGAAAATAGACTATATCTTTCGTCGACTACATTATATATCGGAGCTTCCGAACCGCATGGAGAAAACCAACTGTTTTTCCAACTCCCACGCCTGCGACGCCGGCGGCGGCGGCCGCGCCGCATTCTCTTACAAAACTAGCGAAATTATTGTCTGACATTGCATCTACCTATAAGTTTATTTTGGAGTATCAAAGGTAAATTTTACAGTTGTTTTCAATACGTTGAAGTGTTCAGGAAACATAATAATAATGTGACGAAAACAAGCTGTAAGGTACAGGCAATACTTGATGAGAATCGTGTTGTGTTGCAGGCACTGATTAAATAGTACTTTGAAAGTACATACACGTATAGTAGTACTTTATAAGTGGCGACGGGCTCACCCCCCGTCACACTGGACTGAGTTTCGGTACTACTGGTGAAACGTGGATGCTCTGAGATTTCAGAACATCTCTGACTACCCGCTCGGGGAATATAGTCGTGAGCATATACATACATACATTGAAAGTACATCGGTACATTTTGCACGAATTTCGATCATGTCGCCCGAAGAGCAGCTCTTTAGGACAACTTTCCTTATGGAGCCAACATCGAAATACAGAAGAAAAAATCAGTAGTTCCATAGAAAATGTCAATAGCAACTCGATCAAAATGTATGAAGCAGCTGATTTGTTTTTCGTGATTTCAAAGTTGGTCCCGTAGTAAAAGTCGTTCAGTTTGATGGTCTGAAGCACCCTGTTGGATATGTATTTAAGCTTAGGTATACATAAACGTTAATGTTAATCTGAACCTAACAAAATAGATAAAATGTGTAATGGGGCAAGCAAACAATCAGTTGCGCAGTCATGTTGCGCGTCCAGCGTTTTCAAATAACGCAAAACTTAGGTACCCAGCCTCGCGTAAGCATTTCCCCTCTGCCTCGTTACAAGATCAATTAATCATGTGCATTTACATAAAATTGTATACCTTATCTATCTCTAAACGAGAAAGCCTTTGTAACTGCGGAACAATAACTTCAAACTAGTCTCATTTGGGGTGACGAGACTATTTTCAACAATCGAAATTAGAATCTAAAGTATTCGAAGTTGTATTGTGGATTTCATGCTACCTCGTACCCCGCAAAAAGTGTCAGAAAAGTTTAGTAGAATTACCCGCGTAACTCGTCCACTAAGGCTTTAGACACTCCGTTCCCTGGGCAACCAGCCCTCCAGGCCAGGTATCAGGGTTTCTATGCTTCCGTCAATCTAGAAGGTTCTCTTCATGAAATTCAATGAAAACGACTTATGGCAAAATCTATGTATTACGTATAATAATAATAATTTACGAAAGCGATAATGAAGACTGCCTTGCATGAAAATCATTCATATGAAAAGTCTGAATAAGTACAATAAAATACAATCACATTTCATTATTAAAAGAAACATAATGCGAATGTGGTTTCCGTAATATCGAATAAAGATTTTAATGTAAATTGAATGTCCACTGAAGTGCGTACATTTCATTTCCTCTTTTCTGCGCTAAATATCACCTACATGATCATACTTCATTCCATGAAATAACACTAAAGGTCAATCTTTGGTGAAGGTATATTTTAGAGGAGAGTTTTTGCTGCGCGCTCCATACAAACGAAGTTTGGATATATTTTCTATACTAACCAATTAATATCAATGAAATTTTTCAGAAACAATCTATAAACTAATCACTTTTCTTGTATGTTGTCAAATTTTCGTTAAAATACAGTTTCAATGCTAGGATTAATTTAAGATTTTTGTGGAAGTCTTTGAGGCACTGTAACTTATTTATAATACTAACTGTATTTTAACGAAAATCAGACAACATACAAGCATAGAGATTAGTTTATACATTGTTTCTGAAAAATTTCATTGAAGCGCAGCAGAATCTATCCTCTTAAGATTTGACATCTTTCTGTTTGGTCCTAAGACAATTTTAGAGTAGATACCGACTTATTACCTTAACGAATAAAAAAAATCACTTTTATGTTAACTACTAAAATAAAATGTATACAACGTGTTAATGAATAAACGCAAAACTAGGAAGTAGTTTGTTTAGAATTGAGAGCTGAATCGAATTATCATGCTTTCAACATAGGAATTTTTTTTCAAAATATTAAATATTTTGAAAAAAAATTCCTATGTTGAAAGCATGATAATTCGATTCAGCTCTCAATTCTAAACAAACCTCGATCTCAACCCACCGCTCAGGCACCCTCCCCCACTGCGGGGGAGGGTGCCTGAGCGGTGGGTTGAGATCGAGGTAAGTAAATTTTAAATATTACAAAAAAATTATTAAATATTTTGAAAAAAAATTCCTATGTTGAAAGCATGATAATTCGATTCAGCTCTCAATTCTAAACAAACTACTTCCTAGTTTTGCGTTTATTCATTAACACGTTGTATACATTTTATTTTAGTAGTTAACATAAAAGTGATTTTTTGCCTTGCCTACTTACTACCAAAACAATATTCTTAAAATGTATCCATCGCTTTCATTCATTGCTGAAATGGGAACAAATCGTTTTTGCATGAAAACTTAAAATGCGAATAACTTTAAATTTTAAATAATAAAATAATGAAATTATTGTTTCAATGCAATTATTTTGTTATAAATGAGTTGGAGTGTATGAGGTTTTGCGCTTATTCATTAACACGTTGTATAAACGTAAATGTTACATATTCCATGGGCTTAGGACGGCATCGACCAAAACGTCAAATTTACCAAACGGACCAGATTCCCCAAATCGTCTAGTCTCAAAATGTCTAGTATCCTAAAACGACCATATGGACAAGTTCACGAATGAATGTTTTTTGGGTACCTAGGCTAAACAAAATCATGCGCTTATGAAATAACATGTGTGTGTGGTAACCATATTTTTAGTGGATTAGGTACTATAATGGAATTCACTGACCTATGCCTAGGTATACTAGGTACCACAGACGTGGTGGTCCGTGCTTTGGCATTAGTCAAACAGATTAAGTATCTAGTCCCAGCACAAGTTCTAGAATTGTAAGTAGTTTGTTATCGAACGATATATCGATCGATATATCTAAGAGTTATCTACTTCAATATAGCACATAAACATATAAGCTAATACAAACTAATTCTTATGTATGCGCGTGTGAGACTCTATTTCCTCGTCGTTTCGCAACTTTGTTACGTTGAACGCAAATAAATCAGTCGAGAGACTATTTTAACGATGTTTAGTTTGTTTGTATCATTAGCGGCGTGAATGACCTGATGAGATACAAGTACTTATTCACTTTTTTATGCATATGCTCACGACTATATTCCCTGAGGAGGGGTAGTCAGAGATATTCTGAAAACTCAGAACATCCACGTTTCACTAGTAGTACCGAAAATTATGTTCAGTGTGACGGGGAGTGAGCCCGTCGCCACTTGTAATGGACAGTGGGTACAATACATGCCTCGAAATTGAAGCATGCAGGTTTCCTCACGATGTTTTCCTTCACCGAAAAGCCAGTGGTGTTACAAATCGTACTTAAATCCAAAAAAACTCATTGGTACGAGTCGGTCTGGACGGGGATCGAACCATTGCCTCCTGCGGCCGGCAATGTTGGTCGCCACTGGACCACCACGGCTTGTTAACTGACCAATGCCTTTTTAATCAGCTTGGGGAGAACTGGCCCAACAATCGAATGACGCAGGTTATAATCAATTCATGTAAAAATCCACTCAAAGTCAAACGAATTACTAAAAAAACCTATTAACTGAAAAGAGAAAAACAAGCTCTATAATCACTTATCAGCTATAACAGCTTTATTTGAGCTAATATAATTTGAATGTTATTAGGTACGTATCGCAAACGGGGACAAATAAGATTTTTGGTTGGTTATTGGTTTGTCCCCGCCTGCAATACCTACCTACCTGATAACATTCAAATTATATTAGCTCAAATAAAGCTGTTATAGCTGATTAGTGATTATAGAGCTTGTTTTTCTCTTTTCAGTTAATAGGTTTTTTATGCAGTCGGGTTTTTTGTTAATCTTAATAATTTATTTTATTTCATACTTTTTAGTCTTGTGTCGAAACGAAAACATAAAAATACTATAATATTTATATATTTGGAATCGTCTCATTACTAGCTTTCATTTGATACCCATAAAGTAATTTTTAACAAAAAAAAAATTGTTTATTCCCCCTCTCTTTGTTAATTCGTAGACGCCATCTTGAAATAATATACCCTATGTCACTCTCACAATTTTTACAAATCTAATGACACCTCACACGTTAAAATCCATCAAACCGTTTGGGCTGTAGGCCGTGCCAAAGAAATAGACATACAAACATACATACATATATACATACATACATACATACATACATACATACATACATATATACCTACATACATACCTACATACATACATACATATATACATACATACATACGCTCGAAAAACATAACCCTCCTTCCCGCCCAGTCGGGTAAAAAGCTCGACGTTTGTTTGTTTGTCGCATAAGGATGCGTTCCTATAACATCCGTCCGATTGCGATGAAATTTTGGTGGGTTGTTGTAATTTCCAACAAACTGTGCGGTTTTGGGCTGAGCTGCTGTTTATTAAACACCAAAAACAAAATTCGAATCGGAAACGATTTCTAAAATTAAAATATTATTCAATAGGGTTCAACTTAATACATATAACTTAATACTAATAACGGTTTTTTAATAGAATTATCAGACCATCAAACTGAACAACTCAGCAATCCTACTCGACCCAAATATATGTGGGATTTTTTCGTGATTTCGTTGAGAACGTTTTTCAATTCGATGGTCTGATCGTCCCCTTTAAAACCCATCAGCATATTAAGAAGGACCAACCAGGACCAGGATATACCTGGAACCTCCCCGACATCGATCAATTTTTGTGACAATTTTTAACCAATCGGGTATAAGCGTCTCCACCGCGCTCTAAAACCTCACTCTTCTTTTTTGTTATTCCTCGGTGAAGTCTGGGGCCGATACCAGCCATGCCACTGTGACCAATGCCAATTCGATGAGCTTTGACCATGAAGAACTCACTTCAACAACAAACGTCCAACAACAAAATAAAACTGAAAACGAGTTTTCGTTTTCAGAATTCGTTTGACGTTGCAGCTGTGAATATTTTTGTTATCTTTGAGGGCAGAATGCAAATTCAAATTAAGGTCACCATTCGCCAGTGTTGTTGTTGTAGTTTATATTTTTAGAAGTGATCAACCCGTGAATACATCTTGGTTCCAAAAGGTCAGACAGACTAAACAATTTTACGTTGAAAGGTCAGTTTTAATAATAGAATTTTGTAGGTAGGAATAAGTAGGTACATATTTTATTTCAATTAAATAATTTTACAAATCGAATAGACCAACATTAAGTCAGAAAATATACCTAAATTAAATACCCCTGCTTGCACTATAATAGTAAGACTTCACAAAATTATTTATTTTCAAGTTTGAGATTGATATTTTTACCCGACTGCGCCAGAAGGAGGGTTATGTTTTTCGAGCGTATGTATGTATGTATGTATGTATGTATGTATGTATGTATGTATGTATGTATGTATGTATGTATGTATGTATGTATGTTTGTATGTCTATTTCTTTGGCACGGCCTACAGCCTAAATGGCTTGATGGATTTTAACTTGTGAGGTGTCGTTCGATTCGTAAAAATTGTGAGAGTGACATAGGCTATATTATTTTAATATGGCCAACCTGCTCCACCAACTATAGACAAAACGCGTTTCTGCCACGAGCGGGCCACAACTTTAACACTCTATCAAAAGATATGACTTTGATATCTTCTGTACCAGCGTGGGGTCAGCGAGGAATGCGCTAAACTGTAGATTTTTTAGCAAGTGATAAGGCTTTATTTATGTTTTTATTTATTTTTGTGTTAATGTTAGTTTAATGATATTGCTTTGTAACCTATTTTATTGCGAGGAAGACTGTATTGACCGGATTGACTTATTCGGTCGATTGTTGTAACTCGATTACGTTCGTTATCTTTTTGTTACCCACTTTGTATCTTTAGTCTAAGATCTGCTTTGTATTTCGTAAATTCTGTTTCTATCAGCGGAGACCTATAATTGACTTTCTGTTAGCCATCCATATTTGTATCGTGTAAACAGCTGTTGGTCTTCCAAAGAAAATAAAATAAAAAAATAAAATGGCGTCTGCGAAATAAAAAAGGGAGGGGGAATAAACAATTTTTTTTGTTAAAATTACAATATTTTAATACCTTCTTAGAGTAAAAATATTTAAAGAAAAAAATCGTCATAAACCAAATTACCATTAACATTACATAACATAAAAAGTATTCTTTATTTGCACACCAAAAACATACAGCAACAATAACAGAATAAAAAAAGAACGTAAGGGTACAAATGGCGGTCATTGTATAATACGAGGTGTTACAAAAGTAAAAATTAATATTTCAAACTTATAAGGGGGTTGTTTAGACCATCAAACTGAACAACTTTCACTATGGGACCAACAACGAAATCGCGAAAAAATAAGTCTGCTGTCCCATACATTTAGCTCGAGTAGATTTGTAGTTTAGTATGGAACATCAGCATTTTTCCTGTGGGGACTTGCCACAGATGTCAACACCCACAAGTTATAGCAACGAAGCTAACAGATAGCGTTACGGTCGCACTCGCAAATGTGTACGTAAGACAACTTGCGACGTCACATTGGAAACCCGTTAGCCGCAACACATAAGGTTCACAATCGTATACAAGACATGAATCGCGCAAGAGAGATAATCACAGAGATTCGATATATACAAGGTCCAACTAAGATCCGTTGGACCACGGCCGGTCCCCAGGCTTCACACCTAGCCTGGCGGAAGATTTTCCCTTTTCACCGGAGGAACCTTCCACAGTAGTTCGTCCACAGTCCCATAGTGAAAGTTGTTCAATTTGATGGTCCAAACCACCCCCTTAAATGTTTATTTGTATTTTTGTAACACCCTGTATTTTAGACTATAAAACGCGATTAAAACTAATACTTATTCCTGTCTAAAGTGAGCAATAATGATGATGACAGCCTCATGGAGATATTTTCATTAATTTTCATATCGAGTCTCATCTAAATTATAAAAATTTGCAAAATAATACGACTATGAATTTTAAATTCCTTTAAAAAGTTTGAAGGATTTAAAAATCTAAAAATCCGATAATAAGGCCAATTTGTCCGCAGTAACAAGCAGCAGATGCCTCTCATTTCTGTGAAAAAGAAACAAGAACAATCTTTTCATAATGTGAAAAAGAACGATATTGTATTATGAAAATTCTTCCTATATTGAAAACATATTTGCACAAATCTACCTATCTCTCAGGAAAAACGTGATAGTTGCCAACTTTGGAGCCAGGGTATAAGGCTAATAAAAACGCAATAAGACCGACACCGCCTCAAGCCCTCCTCCGCTGCCTCCGACGCGAATCTTACGAGTAATAAAATTATCTCTGGAGGGGCATAAAAATTGTCAACCTAATTTTATAACCATGCATCGCCAGTGAAAGTCGATGTACTCGTATTTACATCGTCATAATATTTGAGAGTAAGTTATAGCCTGTAGAATCCCACTGCAGGGCAAAGGCCTCCTCTCACGAATAAGGGTGAGAGGGAGTGGGCCATACTCCACCACGAGGCAAGTTAGTGGTCAACTGGCTGTCACAGAATTTTCAAGCCGCCTTAATAGGCCTCTGACCTGGTTTAACGAATAGTTACAACGCCATCTGACGGAACTATGCGAGACAAACTGCTTAACGTGCCTTCCGAAGCACGAAAACAATCGAGATGAAGTACCAGTAAACGGTCACCCATCCAAAGACTGACCGCACCTAGCGTTGCTTAACTTCGGTGATCGTTTCTAATACCGAAGCTTCACTACGCCAACGAGCGCTTTATTTACAATATTTGAGAGTAACACCATTCAATTCCTATGGACTATGGACATAATACTTATGTAGCCTAGCCAAAATCGCGATTTTATAATATGCCCTAGATTGTATGGACTCCAAGGATATTCAAATGCCCTAGCTTCATACTATTTTGAATTTCGAAGCTAGTCAGACAGTGCCGACTCTTAAAACGCTAGTGATTCCATTCTCTTTGGCCGAGTGCATTTTTATGTAGCGTGCACCTCTAAGGCGTGCACAGTTATGCATTTAAATGTACAGGGTGAAATTGATATCATTAGCATCCTTTTAAACTATGAGTCTACCCATCAAACTGAACAACTTTTACTCTGGGAGCAAAACAATCGGAGCAAAAAAAATCTGCTGTTGCGTACACTTGAGTAGGCATTACAGTTTAATATATCCCATAGCTCCCACAATAAAAGTTGTTTAGTTTGATGGGTAGACTCTTAGGTTATAAGGATGTTATTGATTCACCCTGTATTTTACGTAACTGACTGATATTTTAACTACATTTCACAGTAACCCTACATACCTGAACACTGTTATATAGAACTAGTATATATTATTACCTATTCTGTGACACTGTCTGAACACAACTATTATGTATCCAAACTGTTTTCAGGTTTAGCAATAAATAATATGTCTTAATACCTACATACACCGTGTTAATGAATAAGCGCAAAACCTCATATACCCCAACGGATTTATAACAAAATGATTCGATTGAAACAATAATTTCATTATTTTGATAGTTCAAATTTAAAGTTATTCGCATTTTAAGTTTTCAGGCAAAAACGATTTGTTATCATTTCAGCAACGCTAGCGTGCTCGAGGATACGTTTTAAGAATATTGTTTTGGTAGTAAGTAGGGTGAGAGTGCCCGAGCGAGTTCAGGGTTGAGATCGAGTTCAGTAAATTTTATATTTGACAAACAAATTACTTAATATTTGGAAAAAAAAATACCTATGTTGAAAACATGATAATTCGATTCTGCTCTCGATTCTAAACAAACTACTTTCTAGTTTTGCGTTAATTAATTAACACGTTGTATAAAGTTCGCTCCTGCTTCCGAGCATGAACCGAATGTGGGACATACGAATAAGGAGAAAACAACAAATGACACTTTACTAAGATTGGAATACTGAAGCCCCCTAACTACTCTCAATAAACAGTACCAAGTCTTCAAAACGTTTCAGTCGATTGAATTCATTCAATCAGTCATTATACTCACCGAGGGGGGATTTCGAGGGGTCATGTCCCTCAAAAATTGCGACTGAATATTAATATGTCAGGATGTTCAGGAGTCAGGGAAAGTACGGGAAAAATTAAGGTTTTCTCTCAGTTATTTGCAAAAAGAGAGAAATGTTTAATGCAATGGGCAAAATATATACAGTGTCCTTCTTATTATGCTGACACTTTTTTAAGGGGATGATCAGACTATGAAACTGAATAACTTTCTCTATGGGACCAACATTGAAATCGCGAAAAAAAAACAGCTGTCCCATACATTTGGCTCGAGTAGATGTGCAGTTTTGTAACGAAGAGCTGGTTCTTTTTTTCGATTTCGATATTGGTGTCATAGAGAAAGTTGTTTATTTTGACAGTCTGATCATACCCTTAAAAAAGTGTCAGCATATTTAGAAGGACCCTATACAACGTGTTAATGAATAAGCGCAAAACCTTATACACCCCAACTGATTTATAACAAAATAATTAGATTGGGACAATAATTTTATTATTTTGATACTTAAAATTTAAAGTTATTCGCATTTAAGTTTTCAGACAGAAATGATTTGTCATCATTTCAGCAATGAATGAAAGCGCTGACGTGCTCATGGATACATTCTAAGAATCTTGTTTTGATATTAAGTAGGGTGAGTGTACCCGTGCGGTGGGTTGAGATCTAGTTCAGTAAATTTTAAATTTTACAAACAAATTATTTATTATTTTGAAAAAAAAATCCTTTGTTGAAACCATGATAATTCGATTCTGCTCTCGATTCTAAACAAACTACTTTCTAGTTTTGCGTTTATTCATTAACACGTTGTATAAGTATAACACGCTCCTACCTCGAATTCTAACGACAGCCGCCGTAGCATGTTACGCGTGATACGGCTTTATCACGCTTTTATCTTGTTCGTTCTCGTGCAAATAAAAATTGCATCCCCACTGTTCGTGTAAGGGAGTAAGGCGTACACTAAAAAAAAGATTTTTCTAGATTTTATTTTACCACTTTGTCGGCGTGATAAATATGTATACGCATGTAAAATTACAGCTTTCTAGTACTAAGCGTCTCTGAGCTAAGCCGCGGACGGACCTACAGACGAACAAACGGACGGACATGGCGAAACTACAAGGGTTCCTTGTTGACTACGGAACCCTAAAAACGAGCTTTAAAATGGAATTTTGAAAATGGAAATTTACAAATACGGAAATTTGGTAATTGGAAAGTCATGTGTTTTACCAGTATGCATAATAAATAAAGAAGCAATGCTCATTATTTTATTTTAGAAAATCTACTCGATGTACCTAAAGGCACCAAAAGCTTGTAATGTCTTCTTGTGGTATTTAGTTTTTGTTGAACTCGTGCTATAGTTCAAAAGGAATTATAAAATCTTCACGTGATGTATTTGGTTTTATATCAAAACTAGAGTTAACCCGCGACTTCGTCCGCACAAATTATATACCAGATTTTAAGTCAGATCATAAGCTATCAAACAAAAACAGGTTTCTTCAAAATCGGTTCAGTAGTTTTTGCGTGATACTCGCACAAACAAACAAACACACAGACAAAAATTATAAATAACAAAAAGGTTGATTTGGAGCCAGGGACATCTAAAAACCATTATCGTAATCTTTTTTTTTGTAAATTTCTTCAATATACACACACACATTTATGTTACAGTTTTATAATAGTTACGATAATGCATGTCAGAAAGCTAGCTGACAGGTTCTTTGTGTGATAGAGCTTTTCAAGTCAAATTTCGGTCTGTTCAAGTCAAATATAGTCTTTTGAAAATGGTATGATTCAAAGTTTTAGTATGTTGTGAAAACCATGTTGGCTTTTTGATTTATGTCTGATATCTTCTACTATAAGTATGTAGGGACCTATATTTACAGAATTCTTTAATCTTTTTTATTTATAATTAATGGACTTTTTGCTTGTACTGCCTAGTAGCACTGCATTTTCCGCCCATGTCAAGTCGTTTGTGGAGTGGGTATCTCAGGCATGGTTTTTGATCAAGAACAATAAGAATTGCTTGCACCAATTCGAAATTCGTCTGTATGCTAATGCGTGTAATGTTTATGTTCCAGCGCTGAACGAACGACCAAGATGGCCACCGGCCCGAAGATAGTGCACAAACAGTTCAACTCGCCCATCGGGCTCTACTCCCAGAGCAACATCCAGGACACCCTGAACAAACATCTACAGAACCTCGACAATGGCACCGTCGGGTGAGTACACACATCCACCCACATGCACAAGCAGTTCAACTCGCCCATCGGGCTCTACTCCCAGAGCAACATCCAGGTCACCCTGAACAAACATCTGCGGAACCCCGACAATGTCACCGTCTCAGATGGCAAACAACAAACTCAACTCAACTCAACTAGACATTTCAGATATAGATACAACCACTAAGTTTGAGATGGCGCCACTATTTACAGAGCTCCATACGGCTATTCGCACTTATCTACCGTCTCTACCATATATTTACATAATAGGCCTATCACTTGTCGAACACTTAGCGTCTCGTATCACATGAGGGTAGCATTAAATATTAAACAACCCTTTAACACTTAGGTATAGCGCTTCATACGATGGTATCATGGTATGACTGACAGTAGACCTTGACCTTTTGACTTCTGTGTTCAGTCACCTTCATTGATAAGTATGTACACGACATATCATATACCTATATTTTAATCACTATTTTTTTAGGGTGTATTCAGATAATGAAACCAAACAAGTTTCCCTAAGGAACATGGGTCGAAAAAGTGTTGTTTTTTTGGATCTCACAGACAAAATCAATCGACTGATCCGTACTATACCTACTTATTATACTATTTACGTTTATACAGAAGAGACGTGTGGCAGTGGCGGATAATAGAAGTAACACAATATAAACCTTATAAGTAGCATAGCGTCGTTTTTGTCGTAAAGGAGAATCGCGAGAATCTCTGTACTATAAGAATAAGCAATGCTACGTACTATAAGGTTTATAATTATGTTACTTTGACTATCCGCCACCGCCACACGTCTCTTCTGTATAAACCGCGTCTAACAATGATCAAATGAATCGAATTAAAATGATGAATCGGTTAATAATGATTTAATATCACTAAACGTTGCACGCAATTGGAATGCTGTATGCAAAGTTGATTACTTTCATACAAGACATACACTTTCACCCCTTATAGGGAACGAGCACGTTCACTCATGAATAGCAAATAAATAATAAGTAGGTGTGTTGGACAATATCACACAGATTATCTATCAATGAAAGTTCCTCAATCGAATGTGTTCTCGTATAGTGATAACACTGGTCTAAAGTGGTTTTGGTTGCCCTAGATATGAAAAAGATTTTGGGTCCATTTATGCACACAATTCATGAAATTATCAATGATTTTTTTAGATTTGCTCTGAGATTTTTTTAAATCTTTATTTTCATTTCACATTACATTATTTAACAAACCGATAATTGTTTAAAATATAAGATATGCAAAAATCATGAAAATACGAGCACATTGAGAACTTTCATGAATATATTCGTAATCTGGGCACTTGAAAACGTAAAAATTTGTGATGATATCCAGGGCAACAAAAAAAAACTTTTTTTTTTGTAGAGCTGTGTAATTTTCTAGATAACGAGAATGCAAACATACCTACTATTCCACGTATCGGGATGGTCAGAGATTCAGGTAACTAGCAGACTCCCATAATATTACAATAGGATTTACCTTATCTAATCTAACTTTATCTGTTATACAGTTTGGTAGAAAAAAACATGGTTCAATGGATTATGTGTTCGACTTACACTATTATGTGGTTTAAAGTTGGAACCATCGTCAGGAAAAACAGATGAAAATTTATAGATGTAGATATTATACAGGGTCCTTCTTAATATGCTGACACTTTTTTAAGGGGATGATCAGACCGTCAAACTGAGCAACTTTCTCTATGGCACCAACATCGAAATCGCGAAAAAAAGATCACCTCTTCAAAACAAAACTGCAAACCAATTTGAGCCAAATGTATAAGGACAGCTGATTTTTTTCTCCCATAAAGAGTGTCAGCATATTAAGTTGGACCCTTTAGGTACTGCTTTTCTCCATGTCATATTTTCAAGTTCTCCGTAAACAGCAAAGTTAAGACTGCCAGTTGCACGTACGCTCTTAAAGTTAATCCTCCATTAATCTCTTGCTGTCACTTTTTGTCTTGTTGACGTAGTAAAAGCTAGCAAGATATTTAATGGAGGATTAACCTTAATTAATGAAAACATCGTGAGGAAACCTGCATGCTTCAATTTCGAGGCATTTATTGTACTCACTGTCCATTATAAGTGACGACGGGGTCACCCCCCGTCACACTGGACAAAAAACGGTACTACTGGTGAAACGTGGATGTTCTGAGGTTTCATAATATCTCTGTCTACCCCCTCGGCGAATATAGTCGTGAGCATATGCATTAACCTTAATGAATGTACGTGGAACTGACCGTTTCAAAGAATTTGTCATCATAACCTCAAGATAGAAAGATACGTAGGTACTTTAGTAGCGACCTTACATACTTATTATTGTCCTCCGAGACGGTTGCCAGAAGGCAATGACGTCATATTGATACAAATGCCGTGTAATTAGTCACTGGATTTTAACAATAGCATAGTATTGTTGAATATTAAATCGTATTTGACGTTATAAAATCATTTTGTTGATCACTTTTATCTAGCTAGCACTTTACTCATAAATTAAGCAAAGTATAATTACCTTTCATTATAACGGAGAACAAAATACGACACTCAGGAAATGAGGAACCTAGCGTTCATTTAGTGCCAGTCTCGTATGTAGGTACTTAAACATTATTTTAATGTTGGTCCCATAAAAAAAAACAGTTTTGCTGGTCTGGAGTATCCCCGAAATACATCCTGTACACAGGGTCCTTCTTAATGTGGTGACGGTTTCTTAAGAGCATGATCTTCTAGAGACCATCAAACTTAACAATTTTCACAATGAGACCAACATCGAAATCGCGAAAAAAATCACTGATTCCTAGATTTGGGTTGAGTAGGATTGCAGTTTTGTTTGAAATACCTAGCTCTTTCCTATTTCTTTTTCGTGATATCGAAATTGGCCCCAAACGAAAGTTGTTCAGTTTGATGGATTGATCATCTCCTTAAAAAACAGTCAATATATTAAGAAGGACACCCTATATTATAGACGCTCAAAATTGTAAGCCGTGGTGGTCCTGTGGCGAGTAAGCTTGCTTGCCGTGCAGGAGGCGATGGTTCGATCCCCGTGTAGGCCGACTCGTACCAATGAGTTTTTCGGAATTTATGTACGATTTGTAACACCACTGGCTTTTCGGTGAAGGAAAACATCGTGAGGAAACCAGCATGCTTCAATTTCGAGGCATGTGTTGTATCCACTGTCCATTTAAAGTGGCGACGGGCTCACTCCCCGTCACACTGGACAGAAATTCGGTATTACTAGTGAAACGGGGATGTTCTGAGTTTTCAGAATATCTCTGACTACCCCCTCGGGGAATATAGTTGTGAGCATATGCTTATGCTCAAAATTGTTTAATTGGATGACGATATTGTAAAACAAATTATAAAAGTCAAGACACGTGGCGTTTCGAACTCATTGACTTTTTGAAAAACTGTTGACAATAGTACTAAGAATACGAGTGAGGAAATAAAATGTACCGAGATATAAATAGGCGGTTTAATGTCTGTTACAATTATAGCGAAGATAACAAAAGATGTCGGTGCCAAAAAACGCATTTCATGAGTCACCCTCACACACGGGTTGCCTCGGAATCAATCACCGAATCTCACTCCAACGCACTTAAAAATATATATATACAACGTGTTAATGAATAAGCGCAAAAACTCATACACTCCAACTGATTTATGACAAAATAATTAGATTGAAACAATAATTTCATTATTTTGATAGTAAATATTTAAATTTATTCGCATTTTAAGTTTTGAGGCAAAAATGATTTGTTATCATATCAGCAATGAATGAAAGCGCTAACGTGCTCATGGATACATTTTAATAATCTTGTTTTGATAGTAAGCGGGTGAGTGTGCCCGTGCGGTGGGTTGAGACCGAGTTCAGTAAGTTTAAAATTTTACAAACTAATTATTTAATATTTTGAAAAAAATTACCTATGTTGAAAACATGATGATTCGATTCTGCTCTCGATTCTAAAGAAACTGCTTTCTAGTTTTGCGTTAATTCATTAACACGTTGTATAGGGTCCTTCTTAATAAGCTGACACTTTTTAAGGGGATGGTCAGACCGTCAAACTGATCAACTTTCTCTATGGTACCAACATCGAAATCGCGAAAAAATAAATCGCTGTTCCATAAAAAAACTACAAACCTACTCGAGCCAAATGTATGGGACAGCAGATTTTTTTTCGCGATTTTGATGTTGGTCCCATAGAGGAAGTTATTCAGTTTGATGGTCTGGTCATCTCCTTAAAAAAGTGTCAGCATATTAAGAAGGACCCTGTATATTTCGGATTACATGGCAACAATTGGATGGATTGGATGCTTCTGGATGGTCTGGAGTTTGGGCTGTTTCACACATCAATTTTCACCCCAGTGTTGCACAGCAGCATAGCGCTACAATACAGGATGTAACAAAACACTCTGTTGTTGAAAGGGGTGGTTTAGACCATCAAACTGAACAACTTTCACTTTGGAGCCAACCTCGAGAAAAATAAAAAAAATTGCCATTTCATACAACACTACAGTACCTACCAATTCAACTCGAACGTAATGGGACAGCAGATTTTTTTCGACGTTGTCTCCAGTTGTTCAGTTCGATGTTCTAAACCACTCCTTTAAATATTACTAGGATGTTTTTTACACCTTGTATACAATAAAAGCTCGAACACACTATTCAATAGATTAATGTGTGAAACTTTTCGAGCTTTTGTATAAATTCTATCGGTATCCTTATCCTCTTCCGATAATCGATAAAAATGTTTCATTGCAGTCGAATAGAGCATATTCCATTAAGAGGAACATGATAAGATACCAAAAATAGCGTAAAAAATACAGAATTTAATGGAAAATCTTTTATTGAAGAGTGTGTCTTTTAATCCCAATTGCTTTCTTTGATTTTTGTTAAGATGTGTCTCTCTCATTTCTGAAAATGCAAATATTGATGTTAGATAATTATTGCCCATTCTATTGGAATCGCGTAAACATAAAACGTAAACGTAAACTTATTAAAAAATCTATCTTACCTAAAAAGGAATAAATATTGTGATGTTGCATTGGTGAATATTTTTGTAAACTAAAGATAAATGAAGAACTTATGAATGACAATAATAAGTGTCACTGATCGTGGGCGTGCCGCCAAATAAAATACGTTTAAAACAATGCAAAAAGAATCCTAAACATTTAGACAATACCTATTTCCAGCTTCCTGGTTTTCCTTTTTTCCATTTCACTTTAAATTTTAATCCACTGTTTATGGTTCAATTTCATGGATTACGAAATTATCCTTTAATTTTCCGTATCTTAAATTGCTCTACATACTCACCTACCAATACTTTAGTACGTTTAATTTACTTTATACAAGGTCCTTTTTAGCGCAAGTTGGTCTGCTAAACATATTTACATGCTAGCTAAATGGGTAAAAAATCTAAATCTCTCTATTCGGGTAATAAACAGACTCACCTCAAATAACTTCGAAGGAACACTCCGTATCCTAAAACACCTTCATTGAAGAGTGCATCTAAAGATAAACGCAGTTGGTCTCATTTTGAATGCCGATGACCGTTCTATTATGGCAGTGCACTGACATTTTCGAGGATAAGATTTAGCACCTCGCCTGCATTACTTGCATTCCGCAATATGCATCAAAGTACTACTGAAATAAATCCATCGAGACGTGATACGGATTTTACGAGCATGTTATGCCGTAAAGTTTACAGGAATTTCAGGCTGTAGGTAGGTACTCCATCTATCTAATCACTTCCATGCACTGCTGATAAACAACATTTGATATGCAGATTCAAATGGACCACTTCGGCTATGAGTTTGTGAGAAAAATCTGAAATAAATAGTTTTAAGGTTATGCTTGATTAACTAGAATATGAAATTAATTTATTGATATTTCGCATACAATTACTAGTTCTTGCCCGCGTTGATTTTGAGATTTTATATAAATACAGGTATATGGATTCTACAGTCGTCTTAGATAATAGCTACAAGAAGCTATGTGCTAAATTACGATATAATCCATATAACATTTTTGGATGTCATCCAGTTTTAATGATTGTTCGATAATAATACCTTTTATAATCAATGTAGAGCATACTAAAACCCGTAAAGTTTTATTATAGGTACATACAATATAATATGGATTGATAAACATGATGAAATAGCACCAGCATTCATGAATCTTCACATTTTAATGCTCCTATTTTGTATAAAATGTAGAGTCAATCTCATTATCAGATCTATTCGCAATGACATAAGGTTCACAAGAGTGGAGAACTAGACGTTTGCATGAACTGCATAAACTGCTTATAAATTATAGTGACTCCGGCAACCCGTTCGAGCCAGTAATTGTTGATCGTTTGATAGATTGCCCCAATCATGGTCTTCTGCCGCGAAAACGCAAAAAAGCAAGATAAGCAAGGTAAGTTGGTAGACGTCGCATGCGCACGCCGCAGTCGCGTCGAAGCGCACCGTATTGCCGCACAGCATCGCGCTTGTGTTAACATAATTTTAACATTTTAAATCTTTAATAATCTGTTTTGATCCTTATTTTTATTTAGAAAAAAAAAATCTAATAAAAAACCCGTTTACAAAAATTTTAACTTTGCTATATACTCGTAACATTAACGTTCCTTTTTCTTTCAAAATATAAGTACTCTACCATAATAACGTATAAAGTTTATTATTATCACACGTGGTAGACAAAAGAGTAGTCATCGTTGAATCCGATTTGGCATTTATTCAGAAGTATAGTCATTTACATGAATTTATAAATATCTCTGTGCATTTCGTTGATAACAAATAAAGTTTTGAAGCGCTTGTAAGCAATGGCTACTATCATCGAAACTAATGGGTAAGGAGCTTTTTCATTGGATTTACTGACCTATATTCATGTATATTAAATTGATATTTTAAATACCTTAGCGAACCTCTTGAGTAAATGAATTACATAATTTATACAAATATAAATAGCCATGTTGTTCTGTTTTAATTCAAATTAAATTTACATTCACTGGACGAAAACAGCCCCGGATTGACAGATTGCGGATTTAAATCCCGTAATGTCAAACATATTAACGATCAAAGTTTAAGCTTTCACCAAATACTTAATTAGATAGCATAATTGAATTAAAATGCGTTTACTTGTGATTCAATTGTGTTTATATTTATTTATTTTAACACTTTATTGTACGCACGGCGACAGATCAACCTACCCATAGTTGGACCTTATGTCCATGAACATAGAGGTCAACTATGGGTAGGTTGATCTTTCGTCGTGTTACACACACAGTTGATAAAACATTTACAACATGTGTTATTTTAGTTTATAAGTAGATATTCAAAAAAAATACTTCTTTCGTTATTTATTAGTATGAAGTTATTATACCTATGTGTTATCCATCCCAAATAAACAACTAATTTATCAAAAAAAAATCTGTTTCACGCTTCCGGAAATGTCAAGAAAAACATTGTAACTCACAATGTTCAATTTACATGTTATGGTTTTGTTGAGTTATACTAGACTAGATGCTAAAGTAGAGTCTGATTAAGAAGATATTACTGCGAGGACGCCCAAGTGTGCTGCAAACATAGGTACGAAGTTTCGTAGTATTATGGTCTGATGTTGTAAAGAAGGAAATGGACAGCTGCGAGCTCTCCATCGACGACGTTCACAATAGAGCGAAGTGGAAGAAACCATTCATTCGACGTAGCTTTTTGTCTACATTCCAACTTACAACCAGCCTGGCATTGACACCTCACATTGAATTACATTACAAATAAGCCCGTATTTTATGTGACGTCTACTCTAGTATGTCCAGGTGCGAATCCAGAGGGTATTGGCGAGAGAGTTATTGTTTAGGGACTTGGAGAACATTTTGATGTACTTACTTTTATCTTTTACGCGTATTACTTATAATTTATGATGTAATAAGTTATAAGTACCTATATCTACTCCTTTTTGGAGGTAGGTATTTTTTTAATGTAAGTAATTTGGTACCTATGTCAAGTTATTTAAAAATTATTTTCACATTTTTTACGTATAGTAGACATAACTTTATGAAACTAATAAAAATTTTTTAGCGATTAATAGAGTTTGTCAATATACATTTTAATCGTTCCCTTAGATCGATTCCCACGGGGGAAACCTAGTGATATGTCACTTTGTGCGTTTTTCTCCAGTTGGATAGGGCATTGCAGGCTAAATCACCTGATTGACTGAAAAGAAAGATGATTCCGTGCTTCGGATGACACGTTAAGCCGTTGGTCCCGGCTATCTCTGCATGGGTAGCATGCGATCGTGATACAGCGCTATCACACCTTCGCTCTCTTTCTATTTGCGCGCGAACGAACGAGATAAAAGACGTGATACAGCCGTATCACGTGAAGCATGCTACGCCTTCAGCATAGGTAGCATGGCACCGTGATACAGCGCTATCACACCTTCGCTCTCTTTCTATTTGCGCGCGAACGAACGAGATAAAAGACCTGATACAGCCGTATCACGTGAAGCATGCTACGCCTTCAGCATAGGTAGCATGGCACCGTGATACAGCGCTATCACACCTTCGCTCTCTTTCTATTTGCGCGCGAACGAACGAGATAAAAGACGTGATACAGCCGTATCACGTGTAGCATGCTACCAAGGCTGGTGGTAGTAGTCGTTACATAAAAACCACGTCAGAGGCCGTAAGGTGGTCTGCAAAAACACCAGTACTTGTCCACACAATAAGAAGAAGAACAAGTTTAGCAAGATCTTCTAAAAACGTTTTGATCATAGTTAAAAGCATAGGTACTGTAACCTTTTTCACTCTGAATCACACTAATATTATAAACGTCAAAGATTGGTTGTTTGGATGTTTGTCTCTCTATCACGCATAAACGGCTGAACGGATTTGGATGAAATTTGGCACTGAGATAGAATATGTTCTGGATTAACACATAGGATACTATACGTAGACGGAGTCGCGGAAAACAGCTACACTATATAAATCGAATTCGAATGTCCCAGATATTTTTATGGAATCACAGGAAATGGTAAATCGTGTAAAAAATAAAAGAGTTATCGTGGACATGTTGTTGTGAAAAAAACACGAACACAAAATTTCTCTTTAACTATTGATCTTGAAACGTTGGGTACCTACTACAAAAATCTGTGTATTTAGCCAGGTTAATAAAGTTTAAAATATCTCACATTGTATGGCGTTGATAAACCCTGAAGCCGAACCTGTGTTTCCAATAGGTACCTACAGGTGGATTGAGGTTAACATAAACTCGATTTCTTTATATGGAAGACATTTGTACGTATGTGTTAGAGACAGGACCAAACAGTATACTAGATACCATGGGTCTTAGACTAGATAAAAATCTCGTACAAATATATAGAATCGATATGAAATGTAAAATTATCTTTAACCTTATTATTACCTACATACGTTCACGCCATTGTTCCATGGGGCAGAGACCACGCACAGCACATACGCTACATCCTTTTTATTCGTTCATAAATATTGACTGTACCTATTTTTCGCTATTGGTCATTTATCTTAAATTAATATCATCTGTAAAAACTAAGCATGAGCATATATGCTCACAACTATGTTCTTGAAGAATCTTGTTTTGGTAGGTACTCTCACCCTGAGAGTACCCGAGCGGTGGATTGACATCAAGTTCAGTAAATTTTAATCATACAAACAAATTATAAAACATTTTAAAAAAAATCACCTATGTTGCAACCTTTTTAATTCGATTCTGCTCTCGATTCTAAACAAACTTTTCTAGTTTTGCGTTAATTCATTAACACGCTGTATAACCAAATAATAGATTTGCTCACGACTATATTCCCCGAGGGGGTAGTCAGAGATATTCTGAAACAACAGAACATCCACGCTTCACCAGTAGTACCGAAACTCCGTCCAGTGTGACGGGTTGGTGAGCCCGTCGCCACTTATAATGGACAGTGGGTACAATACATGCCTCGAAATTTAAGCATGCAGGTTTTCTCACGATGTTTCACGGTGTTGTAAAAACAAAAGAATCACAAAATACAGTCGTAAATTCCTTTAAATTATATCTTGGTTAAACGCTTAATTTAGTCATCTAGTTAGTATGTTACGTAGGTTAAAACCCGATTGGATGACTTCATTTATGTTACCCAAAATCGATAAAAATACAGAATCTCATTGTTCAAAACATTTAAAATGAAAATCGTCTTAGGTCACGACCGTTTTAAGAAATGACTCTGTTCTCAGAAAGAACGTCAGAAGATCAAAGCCATTGTGTGATCGCGGTCTTTGCTCCTTTAAATGAACAACTGGATTCCTTAGATAACTTTATACATAGTTCAATATTTGTTATAGGTACCTACTTTTACTTAACTCGAATCTCGTAAAGAAATACCAAGCTGAAATTATTTAATTGGTTTGTTATTAAACTTTATCAATAATGGTTCTCAAACCTATAGATTTCTCTTTAGACACTTAAATAAACACTTAACAATGTTTTAAGGGGTGGTTTAAACCAGAGAAATGAACAACATGAAAATTATAATTTTGTGCAATATCAAAACACAATGTATGTAGCAGCAAATTTTTTTGCGACTTCCATATTGGTTCCGTAATGTTTTATACAGATTTTTTTTCTTTTGAAAACTAAAATATTGATGTTTTATAAAACGACAATTTAGAATAATGTTACGAACTTGGTATTAATAAATGATTTCTCATCTTATAGAAATAAGAAATGGTTCTAATATACCGAATCTAATTTTATATCATCCAATAAAGTCGCACAACTTAATTAAACGCTGCTATAATTAGTTGTAAACATTCAAAGTCATGTTTTCCCAAATCCTAGGCCTTCGAGACACGGTGACTTCATACGTCACCGTCTCGCGTCGATCGAAACATTAAATGAGGGAATTGGAAACTCGGAAACACAATCAAGGAGTTAGCAGACTGATGCTTTGTCATCGAGTTTTTTCGCTACTTCCCACGGTTCTCACATCGCGATGTACAAAGTTAAATATCGTATCGAGAAAGTCTTTAGGAAGGTAGATTTAACTTATTATAGTTATTAACAGAACTATTATTGTTATTGTAAGCTGTAAGTTTTCCGAATAAAATAGAATCTTCTTCTTCTATCGAGTCGATGGCATGTCATTCTAAATCTTTCCAGCCCAAAATTTCGCCACACGGATAGCATTTTCGGCAGCGTTCATAAGCTCCGTTCGCGTGCAGGGGTCCGGGCAGGAAGAGCACGATACGAGATGGGCCATAGTCTGAGGAGTAACACCACATTCACACCTAAGGTCCGTCCCGTCCGTGTAACCCCACTTAAACAGATTGTCGTGTAACTCTGACACCAGGTCAGAGTTTTTTCAGAACGTGACGTGGTTATGTAACGACTACTACCACGAGAGATAGGTAGTAGCCGGGACCAACGGCACGGAATCATCTTTCTTTTCAGACAATCAGGTGATTCGGCCTGCAATGTCCTAGCCTAAAAGTGACATATATCACTAGGTGTCCCCCGTGGGAATCGAACCCACGACCTCCGTGTCAAGAGCCCAATGCTCTTCACCATTAGACCACGGAGGCAGAACAACCCTTAATAAGGGGATAATAAAAACCAAATAGCGACCATAAATATTGTCTGTATTGTTACAGAATCGACTTCAACAACCCTAGCACGGACAAGCCCACCAACCTCGCCAACTCGGCCGTGTTGCGCATGCTAGAGGAGGAGGAACGAAACCGCAGGGGGTATCCTAGTAAGTTTACACTTTTTGTATCTCCTCTGTTGGTTGTTTTTGAATACTTAGTAAACTTTACGCCAGTCGGGCTTAAATTCTTGTTCCCAGTAGTGATTGATACTGGGAATTTCTACAGGTTTCCATTATTCATTAGATTTTATTACCAATTTCTAAAAAATAAAGTTTATAGTCATAAAGAGGGCTTTATGCAAATGCTTCAAAATATTCATAAAAATAATTATACTTACGTACCTAACTAACTAACTGTTTCCGGAAAAAAGAAATATAAATATTGCTAATGAAATCTGGTAAATAATGGAAAACTGCTGTATGAAATATTACTATTATCTAAAGTATGTATTTTATTTATTCAATTGTTAGTATCTTATTTATTTGTATACAAGAAGTTTGGCCCGATTTGGCACACACCTTACTTTTTTCTTCTGTATCTACACAACCTCTGATTGCAATTTTAATGAACATGATTCAATGAAAATGTTTAAAATGGAACTCTATGTATTTGGACCAAGAAACTTAGTCCGAACATTTAACTTTTTAAGCGAGACCCAAAATTCCAATACAAAAGCTTTTTGTTTTTTTGAACTTTAGATTTGTATTCCAATTCTATAAAGCTTACTAACGCTACTAATGTACAGTGGGTTAGATCGAATTCAAGAATCAGGTTTGTTCTCAAACTACCGCTCATTTCTAGTTATTTGAGACAAACTTAGAACAAATTCTTTCTAACTCAACTGCACCCTGCTTGCCAGAGTTAGACCCCACCCAAGTGCAGGCGATATTGGATACGATGGTTCACTCCAACCACCGGTTCGACAGCCAATGGCCACCAGAACGTGAGAGGATGAGATCCGCCCGCAGCTGGGATGGACAGCTGAATGCTACGGGCTATGTGTACCCTCAATTCATGAGAGCTACCAAAGGTACTCTGTGCCTGGTAGAATAGTCAGGCTTTTCATGTCGCATAGGTCACTTAGATTCATTAACAGCTGTTTTTCGTTTGGAATGGGACCTTCAAGTTCTAGCTACCACAGTTCTGTTAGGCTGTTTGTGTCCCACAAAACGACAGCACTGTCTAGCTGGATATTATACTGTGAGGGGAAAGTCAACAAATGTAGCTAAACCAGAACAAACCTAAATTAATTGTTCGAATTGATATATGACTTTTTTTAATACGAGGCCGATGGCCGAGCTCCGCGTAGGAGCGAAGTTCCGGAGCGTACCTCCTGAAACCTGATAAACCTGGTATCCTGGGTCAATAAGCCGCATATCTTTCCTATCGGAATACTTATACGAAATGTATTGGCACACCTTAGATGTTATAGAGTCCTAATATGAAATTCACTAATCACTCAAAAAGTTACGTCTTAGGGTGGGTCTCATTCCATTTCGATTAACACAGAACGTCCAAAAGCATTGCGCATTGCACTATGAATTTTAAGTATGATTGAAACAGCCGTGAAACAAAATGCTAATTGCTTTCCGTACGTTAACGTTTTTTAGAGATTATAGAGTCCGACCACGCGTCTACCGGCTTTGTTTACATTTACCATTCATTTGATAAAAATAAATGCATTACTTTCAGCATGTCGCCTAAATTAAATTTCCACTAGAACAGAAAACCCATTGCATTTCAGTGTTCTGTTCCGCATACTCAAGCAGCTAATTTTACTCATCCTAGGTACCGAACTAGACCAACAGGAAAGCCGAACCAGACACAAAACGTGAACACGAAACTCTTGGAAATAGTGATACATTGAACTCAAGATTAATGAATGAAATGACTACTTTACGGCTAATTTTAGTGAGAGTGTAATGCCCCAATACGTATTATTAATTTCCTACATGGAACGATTTGTCCTCCGCCTACTGATGACGAAAAATGTTCATTAGCCCGATGTGTTTGGCAAAGATTGGAAGCCATTGTCTGAAATGTGTCTTTACCTGCTTTTATTGTTCTTAGTGCATAACAGACAGCAAAGGAATACAAACCGTCATGCCTGAGACACTGTTTTTCGGTAATTTAGTTTTTAGTTGATTTATTAAAGTGCGTATAAGTGTTATGTTTATGCAACACCCGTAAGGTTCAAGTGTTCAGTGAATTGTTATAGCGATTTTATTACGAGTTCCATGAATTTTAATTAATTTAAATATTTTAATTCACTTTTTAAAATTTAAGCGCAATAACTGATAAACTTCCAATAGCAATACCTGCTTTCCGGTGCAAAGGTTCTAAAATCGTTTCTAGCTACAATCTTTTTCAAATTTAATGTGTACTGTATCTCCATCCATTCATCCATCACAGCCCGATCAGTACGTTCTCGGACATAGGCCCCCTCCATATTTCTCGATGAATTTCTCGTAGAGACAGAGCGAATCTCCATTCAAAAAGTGAAAACGTTTTTACACTCTTAAACCTATGCGTTTAAAAAATTTTACTTTAACCACCCAAGTATCTATACGCTAATAAAACAACAAAGTGAAGTTTTTCTTATTTCCATAGTTTAGTTTTTACGATCTTTGTATCAAAATTATTTCATTGCTTCCTCTAAATGGACTTAGGTACGTAATGTTTAAGATACAAACAAATAAGTTAAAGAGGGACGAGTACATCAAATGAGAGTTAGTATATTCAAATTAGATTTAGTATATTTATTATATTCATAATTTCTCACACTATTTATTAATTATTAGAATGTCGTAATTGTTTTATAATCGAAGATAAAGACATTGTTTTTGTATGATTTCTTTCTTTCTCTAAGTATAAAAAGCCTCCCAACCGATTCCGGAAGCATTGTGAAATTGCAAACTACTTAATATTTATTATATTACAGATCCCAAAAACAGGTAAAACTACAAATAAAATATAGGTAATTTCCCATTATAGAATTGCAATCCACGAACTTTCTATAAACATTTTCCTTTGCCATTTGCCAGTATGTAATCATACTATTATTTCCATATAATAAGTGTACGTGGCCTAAGTTTCTTTGGAAACCTGACATTGTCTTACAAGCTGCTATAAATACGTAGGTATATAGAATGGTCAAAAAGTATGCGAAACATCAAACATTCAATTGAATAAACCAAATAAAATGTGGGTACTAAATCATCAAACATTCAATTCAAAAAACCAAATAAAATATCAGTACTAAATTCAGATGTGTAAAATATTAAACGTTCGTGGGCAACGCAAAACATGAATACTCTATTACCTAGAACTTTAGATTTTGTGTTTGCAATAATAAAACGGATCTGTTTGACGTCACCTGCAACTATTTCGGATGACTCTCCACTTTCGGGGCCGCTACACACTTCATGAATCAATGGCTAATAATAAACTGCCTCCTCTGAAAAGATGCAAATGGATGCAAGTGACTAATGAGTAGGTAATTTTTCAATACGTGTAAACTCTTATGTTTTGAAATGTTAATGTTTGTATTTTTACTAGGTAGGTAATTGGTCTTTTGTACTTGACATTTAGTCGGGGAAATCTACGGATTTTTGTATGGAGAAGGTTGCATTAATTGCACTTTTGGTGAAAATTTGGAATATAGTAGATACATACCTGAAAAACATAAATTCTCAATAATCCCCGATTTTTTATGTTATATTATTGAATAATTAAGACATTTACAAAACATTAAATTTAGGTATGAACAAAAAATGGAAAACTGGTGATTTTGTACAGGATGGCTTCGTTCAATACGTTTTACTTACAACAATAATAATCCACGGGTAATATCGTTAATTTGGGTAGATATTTAATATTTTGTAAGTCTTCAAAAATTATAACCTCAAAACTAAATTATTTACTGTTTGTTTTTACACATTAAATTTGCCTTTTGATAATTAACTGTCTCTATTGCTGGTATGCTGGTCGAAATATTTTTAGAATTAATAAGCTTGCCATTTGTACATTAATATCGATTTTAAGGTATTTCTCAGGTTCCTGAGCCTATATAACCACGAAATCTCGACAAAAGTGTTATAAACTAACAGTAATATTATTTCAAAGACAATTAACTAAAGTGTCTTTAATGCAATCTCAAACCTTATTTTTCCTAGAGTAATTGTACTTTTTGCAAAACCGAATCACGTGTCCTGAATGAGTCGGCATCATCCTACCAAAACCATGCTGTGACAGGAATGTATCAGGTCCGGAATATTTTCTATCGAAAGGCCCTAATCCGGAACAGGCGCATCTGGGACTTTCAACAAAATGTTCTCTGTCCCTGTCACGGCAGGTAGGTATGTGTGTGGATTTTCTTTAAAGCGATTGCGGTAGTATCTGTCCAGTGGGTTCGTCTTCTGTAAGCAATCAGTAAATAATCGATATGGACGTAACTATAATACGTATGTCATGATGGCATTGGTAATTTATTCTAATTGCACGGCTCAATGGACGAGATCATTACGGCCATGTCCCATAATATCTCCTTACAGCTGCCCCACCACTTGTTATCGTGATTAAAATAATTACGTTAATGCAATTTCTTGAGACTATGTTCATGGATCTTACTGTTACCTAGCTGAATTTTTAATTATATACCTAGGCACTTTATAATAAACTGGTAGTTATCCTATATACCTACATACAACGGAAACAATCTTGTTGAGGGTACATATAGGGTCCTTCTTAATATGCTGACACGTTTTTAACGGGATGATCAGACCGTTAAACTGAACAACTTTCTCTATGGCACCAACATCGAATCGCGAAAAAAAATCTCCTTTCCCATACCTTTGGCTCGAGTAGGTTATATAGAATGTTGTTTAGTTTGACGGTCTGATCATCCCCTTAAAAAAGTGCCAGCATATAAAGAAGGACCCTGTTACACCCTGTATATTGCGGTAATTTATTCATGAATTGCGACTGTATTACGCTAGGTACGCGTCAAAGCCCAAATAAGAATTGATATTATGTAACCCGATTGATATTTTGTAAAACCCGATCATTCAGAAAGTTTCTATGATATTCAGAAGTGTGAACCATGTGTGAACTTAACGTGTAGTATTTCAAACTTCCTTCAATTGTTTTCGATTTCGACGATGCACCGTAAGTTAGATTGATTTATATTCCTAGATGTTTTAGGTCACAGTTCACTAGAGCAAGTGTGCCCATTTTTGAAATGCCTACTCACCTCTCACCGCAAAGCGTGAGGTGGAAAGAGACGGCAGGTGGTGTGGTGTCCTAAAAATGTGCACTCTTAAAATATAATATGCGGTAGATATTTGCGCACCTATACCTGGCAGTCGAGCCAACCAGTAGTTGTCCTGCGAGCCAGGCGGGCGCGTCTTGCTCTCACACACACAATTAATTTAGTGAATTTTATACAATCTTAATTACACGTAAGTAGACATTGCTGCTTACATTTCTTGTTATTTGCATTTGAGATCAGTGATCAATCTGTGATGGATGGCGATCAATAAAAATCATAAGGGCCTTTACTCGGACATTCGAACTTCGCAATTGCGTGAACGTTTTCGTTCCAATGTCAACTCTATTACAATGAAGTTCGGACAGAAACGGTCGCGATATATCGCAAATCGAAAGTCCGGGTAATGGGCCTGATTTCCTGGTCAAAGTCAAAAGATTTGTATTCACATAGATAGCTATTTTAACATAATTTTTTTACTCAATCACCACTTCGGTAACTAGGTGTTTCGTATGCGCCCAGAAACTCCTGGTGACGTTTCTGATCAATTTATTTTACAAAGCCTGGCCAAACTGGGTTTGTAATAGAAAAAAAGAGGATTTATATACTCAATGCAAATATTCCATTTATTTTTGCCAAACAAAAGCGTAGTCAACAAGCTTATTTGTCAGAAAGCTGTACAGTCACGCACGTAATGTGTTACATGACCTTAAATAACTGTTGGCTCAATATTTTTATTACTTTCGCCTACACAATAACATTTACAATGAAGCTAAATTCTTCTAGGTATTATAGTTGACATTGGTAATGCAAAATATCGGGTACCTATACTAAGCAACACTGAAACATAGGGTAGGTACTGATTGCGTGTAAACGTAGAAATTATCTACTCTCGATAGAATATCTAAGTACTTTGTAGAAATATTTTAATTACTATCCACATCATCATGTCCTGTTCCATAAAGCAACGCCGGACGTGATTTAAATAAATACCTAAGTACATACATAAACTTACGCAGAGGGACAGGCAGAGACTATGGATGTCCACTTTGGGCGGTCGGTATACCTACTTAGGTACTTCTGTGCATTACTACCAGGTCCAACATTAACAACGTATAGAAAATGTAATTTTAATACCAAATGGAGATATCTACAGTATGTCTTTAGACTAGAGTGGCGTGTCTAAACCACAGTAGGAATTCCTTTGAAATTACACAATTTGATAAAAGCCAGAACACACAAGTGCACATCTGTTCAAACTTAGCAAAAACAAGCAACTGACAAACCTATACTAAACTAACAATCTTAACTTCTTGTTAAGATGGGAGGGCATGTGCTCGCTTTGATCGTCTATATCTATAGATATTTAGTAAATTGAAAACCGATACACAACATACACTAATGATAACTAATCACGAACATAGTTCATGTTGCAGGAAACTAATTAGAACTTTAACTCTGGTTATATTATTATAAACTAGGAGAGATTTTGATTGAGAAATAAACTTGATACAATGTTCGATTAATTTACATACTTACCTGTTTTATTAAAAAATCACAATAGGTAGATATACCAATTGGGGGGAAAAGACTCATCTCATATCAGGTCAAAATCATATCAAGTCATATCATCTCAAGTTCACGTCCTTAGTTTCGAAGTTTAGGTCATTGACTCTGACCTTTCATCAAAGAAATGTAAGCTTAATTTATTAAACAACCTCATAATAAGAAAAGTCAATTATTCTATAAATACAAGCTGTTTATTTTAAGCGTTGTCAAATTTTACAGCGTAGGTTATCCCATCAAACTGAATAACTTTCACTATGGGACGAACAGAAATCGCGATAAAGAAATAAGAAGTTCCATAGATAACTTCAATGCCTACTCCAAAGAAATTGAACCTAAAGGCCTACTCGACTTAAATTGATGTGAAAGTTGTTTCGTTTGATGAGGCCAACCACTCTTGGCATCTTTCTCATTTCAGATCATTGATCAGTTTAAAAATTTTGTGTTCTGGGTATTTATGATTGCAATACTTCAGACCAAACATGCACTACATGCAAATAGAGCTCTCAATCACGATCTTAACCGGAATATTTCAAAGACATTGCCATATAAAACAAAATTCTTATTCACGTCATAAAAAACGTTTTCTATTAATATTGAAACAGGCAACATACATCTCTGCATCATAATCACGATCGAATACTCGTGTCATCTATCAACCAAAACTAGGTAATAAATAAATACGGAGCATCAAATTTCGTGGTGGTCGGCCACCCCAAAAAACATGTATATTTTTTCATAGGTGACTGGCTCACATCCAAGAAGCTCGTGCGCTGGGCTAATTTAAAGCGAAATGTCTCATAATAAGTATTTCAAAGTGTTGAATAATGAACTGAGCGGGTTCCAGATACTATCTAAATGGGCGGTGAGATCGTATGTTGATGATAAACTTTTGTTTCACGACACAATTATTTTCATTCTTTATCCGAATAAAAACACTTTCCATTTCATGCGGCATGCTAAATGACTGTAAAACATAATTAGTTATAATGAGCTACGAAATAACAGACTACTTATATTTGTTCCAGGCCAGAAGAAAGTGGTCTGGCCGCCAGTGCCCGAAACCAACGGCTATCATCAGACTCCACAGGTAGGAATTGCTAAAATTTTATACTAGTAGTAGTTACCTAAACATAAGAATTGATGTAAATATAATTGACATATCATAAGTAAATGCTGCACATAGCACAAGCTTATAGGTGATGGAAAAGCACTATAATTGCATGCATACCTAAATTGTAAAGGCACTTCGTTTACTACAAGCGTATTAAATCCCTACAGCAGAGTCCTGCGTACAACGCACAGGCGCAGCAGCAACAACAGTCCCAAAAGCCCCAATCCCAGGCTCAACCCCAATCCCAAGCTTATCCCCAACCCCAGGCTCAACCCCAATATCAGCCACAACAGACCCAACCCCAATACCAACAGCAGCAAAACTTGTCTCAATATCAACAGCAAAACTTGCCCCAATACCAGCAGCAAAATCCGCCCCAGCAAAACCAGCAGTCTGGTTATTGCGAGGGTCGTAAGCAAGAGGTCACAGGGTTGAGCAAGCTCATTCCCTTCGGGCCAGGTGCGACTGCTTCCCCTGCCCCTCCCACCACCTACCGCCAGGGCCCTCAGTCACCACAAGTCGCGCCACAGTACCGTCAACCGAACAGCCGCTGGGGTCCCGTACCAGCCCCTCTTTCCCCTCAGGTACTTACAAGTCACGATCGAGTTCGTCATCGTCTCTAGTATTCTTTCTTAGTTTTCATCACTAACACTGATAAACTTTCGCTGTTAACAGAGAGGTAAGAGACAAATATGACTTTGCATCGTAAACGATTTGCATGCTGAACTTAATGCATTTTACTAATACGCGGTAAGTTCTATGCAAATTAAATTGTTTTCCGGTTTCAAGGCTTCACAGGTATTACGGCTACGCTTTTACTGTCTTTGTTCTAAATATCATTTTCATCTTGTAAACGCTTATATTTGTGTATTAAGTATATAATCAGTTTTATGTAAAAAAATTATCAATATACTAAAGAGTACATAAGTACATAACTGTTTTATGTAGACGCACGGTGCGCAGCCACAGTACCAGCAGCAGCCTGCATATTCGCCCCAGCCGCAGCAGTACTCGCCCCAACCGCAATACTCTCCCCAGCCGCCGCAATACTCGCCCCAACCGCAGCAGTATTCACCCCAGCCTCAGTACTCTGAGCCGGCGTACCAGCCCCCACAGAAGCAGTTTGAGCCGCCACCAACTACAATCACTCTTCGTCAGCAACAACCTGTCCACCAGAGGCCGCAACCAGTGTTTGCTAGTCAACCCGCCACTGCTTCTTACAACGGTACGACGTGCTCTTAATTTCACTCTTTGTACTGTTAGTTATCATTAGATCGTAATCTTGCAATGTAAAAATCTGCTTTCACGACTTTTTTGCGTCACTGATTTATTGCAGTTTTTCCGCGTTATCTTACACTATAAAGAAATTCCCACGGCAGCTCGACTATATAGATATTCTCAATCTGAGCTCACTTTTCTCTTTCCTCATGTTTGCAGCGTTTGAGAAAATAAAATTGTTCCACTAAATATTTTGTCGAAAATTTCTGGAACGTGCCTTTCTGTCTCTCTTATAAATCTTTCTCGCTGCTCATAAGGGAGCGTACTGAGCAAGAACTTTTTGATTCACAGTACCAATATCAGAGAAAATAAAATTCTCGGATGCTCGTATATAAAGTACGGTGACGTTGCAACTAAGTAGTTAGGTACGTAGTATACTGTTTTTAAAATTGCCTTTTTATGCGTCGGATTGTCGCTTTAGAAAAGTGACTTGGGACACGTAAAAGCTTTCATAATACACCTGTGGACTTGTTTATGAAGTCCGGAAGAATGTGAGAGCTTACGTCGACTTACAGTGTCAACGTCTTAAGAATCGCACATAAATCCATCCTTTAGCTAATACTACAGAAAAGAAATCAGTCACAATAAATGCTAGAAAGGTTTTACCACTTTTGAAAATAAGTAACGACATCTTAGGATTCAATATCATGTGTCAAAACATATATGCGTGTAACATAATGGTCAATTTAATATATAGGTACCAAGGTAAAAGCAATAAGAACTTAGACCACATAACTATACGTGAAATTCTACCAACAAACTTTTCTGCCACTTTGGATTTTTTTCCATTATTTTATTCTATTTTGGTTCTTAAAAATAGTCCTACAGTACATTATCTGCCTTTATGCAAATCTGTCCTGCTAATCTGGGATTTTGCTTATCTGTCCTTCTGCTGCAGAGGGTTGTACGAACCCCAAACGAGACTAGTTTGAAGTTATTATTCCGCAATTATAGGCTGTCTCGTTTAGTGATTAGGTATAAAATTTAATGTCAAAACTTGGCAGAGGGGAATACTAACACAAGGCTGGTCCCTAGTTATTAATGGTCTAAGAATAAGAACTAAGCAATAATTTGACGTAACTGTAAGTAATTAAAAATGTATGTAATTAGGAGGCGCCAACATGCGTGGAGACCAGAAATGGCCGCCCCAGCAGATCAGGGAAGCCGTAGCAGCGGAGAATGAAGCCAGAAGGCAGCTGGCCAAAGGGCCAGCCTGCAGACCACGCAAGGTAACCAATTGAAAAATGACACAAATCGCTCACGACTTTTGCGAGGTTTATCTCACAAACAGAACGGCTGATAACAATATGTTGTGAGGAAGCATACAGTTATTATACCTTACTTTATGGAGGAAATAGTTTCTTTTGAAAATATCGCACATGGCCTTTTTAAAAAAAAAGTGAACGATTATTTATGATATTAATGATTGAATTGAAAATTCAAGCATTTTAGTACATAACTGTGGAAGTTACGACGCTTTATATGACAGACTGGGACAGACGCGGACGGACCGATACAAGTTGGACGATCTTATAATTTAAGGGTTCCAGAACGTCAAAAATGAAACATGAAGCATGAGTTTTCACAGTACTTTACTACTGTAGTTACGTCGCCAATTTCGTATGGCAGAAATTAGTTCTCGACGTAATCACTAGGAGCGGGACTGGTGTCGCCTCAACAGGCTAAGGACCGGCCACGGCAGGTGCAACTACCTCCGACACAAATGGGGCTGGACGGAGTCTCCCTTATGTGACTGCGGGATCGAAGACCAGACGATGCAACACATAATAGAACGGTGCCCCCTTCGAGCTTACCCGGGCCGTCCTGAGGACCTGACTCGCCTGACACCTGAGGCCCTTCGATGGCTTCAGACGCTGGATGAAGACTTATGACCTTATGCCTACAAACCAAATTCGCCATACGCATAAATAAATAACTAGGAGCGCTGTACGAAATTCAATACAAAATTGGTGACGTTACTACAGTAGTAAAGTACAGTAAAAACTCATGGTAGGTCTACAAAACGCAGAAAAGAATTCAGCGAAAAGCTTTTTATGTAGCAATGGGTAGCAGGTCCTTGCATATATTGTTACGAAAAGATGTAGTAGAACAAAAGTGTACATCTTTTGGTTGCTGACTACACTACCCTAAAGTCATCGTCAGACGCTAAAAATTATGTAAACAATCGAACATTTACTATTTTACGTAGTGATCGATATCGCATCAAATCAATCATCGACAACATCTGAATTTTTCCGTGGTTTAATGACAGTTTTGATTATGTTACAAATTCTATTAAATACAAAATATGTTGCGCACACTAACGTTTATTTACATGTTTCTCGTGACGATGACTTTATAAACGCCTTAGCTATTACAAAGATTAACAAGAAAACGCATGCTTTATATATTCCTAGATATCACTGGCATTGTAAATATTTTTTATTCGCCTACTATTCACAAAAACTCGTATAAACAGCTGTAGTTTAACAGCTTGAAATAATGATTTGTTAAATGCAAATGTTATACATTATAATTCTTCGAAACACTAACACTTAAAAATAAAACATTATAAACAAAGTACAAAATAACAATCACTCAATTCAATATTATAAGCACATTCTGTTAATAAACAGTAATGTCGGGATAAAAGTTTAATCTCAGGATATCTGTAGTTTAGTCTGTAACTAATCTTATAAAACTTAAATAAATGTTTAATAATCAAAATTATTGAAATACATTAGTTCACTATCTAAACAATACTATTTGGATATTACAAGCGTAGTTTTGACCGCAACCGTTGCATTGTCTGTTTTAGCTCCGGCAATATTCGCTTGTTGATCTAATTGCCATGAACGAGGCCTAAGCATCGTTCCAACTCAGTCCGAGCTATTCCCGGACTTTAATACCGAATTTGTAAGTTTGTCTACGAAAAAGTGTGATTCTATTTTCTATTAACAGATTTCGATACTCGGTGGACTACAGCAGCCACAATTTAGGCTTCGCAAATACTTTTCAAGTCATGAATTCATGTAATCGTCTAAACAAATCACGTTACACATATTGACAATCATTTTCTTGTTCTATCTGTGAAAGCTTTGGCATTCTAGTTCGGTGGAATTAGGTAAATCATTTAGTTAAAACCAGACATAGTTTGTAGACTTGCATGGGCGTTCCGATATTATAAAGTTAATTTAAATCTAAAACTTTAAACATTCCTATAAATGAATTATCGAGACATTACAACTAAAAATGCACATCGCACTAGAAAACTTATATCGGAATGTGCGGAAAAGTTGAATTTAATGTTGATGATTCGTCGGTACATCACACTAATTTTGCATCCATCTGTCACATTTCCATACAAATTAGGATCGTCAGGTTAAACAACGTAACACACTGCGGTATCGGGAAACTCGAGAAATATCTTCTTACCGATAAGACCGCCTTATTTCGTGCCTCTCGTATATGTTATGGTGTAAAATAAAGTATATTTGTTTGATTGATTGATTGAAACTGGTTTGAATAGGGTATTTGACAGCATGTAAAATAAAGGATCTATTGATGGCATCCGTATTAAATATTAATTTTGGAAACCAACTATTTAGTCAGTTAAGAAAAATACTGGATATCTTAAGGGAAAATAGACAAAACAAATATATTTTTTCTAATTTAGTCACGTGATCGTAAACGACTGTGATTGGCCGAATGTTTGATGACGTCAACTGCTTGTAAACAGTTGCGTGTAGAGTGTGAGTGTCGTACAAAGTTTACGTCATCATGACGACACCTGCTTGTAGCCAGGTATATTGTCAGGAAAAGGATATTTAAATAATAATTTTTGCTTTACTTTTTTTTTGTACTATATGTAATGGAACGTAAATACACATTTTCTATAGAGTTCTTAGACATCAGTGATTAACGTAGAACAGTTTTTTTAAAACCAGTCAAATACCCTATTATGCCCATATACTAAAAAGGGAATTATGAACATTATGTTACAGGTAAAGAAGGACTACTCTTCCTTCTTCTCTCAGCACGCATTGAACAACAACTACCCTGGATATCGCGCACCCCCTGGCACGCAGCACTACGAGGACCTCTCGGGCCGATCTTCGTACTAAAATAAGAACATTAGCATTACTAATATTAATTACCTAATAAGGTACTTTCACACATGGCCATCGTATAAAAACAAGTCCTGACATCATTTTGTGTGAATGTCACCTTTAGTTCAAAATATCATTAAAACACCTCGAGTTGTTTCTATTGATATTTCGTGACCAGTGTCGATTTAATTTGGGGGTAGAATCATCGGAAATGTCAATAGGAACAATATCAATTCATTAAAAGCAAAATCATAAGTGTTCAATCGGAAAGAAGTCCAAAGTAGCGACTTTGGAGGAGTAGGTACTTGTATAGACTTTAGGTATTAAAGTCTGGAGGGCATGTACTAGATCGGACTACATAATTGTAAGCGTAATTTAATTATAAAAATTAACTAGTTCGTAAGTTTAAATTAATATAAAACTTGAAAAAAATATCACAAAAATAACATTATGCATTATTTCGTATCACATATCAATCTCATCATAATACTTTCATATACGACGATTATTTGTAAACGTGCGGCTTTATAAATTGCGAATGTATGCGACATTGTTAACAATGCTTTATAATCACATTGTATATATCCAGAATGCTCAAAATTCAATTATTTCAATCATTTGCTTATACAATATCGTATTAAGAAATTGTTTGGCTATCATTAGGGCTATTCGGATCCTGGAGACTGCAGCCCTGAATAGTGAGGTGGTGTTCATATCGAACCATTTACATAGGTTTTAAGCCAGGAAGTCCTACCAGGCATTCGTCTTCCAAATGATAGCCAACCTCCAATAGGAGATGACACCACAAGAAGAATTAAATTGGTAATCAATATGTACCTAAGCTCAGTGCTTTTGCTAAATTAACAAGAAATATAAAACTATGATTATATCCTAACATTTATTGGCTTAAAGTGAACCTACCTAGTCATGAAGAGATTAAACAAATTATTTTGTACATAAAATATTAAAAAATTACCTAATTGATTTGATATTTCATTATGTAATATATTTTAATGAAATAAAGAACGAAAGAAATATATTTTTTTATTATAACATAACATAACATAACATATGCTCACGACTATATTCCCCGAGGGGGTAGTCAGAGATATTCTGAAACCTCAGAACATCCACGTTTTTATATACCAATTTATTAAAAGAATCGCAGAATAAAACAAATATTTAGTATGAAAATATTATATATTATCATACATAGATACAATGTGTACATTTGCCGTATGGACTGAGGTGCTAATAAATGCTTCCAAAAAATAAAAGCAAACATTTTAAAGTATTTATGTACAATATGTGATAGCAAAATTAACTAGAAGCATTACAATACGACCACGAAAATAGTATTTAGTTAAAGAAAACAATCCCAGGAGCAGCAAAGCATAACTTACGTGACTTTAACGGCAAGTTATATTGTCATTATCGATAGCTGCAACACAAGACGTTGCGTTAGTCCTAAATATCTTATCACCTAATGCTTTGATTGATTATATGTCAAGATAGAGCCTCACGCTTCTAACGTAACTTCCTTATGTTGGTGTGCGTGAGGCGTCATACAACTTATCTCTGTGTGTGTGCATAGTGATAGGGTTTATCACCCTAGACTTGGGTGATATTTTTTTCGACATAGCTTCGACTGTCTATCTTGACATATAACTTATCAAAGACCTAATGATAGAACACAAGTATCACCGAGTAAAAACGAGTTATATATCTATCTATCAAAATATATGAACACAAAATTGCGACCTATCTTTTAAATTTCGTGGTAGTATTGTACATAAAAATCGTCACAAGAATTAAATGGCGTACCCATAATATCACAGAGGTAAACCACGATATTTACAAATAAAAAAATGGCTACAACTATTAATTTGCTTTCACATTAGGCGGGTGCACAGTAATTGCAGGTAAGAAGCTATTGGAAGCGCACTGAAGTCGTGATGATATCGTTATAGGCAAAGCTGAAAGTTTCTCAGCGCATGCTCCGACACAGGTAGGAACGATGGGTAACTATGAAGTTTGAGTCATCGTGGCTTTGGCAGGTCGCAGGTTAAAATTATCTGGCCAGTGGTTGGAAGTATCAAAACTGACGGGCTACTAAGAATAGTTTATTTATTCATGTTTAAGGGTGTCTGGCTTTATAACTATACTTACGTTAGAGTACAAAAGCTTAATTTTATACATGTTACTTGGGTAACTATTAGAAGATGTTCCTCAGTAGCCCGACAGTTTTGGTACTTCCAACCCCTGACCAGACAATTTTAACCTGCTACCTGCCAAAGCCACGATGACTCAAACTTCATAGTTGCCCATCGTTCCTACCTGTGTTGGGAGCTTGCACTGAGAAACTTTCAGTTTTTATAAAATAACGAAGGTCTGGCGCCGATCGATGGCGAAAATCTTCGTGGGACGCAAGATATGCACTGCTGAAACCGCCTAACGTGAGAGCAGACGTAAGGTGCGTGTCCACCGTCTACGAAGCGATAGGACGCGATAGGACGCGATCCAAAGAAATATAAATATGATAAGACGGGCGAGACAAGAAATTAAATTGTTGGTTGGTAATGTAAAATTGAACCGTGTTGCCGCGTGTTTCGAGCATTTATTACTATTAACCAACTAAGATTTTAAAACTCGCGATCTTTCGATGGACAGGCACCTTTATGCGGAATTTATTTCAACAACTGATGACCCTGTATCTCTTTCAAATCTGAATATAAATGCAAAATTGTCTTAAAATATTCCGCCCATATCATAATTCAATTACAAACTGAATAACTAGCATCGAAAAGATCCAAACAGTAACAAAATAACAATGCAAAGTCAACGGAAACTACGGTCGCCATTAGAGCCGGCACACACCCGGCAAAGCGCTTTTTTTACTTTTTTTACTGGCAAAATTTATCTTAAATACTATAGATTGCAAGTCTCATACAAAACTTAGCAAATTTTGGTCTGAATCTGACACATAACCCACACAAATCAAGTATTCATGCTGTTGGGTGGCACGAATATGTTGTTTGATTCGTGCCACCCAACTGAGTCGTATTTGGTATGATTACTGTCAACTAGTGTAAAAAAGAGGTACTTAGTAGCTCTTTTGAATCTGCCATTTTTGGAGCGTTGATTGTGTATCTAGTTCAGTTCCATATTCGATGCTCTCTGGGGCCTAATAGTTGATCTCGATGCTATTTCAAAGCAAGCAAAGTTGATAATGGTTTGCCAGTAGGTGTGCGCGCCGGCCCTCAGAATTTGAAACAACTTTGATCATGGCGCCGAAATGATTTCGATTAACATTATTATATTACGTACCAACAATAATTTTGATAATGAAACTAGGTACTTAACAGTAAGGTAAAGGCAATCGTGAGCTTTTCAGAATTTTGTCACAACTTGATCTTTTGAAAAATGAGACATCTAAACGCAGAAATTGATCCTTTTACCAATTTTTAACAACTTAATAATTAAGAACAATATTTGATCATAAAGAATAGTTTTCTCAACACCAATTTGAAACAGTTAACATTATTATTTCCTCTAAAATCAATTATTTTCAAAAGTAGTTTTAGAGTATTAGTCATAAAATATATCACGTTAAATTAAAATAATCCTTCGCAATAAAAAGTGGCCTTATTATGTTAGTCAATAGAATAATTTAATAAAATAATTTTGAAATGTGGCATACAAAGAAATTGGACGAAAAGAGAAGAGAAAGGACCTATTCGCAATGAATCTACCAAAATTAATAACCGCAACATTATAATAAATTACCTCGAGTAGAGTAATTGATTCAAAAAAAAAATATTGTTTTCCCTAACGAGCAATATCGCCCTCGTTTTCATAGAGTAAAATGAGATTATGGGGTCTATGGGTCTTATTGAGGGAGGAGTAAATCACAATTAATCACAATGTATCATACATTTACACTCCCCGTCATGAGGATCAACCCTTCGATTATAAAATAATGTTGCCATCAATATGTACCTATAAATTTTACCAAAATGAGCGTCAATTTTCTCCTCTTTTTTGCCGGAATGCGAACTAAATCTTGAAAACCAAGGCCACTCAAAAAACCTAGTAACAAGCGTACCTTATAATATTTCAAACAAGGGAGAATCCCTGCGATTGCTGAATGGCTTGGGTGAGGTAGTACTTGAGGCGCTCCTTCGTCTTATAGCGAGGTAAGTCGAGCAGGTTGAAACAGGTGTGCGCTACCGGAAAGTATCTGTCGTCTGCTACCGGTTGTATTCTTATCTGGTCGCAAAAGAGATGGAGAAAAATACTTTTAATAAATTTTATAAGAAACTAGAGATTACCCGCAAATTATATACCACATTTTAAGTCATAAGCTATCGAACAAAAAAAAATGTTTCATCATAATCGGTTCAGTAGTTTTTGTGTAATGCTCGAACAAACAATCAAACACACAAACAAACAAACAAAATATCTATAAAAATGGTTGATTCGGCGTCAGGGACACCTAAAAACCATATGGTAATCTTTTTCTTATAAATATCTTCAATGTACAGACACACTTCTGTTACAGTTTTATAATAGGTTAGATATTTATAAAGGTACGGATAGACATGCTCATTACTAGCACACAAGCATGCGTGTTTCGAGCAAATGCTACCGAGTAGCATGTGTACATTGCTTGTAATTAACATACTTATTAGCACCTTGGTCAAAAATCGATCGGCTGTTGATTTTCGAGCACGCTACCTGTGGTGCGGGTGGAAGAGGGTGTGCTCTTGAGCACGTATGCCTATCATAAGCAAATGTGTACAGTTGAAAAGCATGTTAGTTTCAAGGGCATGCTTAAAACGAGCATGTTTATTGCTAGCAAATATAAACAGTACGCTCATTTGAAGCATACTTAAAAGCAAGCTTTCTAGCGTGCTAATATAGAGCATGTCTATCTATTCCTTTACACAGAAAAAAGAATCAGTAGATACAGCATGAAGACTATTTAGTTCAAGATCTAGCGTGACCAAGTATTATGACTGAATCCTCATAAAATTGTGATAGTGACTTATCTCGTCAAGCCCTTATACAACGTGTTAATGAATTAACGCAAAACTAGAAAGTAGTTTGTTTAGAATCGAGAGCAGAATCAAATTATCATGTTTTCAGGCAAACAAGTAGTTTTCCTCACGATGTTTTCCTTCACTGAAAAGCCAGTGGTGTTATATTCGATCCTTGGTCGGCAAGATACAGAATGATCGAACAGGATCCAAGCTTCTGTAAGTACTTACTTTGATATCCCTCATTCCCTGAATAGGCACTCTGTCACTGCCTGTTAGGAACAGTAGAAACTTCTTCTTGTCTTCGATCGACAGCTCGTGGAATACTTCCCAGAACCACCTGGTAAAAATAATAAAGATTTTATCATATAGAATATAGAAGTGTTGTCAACGAATGAAGGAAAAACATTAAAAACCGTTTCTCTAGAATCAATAATGAAACTACATGGTAATTAACCTTTCTGAAGTAATTATAATCACAATAAATAATATTAGAAACGACAAAATGTGTTTGTCTGTTTGTATGTGTTCACTTTTCACGGCTAAGCCACTGAACCGCTCTTGATGATATTTGGCAGGGAAGAAGAAATCGCGGGTAGCAACCCGTTTTATTAGATAATTGGTATGGAAGATTTACTTTAAAAATGGCAACACAAACGGTTTTATGAATTTCCTTTAACTTACGGAGACCTTGATCACACGGACATATGCACGGAAACTGGTACCGGACCCGTTAAAAGAAACTACGGAAAAATATCGCAACTACAAGCATGACTTATTCATACGATTTGACGTCTCGCACGATTCGTTGCATTAACAAAGCACTGCGCGCATCACGCGTAATTGAACCATGAAATTAAGCATAATTGAGCCCCATTTTTTTGTTCAAATAGCCACGGAAATCCGTTGCCAAGAACAGCATATACAATAAACGAGCAGGCACTAATAAGAGGCTAGCACATATTATATGCTAAGTATGTGCAAGTGAGAGAGAAATACACCAAAGCTTACTGTGGACTACCTCCCATATCACTATCATTGGTAGAGAGCAGGGACTATCCGTACTTTATTCCATACTACTTGTCGTGGCAACCGCGGCTTTCGCTCTCCGAAAAGAGCGGGAACAGGTTATTTTCTATGGAGCAAAGGCGCGTCGCGCGCGTGTAGAGAAATCGTACTAGACATGCAGGTCCTCGGTCTTGTGGGCGGCTTTCCGGTACGCGGTCACCACTCGAGATCTCTTCGGTCAGGTCGGTTAGGTCAGCTGACCCTGGTTCTTCTGCAAAATAAACTGCATAAATAATACAAATTACCTGATTTGCTGATCTGTGGACGAGTAGCCGTCCTTATACTCGCAGTTAACTTCAAACGCCTCCCAGTCATAGTCCTCACTTCCGATCACTACGGACATAAGCTCGTGAGACCTGAACAACTTTATTATTCTACCTCCGCACACCTGTAACATGCAGTTTCCGTTAACTCTGTGAGTCACTGGAAGTGACATAGTAAATTTCCGTCATCTTCAAAATTTCATAATTTTAGAGGTTACCAATCAATCATGAAGTTATTACTTTGACCATTAATGAGGGTTGGATACTTTTTTGGAGATTTTTCGAAAGTGCATTTTAGGTTTGTTTTACGTCTTCTATCTACTTTTTTTAGCTTTGTTTGGATGGTCGTCGCAAAATCAGCAACTCAGATTTTACTATGTTGAAAATGTACTATGCAGGGCTCGATATAAAAATGCCGGCTGGCCTATAGCTTACACAAGCTATGCGATTTCGGCTTAGAATGTTCCATACTATTTCTTCCCGTGTACGAGTCAACTAAGGGATAAGGTTTTTTATCACCACTTGACACATCATGCCATCATCCAACATTCTTGCTACAAAAATCTTTTTGTAGTTGTAGCAATGGTTCTTACGGCAACCCTTATTGAGATTATAGGCGTGAGTTTATGTATGTATTTATTTTGTGTAAATGAAAACACTACGATATAAGTACAAGGTTCAAACTGAACAGCATTAATAAAGTTCCATACGTTTAAGGTGTCCAAAATTCGCCGACATTATCGGCGGTTACGGTGTGGATGGCATTGTCGGCGACATGCTTCCGTGCGGTCTACCCGGCGACAATGTCGGCACCAGTATATAGAGACCATCAGAATCAGAGAACAGCAGAGTAACTGTGACGAAAAACTAATCCAACAAAAAAAAATCGTTCTTACCTTCTGGAAGCCCTGATTGAACGGTTTGAATTGCTTCTCAACCGATTTATTTAGCAAGAAGTCTACGTACAACTCCACATACTCGTGCTTGTTCTCGTGCGTCACTGTTATGTTTTCGCCGTTCTCTTTGAGCGGGTGCACTTGCAGCTGGTCGAAGATCATTGTGTTCACCGCGAAACATAGACTGAATACCTGCAAGGAAAGGTTTTTAAAACGAGACCTTAATCACAGCTAATTAGAGTTTAGTTTCTGTGCCATAAAACTGGAATAATCTCCACGAACTTAGAAAAAAGTGCGAGGAGCAAGACAAATTAGATATGAAACACAGGGCGAGCAAATTCTGCAACCATGCAGCGCAAAGTAAAATATAGATTAGTCCAGGAGAATTTCAGGGTACATTGCTGGTTACTGATGGTGTTAAACATGTGTCCTAATATTCTCAGAAATGTATTTGAAATTGTCATTGTAAATTACAATTATCATGTTTATCAAATTCCTCTGGTCAAATTATTAACAATTAGGGGCGTCGACAGACTTGCGCCTGTGCTGTGTCACTATGACTATTTGTTATCTATTCTGATCGTCTCTTTAAGAGTTGAGACACATTTAACGACGGCGACCGACGGCGGGGCCATATAAAACTGACATTTAGTATGGCAAGCGGCAACGACGGCGGACGGCTTCCCATACTAAAGTTAAATGTCTCAGGCTACAATAGTGTAACTTAAACATAAGAATTGGGTTTTTGACTACATACAATTTATTTATTTTCATCTTCTCAATAAAAAAAAGGTTAGAAAATAACGCTAAACTCCCATTGTCATTTAGTTTTGAGCTTGAATACTATTTTTAATAACAAGATAAACTTTAAAAAGTAATGAAATGTTGATGACGTCACAACTCAGAATTGAGTACAAATTTCATACAAAGCGCACGTTTTGACGTCCAATAAAGAGTAGCTGATTTGACTAATTGTCAAGTACCCTATTATCTGTAAGTGTTTTACCTCATCAACATCTTCATCGGGATATTCCAGCAGGCTTTTGAGACTGCTTGCAAGCGTCGGGTATAAATCTGACAGATCGTCTAACATTACTGATTCACCCAACAGTTTCTTGTACAGAACCAAAGGGAACGGTACGTAGATGATTATAGAGTTGTAAATTGCTAGTCCGTAGATTGCGCCTGTGAAAAAGATTATTGTAATTATTGTTTTTATCAGAGCTATAAGATACATGTTTCTTCTTGATAGAAGTTACTAAATCTGATATTAGAATATTTCATTATCATTATCATCAGCCTGTTATACGTCCCACTGCAGGGCTCAGGGAGGGTGTACGGGCGTTAGTCCACCACACGTCGGTACGAGCATGCAGATTGGTAGATTTCACGTACGCATCAGACTATCTTCTTCAGCATAATGAAGGTTCCCTCACCATGTTTTCCTTGCTAGTTAGAAAATGTTGGAATGCCATCCGTGCGTATTCGAACCCGGACCCTCATGATTGAATGTTCATACCTCTCCACAACACGCCACCAATGATCTCTTATATTATGGCAATAGCAGCGCCTGCGACTTCGTACGCGCGGACCAGAGACTTTAAATACTGATAACTTTTGATTGAGTTAACCGATTACGATAAAATAATAGGATAAGTTAATCTAAACTAAGCCCTATGCTTCTGTGAAAACCCCATCCAAATCGGCTCAGTAGCTTTTAAGTCATGCGTGCACAAACAAACATACAAAAAGATAAACAGACAAAAATTAATGGTCTCAATGCATTCCATTACGTATCCTAAACGCCCCCAATTAATATTTTTGCCAATATCTTCAATGTACATCCACACCAAGTTTACAATTTTAATAGTATAGATTAAGGGTCGATTCACACCAGAGGAGCATCGAGGAGCAGATGCTCGCAGCGGCAATCTTATCACTAATGAATTAAGTTAAAATTTATTCGCGTCGCCACGCTGCCCGTATCGCTCCAAATAAATTTGACCTTTATTCACTAGTGATAAGATTGACGCTGCGAGCAAATGCTCGATGCTCTTCTGGTGTGAATCGACCCTTAGGAAAAAGAAAGTATGGAAATGAAACAGAAGCAATTCTCACCTATCAAAGAATACATGACGTCGTCTTCGAAAGGGTGATTGGAGAACCAGATAACGTTGGTCTCTTCGGACTGCTTGAACATGCCGTACACGGGGTCAAATATTTCCTTGAGTAACAGCCAGAAGAACTCTTTCTTCACACCACCCGCATCCTCCGCCTCTTCACCAACGAATTCTACCTGAATTTATAGTCATTTTTAAATGTTTGGAAATGAAATGTTTACGTATTCTTCTTATTATACTGACGGTGTTTACAGAGATGATCAGACCATCAAACTGAAAAACGTTCGCTATGGGACCAGCATTCACCTGAAAATTCGCGATCTCCACTCTAGAACTCTGACCCCCTATTGGTCGTCAGTTCTTCGGCAGATATGACCAGCCCATTGCCACTTCAGCTTGCTAATTTTCAGAGATGTCAACTACTATAATAATCTCACGTATCACGTTGAGTTTATACAGGGTCCTTCATAATATGCTGACGGTTTTATAATGAGATGAGCAGACCATCAAACTGAACAACTTTCTCAATGGAAACAACATTAAAATCGAGAAAGAAAAATCTGCTATTCCATACAAAACTGCAAACCTACTCGACCCAAATGTGTGGGACAACAGAATTTTTTTTTGCGATTTGAAATTTAATCCCATAGAGAAAAATCCGTTGAAAAACCGTCAGCATATTAAGAAGCGAAACATACACAAAAGACATAAGGCGAAGGTACGGCACAGGCGCGGCGGACATGCCGCCGAGTGAGTATATTTCACGACGCGTCGCTTTCATACATCTTGTATGAAAAAGTGTTTATCAGGCGGCACGATGTCTGCGCCTGTCGCGTCTGTCCCGCGCCTTACGCTTCTTCTGTATGTTTTACGCCTCAGAAAAAAACTGTACATGCAAGAATACGCTTTGATATCTTCCTGGCAACATACAGGGTCATTCTTAATATGCTGACACTTTTTTAAGGCGATGATCAGACCATCAAACAGAACAACTTTCTCTATGGGACCAACATCGAAATAGCAAAAAAAAATCTGCTATCCCATACATTTGGCTCGAGTAGGTTTGCAGTTTTGTATGGAAGAGCTGATTTTTTTTCGCGATTTCGATGTTGGTTCCATAGAGAAAGATGTTCAGTTTGACGGTCTGGTCATCCCCTTAAAAAAGTGTCACATATTTTTTTAATTATTAGAAGGTGTGAACTCACCCTAAGTGGTTTCTTGAGCTGCGAACTATCATGATTGCTAATCTGCTGCACGGTATCCCTCACAATATGGTCTCTGGACACAATGAGGTTTAGGAACTGATCTCTATGGTACTCGTACGTAGGGTCTATGACCAGTCTTGTGAATATCTGTGTGGCTGCTCTGCTAATAGCCATCTGCATCTGTAGGTGCTGGTCGATCTTCAGGAGTAGCGATTTGCATTGGACGTCGAATAGGAACGCGTAGTTGCACATGTGCGGTTGGGTTGACTGCAAACAAAATTATCGGTCGTGTTTGTGAACGCTATTGAAATGGAATACAACAGCTTTGCTCAGGGACTGACATCTACAGTATTATAAAACTGTAACAGAAAGTGTGTCTGTACATTGAAGATATTTACAGAAAAAAGGTTACGATATGGTGTTTAGGTATCGCCGTTTTATCGCCGCGATATTTCTGAGATCAATCAGTGTCGCGGCGGTATCGCGTCTATGTGCGATAACGCTCAAAAATTTTTTTTGTGATATGGCACGGATAGTGTTTTTATTTGTCTGATGAAGTGATGACAAAACTATGGAGCCCTAGGGCCTAGGGTTCCCGCGGGCGATGTCCGCGCCCCTCTCTCGTTCGGACATGCCCTGTTAGGCCGGCAACCTTTAGAACAAAAGTTCTAACTATCTGCTCTTCAATAAATACTTTCTCCAGCAAATTATAGTCCATTTTCATGAAAAGGATCCTAGATAGTGGCAATTATAATTTACAATGACAATTAAGGCACTGCTGGTTAATTATGGCGTTAAACAACATGTGTCGTGCTTGTAACTAACATTCTCAGAAATTTATCACAAATTACCATCGTAAATTACAATAGTCATGTGTATGAAATAGGCCCCTGATAATTAGGACGCCCTGTTTGACCGCCAACTTAGGAAAGGTAGCGGGGAGCGACTGGATGAGGAAGGCCGAGGATAGAGTTTTGTGGTGCGCCTTGGGAATGGCCTATGTTCAGCAGAGGACGATGATAGGCTGGTGATAATTATGATTTACAAGCCAGGTTAACGTGTGGAACAATACAGTGGACTCGTAAGAAATAACTCACGTCTTGATCAGAGAGCCAGTTGATGTAATCCGTCGCGATGTCCATATAGTTAGAAAGGTCTTCTATGTAGAAACATTCTGCGGGTATTTTGGGTTTCTTCGGATTTGTGAAATTTATTTTGTTTAGTGACGATAGCGTGTTCAATATTTGTATTATGCTGTGTGTGAAGTATACTCTCTGTAAAGTGCAGAATGAAAATTGTCTTAATTCATAAAAAAGATTTAAAAGTGGATATTGGGATGCTTAAGTTTTCCAGCTGTGTTGGTAGATTCACACTCAGTTGCAGAAACGCTCTTTAAAGTTAATCCTCCATTAAATCTTTTGCTCTCACTTTTTTCTCCTTGACGTAGTAAAAGCTAGCACGAGATTTAATGGTTTCTGCAACTTAGTGTCAATTTAGAAGAGTAAAGGGTATGCAAGGTGTTACAAAAATGAGAATAAACATTTAAGGGGTGGTTTAGATCATCAAACTGAACAACTTTGACTACGGAACCAATATCAAAATCACGAAAAAAAAATCGGATGTTTCATACTAAACTACAAATCAATTCGAGCTAAATGTATGGGACAGCAGATTTTTTTTTACGCGATTTAGACGTTGGTCCCATCGTGAAAGGTGTTCAGTTTGATGGTCTAAACAACCCCCTTAAAAGTTTTTAATGTTTATTTTTACTTTTGTATCACCTTGTATAAGAAACATCTTAAACGGACGATCGTAATTTTAAAATTCTATTTACATGATTTACAATCTTAGAGTATGCATAAGCAAGGCAATGAGCGCGCCTAATAGTGTGTGAACTGTGAGCATGAACAACAACGTGTTAATTTCACGTACAATTAGTACCAAAATAAAATGCTTCCCGATTGTGTCAACGTCAATATTCAAGACCAATATACATTTTCGCATAAACGTTTGTCTATCATAGAAATTACAACATTTCCTCACGCTCGGTGTCAAAGGCGGTGACAGATGCCCGCTCTATACCTTGCTTATACACACTCTAAGTTCTGAATACTATGGAAGATGTAGAGCATATTTTTACAACGAACACCTGAAGTCAATAACCTACCTTATTTGCCCTTGCTGCCGGCTGCATAAGTTCATAAACGACAACACTCTTGAATATGTCGACCAACATCTCGAAGTACTCGGCAGTCTGCGCCTCCCACCACAGATGGACTATCCGTTGCGGGTGGGTTGATAACTTATTGTATGCTTCCGCGAACGGACCCTGGACAATGTGGAGACGATATTTTCTTTTTGACTTAAATCATTTAACGATGGACGAGTAACGCGTACAATATACTAACTTTTCAGCAATTATATCATATTATAACTGAACTAGTTTCACAATCAACGTTCGAATAATAGCAGAACCAAAAGAGCTCATAAGAGCTCTTTTTTGTACTAGCTGACAGTAAACATGCCAAATACGACTAAGTTTATGAATCAAATACAACAATTCGTGCCAAAAATACAAATAAACATTTAAGGTGGTTTAAACGATTTAACTGAACAACTGAACAGATTTTTTTTCGCGATTTCGTTGTTGGTCTCATATTGACAGTTGTTCAGTTTGATGGTCTAAACTACCCCCTTAAAAGTTTAAAATGTTTATTTTTAATTTTGTAACACCTTGTATAAAGGAACTTCGATTGTGGCTATACAATCCATGATATAGATAACGTCCAAGATAATTATTGATAAATATTACCTGTAATTCAGGATGCCGACGTGGATTCCTCATCTCGTGATATAAAGGCAGTATGAGAAACATTCTGAGAGCTTCCGCATCAGGCGGAGACACTTTCATCTTCTTTATTATGTTCTCTGTCAGGTGACTGAAGATCTGAAATTTAAATTCCTATCATACTATTGGCTAAACGGAAAACGTCCGGTGGCCCATGGCAGTGTCAAAATGGTGGCCAAGAGGGGTACGGAGTACGGAGGTCAGTAGGCCGAACACTTTACTATTACGAGACTACGTTGGTGCGATGATGTAGTGAGAGTGACGGGTTCGCATTGGATTAGATAAGCACAGGACCGTGAGGAATGCAGCAATAAAAGGAAAGCCTATGCCCTGCTGTGGGTTGACGAGGTCTGATCCTTTTATAGATTAATCAATCAATGAATGAATGAAAAACAATTGTTCATAATTGCAAACACAATAGAAAATCAATTGATTCGTCGCATAGATCTACGTTTCGGCAGTTTAAATGTTAATACTCTGTTTCTAAGTGTTCCAACAAACATGTTACTGTAATCATCAACTACTTCATCATCTTATTTGATGCTTGCACTTCACCTGGCCTATTTCACAAATATCAAACATGACAAATACGTGTTTCCGGCGTCCGTCGGTTTTCGACGCACATAAAAGAAGTGAAATAGGCAAAAATGCAACATCTATTGGGGTCCACGTTTTGGTGTCTATTTTCGTGTTTATACGCGTATTTGTTACATGTGATATTTGTCATATAGGGTCATGTGAAGTGCCAGAATAAGAGCTACGCTCTTCCAGCACGTTTAGCATGATTTCTCTACTTGGGCGCGACTCGGCTTTTTCCCATACTGCAAGACGAGGCAAGCGCGACCTTCGCTCTCCGAAAAGCGCGGGAAGAGGTTATTTTCTATGCAGCGAAGGCGCGTCGCGCGCGTGTAGAGAAATCATACCAGACGTGCAGATTGACTTGGTATTCGCCAATCCCGTCTCTTTTTTGCTGGTGCCTTGAGTTCATCAACTACCTAGTCTATAACATTTGTAGAAAAGTTACAAACATGAAAAGTTGGAAAATGGAGGGGAAGAAATAGAGATCACAATACATTATCATTAGAAACGACAAAACAAACAATAATACAACTTACAAGTTCCTTTATAGAAGTGTTCTCGAATCTACTGATGAGTGTGAAGGCTTCTTGGGCTTTACTGAGATCGACGCCTGGCACTTTGGTGTTGCACCCGTAATGACCATTTTGAGGCAATAGGAACGAACCATTTATGCAGGCTAGCGAACCGAATACTATTTCTAAATAGGCCATTAAATCCTGTAATAAATAATAGTGTAAATATTTGTATTGGCCATGCAAGTAATCAACCAGCGGGAACACTGACCCTTTTATCTTCATTAGTTAAAGACCTATTGGCCAGCAGTGAGATCCTAATAGTAGCCATAATACATGTTGTACCAGAAAGTACGGATCATATGAAACCCTTTGGCGGAGCGCGTTGCTTCAAGCATATGAATATCCACCCGATTCTTAACCATTTTTCATCGTGAGATAACTCGGTAACCTTCTTTCAGTAAAACATGTAGATATAAGCTTAAATTGATATTAAAGGTACTTAACAAGTAATGGAAATAATGAAGTGGAAGAATTGACAGTATTTAAAAAGGTTTATTCTTATTTTGTTGTTTTACTTATTCCCATAGAAGCTTTGTATTCGTATCCAAATATTTACCTGATTAACAACATCTCTGTCCTTGAATACTTCACAAGCAGCCAGTTTCGGTACATTCAACGTCATTATCTGCTTAGATTGATCCAGCGTCCTGAAGTCCACCGGCCCGTCCTTATCACCGCGGATCACAAGGAAACTGTGGTCCCAACCGGCGAACACTTTTATTGGACCACTGAAAATCTCTGGCGAAAACTGCAATGAAAATGTTATGAGACTTTCAATTAATGTTTAAGTTGTAAATATTCACTTATTCGCTTTATACTTGCATTTATATTTTTCTGAAGATTTATTTAACAATGAAAACATTTATGAGAGACATGATAATCTCTCAATTTAAGTAGATATTTAAGAGAACTACATGCATTAAGGTCACTAATTAATTACAAGGTATGTTATACACGACATTCACTAATAAAACAAAAATTTTAAACTTAATAAAAATGATAATAATAAACGAAATCAACAATGATAATTTAAAAAAGCAGAGAAACCAGCACTAAACATTTAGCTATAATACAACAAGTAGAATTTTAGATAACAATAAATGAGACTACAAGAGATTCCGTATGCAAGTATACAATAATAATATAAATACTTGACAGCATAATATAGAAATATGACTCAACATTTAATTTAGAAGCACCCGCGTTGCCAATTCTGGCGACTGTTGATGTACTCTCGAGCTTCAATTTCTTCTTGGGCTAAAGGAGGATGGTTCTCTATTAGTTATAAATATTATTAAAGCTAACATTATATTTATTATAGCTATCTATATCGTTCTTCATGCTGTGTTACATTCATAGTTGTTGAGAAATGAAAATAAAATACAAGCTACTCTAAATTTACTAAGCAAAAACTGTGACGAGCAAAAAATTCTAAATATTTGGTATACATGTGGTATATGCAAGAGTACTAGGTATTCACCTTTGCTTGGCCTGCTGTCTCAGTCTGCATTGAAAATGAGATACATCAATATATTATTGTAAGCCTAAGACCATATAACTAGGGACCAGCCTTGCGGTAGAATTTCCCCTCTGCCACGTTACAAGATCAAATAATCATGTGTATTTACGTAGAATTTTATACCTTATCACTAAACGAGACAGCACGTAATTGCGGAACAATAACTTCAAACTATTCGCTATTTTTAACAATCAAAATTTGAATCTATGGTAATGGAATAAAATCCAAAGTTGCGAATTTCATGCTACCTCGTCCCCGCAAAAAGTGGCAAAAAAGTTTGTTAGTAGAATTACACGCGTAACTCGTCCATAATTATTGTCTAAGATGTATGCAAATATGTATAGCTTTACTTTATGTATGTAATTACCAAAAATATTATTATCGCGTCAAAAGTAAGTCAGAAGCAAAAGCTAATTTAAACCTTATTATTAATAAATTAAATGAAATGCGTTTTTGGACGAGTAAAAATTATTCCTTTCCATTCTCTCACCTTTTACCCATATTATTATATGCAAATAATTGAACGAACATTTGATTAAAAATATTTTTATTATAACAAATTGAGAAGCACCACAGCATAACTATATGGTCCTTAGAGTACGGCAACGGATGTACTAGCGCAGAGCAACGGAGGGGGTCTTGCGGGGAAGCGGGCGGCGCGGATCATCCCGCGCTTTGTATGAAGAATTCGGGATTGACTGCGCATGACGTACACCGGCGGCGGCGTCTCCCGCCATCAAGAGCGTTGCCATACTGTAAGCCTAATAGTTATACTGTGGAAGCACTATATTTTCTTTTCTATCGACATTTTAACAATTAAGCACAGATTAACCATTTCAGAATATTTGTTGCTAGCAATGTAACTCGAAAGCATATAATATGCTGCTTTTTAAAGCCGTTATCTACAGGCAAGATGTGGTGACCAAGCGGCCACAGCGAAGGCCTTGCACATATTGCAAGACAAGACTTGAAGATCCAAGTACAATGTTTAACAGGAATGGTAATTAAATTAGCAGATAATTATACCATTAAAATTAAATGTTTTAACGGGTTCTGTAGCGCAGCGTTTCTAATTAATTATTGTACGTAAAAAACTCAGAATAGAGTCGCATCGCTAGAAGGTTCACGGGCGGGCGTGTTTCGTCCGGCGCGCGGGTTAGGTGGCCACGTGGCTCCGCCATTTTGTTGTGGTTCCGACCGTATGTTTTTGACCAAATATTTATAACCGTACAATATCAAGCACTTTTGCTATTTAAAATAGATACTGGAAAAATCATCAACACTACTATGGAGCCACAATTTTAAAATTAGTGACCAAAGTACCGAAAATAATCGATGCACCTTGATACTACTACGCATTTGACATTCATATCAAGGAATTTTAAATCTTGTCTTCCAAGTATGCAAAGCTCAAAACAATAACAATCAAAGCTTACGGGTGAATCGTCGGGAGGTGTGAATGGGACAGCGGTAGGCACTAGTGCGCACGCCATGTGAGGACATCCGAGTTGACCCCTCGCTCCGTATCCGCACGCCAGGATGCGGTCTCCGACACGGCAGAGCATGTGGCGGCGGCCGCATACCACTTGCGTTACTGTACTGCCCATTAGTTCCATTATCTGAACAAAATTGTAGACTAAAGGCGGTTTGCTGTATAAAGTATACAGGGGGTAACAAAAGACACTAGTAATATTTAAAGGGTTGGTTTAGAGTTTAGACCACGAAACTGAGCATCTTTTACTATGGAGCGAAGAGAAAAATTCAGCTGTTTCATACAAAACTGCAGTACCTACTAGATTAAATGTATGAAACAACAAATTTTTCTCTATGTCACCATAGTGAACGATTTTTCGGTTTGATGGTCTGAACGAACTCCTTTTAATATTACTAGCGTGTTTTCATACCTTGTCATACCTTGGATGTAAACTTTAATGAGTTACATGCTAACGAGGGTACTTCAGACCATCAAACTGAACAACTTATAATGGGACCAAACGAAATATAAAGGTTGTCCCATCGTATACAGAGTAAGTACAGACAGTAAATGCAGAAGGTACAAAATAAGCCGGTCTAATCGTTCAAAAAGGAAGTTAATTCGTACTTTGACTGTGCAAAAAGATGACACTCAACATATTTGATAAGATATAGATAACCGGGTCTTCTCCAACTTGTTGTTGTGAAATATACAGGGTGTTACAAAACTACCCCTAAAGATAAAAGGGTGTTAAAGGGTCTCTTGTAAAGAGTCTATTGCCAATGTATGACAACCGTAGTATAATATTATTATTTACAGAAAAAAAATTATCGATAATGAAATAATAAAATAGTAATCGTTGAAGCACAACACTATTTTACGGACTGCCGGTAGTTCAAAGACTAAACGGCAGTAGATACGTCCTAAGGTCACCGCGATGTCACTACCTATCTTCTAAGTACTTAATTTAAAAGATGATTTTTCTCTAAGTTATCTTTATTACTAAAGCTAACATGAATATTAAGACCTATTTAATGCAAAAAAAATACAATCAAAATAGATTGACAAAAATATTTAAATTATTGGTACAAAAATAATAAATTAAGAATAATTTCAATAGAGTATTCATATTTGTCATCATGTAAGATAATTTAAGCGTCTTACAATTCGTTTTTATCGACAAAAAAAAGCTTCTTCGTCTCTTACTATTTAGGTACAAATGACTTACAAACACTACCCTTCTGAAAAAATAGTCTATGTTTCAAATGTCACACTAGAGTTGGGATTTGTTTATAATTGGTTTCGATGACGGATTTTTATTTTTTTTGGTTAATTATGTAACACCCTGTATAGGTCGACCAGAATCTGATGGCAAATAAGGAAGTAAAATATTAGAGTAAGCAATTGGGGTAATTTGATTAGGGCCCTTTATACTCTGCGACTTTTTGCAGCGCTTCTGCATCGATTCAGTCGCTAATGCAGCATCGATGCAAACGCGATACAGCAATCTGCATCGGTACAAACGTGCTTGTGCATTGCTACAATCACGCGTTAGAATCTTTACAAACGCACGCGATTGACAAACGCGCGTTTTTTACCTGCAAAAAGTCAGTTTTGTAAATGGCGTACTTTGACTAGACAGATGTCCAGTTCAGTTTGACACTACCATGTGAAAATCTATATATTTTCTTACTTTTACTACGCCATGAGATTCTGGTAGACCTATAACATGTTAAATGTTAGGTTTTACAAAAAACATGGAGCAGAAGACCCGGCTTAACAACAGCTAAAACTTAATACCTTTCTGGGAACTAGTTCGTCTCTACTCGCCCCGTGGCCAGTCTGGCCGTTCTCGCCAGCGCCGCATGTGAACACGCCTCCGTCGAGCGTCAGGAACACTGTAAAATCCTCTCCGCACGCTATGTGACACACCTGCAATACTCTTATCATTAATAAAAACCGATCAAGTGCGAGTCGGGCTACTAGCGCACTACCGAGGGTTCCGTACCACACCACCACACAAGATATTAACTTAAAAAAAGTTTTGTTTCCTCCAGGGACCTTTAGCGCGAGACCGACTCACACTTGCGACGGTTTTTATTATTTGTTGTTATACTTTTAATGCTTGTATGTATTACCGTTTTCATTGGTAGAGTGAGAATAAAAAACTTTGATAATAACTAGTATGAGGACCCCCCTTAATTTTTAACCCTTATTTTTTAATTATGTGCGAAATAGCCTGACTGATGTGGCTTACAAGATATATCCGAGCAAACTTACTCTTTATGGAATGATCGTTGTATGAAAGAGTCAATATAATTTAATCTTGTTGGCTAAGACTTTGGATTTCTGTCATCAGTCTTCAATCTTCAATTTTTCATGTTAAATTTCGACTTAATAGGTGCAGTAAAGAACGAGTAATTGAGGCGGACATACAGACAGACAGAATGGACGAAAGTATAAGGGTTCCTTGTTTGGCTATAGAACCTTAAAAGTAGAGTAGAGGCTATAGTGCATGAATGTTATATTTTGTATTATTACCTTAACATTCCTCAATGTTTTCAAATGTGACGGATAACATCTGTTTTCTCTGTCTTGCAACCCTAATTGTCCGTGCGAGTTTTTGCCCCAACCAAAAACTGCACCGGATCTAAAAAATAAATATAAATATCATAATACTACCGATAACATGATTAGAAGAGATACGTAAAGAAAATCATGATAACTTTATCACAAACTTAGGGTCAATTCACACTAAAAGAGAAGCTGCGAGCAGGCGCGAGCGATTCGCACCTTTTCGCACTTTTCCGTTGTAAAGTACGTGGCGACTGCTCGCGGTTACGCGAGGATGCTCGCGGCTGCTCGCGGCGCTGCGCTAGCCGTCTATCGCTTCAAATCAATTTGAATCTTATTCACAAGCAGTAAGATTCAAAATGCTAGGTTGAATATTGCACCGAAAATGCTCCTCCGGCCGCTACGCGCCGCTAGTACCCATACGCGTTAAACGATAGTTCTTAGGTGATTTCTGACCACCAGTCAAAACTAGAGATGTGTATAATTGTAACCAATAGTTATTCAAATTTAAGCCATCTATGAATAAATCATGGGGTGCTAAGGTAACCTCCATGTGTACCTTGCTTCTGGTCCCTTTGGATTCCGGAGGGAACAGCAGTGGGCACGGGCCATTGGACCTTTGGGCATTTGTCAGTGACTTTTCCTGTAACTTTGTCCTGTGCATTTGTCAGTGACGGGGTGTGGGCGTTTCCCATGAGTCCCTCTGATTAGCAGATTGCAGAGGGGGAAATTATTTATCAATTACTGAACAACGTCAAGCATATTTTACGTGCAAATTTTTTTTACAGGACTTTGGCAAAATCATCGATATTCTGGAGCCACGTTATTAATAAACATAGTATAGAATAGATGAATAATCAACCCCTATTTCATACCGTGGTTGTCATATGAGGCGACTAAGAGAAACGTTTTATATTGCAGTGATTTTGTTGTAGAAATAGTAACCAAACTACCTATCCATTTAACACATCTTGAAACTCTAAATATGCTAAAAGTGAACCTTGCCGCAACTGCATGCTTAAATAGTACCAGAATTTGCAGACGACCTTGTCCGGAGCGGTTCCCGTCATAGATAAAATATACGTGTTAATTAATTCACGTAAAACTCGAAAGTAGTTTGTTTAGAATCGAGAGCAGAATCCAATAATCATGTTTTCAACATAGGTAATGTTTTTCAAAATTTTAATTAATTTGTTAGTAAAATTTACTGAACTCGATCTCAACCCACCGCACGGGCACATTCACCCTACTTACTACCAAAACAAGATTCTTAAAATGTATCCACGAGCACTTTAGCGTTTTCATTAATTGCTGAAATGATAACAAATCACAGCACAGTACGGCAACGGATGTACTTGCGCAGAGCAACGGAGGGGGCCTTGTGAGGAAGCGGAGGTCGGGGGTCGGGAGGTTGTCAAGAGGTTGGGATTGCCTTGCATATCTGCGCATGACAACGTAAGTACAACGGCGCGGCGGCGTGGCGCGTAGGCATCGCCCGCCTTTAAGAGCGTTGCCATACTGTAAGCCTTATAGTAATACTGTGGTTTATTCGAGATGCTCGAACAAACACACTATTGGAACATTAGTGTTCTACATTATAGCAAAGACTCTGACCATTCCTAATGAGAATATGATGAAGAGTTTGTATAATTATTTACGCACACTTTATCATGACCTTTATAACCTTGGACAACATTACTTTGCTATAGATAAGAGTCAGAAATGTTTATAGAAACTTCACACGCTTTTTAAATAATTAATAATAATTAAAAACCTACTTTGATAAGACAAACGTGTGGTTACTACCACACGCTATTAGCGCTATAGGCACTCCGAGAAGGGACGTGATAGGCTGCGGTGTTGTTTCCTTATTTGACGTAGTCCCCAGTCCACATTGGCCGTGTGCGTTGGCACCCCATGCATACAGCTCTCCATCTAGAAATTATGAAAATAAATCAATTAGTAATCGCAAAATGAATGGTTTGCAGTTCTGCACCAATCACAGCAACACATTTTTTAATTAGATTATGCCTGTGACCGGTTCCTATCATCGTAGCAAGATAACATTTAAACGAGTCTTTAAGTTTAATCATAAGCTCTAAACACAAAATGTTTCATCATAATCGGTCTTTGCTCGAACAAACAAACAGACAAAAATCTGTGATTTGTAGTCAGGGACACCTAAATACCATATTGTAACCTTTATTTGTAAATATCTTCAATGTACACAAACATATCTGTTGCAGTTTTATAATAGTGTAGATTCGACAGGAGCCAGAGTCGGGGCACACCCAAGACTAGATAGCGTGAATGAGTTTGACTACTGCAATGAGTGGCAGGATATAGGGAAAACCTTTGCCTACCTAGAGTTTGGACCATGTACCAAACATTTCAACGGATTCTTATTCCATTTGTAATTATTCAAGTTCATACAATGTTTAGGCCCAGTGTAGCACACTCTGGTATTTATCATTGAAAATAAACCAAGACACATAGGTTTAAGGATAAATCTAGAAAATATGTGCAAAATACTGTGGGCAAATATCATGCATAGTATTCGTGACACAATTGACTTTATGTAAGTGTTATGTTGAGTGAAACTGATTTACATAGTCACTGGATGAACTTTATTGCATTCATTTTAGTTTTGTATGCTACCTGAACAAAATGTTTATAACTACCTGAAAAAAATGTTTATCCATTTGTGTTTGTATTCTGTTAAATGGCTTAGTCCCTTTAAGACAGTTTTTGACTTCAGAAACAAAATTATTTAAACCCTAATGAAAAAACTAAACTATAGTGCGTCCAAGGTACTTTTTATAGCTCGGTTTTAGATATTTCATTGTACTTTTTAAAGCTGTTTGTGTCGTCTAAACTTTATAATACACTAAAAATATACATAAAATTAAAGATTTTCCGGCTCAAACATTTTCAGAAAGTAAATAATTGCTCTAAGAGCTATCTAGGACGCACTATAGCATGAATTCTTAAAATTATGAATTAAACATAACCAAAGCTATCAATTGTTTCTGCCTACCCCAATGGGATGTAGGCGTATGTATAATATGTATGTATGCCAATATCAAAGTATCTACACACAAAAAACGACGCGCCGACTTGTCGGCGACAGCCCGAAGACCCAATGGCTGTTGCCGACATATCGGCGGGATCGCAGTGTAGTCACATTTACGTTCGCGAATGGTCAACTGGTATCATGGTCATAATAAAAAGGTATCATTTACCAACGTTTTAAAAAGAGGTTTGAGGCAAACCGTTTGGCACTAGTTGGCTGCTATATTCTCTTACATAGTTTACTAATAAAAAGAGAACTACAAAGACTAAAGCACACTTACTGTTAGTTAATGCTACAGAGTGATAAGCGCCGCAGGCAATCTGTATAACGTTTTTTGTAGCTAGGGACCTGACGAGTTTGGGTTTGTCCTGTGAGTCGGCGCCCAGGTTGGTGCCCAGCTGCCCCATGTTGTCTGAGCCCCAACTGAATGGTTGTCCCCATTCGTCCAAAGCCATTGAGTGTTGAATTCCACATGCTATAGCTGTTAATGTACAGCCATTGAATGTTTCTACATGTGCTGGAAAGGAAATTGAATATTTAATACTTTGTTGTACCTACATACAGAAATAAAGATGAATACAGGATAGTAGAATTAGGAGTGTAGTAGAAGAGGCCCACTCCCTCTCACCCTTATTCATGACAGGCCTTTGCCCTGCAGTGGGATCCTACACACGTATAACTTATAGCATGGTTTCAAAACAAAAGAAAGGGATAGACTGGAAGCAAGTCAGGTACAACCCTTAACCCCTGGGCTGTTTAGACGCAGATCTGATCTAGACACAATAGAATTGATTGTGTCTGGAATTGCAACAGGCGAGTGGTTAATATAATTTAATTTGAATTGTTTATTTGGGAAACATACTGTACATAATAATGCTTATAGATGTAAAGTAAAGCAGAATACAAAATATTGGATAGTAGGTTAATAAGATTAATCAGGAGAGTCACTTTGCAGGGTATGCCCCAAACACTTATCTTTCACTTATCTTATTCTCGTTTATTATTTATATTATGTTAACACTTATCTTTCGTGTTAAGATAATAGAAATAAGGTGTTCGCGCGGTTTGCGTTTCAGCCTGCCACGAGGCTCCGCAATCCTTCTCAGTTGTGTTTTTACTCAAAAACAATCCTCGAGATGGATAGATTCTCCCTCAAACCACTTGACACTGGCGGAAATGCAGTGCTAACGCACAAGCAAGAAGTCCAAAAATTTTAAAAAGAAAAAAGATTAATCAGAACTTTTACTTTTATATTTTGAATTTTGCGATTGATTATCTAATTCCTAATAAAGTTCTAGAATCTAGTCAATCTCACATTGTTTAGTAAACTGCAATCCTACTTTATACTAAGATTAGAACTGTTATCACAGTTTAAAACATGAACAATCTGATGTTTATTAAGATGGATGGATTTGAATTAATCTTTCCAGAGATCGTTTATTATTTTACATGAATACATAGCATAGCATATGCTCATGACTATATTCCCCGAGGGGGTAGTCAGAGATATGAATACATATGATACAAAATAACTGTAGTTGTTCATACATTACATCAGCATATCAAACTAAATTTTTTTCATTTCTAGGATAGGCAGTGCCAATTTGAATGTGTGATTGATGACCTTAATATCGAGTCGCGTTGCAGGTCTGATATAGGGCGGTCGCACGTCAGTTGTCTGCTCTTCGGCCTGACACGAAGCTCCACCATTTTGTGGTGGCTCAAGCATGTGTTTTTGTACAAAAACAATACTTGCGATAACCCAAATATCTATTACTGAACAACATCAAGCACATTTGCTGGTTATACTGGAGATTGGCCAAATCATAGACACTACAATGGACTCACAATTTTTAAGATTAGAATTAGACCTTTATTCCCGACCAGACCTCATTGGTGATTTGAGAAAGTGTCAGATGTAATTTTTTACACCTTTTACGCTCCAGATAAACACTTTCTACAAAGAAATAAAATTATAAGCAATAGCAATTATAAAAAATAATACCAGGAGTTTTTCCATCACTGGTCTCCGTGTGTCGTCCCAACTGTCCAACATCATTGCTGCCGCAAGAGAACAAATGACCCTGGTTTGTGAGGTATAGCGCATGGAACTCTCCTGTGGCTACCAGTCTTATGTGATTGCTTTCCTTCCAATTTGATAGGGTTGGCTTTATTACCTGTATCGAAAATAATATGTATTTAAACTATTTAATACTCCTTTTTTTTGTTTTTTTTTTTTGTTTAGGGATATTTATAAACATGTACGTACATTATCAGTTGCATTGTACCCTTAACTTTTTCACATCAACCTATGGGAAGATAATCACTTCATTGATACACTGTAAATAACTTTTTAGCTTCATCTGAACAAGGGCTCGCTAAATCTTTGTGAAAAGCACCTACATCTAATTTGTTCAATCTCAGTTCCCTCATCAGTGAATCTCAAGCTTGATTGAACTTGACACATTCCATTAAAAGATGATACACATCCCCTAATATAAGGTCTAACACAATTAGGTGAAACTATTTTAAGAGGATGATCAGACCATCAAACTGAACAACTTTCTCTATGGGACCAATATCGAAAACGCGAAAAAAAAATCTACAGGTCCATACATTTAGGTAGAGTAGGTTTGTATGGTCCAGCTGATATTTTTTTCGTGAATTCGATATTGGTCCCATAGAGAAAGCTCCCCATCTGCTTGATGGGGAGTCTGCTCCCTTGTCCCCCGCACCCCGCTCGACTCAGACCCGCCGCGACTGCTGTGCGCATCCACTAGTTTAACTACCTACACTATCTCTCAACTCTCGCCACGTTACCTGTACACCTACAGTACTTATTATATTGTATTATATAATCAGGGCAGGCGACAGACGGAAATGGAAAAGGTTGGTCCTACCTATTTAGGGCTGTATCTTTTGAACCGTAATAGCTGGACAGTTGAAATTTTCACAGAATATGTGTTATTACAGCAGATTTGTTAACAAATAAAAATAAAAATGTCAAAAAGTTAAAATTTAAGGGTGTAATCATACAAGAAACTTGTTTTTATAAAAAAAAGTTCATCTCGCTCTATTGTAAAAACTGGAATACATACAAGCGTCAAACTTGGTGTGATTATAGAGCAAACTCTACAATATATATAAGCATAAGCATAAGCATATGCTCACGACTATATTCCCCGAGGGGGTATTCAGAGATATTCTGAAACCTCAGAACATCCACATTTCACCAGTAGTACCAAAACTCTGTCCAGTGTGACGGGGGGTGAGCCCGTCGCCACTTATAATAACAACTTACAATACAACATATATAACACTTACAATATATATAACATCAAATAATAAAACCCAGCCAAGTGTGAGTCGGTCTCCAGTTAAAGGCCCAGGACAACAAAACATTTTTAGCGAGTAGCCAGACTCGCATCGATTTTATTACTTTGTAGTTGTAACACATAATAACACTGCATAAAAAACCCATATCCCTTAGTCGCCTTGTAAGACACCTACGGGCAGAATTGGGGTAGCCCATTCCAAGCAGTAAATGATTATAATTATATGGATAAAATCACCTACATCATAAAATGATACCATCAAGAAGTTGTTTGTATTGATATCTTATATGTGGATATAATATGTTTGCATGCAATGTTTATTTTTAATAGTTTGAAAAGCGTTTACTTACCAAGTCAAGAGCATCATGGCCTTCTATATACAATTCATGATGAGTTGCATTACCCCAACAAAACATATTTGTGTACTTTTTGAATGACTTTTATATTTCTACAACTTACAATATAACCTCTATCGTGATCAGTCTGGTTTGAACGGAGGTAGTTTTGTGATTTAGTTGGTTGTGAATTGTCGGTACTGTGCTACTGTGCCTGCTATTACAACAATTTTTCTTGCGACATTTTCAACATAAAAAACAATACATTTTTTCTAAAAATCTAGAACAATCTTCATTGCGAAAATTGACAGTTGTTTGTACCGTTTTTTTTTTAATTGTTGCTGTTGTTTCATTTTTCCTTATGTAAAGGCAAAGGGTACATAGCCTATGCAGCCAAGTCTGTTTTTGTCTTTTCCTATAAATCCATTATAAAAGGCACTATGTGCCTGTTTTGTGTTATAGTTTTTCCAAGTCTTCTTAATCTACGTAAATTGATATTTTCCCATAGTAATGTCATATCCATTGAAATGCGCGGATGGTTCTCACATTTCAATGTTCAAGGGAGTTTTACGCGGGCATATCAATCCGAATCAAACAGTTGCGCCTTACTTTATTTCTCGCTTTTACTATATTGCTCTCCACTAAAGGCAAATTATTATTCTAATTCCACAACATTACCACAATAATAGCCACGAAAAACGAATTTAGAAAATTAAGAAACAAAGTCTGTCCGTTCCGTTTTGTTTCCCGCGCAAAAACTCCCAGTATCGCTTTTATTCGCGATCCTAGTTTCACACGGACGCCGTGGTACCGCCTTTCATGTTGCATCCCGCTCTATCTGTCTGTGATTTAATATAGTTGCATCTATGTCTGTATAGTACCGCTGTTATTCGCGATCCTCGTTCCACACGGATGCCGCGGTACCGCCTTTCAGTTTCCTTCAATAACGCTAATATATCGCTTTTTCGTAGGGAACGCGTTTCGCTACCGTGATTCGCCGCGTCGGTTTGCTAAAGGTGCTAACGTTATACAGACAGAGATGCAACTATAGGAAATCACAGACAGATAGAGCGAGATGCAACATACGCAATAAAAATTCGTAGTGTAGGACGCGTTTCGCCGCCTCGGTGTGCTAACGGCGTAAGAAAAGAAATTATCGGTTTATGGTATACAACGTGTTAATGAATTAACGCAAAACTAGAAAGTATTTTGATTAGAATCGAGAGCAGAATCGAATTATCATGTTTACAACATAGGTAATTTTTTTCAAAATATTAAATAATTTGTTTGGAAAATTTAAAATTTACTGAACACGATCTCAACCCACCGCACGGGCACTCTCACCATACTTAATACCAAAACAAGATTCTTAAAATGTATCCACGAAAACGCTAGTGCTTTCATTCATTGCTGAAATGATAACAAATCATTTTTGCCTGAAAACTGAAAATGCGAATAACTTTAAATTTTAACCATCAAAATAATGAAATTATTGTTTCAATCTAATTATTTTGTTGTAAATCAATTGGGGTGTATGAGGTTTTGCGCTTATTCATTAACACGTTGTATACATTTTTCTTTGAGATGGTCTTAGGGCGAGATTCAGAGACCATTTTTAAGTCATAGCATAGTTCGAACTCCCGTATGTCAAAATCCATACATTTTCGCCCTGCTCAGCTCGAACTAAGGCTGAGATTCAGAGACGATTTTTTTAGTCTTAGCTCGAGCTAAGCGTGGCGAAAATGTATGGATTTTGATATATGGGAGTTCGAACTATGACTGAAAAATCGTCTCTGAATCTCGGCCTAAGACAAAAAAAAACGTCTCTGACTCTCGGCCTTAAATCCCTCCTATAAAGCTTATAAGACCATACTGCCTCGTCCAGCTATCAAGTGGTCTTTACATTTCAGGAAGCGGAAATTGAGAAAACGTTAACTATCCGTTTCCGTATAAGTAAAGACTCATCGATTTTATAGAACTTCAGCAGCTGTCAATTTTTGTTTTCAATTTACAATAAAAATGTTGAACTTCCGTTACACGAAAAGGTTGCGGATTCAAATTTCAAAGCCCTTACGTTCTCTTATTAGTTTGTGGCCCTCACATAAAAAGTGTTTCACTTCAAAAATCGTCTCTGAATCTCGGCCTTAGTTTGAACTACTGTATGCCAAAATCCATACATTTTCGCCCTACTTAGTTCGAACTAAGACTTTAAAAATCGTCTCTAAATCTCGGCCTCAATCTTAGAACAGCTTTATTAACGTCAAAGATATGTTGGATTGTACCTATAATCTTTCTGATAAACAAATTATATTTGCAAATCAGAATTTACATGAACCGGAAAATCTTTTAGTCCGTATTTGAAATGAATTATAGAGCTAGAAAAAACTTGCAATTTGCCTTCAGACATGCAATCATTTGCAAGCCAAGACGGTAATGCACAGTCTTTTGTGCTTTCTGGCTTTATGATCGTGCTTTAGGCCTTTAGACGGGCAATTTTGCTGCCGCACGATTCGGCCTTGGCGGAAAGTATGCGATCAGTTTCCCGTCAAAGTACCTTTTAGGTTAGGTAAGATAAAACGAAAAATTACTGAAAACAACGGATGAAGGCCTAGGTCCCATTGACATTCAGAAAAGAAGAAAAACTATACAACAACAACAACAAAAGAAAAAAAAGTTCAAACAATAGATGGCGTTGATGTGAGATGGAAGAGGATTGGCAATCTCGCTTCACATCTCTAAGCTTCACATTAATAAATATAAAAAAAAGAATTTATCAACAGCAAATAGGAAAAATTCGTGAGCAGAAAATTTTCAAAAGATGATTCGTCAACGAATGCGTATGACTCAGTGACAAGTGACATGCATTTTTTGTTTACCTACTTTTCCGATGCTTTTCCGTCTTCGAAGTCGAACCAAGTCCCGTCAACGCCATCTGTCTAAGCATATTGAAATACGTTTTACTAGAGCTGTCGTAAAACTCTCCATGACTGTTTGGTTCGGTTGGTGTAGAGATGGTGTAGAATATGCAGGATGTAGAAGGAAAAAAAAAAGAAATGGTTTTGGATTTTTAAACTAAAATGTAGCTGTGAGCATGAGAAAACAATTTACCAAACAAAGCATTATCTGCTTGCATTGCCCTCTAGTTTGGAAGATGGATACTAAAATAAAACAAATCAAGGAAAAGGCGATGAACGAGGGAGGGAGATAGAGAACAATCGACTGGTTCCATCTCGTTCCCTTCCGTCGTCCGTCCGTTCGCTAGTTGTTCGGCCATATTTGTTATTGTGCTCAATAGGGATTTATTTAGATCATTTGATTTCACAATAAAAAAAGCTTACAGTGTTCCAAGTTTGTGATGTATTTTATTTCCTTTCATCGTTTTTTCGAACCTTTTTACTCAGTGACGTAAGACCCCCAACAAAGTTATGTTCATTCAGTGACCGTGGTTACCCCCTGTGATAATTCGCTGGTCATCAAGCGAATCTTATTGAGAAATTATTTCAATAAATTGTATTAAACTGGCGGGGGCATCAAATAATAATGGTAAAGGGGGACGGCCAGCTGCCCCGGTCGACGTGGGGTCTCCCCTTCTCGACTGGGAAGAAGGAGACCATTTCAGTTTCGAGGACTCCGAACGTTTCGAGGAGGACTCTTTGTGTAGCTGGAGCTCGGAGCCCGAGAGCTTGTGCAACAACTGGCGCGGGTGGCGCAGGCCAAACATTCAGAACTCGTTCGGGACTCGCGCCTCGAAAAAAACCGTTCAAGGTAACTCATTACAGCTGATCCTTTGTTTCGATAACTAAATCTCAACAATACTCAGTATTTCTCCGTTAGAAACTGTTTTAAATTAGTCAGAAACGTAGATTTGTGTCATGATTTGTTAGTATTCAATCATCTTGCTCTTATTTTGGTAGGATTTTGGTGATATGAGCTATAGATGCTAAACTGCTTTGTAGGTAGGTGTGTTGTACAGAGAACAGGTGTTGTGAAGTCATTTACCTTTGACTGGTCAGAGCAGTTAATAATACCTCTGGAGTCAAATCCCTGCCATTTGCCATGGCCCTTTCTTTGTTATGGGGCACTTTCATTTTGTATTTTGATCTAGGAGTTGAAAAATTTTGTCTTTATGTAGAGGAGAATGGAAAGTTTTTGATTCTTGTAAACTTTCACAACTTTCACTGATTTTTTGCTTACATTGATTTTTATCTTCAGCTTTATTAGAATGGAGTACTTATTGACAATTTAATGTGAAGTAATGTAATTATAAATCCTTGGGTTTTTATTGGATTTGTAATCATACAATTTTTGCTTCACAATATTACTTAAATATACATAAATTCATCACTGACTTTAGAACTAAGCTCACATTAAATAATCAAATAAATCCTAAGTACTTAATTCTAATACCCTACACAGAAATCACAGATTTCAAACAAAAACTGAAAAAGCTTAGTTGGTAATAAAATTCACAGGTATTTTGAGATTGCATGAACCTTTGTTGATTATTCTGTAAAACCAATAAGTAGTTGTAATATGTGAAATTGTCAACTTAATATGGTTTTTTTTCTATAATAAGCTCATAAATAATGTGGATAACATTTTAAACATGGCATATTAAGAGGAGCTTACTCACCTTTTCTTATATAAGACTATTTATATAGCACCGAATGGTCCAAATGAATATGATATTTTATCTATACTGGCTGAATGCCAATCTGACAATCCCATATCTTCTTTGTCCTGTTATAATGAGGATTTCCATTAATAATAGTTGCCATTTATGATATGCTCGCTTTTGTCCATCACTTTGTGTGAGGACATGCCATATTAATACTGCCAAGTTTCAATGTAATAAAGTGAAATGGTGTTAAGGTGGAATGCGTTTTCACAAAAATAACGTTTACTTGTCGAATTCAAATTGATTGTCAATGTTATTGTTTGAACGTCGTTGCAACTACATTCCAGTGGAAACTGATTGAAGATAGACCCTTAGAATGAAACTATATAAATTTTTTTATTAACCTGTCTTTCCACTGCTGGGCAAAGGCCTCGCCTTTAATCTTCCAACCGTCTCTGTCGTGGGCAAGCTCTGGCCACTTGTCGTCAAAAGCACCCAGATCATCTCGCCACCTCTTCTAAGGATTACCTGGACGCCGACGACCATTTTCTGGGATCCAGGGCGTAACTATTTTTTCGACAGACATGGCCGGCCCATTCCCATATTAGTCTAGCTGTTTTCTCCTATTTTAGTCACTTAGAGGAATTCATAACTTTTTCATTGAAAATGATTATAGTTTGATAATTAGAGGGTGTTCTTATTAACTTGAACCTTAAAATTATTTGTTCTTTAATTAGCTACTCTTATTGTGCATCGGTTTTTTAACTGACTATGGTGAAGAAAAAGGAAGGATTATGATTTTGAACAGTATGTATGTATGTTCATCTGTTCCCTCATAGCTTCAAAACGGAGTTATCATTAGAAACGTCTTGATCAACTATGTTACGTCACGTTAAATTGAATATGGCACCCTCAAGAGGTCAGGATAATAGCACTTATAAGTCAAGAATGAAAGGTTCCACTATGATGCAAACATCTTGACTAATGGGGAGGGGGCGAGGGGTATGGTTCTACGCAGTCAAGAACGTTGTCAAGATATTTGCCGGTAAGTTAACATAATTGTTGCAGACAAAGGAGCAGTATCATCGCTAAGTGAATTGGCAGCAAAGTGTGTAGCGTGCCACATTCCATTTGAGCTTGTTGAGCATGTCTATCCGCCTGTGCCGGAACAACTTCAGCTCCAGATTGCCTTCTGGAGCTTCCCGGATAGCGAAGATGATATCCGTCTGTACTCCTGCCTGGCCAATGGATCGGCTGATGAGTTCCAACGCGGAGAGCACCTGTTCAGAGAGAGAGCTGTTAAAGATGTTCTGCAGATTGGTAAGTGTAGAAACTGATTTAGTGTTTACTTGGGACTGAAAGTGTTCATGTAAAAGCAAAACCTGATTGATTGTTAGTCTTCATATTATGAATTAAGCATTCTTCATATAGTACAATCACTACACTGTGTCCGATTTTTTATTTGATTTTTTGATCTGTTTGTTTGTTTTTCGAGCTTCAAATTCACACAAAAACAACTGTATTAATTTTGATTAAACTTTTTGGCAACTTTTTAACAGCTGGTATACATTTTATCTCTCTACGATGGTGGGAGCCGATGCGGACGAAGTCGCTCGCAAAAACTAGTAAATAAATAAAATTAAAAGTGACGTGTCAAGTAGTGAGAGGTGGCTAGCCTTTTATGTGGGCCATAAACACTGCATAAAAAACCTTTATCCTAAGGGATTAAAGTCGCCTCGTACGACACCCACGGGAAGAATTGGTCCATTCTAAGCCGGAATAACACGGCGGCACACTGAGAAAAAATGCTCCGTATACGTAGCCCGTCGCAGCTTATACGTAGCCCGTCGTAGCTTACATACCACGCAGCTTACTACGCGATAGTGATTACGAGTGTTGCATCAGTATTTAAGTTGTACTCACAATTAAGTCGTAATCAGTATCGCGTCGTAAGCTACGTGTTACGTAAGCTGCGACGGGCTACGTATACGTAGCATTTTTTTCTCAGTGCACACACGGCACGAAACATTGGCATTTAAAATATTAGTAGGATACATTTGAGCCAAGAAAAAAGGAAATGCTCTTAAATAAATAATTAGGGACTGTCTTGAGTAGCTGACCTTGATGTATGCAATATTTTGAAACCACTGACATTCAGTCTGGTTTTGGACTTGTTTTAATAATTATATGGTTTTATAAAATCTTTCAAATATCATTTTAGTTTTATTTGAAACACTTAAAATAAAAATCACATAAATCTCCATTTCAGTTTAGATTTAGAATATAACAAACATAATAAAAATATAAACATTGTCTGAAGAGATTCGTGACTTTCACTTCCTTACTATTGAGTTATAACTTAATATGGAAAAAATCCAGGAAAAAACAATGAAAACAATTGAATTAAACTATGCAGTGGCAAATAAAAATAACAAACATAGTGAGGAATACAGTCGTGAGCATAATGCTATGCTATGCTTAATTTTTGTCTAGATTAATTTAGGATTCAATTTAACCACTCGAAATTGCAATTCCGGTACAGACTTAATTTTGTTAAATAAATTGTACTTAAATTTTTTAAATAAAAACTATATTTTAACTACATTTACAAAGCTTCGGCTTCGGCCAAATCTTCTGCAGATTTTGGCCGAAGCCGAATGTGTTGCCAAAGGTGGCCGAAGCCGAAGCTTTGGTCGGACACTTTGTTATATATACATGGTCCTTCTTAATATGCACACTTACACCTTTTTAAGGAGATGATCAGACCATCAAACTGAACAACTTTCTCTATAAAACGAACATCGAAATTGCGAAAAAAAATCATCAGTCCCATACATTTGGCGCAAGTAGGTTTGCAGTTTTGTACGGAACAGCTGATTTTTTTTTCGCCATTTTGATGTTGGTGCCATAGAGAAAGTTGTTCAGTTTGACGGTCCGATCATCCCCCTAAAAAGAGTCAGTATATTAAAAGAAGGACTCTGTATATTTTAAGGGTTTAACCTCATCTTGCAGCACGAAATCGCATTTTTTGACGGAACATCCTTTTCTGTCGCTCAGGAACGTCATTTGCTAGGGTGAGAATGGTCGCATTCCCGCTATTTTTCTCGCTCTAGCAAAAGACGTTCATTTGCGACAGAAAAGGATGGAGCGTCAAAAAATGCGATTTTGTGCTGCCAGGTGAGGTTCAACCCTTATAATATGTTATTGCTAACCAAAACATTTAATAATGTTGATGTTCCTCAGGGTTCCACCTATCAGCAACGGTCATTCTCAACATGCCACGCTCTCATTTCAACGTAGCGGTGACATTCGATCGGCAAAGAATATCTTCTTGTAACTGCACGTGCTCCTCTACTGCGCACTGGTGTTCACACATCGTCGCTGTTTGCCTCTACAGAATACATTTAGTAAGTATTTTGGGGTGGTATCTACTTGGCTTACTTCATCCATGATATATCTGCGAAGTAATGTAAAATCAACTATTTAAACAGCATATTAATGTCTAATTTGTAAAGGGTTGTGATTGAAACCGGCGCATTGGCTTGTCAGTGCGAGCCCGCGTTTATAAAGTGTCTAGGTTCGTATTCAAATTTGTCACAGTTGTATATTTTTCCTCCAGCCAACACAAGTATGCCTTCGAGCACCAGTTTCAGAATCGTTACAAAGACTACGAAGAGATCAGCTGCAGAAGTTTGCACAATACCTGATATCAGAACTACCGCGGCAAGTGCTGCCTACGGCTCAGCGTATACTGGACGAACTGTTGTCCGCCCAGCCGAACCAGATTAACACGACATGCGGAGCTCCAGACCCCACGGCTGGGGCGTCTGCCTACGAATATACGTCGTGGTTTCTCGACGAAAAGACTTTGCACAACAATATCAATAAGATTTTGGTAAAGTTTTGCGTTCCTGCCCCAATCGTCTTCAGGTAAGTTTTCGTAACATATCATTGAGCTACACCTTGGCTATGTTAGATTTTTTGAATTTCCACTTTTGGTATCCGCAAATCTTCAATTGCATCGGAAGGGATTTCAAAATTAGTTCAGTTCGTTCTTAGATTTCCGTACCAAAAAGTTTGCACTGAAGCGGTGCAGCGACCAGACGTGTCGCAGGGATAGACTCAGAATGTTTGAATTTGATATCGGATCAAATCTGTTTGTGATTGGTCTATCCATGCACGTCTCGTCTTTAGTAGAAACGCAACCTTTTAAACAGGGTTCTATGATATAATGTCAGTGATATTTGAGTTCTAAGAAGTGGATAAATCGTGACATAATAAATTTTCAAAAGCCGCATAAGTATGTACACATTGTACATGACGTTATTAAAAAATATAAGTATTTATGCAGATTCTTCATCACTATAAAGTTTTACAATATATTTAAATAGACGAAATAATCGGCTGGACACAGGTTTCCACCCTGTATCTAAGTATATCGTTGTCTAGTCATCACAATACTAGTCTGGACTAGAAGCGGGTAATTTAAATGGGACTAGATAATCTGTGACAATATCTAAGATATTTATTTTTATTAATTTTAGTGACGTAAACTACCTAAGCACAAGTGCGCCACCAGCCGCTGCGGAATGGTCATCGTTACTGCGACCGCTCCGGGGTAGAGAGCCGGAGGGCATGTGGAACCTACTCTCCATAGTGAGGGAGATGTTCAAACGCAGCGACAGGAACGCTATACCGTTGCTTGAGATCATCACTGAAGAGGTCATGGCTTGTGAACAGGTTAGTAGATTCCTAGTGACGTAAACTACCTAAGCACCAGCCGCTGTGGAATGGTCATCGTTATTGCGACCACATCGAGGCAGAGAGTCGGAGGGCATGTGGAACCTATTGTCCATCGTGAGGGAGATGTTCAAGCTCTGCGACAGGAGAGCTATACCGTTGCTCGACATCATCATTGAAGAGGTCATGGCTTGTGAACAGGTTAGTGGTCGAATATTTCATAGAAGTTCGTCGAATGCACCAGGAGAGGTGGGCAGGAAACAGTTGTAGGCGTCGAGCAGCTCGAATATGGTTTCTCTATTCGTGAGAGGCGCGTGTCTTCTGCATACAATGTTCTTCGTGAGCTTTTTAAAGAGCGAAAGCCGTATCTTGCCAGGACAAGTAGTATAGAAAAGAGTTGCGCGCAAGAAGAGAAATCATACTAGAGGGGCTGGTCGTCTTAGAAATAGGTGGCGGAATGAGCTGGATGATTTAAATGACAAGTGGCCATATAAGGACTTGCGACGATAAAGGATAGCAAACATTTTCGAAGTAGATATGGTGGCTACAAGGGAAGACAGTTGGTGGACCAAAGCAGTATCAGAGATGCTCTAGCTTCCCAAATAAATCGTAGTGGTCTAATCGAGAGTAGCCTCGCAGGAAGCGTTGGTTCGATCCCCGGCCATACCGCCTCGGACCAATGATATTTAGGAACTGTTACGTTTAATTTGTAACACCATTGGCTTTTCGGTCAAAGAAAACATCGTGAGGAAACCTATGTATTGTATTTAGTCCTCTGTCCAGTAAAAAGTGGCGACGGGCTCAACTCTTGGTTTATAGTCGTGAGCAAAGCATGTATGTAGGTTTAACAGGTTGGTGTGTAACGTAATAATGTTTTCCAAGCAAAATGTTTTGTTACGCAGATCATAGTGTGGTGGTACAGCACGAAAGCGGCCCTGGTGGCGTGGGGCGGCGGCGGTGGGGGCGGGAAGCATGGAGGCGGGGGTGGTAACTCGGCCGCGCAGCATGCCTGCTCCTCGCTCTGTGATGAGGTATTAAAAAAAAAATATATATTATTTTCTCTCTCTTATACTTATCTATTTAAAAGAAAAACATAAAAATGATAGTACAAAAAAAATATTTTCGAGACCGATTTTTCACTAACCTATCTATGAGATGACACGCGGGAGACAGGTTTAACTGTCTTTCGCCCCTATGGCCCGGAATAGGAAGTGGATAGTTTATATTTTGGCAACACTAGCGGTTGTCAATTACGGTCAAGGGTTTGCTTGGCGCCATTGCTCTTGTTGTGTTTCGTCGTATTTGAAATTCGTAAAAAATTGGTTTTAGTGATATTTGTGACATAATTTCGTGCGGATTGTGTACCAAACAGTTGCGTAAAGCGACCGACGTAACAGGAATCTCAAATGAATACGATAACAGAACATAAGTTTTGGTTCAAGTTAACTCGTACATGGTCATTTTGGCGGCAACGCGCGAGCTTATGATATCGACCACAAATTCATCGTCATCTATCATCAAAATAAAGAATATAAAGACAAAAAATAACGAATGGCTCAAAAGGACTAGTATCCAGAGCCGTTAAAGACATCATAAAATAATAAAAAAATCAATTCAAAGAGATTATACCTAATAGAGTGAGCCATACCAATTGTAAAGTGTCCACTTTTATGACGTTTAGGTTTGAGTGTGTGGTGTCAAGTAGTATGGACAAAAGGCACCAAGTGACATATGACCTTATGTTTACGGCCACTTTTCACACACACTAGCTCAAAAAAAAGTGGACAGCCGCATAAACAAATATCTATAGTTCCATCTCCTTCTACTATTAAAGGTACGTCATAAGACAAAAGAGACTAACTACAATCGTAAATTTATGCGGACTCTATGGAGATCCTTCCTCTGAGAATCAATTACGGTCAATAGACAAACTAGAGATAAACAAACACAGGAAGCTGGAAATAGATATTGCTATACCTTGGAGTACAGACTGCCTTACAAGCGGTGAAACATGAAAATACTCCTTGGCGGTCGGTAATGTTCAACCTTCTTCGTACGTTTTCATCGTCATCTTTGATTTTTCCCTTTATAATCCAACGACAAAAATTTTAAAAAGAGTTTTATTAATTTTTGTTCTGATAGAAAAGGACAAGCCTAAAATTTGAAATATCGACGTACAATGAAAGTTGAAAAAAAACTAAATTATTATGATAAACAAAAAAACCCGACTGCATAAAAAACCGATTAACTGAAAAGAGAAAAACAAGCTCTATGATCACTAATAAGCTATAACAGCATTATTTGAGCTAATGTAATTAGATTGTTATTAGGTAGGTATCGCAAACGGGGACAAAAAAGATGTTTCGTTGGTTGTTGGTTTGTCCCCGCCTGCAATACCTACCTAATAACATTCAAATTATATTAGCTCAATTAATGCTGTTATAGCTTATTAGTGATCGTAGAGCTTGTTTTTCTCTTTTCAGTTAATCGGTTTTTTATGCAGTCTGGTTTTTTTGTTTATCATAATAATTTAGTTTTATTTCATACTTTTTAGTCTTGTGTCGAAACGGTAACATAAAAGTACTACAATTTATATATATTTGGAATCGTCTATTCACTAGCTTTCATTTGATACCCATATTGTAATTTTTAACAAAAAAAATTGTTTATTCCCCCTCCTATTTTTATTTCGCAAACGCCATATTAAAATAATATAGCCTATGTCACTTTTAACATTTTTACGAATCTAATGACACCTCATACATTAAAATCCATCAAGCCGTTTAGGCTGTAGGCCGTGCCAAAGAAATAGACATACAAACATACATACATACATACGCTCGAAAAACATAACCCTCCCTCTGGCGCAGTCGGGTAATTACCGACCGCTATGGCCAATTTTCGTGTTTCCATGCTTGTAAGGAGGATTGGTATCAATTCAATCAATTCAATTATACTTTATTGCACAACAAAACATAACATACATTTGAATACAGATAAAGAATTACAAGTAGGTACAAATAAGGCGGCCTTATCGCTAAAAAGCGATTTCTTCCAGACTACCTTAGATTAGAGGAATTAACAATCGAAAAAATAGGTATCCTATAGTGGTATCCTTTATCATGCTAAGTCCATACCTTCAAATTTACAGGTTTTATAACAGGAATTTAATCATGCCATCTACTGTTATTTCGTTTTACTAGGACAACTACTCTTGGACAACGGCCTATTGAAAAATGTAATTGAAATATTATGTATGAACTAGTACTAGTAGTAACGCAAATGTTGTTTGTATTCTACAGGTTGTAGTGTTATGGCGCCTCGCGGCTTTGAACCCCGGACTTGCGCCCCACGAGCGCGACACGTTGCACGAACAGTTCGCACAGTGGCACATGAAAGTCCTTGATAAGGTAAGCTAAATTGATTAGCCCGTGCCCTGCGCTGGGACGTTATAGGCTGATAGTCTTTTTAGATTTCATTGTTTATATCTAAAGAAATATGAAATTGGTGATACGCATCTTCCTGTGGACCTAGCATGGCAGCGCGACATAGCAAAGTTGCACCTTATTTCTCTTTCACTTGGCGCGGTACAGTGCGAGAGAAAAGGCACGGTCAATGCTATGCTAGACCCTCTGGTCAGAGTCATCGGTAGAATGTACATAAGTTAGACGCTGAAATTCAGTCTTATTACAAGTCTTAGTTTGGACTCCCATACATTTTCGAATCTACTCACACTGAATACAGATTGAAAGGTCTAAACGACCTAAGAATGACCGAATTGACCTATAAGGTCCTTCTTAATATGCTGATACTTTCTTAAGGAGATGATCAGACCATCAAACTAAACAACTTTCTCTGAGGCACCAACATCGAAATCACGAAAAAAAAATCAGCTCTTCCATACAAAACTGCAAACCTACTCTAGCTAAATGTATGGGACAGCAGATTTTTTTTTGCGATTTCGTAGTTGGTCATATAGAGAAAGTTGTTCAGTATAACGGTCTGATTATCCTCTTAAAAAAGTGTCAGCATATTTAGAAGGACCTTATAGGTCAATTCGGTCATTCTTAGGTCGTTTAGACCTTTCAATGTGTATTCAGTGTGAGTAGATTCGAAAATGTATGTATCTCTGTAACAGGTCGCAAAGAACCGCAACAACCACATGGGAAGCTCATCGCACACTCGTCACTCATCGCGAGCTCACTCCCACCCGCCATACATCAACGGTATCAGTGAGAACGAGGTTTTCCCCGGCTTCCACCCCGCCATGGAGGCCTGCTTCCTCGAGTGGGACGACTATCAGATACCCGGCGTGACTTATACCAAGGACCTTAACCCCCTCTATCACAGCCCGTTCACTATATTCAGGCATGCTGATAAGCAGGGTGACGGTGTTCATCAGGTTTGTTTTGGGTTTTTGATTTATTCATTAGGTTATAACTTGAGAATGGACTCTGTCGGTTATTCCAGGCCCGCATTGACATTTTAAATACCCTCTTTAAGAATTATGTGATAGTGAAAGAAAAACAGAAAAGGAATCTCTTCTGTATCAAAACTAGTAAATAAGCGTACTTCAACAAAATAACCTTCAACCTCATTCGCAATCAATATATAATATGAGCAATCGAAATATTAGATCAGTAATCAGAGGGTTTATCCTACAAAAGGTCTGGTAGTTCTTAATTTTTTGATATATTGCTATCGTGGCTATAGAACATTTTTCTTGATTTCTCGCATTCGCATTTTTATATGGACCGCATTCGAATATTAAAAAATAAACTCACTTAAGCGCTAGACCGTAATGGTTACATACTCTTACTAGAACTGTAGAATGTAACTGTACTTAAAATTTCAACAGCCAATAATAAGACATAAGTGTAATTTCAGGTGAATTCATCGAAGGCAGTGCTGAACAATGAGATGTCTCTAAGCTATCGTCTCACGAACCCGGAACGAGCGCTCGTACACAGGAATCGAATCAACGTCGATTTGGCTATCGCTGGACCCTCAAATCAGGTAAAGTTTGATTTGATGCTATAAATGGTAATATTGGATTTCCTTGCTCTGTGATCATTATTTTTAAAACATAACCCTCCTGGCGCAGTCGGGTAATGACAAAGATTAAAATAGAAGTTTCTTTTGTACATCAAACATTCCTCGAATTATGAAGAACCAGAGTTGTGCTTCATTACGTTTTGTATTGAGATAGAAAAGGGCAGCAGATGATGTCCTCTTTTATCTCGTTAGTTAAATTGATATCAAGATGAAAGTGTAAATGACAATTATGTTTTTATATCGTAAATACTGTCCGTTCTAGCCATGCGGTTCAGGGGATGGAACAAATGAGCCAGCGCGCGATGCTGGACCAAACGATGGCAACCATTCCAGTGTGTCTTCGGAAGGTAGGCTACTATTGGAATGTTATTGTTTATACAAGTTGTTAGTAATGAACTCAAAACATTATCTACAGAATCTATAAGATAAGAAATTGAACTACAAATCTACTCGAGCTAAATGTCTGGGACAAATGATTTTTTTTTTCGCGATTTCGATGTTGGTCCCTTAGTGAAAGTTGTTCAGTTTGATGGTCTAAATAATATTGTATTGGATGATGATGAACCCCCTAAAGTATGTACGCATTTATGTTTACACCCTGTCTCATCATCATCATCTCAGCCGATAGACGTCCACTGCTGGACATCCTGTATTATCTTTCTAATTTACAGGCAGGCAACAACTTGTCACTTTCATTCCAAAGCTTTGCTCCCCATTAGGGATAAATGGAATTAATCCACTATGATCACCTAGGTGATATCACCTGGGTGATTTAATTCTACATTTTTGTCTCCTAAAATCACCTGCCGGAGCGTGACTACATTTGGGTATGTGTAATTCGCAGGCTTCTGCGAGAACGAAGAGGAAATCCTCCAGCAGAGCGGAGGAGAAACAGACTCGCAGGAGTCGAGCTCTCCTCCAGTGTCTTCTGATGACGCCCACCGGCGGGTCTCCAACGACGACTCGGTCTCCGACGACGACTGCAACATGTACTTCTACGACGCCGCCGCGGCCAGGCGCGCCGTGGCCGGCGAGGGCACCAGTTCTAGTACTGCTGCTGTAAGTTGATTTGATTTTAATGTTGCGCTGATGGGAATACTCGAAGAGATTTTGCCCGAGTGACGTAATGAACTCCTGATACGTCCGGCGCATCTTGTGTAATAAGCAAGCATCTAATTCTGGTTTCTAAATCACTTCACTACGATGGCAATTCAAACTCAATGACACTGATGACTGGGCTATAAGAGCAAGCCTTGCTAAAACTGCACGCTTGAAAAGATAGTTGGTAGACATACTGCTTGGAAATGTCCTGGGTTTTAATCCCAGGTCAGTGTGGATGTTTGTGCTGTTTTTGTATCGTTTCCATAATAAAAAGCTTTGTAGCTTACGTGACCATTACAGGACATCTATGTTTGTCACTCATTCACGCATAAGCGGCTGAACAGATTTGGATGAAATTAGGCTCACAGATACAATATGTTCTAGATTCAAAAACATGACGTCAAAAAGTTATCTATGTGATATTATTTTGAATAAACAATTTTGACTTTTTGACTTTTGATTCACACATAGGATACTTTTAAATATGCAATGTATGATTTTTTGTCTGTATTCTATGCAAATAAAGATTTGATTTGATTTGAAAGTCCAGAAGTTGCCGACAACAGCTAGTTTATTCATAAACGATGCGTACGAATGATTAAACAGTGAAGTTAAAAGTCTTTGTTTGCATCTACCTAAGACTTACTGGACTGTAGACTTACTAAGTTATGGACTGGTCTAATAAAAAGTTCTCGAAAAGTGTCCCAGACTAGTACGTGTTAGTAATATAACCACACTAAAAAACACTGAAACTGATGAAATTTTAATTAAATTTTGCTTGCGTAGTATTAACAAATCCTTACAGTACAGCTTTTCAAACTACGAAAACTACAAAAGTTTCTGAATTAATGATTCTTTCACATAAACAATATCCATTTTATAGGGAACGTTTGTTTTAGAATACAAGGGACTAACATTTATCGTAGGGCGTACTCTGATCAAATCGGTTTCGTCCTACAATAAGGTGATATAGGAGTACTCAAAACCGATGGACATGGATGAAGAGACATTATTATATGGATTTCACATCCAAACAACACGGCATGCAGACGTGCGCGGAGTCCGTAATTTTTCTCTTTATGTGTTTTGTTTCTCTTTTGGTTCGGAGACTTTTGAGCGCGGACTCTACGTCCAGTAATTGGTAAGTCAATGCATGTACCACTCAATTTAAAAATCTTTAATTTGTGAACACAGACAGCATCAAACACATCATACGGGTGGGAGAGCGGCTGGGAGGTGTCGTTTGCCCGCGCGGAAGGCCTGCAGGCGCACGGGCACGCGCGCGAAGCCTGCGCTCTCGGGGCCCGACTCGCGCGGGAGCTGCTGGCGCGGCCGCCGGCACTCGGCACGTCGGCCGGCGGAGGCAGCTCGGCGCACGACCTGCGCCGCGCCCGGCGCCGGCACCTGCCCTCGCCGCGGCTGTGTGCGGCGAGCCACAGGCTGTCGTGTTTGGCGTCCGCAACGCTCGCTAAATGCGCCTTCTTGTGCACGGTTTGTATTCACTTTAAGTTGTTCTTAAAAATAAAAAGGGGTTTCGCGATAATCTCGAAAACTACGTTTTTATGATTCTTTCACCTAAATTCCCATATTTCAGTTTTTTAGAAAAAGTACAAGGCGTAAAATTTAATGCATTACATACTTTCAAGGGTGCTTCAGACCATTAAACTGAACTTTATACTACTACTACTTAACTTTTTTACTTAGTTAAGTTTACGAAATACCAGTACATTAAAATGTACAGAGAGTAATATTTATACAACGTATTAATGAATTAACGCAAAACTAGAAAGTAGTTTGTTTGGAATCGAGAGCAGAATCGAATTATCGTGGTTTCAACATAGGTTTTTTTTTTTCAAAATATTAAATAATTGGTTTGTAAAATTTAAAATTTACTGAACTCGATCTTAACTCACCGCTCGGGCACTCTCACCCTACTTACTACCAAAACAAGATTCTTAAAATGTATCCATGAGCACATTAGCGCTTTCATTCATTGCTTAAATGATAACAAATCATTTTTGCCTCAAAACTTAAAATGCGAATAACCTTAAATTTTAACTATCAAAATAATAAAATTGTAATTTCAATCTAATTATTTTGTTATAAATCAGTAGGGGTGTATGAGGTTTTGCGCTTATTCATTAACACGTTGTATACGAATAGAGTGATCTTATTGCTATAAACCAAAAATACATGGTTTGCTAAAATGCCATCATATTCATAGCATAAAATTAAACCGTACCCCAAAATATATATTTAAGGAAGGATTGCAAATTATTGTCGTCGAATTATCCGTCAGACTGTCAGAAATTTCTACGAATATCTATCTACTACGAATAATGCTAATAACGATTATTCAAAATTAGTGCTTCCGTTGCCAGCATAACTATTTCTATTGTTTACTTTAGGTCCTAGCGGAGTTCAACGAACACCACGAGCTAGCATTCCGCGTGGGTCTCTTCGCACTCGAGATGGCGCGTCCGCCGGCAAGCACGAAGGCTCTGGAAGTGAAGCTGAACAACCAGGAGACGGAATTAGTCGCGTTGTTGAAGAAACTGCCCACCGGGGCGGAGCAACTGGCGCTGGCTCGCGAGAAGGCTGAACAACTTCGTGACGGCACATTGAGGTATGTCTTATGGGTCCAAGGTCCATCTTAACATGCTAACGATTTTTGAAAGGGAAGATGATCAAACCATAAATGTGAACAAATTTCTTTCTCTATGGGACTAATTTCGAAATAGCGAAAAAAATTCTGCTTCCCAGTACATACATTCCCTGCTGCTGAACTGCTAACATGTTTTCGACGTTTTTTCCATATAGAAAGTTGTTTTCCCATATAGAAAAGACGTCAGCCTATTTAGAAAGACCCTTTATAATCCTATAACGTTTATTTTTTAAAATTTGATTTAGAAAAAAGCCGGTCCAGTAGCGACTAATCTTGCCTGCCGTGCCCTTTCCCCGTCTAGGCCGACTCGTATAAATGAGTTTTTCGTAATTTATGTACGATTTGTAACACCACTGGATTTTCGGAAGGAAAACATCGTGAGAAAACCTGCATGCTTCAATTTCGAGGCATGTATTGTACCCACTGTACATTACTGGTGGCGACGGGCTCATTCTCCGTCTCACTGGACAGTTTCGGTACTACTAGTGAAACGTACTACCCCCTCTGGGAATATAGTTGTGAGCATATCCTATACTTGATTTTCTAACCGGACTGTTATCTCTTAATGCTTAGTAATAAAGTTTAGTGCTCATATTTTGAAGTCCACTGTCATTAACTAGATACTTTTATTGCAGGAACCGTGGTCCAGCTTTACTACCTATAGCACTAGCGAGTTTCCTGTTCGACGTCCTGGCCCTATCGGCTACGGATAAAGAAAGCAAACATCCTGTAAGTATACTTATCTATACGTTGTAGGGGACCGTTTCAAAACGATTAATCGTCGAAGGTCGAATCAATGCAAGTCGAATTTTCACTCGTTTAAACTTCGAACTAATACCCGAGCTAAAGTCTCAGAAAGAGAGAACAAAATATCTTGCTTTGAAACGCTTGCGTGTAGATCGTCAAAGATCTGTTAAGGCTTGTTTTAAACATCAACAGTCAGGTGATAATAGTATTATATAGGTCTACCAGAATCTGATGGTATATAAGGAGACGGAATAGGAAATACGATTTTAGGGTAACCTTAATTATTCTTCGCGGCTTTATTCAATCGCGATGTAGCATCGATGCAAACGCAACGACAGCCTTTGTCTCAATGCACACACGCGACTGCATCGATACAAACGTGCGTGTGCATCGCTACAATCGCGCGTGTGAATTGCTACAATAACAAGTATTTGTATCGATTCGGTCACGCGATTGAGCAACGCCTGTTTGTATAGCTACTTAGGGCCTTCTTTGACTAGACAGATGACAGTTTGACACTACCATGTGAAAATCTATATTTTTTTACTTTTTTTATGCCATCCGATTCTGGTAGACCTATAGCAGGTACTACATACATAATGGCCACCTCCTGCATTAAAGGAGTTGAGCAAGAAACATACAGTCGGGACGCGTGTTCGAGAGGGACGGCGCGTGTTCCGAAGCCATCTTGTTTCTGTCCCAGTACTATTGTAGCATCGTAACATCGTTGTATGGAGTGCCGGGATTGTGGCAGCGTTACAAACCACAACGGAAGCGTTTAAAATTAAATGCCGGGTGACATTTCGTTTACTCTCCGTGTCATTCGGTTAGATCGAGTGGAGTGAAATTTGCACTTAACCTCAGTAATATCCCTCGTTTTGAAACGGACCCTAGTTATATTCGTAAATTTAATTAAAAAGCTAAAGTTATACCATACAAAAAGGTAACGTTTGTTCCTCAGGCAAGAGTGCCGTCGGACGAGACGCTTGGTTTTGAAGCCGCTGTAGCAGCTTTAGGGCTGAAGGCGAATGTCTCCGAAGCGGATCATCCGTTGCTTTGTGAAGGCACTAGACGGCAGCGCGGCGAGTTAGCGCTTACTTTGCTGTCGTTCTATAAAGACGATCCGGTCAAGCTCGCTCGGATTATGAATAAGGTAAGTGGTATTCTTATTGTGATAACTTTTGAGTGCCTAATTCTAAATATGGATAGAAATCGTTTCGTATGTTGTCTGCTGACGTTACTGACAAGGATTTGGTCCCGCATAATGCTACTAGATGCCATCTCGGAGGCCTATTGGGACAGCATGTAAATCCACTGCCAGCAGGTTGAACGAACGTCGAACTTTGCTCCACCTGCAGCGGATCAGCGTGGTATAGTCTATACTCCACCTATACTGTATTGACCACTTGCTTTGCAGTGGGATCATTTGCGCCTGCTGCAACTGTTTTTACAAGATAACTTTGTAAAATACTATTGGTCTTAACAGTGACAAGTATTATGCCCATATACATTACATGTGTAAGCAGAAAATACGGAGTATGTTTTATAACTTTTAAATGTTATCTTTAGAGCTTTTTTGTCACAACAAAAAGTCAAGTCAAGTCACAAAAAGCCGCCGCGCGGTGTTGGACGCTCGGCGGAGTAACAACTCTGTTTCGAACGTTCGTCGGTCTAACTCCTGAGGGTGGTGTAGGTGTAGAGTAGAAATTATTTGGAGGCCATGTTTTATTGCATAACGTAATACAACTTGGTCTACTAGGTATTTAGAAGCGGAGTTCTCGATACAATCTATCTATTAGCTCTGTATAATTTAATGTTTTTCAGTAAAAATGTTAAAATTAAATAATAATAATGTACAGCTACTGGACCGCGATATCCACCAGCTGACGAAAGGTCCCATGGTGAGCATGTACTACACGAACAACCCGCGACTGGCGGCCGCATACCGCGCCGACGTCATCGTGGCGCCCGCTCACATACAGCATCCCCCGCACATCGCACCGCCTCCACCACAGGTAATATCACTTCAATATTTAACCCCCTTCTGCATCCGCCACTGGGAAATTTTACTACGGTGGAGGAAAATAGCGTGACGAAACGCTAAAGAAGAAATTCCTATGCATGTAAAGGGTCCTTCTTATTATCCTGACGGTTTTTTTAAGGGAATGATCAGACCATCATACTGAATAACTTTCACTATTTGATGTTCCATACTAAATTACAAATCTACTCGAGCTAAATGTATGGGACAGAAGATTTTTTTTTTCACGTTTTCGATATTGGTCCCATAGCGAAAGTTGTTCAGTTTGATGGTCTAAACAACTCCCTTAAAAGTTTTAAATATTTATTTTTACTTTTGTAAAACTTTTATAGGGTCCTTCTTAATATCCTTACAGTTTTTGAAGAGAATGATCAGACCATCATACTGAACAACTATCTATGAGGGACCATCGTCGAAACGGCGAAAAAAAATACAGTGATTCCATACAAAATTGCAATCCTACTCGACAAAAATGTATGGGACATCAGACTTTTTATTCGCGATTTCGATGTTGGTCCCATAGAGAAAATTGTTCAGTTTAATGGTCTGATCATCCTGTTAAAGATCGTCAGCATACTAAGTTCGACCCTGTATGAAGGCCACCATTGGTCACGCGTAGTGGAATAACGCCCATATCCCGCTTTCAGGATAGACCTGTACCCCTGCAGTAGGGACCATTATAACCTATTAATGAGGAAAATACATTGAAGAATCTACAGTTGTCCCTTTTGGTTAAAAAATTTTGGCTACAACTATTGCGTGATAAATGAAGGTTATTGTTGTAGCAAGGCTATATTTTAGCCTAATTAAGGCTAATTCCTAGGCCTATGTCCAGCAGTGGACGTTTATCGGCTGATTATGAATTATGGATAATTCAGGTTGGAATTACGTAGTACTGACAGGTAAACAAACATCGGAAATCGTACAGTTCTCAAGGGAAATAGGCAGATTATTCTAAGCATGGAAATACGGCAATGGATGAAAATCAGTCTTATGCCTCATTTTAGTAGAATTGTGGTTCCATATAATATCACCATCATACTTCAGTCTATTATATTTGTTGCCCACCAAAACACAGAATACAATCTTTGGAAAAACTATGAGGACTTCCTCATATCGCGCATTTCGTTTAAGAGTAAATAAAATTAATAAAAAAATATGGAAAACGGTTTTTGTGGCTGCTAAGTTCAAAATGGCATGGTTTTTAGTACCTCTTAAAAGAAAATGAGAAAGAAACGATTAGAACGAGTGATTGTATGATCATTATACTTAGAGCGGCAGGTAGCTTACAAATTCATTTTTCAGCATAACGTACACATTTAAAATCGGCCACTACGACAAGTGTGTATTATGTCATAATTCAAACCCAGATAGCTCTATGAATCAGCCGGAAAAATATACTTAAACACAACCCATGAAAGGACGAAGGCTTACCTGATATTACAGCCACTTTTACTTGTTCTAAAAACAGCTAACGTACATCCCACTGCAGGATTTCCATTACGATGGGAGTCGGACCACGCGCTATATAACTGTGAGTTTATGAACAGTTAATGGATGTTGTCTACAGCAATTATCGGGCATTCATGATCCTTTAAAATGTTATGTCGTATTACACTACATATTTCAGTGTTCAAATAAATGGTGGATAATAGAATTACTGATCAGTGGTCACGCTTGGAAGTGGTTATTGAATTGATGTTATAGACTGAACTACTTACAAATAAACATTAAAGTCTGTGAAGTTATTAGCTCGAAAGGTTTTTGCTTTCATTTGTTAGCGCACACTTCTATATCGCTTACGGTACGCGCTTAGACCCCTGGGGTCAATTCACATTGGACGAAAAACGGGGTCTACTGCAGCGATTGTAGTAGCTCCGCCCTAATCCTATTAAAAGTAGCCTGTAGGTGCAACCCGTATGCCACTGATTTGGATTGCATTTCGTTTAGAAAAAGATCATAAGTCACTATGATAATTTTGTGAAGATTCAAGTTATCACTTGAATTAACACGTTGATGATAGGGTTAAATTTAATATGATTCGTTTTTTTTTGGTCCCTAGTTAATCGAACTAAATCGTCCTCATGCGATTTCTATTGGTACTCTTTTCTGATGCGCACATAGGTGCCCACACGCTGCACGGCTTCTCGCGTTGCCGTTATCCCCTTCGAATCAAAATTATGTCTTTTTCTATTGGAATAAAGTTAAATTTGCTAGGTATTATTTTGCACCGAAAATGCGCACCGCTTCGCTGCGTCAACTCGTTACGAAAATTGTGTTACAGTACAGTGGTAATGTCAACAGTACTGGACGGCTAATATAAAATGTTCAGCATGAAAGCTTGAACAGAAAGATCGAGATGTCCTTTTTCTGTTTCGTTGCGCATGTCAAAACGAGCGCGCATTCTTTCTCGTTTCGTTGCTCTGTCGTGCTATTAGGTTTTATATAGCAATAAAATAAAAAAGTATTATTGAAATTCATGTTACGTCTACTACTAATGTCATTGTATCTACAATCAGGTAGCTTTTCCGTGTCAAATTTCCACCCTATAAAAGTAGTGCGCGTACCGTGAGCGAAATCCTTCCGGCCATCGGTGTTATTATGTTACATAAATAAGGTTTATCAAGCAATTCTATTAGTCCTGGGTTCGAATCCCGTTTCCGTCATTGTTGTTATTATGTTGTGCCGCTGTTGTTTTAGCCTCTGTCTGGGGCTAATGTATCTCGGAGTTGTTTGTTAGGTAATACGGCGAAGCGAAAAGAAGGGGAAATGTAATATTGATTTGTGTACAATGTTTGTAGCAAGTGCAATGTCCCCTGGTGTCGGATATGGAGAGGCTGGGAGTGGCCGAAGGAGGGCCGTCCCCGCCCCACACCGCGCCGCACCCGCCCCTCGTCAGACCCAAGGACTCCAGGTTTGTTTACGAGACCTTTTCTAAACTATCCTTCCTTATACGGTATCGGTTTTAACTGTATTTTAATAAGTTTTCGTACCCAAGGCTGATAATGGGACCTTGTTACTAAGCCTACGCCGTCCGTCCGTCCTAATTCTCGTCACGGATCACGGAGAAAAATAATTATTATATAGTTATGATGGGACGGAACCCTCGGCGCGTGAGTCCGACTCGCTCTTGGCCGGTTTTAAGGGGATCATCAGACCATCAAACTGTACAACTTTCTCTGCGGGACCAACATCGTAATCGTGAAATACTAAATCTGCTGTTCCGTACAATTGGTTCGAGTAGGTTTGCATTTTTGTATGGAACAGCTGATCTTTTTCCAGCTTATTCATTGTTTTGTACTTCTAGCAGACATAAGTCTAGTTAGATTTGTACTTTCACATTTTATTACGTTACTTGTTTCCGCAGATACAAAGGCAAGCGCCTATATCCATCAGTGCCGAACCAGCCCTCGGAAGCGTCGGCGCACTTTATGTTCGAGCTCGCTAAGTCGGTCCTGTTCAAAGCGGGAGGGTCGTCCAGTACGAGTCTCTTCACGCAGACTTCCTGTGCTAGGGAACATCATGGACCGCACAGGTAAAATACATTTTTTTTTGACATATTTCGTGGTCAGACTATCCTGATCTCTCTGATCATAGGGAACAGAAAGTTACATAAGTACTTCCTTTTAACTGTTTGCTACCATCTTTTGAAGGGTGAAATTGCCATTGATGACTACCTAATATTTCCACTACAGCATGGGTAACCCTTAACGACGTCTCGGACCTTGGTACAGCGTTGGCAATTTTCGTATACGGATCATTGTCTTGGAGCTGAGCATAGCACGCTTTGTGCCTCTTTCACTTTATGCATAATTTGACACACGGCGTAAATATTAACGAATTTAGTAATTTGCAGAGGTCTACACATGGCGGCTTTCCAGTTGGGTCTCTACGCGCTCGGTCTACATAACTGTGTGAGCGCGAACTGGCTGAGTCGCACGTATTCTTCACACGTCAGTTGGATTACAGGTTAGTAGTGAAGTAACGGTTATTCGACTGTGGAAGAAGTTCGGTTTATTTAGAAATGTATCATTCAATCAATCAATCAAATGAGCCCACATCAACACACTGCTGGACATAGGCCTCCCTTTATTTGCGCCTTCCCGTCTAGCCAAGTGTCCTGTATCATTTATTAGAAAGAGATAATTTTACCTTACAATAAAATCAATATTGTGATACTGAAGTCCTCTCCGAGATTATTACAACCCCGGAGAGGTCGAAGGGGTCACAATACAATATTGTACAAATGGAGAATAAATCTCCGGACCGAGCACTCGTGTTTCGAATGCTGAATAGCTGGAACCGAAACCAAACAATTGTATCCCTTTCTGATTGGGGTGCTGGTAATACCGTGTGAACGGGAAACAGTTTTCTGGTATGTTGACTAGTTCTCTAGTATGTTCCAACATAGAACTTTAGGCTTTATCTTGAAGACATATTTTCTTTGACAAAATTTGTCAGTACTTCCTGCGGTCTTTCTTCTAGCTTCATCAATATTTTCAGTATCTAATGTAATGTTTCAGGTCAAGCCATGGACATAGGAGCACCGGCAATCTTATTCCTCATAGATGCGTGGGACGGACATTTGACGCCGCCCGAAGCGGCTGGTATTGCAGACAAAGTAAGAAGTTTGCACTATCATTTGGTTTTTGTGTAATAGATACAGTATGCTCCAGATTTTCTCAATAAGAGCAACAGTCTTCATTGTCACCGCGAATAAATAAATATATTCGTAGGCTATCTTCTATAAAGTACATAAACTCACGACGTTTTAATCGGTAGTTGTAGTATAGTAAAACTTATCTTTAGAATATTAAAGGTTTCAAGATGGTCACCTCTAACATATACTAAAACGTGAGTTTATGAGCCTCTGAACGCATGGGATTCGTTCATTAATACGTGCCGAATGGCCTGTTTCACCACTTTTGGATAAGTCTTGGTTGCTTATCTGATATGACATATCTTGTAGGAAAAATATGTCAAACGATCTGTCAAATAAGCTATCAATAACCTATTCGGAAGTGGTGAAACTGGCCCTAAGTGTTAAGACTAGGTAGGTAGTTAACCTAGCACGTACCTAAACCAAGTCGGCCTTCATAACTTACGTAGACGGTAAATAAACGCCCATTGACATTGCAGGCATCGACGGGCCGGGATGTGCACACAGTCCGCGCGGCCGCCGAGCTGGCGCTTTCCGTGCTGCCGCACGCACACGCGCTCAACTACAACGAGATCCAGCGCGCCGTGCTCCAGTGCAAGGAGCAGAGCGACGCCATGCTCGAGCGCGCCTGCCTCACCGTCGAGGCCGCCGCCAAAGGCAAGTTGTAGTGCCGACCGATCCGTGTGTAGACCGCCGCACTCTACAACGAGATCCAGCGATTCCGAGGGCCTTTTTCGCTTATTTGACAGATCGTTTGACATATTTCGTATGAAAGAAATGTCAATTTATCTGTCATGTAAGCTAACAAGAACTTATCCAGAAGTGGTGACACAGGCCCTGAGTGTCGAGTCAGAGGCTTGTTGACGCGGCTTGGAAATTATGTGAAAGCCATTACTACCTTCCTGCACCAGCGTAATGAAGTATAGTTTAATACCTGTCTGCTGTCCGAGCTATCTGATCCGATAGATTGTAACTTTCTCATAAATATGAAAGGGAATCCCACTTTCACGCTTCAACCGTTCAGTTATTCGACTTTGTATCACTGCAGAATGTAAGCCTCTAATAAAGGGGGGGCCTCTATGCCACTCTCTCCGGTCATGTGCCAGTTTTTTCTTTTTCAAGGCTTTTCAGCTATCTTCCCTATGTCATTTGCCATGAAGTTTGATCTGCCAGTTGGATGGTTTGTTTATATGGCGTTGAGACGATCAAAGGATTCTTTTAATCAAAGAAATAAAAACTAGTTAACACCTGGTAACATAGCTATCTATTAATAATTTAGAAATGAATAGCCTTATTTATATTTTTTAATAAAAAGCTTTTAGCTTGCGTGAATTTTTGCCAATGTCGATAAACGAAATCAAACTAATTGGCAGCAAATTTAGTTTGATTTTGTTACTTATCGCCCTATACATAAATTCTACAATCATCCATGTCTATTTTTCAAAACTTTAAACTAATTAAACCACATATTTCAGGTGGGGGAGTGTACCCAGAGGTCCTCTACACGGTAGCGCGCTACTGGCACGAGCTGTACCAGCGTCAGGCGAACGAGGACACGGAGCCCTTGTTAGAGGAGCCTCAGTACCGCGCCCCGCCGCCCGTGGCCGTGCCCGTCCCATACCCCCTGCCGTACCCCTTCACTTACCACGCCTACCCTCCACCCATATATCAGCTGCAGGTTTGTTATATTCACACTATACATACACACTTAATAGGGTATTTGATAAATATTTAAATCAGCAACTCTTCCGGACGTCAAAACGCGATTTTTATAAGCAATAGATAAATCTACACTGTTATAAAACTGTGACAGAACTAAGATATTTACAAAAAATTGTATTGCGATATCCCAATTCAATTCAATTCAATTCAATATAATTTTATTCAATATAGGAGCTTACAGCACACTTATCAAACGTCAAATCTTTTTTAAAGCTACCACCGTATCCCAACTGGATCGTTTAAAATAGCTTGTATGATAGTTCTCTAAATGTATGATGAGAAGCTTGCATTGATAGATTTCATATCGTTAATTATAAAGCATTGTTTATCATAACATTACGACTGCTCAAAAACTTAAAAGGTTTCAGAATATCTCTGACTACCCCCTCGGGGAATATAGTCGTGAGCATGTGCTATGCTACCTTTACGTGTCGTGGTTAGTGACAGTTTGTTGTAACGTGCGTGTGTCCGGTAGGCGTACGGGGCAGCGGGCGGGCCGCACGCGGCGCCGCAGTACGCGCTGCCGCCGTACTTCGTGCGCGGCCTCGTCGCGCCGCCGCACCCCACCCACCCCGCGCCGCACCCACACCCCCAGCACGCGCCCCATCCGCAGGCCATCGCTGTCAATGTAAGTATACTATACTCCATTCCAAATAGGGGCGAAAAGAAGGTAAAAAAGGGTTCTTTATAGTACACACTTTAAAGAAATACGAATATTGTATCAAACAACAAAATGGCGATGTTGAAAGACCTAAAGAAGCAGTGTTCGTCTTTAAAATCATTCTGTCATCAAACACTGACATATGTGGCTCGAATTTTTATAAAATGATCACGGTCTGAAAAGGTTTCGTGGTCCCGCTTCTGTGATCTTCTTTTTTTCGTCTTTATTTGACATATATAGTATATACATACCATTATACACATCTAGTCTAAACTATTATAAAACTGTAAAAAAAATGTCTGTACATTGAAGATCTGTAAAAAAGAAACATTACAATATAGTTTTAGGTGTCCCTGACTACAAATCACAAATTTTTTGATTTTTCTTCTGTTTGTTTGAGCATCACGCAAAAACTACTGAACCGGTTTTTTTGTTTGAAAGCTTACAGTTTGACTTAAAATCTGTATATAATTAAAGCGGATGAAGTCGCGGGTAAAAGCTCGTAATAGATAATAGTATAACATACAGGGTGTAAAGAAAAGCCAGGCAAATGTTGAAAACGTGAATCCAAACTGTATTTTTTTCCTATTGTTAGGTATAGGTACACGTCGCAGTGACGGGTTCACTACCTATCTGACTACCTGTCTCGCTGGATTCTGACACATTTCTCCGACAGTCGTTTTTCTGTCGAATGGTTCGCCAAAAGAACTTTTCGTTAGCGATCGAATTTTAGTATGGAGATAGCTTGAATCTTGGGATATGATATAGGCGTATACAATTTCTACTTAATCTAGAAATAAACGTTATATCACTTGAAGCACAGTAGGTACTATAATTGAACCTTGAAGTAAATTTCTGTCGACGAATCTTTCGTCGTCGAAAGGTTCTGCCGTAGAAACATTCATAAGCGAATCGTTCTGTCGGTGAATCGTTTATAGTCGAAAGATTCTGTCGTCGAAACACTGGCTTACGAAACGTTCTTTTGGCGAACCATTCGACGGAGAAACGACTCGGAGAAATGTGTCAGAACCGTCTCACAGGAGAGTTTGGGCATTACTATGGTAAATTAAAAATGACTCTGGAATAAACTCACGATAGTGGTGAGATACATACATGTTTTACTTATAGAAAACAATAGACTTGACGAATGTATAAATAAATTGAAGAAGCAGTTTACCCCGCAGCACCCGGCGCCGATCCCGCCTCCGATGCCGGCGGCGCACGGCGGCGTGGCCGTGGGCCCCGGCGTGGGCCCCGTGGCCCAGCTGCCGCCCGCGCCCGGGCCGCCCTCGCTGCCGCAAGCCCAGCTGCGCCGTCTGCTCGCCGCCTACAGGGTCGGCATGCTCGCGCTCGAGACACAAGCGAGACGGGTGCACGATGATCGCCCTCAGAATAAGTTTGGAAGGTATGTGGAAAGCTTCATCTACCAAGATCGTACATGTGATAGATAAGTTCTCTCAAACAAGTTTTATGGAGGAAAATGGGTGACAATTCGATGACGGCACCATTAATAGCCGTTTATGTCTGACTTAACGGTTTGGTGATACGAAACTATATTCAGAATAAGCTATTTCATCTTTGACCAGTGCTCGATTAACTATTTAACCTCAAACATTTAATTTTGTATCCAAAACACAACATTCCCGTCAATTTTATGAAGCGAAAAATACAGAATAGGTCAAAAGAAAAATCAGTGCCTTGGTGACAAGATGTTACAACTCCCATCTAACCATCAATGAATCAGTATCTTAATTAAAAGCTACGCTCGCTCTTGTCAGTGGAGGATTCGCCAATCTATCTTTTCTGCAGGTTTCTTGAATTCCTGATACGACACTGACATGAACCTTAAAGATTGAAGCGTCCCGTCGTCCTTTAAGATTAAAAAAAACATCAAGATTATCAGCCTATAATAAGTTCCACTGCAATGCAGGGCGCAGGTCTACCCTCAAGGACAGTGTTGGAGCGTTAGTCTACCACGAATGCCCTATCGGATTGATAGCCTACACATACGCATAAGAATTATATAAAACCCATACGAAAAAACAGCAAAAATTGTTTTTCATTCCTTTTTATGGGGCTTTTAACCATACGGCTAAGTCAGGCCACAGATACACTAATAACCAAAACTCAACAGAAACCCACCCTACGGCGAGCACGTAAAATGGCTGCTACGCATCTCAAAGCGTCTCGGAGCGCAATACCTGCACCAGTTCTGTGTGTGCGCCGTGAACTCCGTAGTGTCTCCCTTCGTGCTGTACGAGCTGTGCGTGGAGTCGGCGCACTGGCTGGCGCGCGGCGGCCCGCACCACCTCGTCATGCAGCACCTGCGCGGGACACTCTCGCCGCTCGTACAGAAGTGCCAGCAGATGTGAGCTACATTTAGTATTATCTTCTTAACTATTATAAAAACTGTAACAGAAGTGTGTCTGTAAATTGAAGATATTTACATGAAAAAGATTATGATATGGTTTTTAGGTAACTCGGACTCCAAATAAACCTTTTTTAGAATTCTTGTAACTATTATAAAACTGTAACAGAAGTGTGTCTGTAAATTGAAGATATTTACATGAAAAAGATTACGATATGGTTTTTAGGTATCCCGGACTCCAAAACAACCTTTTTTAGAATTTCTGTTTGTCTATTTGTTTGTTTATTTGTAACATCATCACGCAAAAACTACTGAACCTATTTGGATGAAACTTTTTTGTTTGAAAGCTTATGATCTGACTTAAAATCTGGTATATAATTTGTGCGGTCGAAGTCGCGGGTAAACTCTAGTTATGTCTATAGGCATTGACTTACCAACTACTGGACGAAGGGTCCGCGCTCAAAAGTGTCCGAACCAAAAGAGCAACAAAACGTAAAAAGAGAACCAATTACGAGACAGTCTTCGTTTGATCGGCCGCACCGTGCTGCGATGCAGGGAGTGGGATGGAAAAGAATTTCAGTATTTTCAATGTTTTTAGTTGGTTTATAGGGTACTTTTACACTGACGGTTTTAAAAGCGATGATGAAACTGAACAACTTTCCCTACAACCATGGTCGAAATCACGAAAAAGAAATCTGCTACTCAATACAAAAATAATATCCTACTCGACCCAAATGTATGGGACAATAGATTTTTTTCTCGATTTCGATCCGATAGAGAAAGTTGTTATTTTTAATGGCCTGATCATCCTCTTAAAACACCGTCAGCATATTAAGATGGACCCTAGTATACTCATAAAACAGTTCCTTGACTGAAACAGCCTAAACCACTGAAGATAGAAACAAGTTCAACATAGGATGTAGGGGTTCACTATGGAAGGTGCAACGGTGTGTTGAAGTTTTCCTTTACCTCACTGTAATATGATAATGAGGTAAAATGACATTGAGCGGTAACGCCTCTATTACTGTGCTCTCCGCACGATTTACCTGTCGTGACTGCCGAAACAACTGTAAGGATACATAAACGGTACTACAGGGTGTAATCGAAATGAGTTGACAAATTTTTAGGGGTGGTTCAGACTACCATACTGAACAACTTTTACTTTGGGAGAGAAACTGAAATTGCAAAAAAATTATCAGTTTTTCATACATTTGAGTTGAGTAGGCATTTCAGTTTAGTATGGAACAGTTGTATTTTTTTTTGTGATTTCAGGTTTGCTCCCATAGCAAAAGTTGTTCAGTTTGATGGTCTGAACCACCTCTAAAAATTGTCGACTCATTTCAATTACACCCTGTATACGTCACGAAAGACATCCTAGACATCCATCCAAGAGAACCAAACACAAAACACTGACAGAAATTGTTTTATTGTTTTTAAATGAGGGAAGGATGTTCTAGAATTCACTGAGATTTTGCAACCACGTAGCTAAATCGTTTTATTTATAATCGTTTTTTGTTTTGTAGGTACATCCAATGCATACATCAGAAGCTGTACCACCTGACCGCGGTGGAGTACGAGGAGTTCGTCAGCATCGTGTTGTCCGCCCGCACCGCCTTCCAGCTCACGCCCGAGGGCAACACACAGTTCAAGGAGTGGCTCGCTTCCTTGCGCAGGTATTACTTTTGTAAAATCAACATAATCTGCCTATATTGGGCGATTTTTAATCACTTTAGAATTTTTCAGCGGTAGTTCAAACCATTAAACTGAACAACTTTTATTATGGGATGAAAACCTGAACTGGTTCAGGTTCGCTCTCACACCAAATTGTCAGGGGTGCTCAAACACCAAACATGGAAATATGGAAAGTGATAAAAATCTAGAATTACAAATTTTAACGGGTTCTTACCGCGTTTGGGTATATTTGAGTTCCTGATATTTCGGCAGTGTTACAACTGCCATGAAAAAAAAAATCGCCCAGTGTACACCGGGCACAATTGATTCCCCTATATTTCTATTACGTTTCCATTGATGAAACTGGGATCATTTGTCCGACTATTTCCATAGCTATTTTTTAATAAATTAACCATCTAACCAATTCAAGTCATAGTCACCAAGTGGAGTCAATAATATGTTATAAATAATTATTAATGTCAAAGGATACAAACGCATTCTGTAAGAGAAATAAAATTATATCCCCACTATTTATTAAATTGCGTATTTCCTTGAAATAGTGGGAACATAGAACCGAATAGGTACTGTAAGGAGGCCACATACCGAAAGAATACGCTCGGGTTTCTTTAGATTGAATTTGGAAAACATATCGGAAAAGCAAACATGCCTAGCGTTCGGTTTTATCTTTGGTTTGTAAGCAGCGGGGACGTGTCTCATTAGATTTCCTTGAAAAAAATAAATATTTAATGCTTTAATTATACCTCTCGCAGCAATTTGCCCCGTTACAGTAAACCGCCATCTAACGGTATTATCCGGTACGGACTGGTTAGCGTGCCTTGTAAAGTTTTGTTTTATTTTATCGTTTAGGACTAGGAAAGCAGGTTTATCAAAATACAGTTATGGCTACCAACCAACCTACTAGGTGGCACCACAGACACAAGCATAACATATATTTTTCATCATTTCACAAGCGTCAAAGAGGAGCATTCAGTAGTGCCAACTAGTGGAGATGTAGCCCTGATTCGTTGCCCATCTTACTGTCTGACGTAACTGACGATTATTATAATTTGTAAGATAGGATTGTTCATTAGTTATAGGTTGAATATATTTGACTAGCGTTCAAATAAATATGAATTCAAAAACGATGGTCATAAACCAATGAGGAGATTCTTTACTATTACGTTAGGGTCAAGTTTTTATAAAATAAAAATCATTGTTTCATGCTAGTAATATTGTCGATCTAATGTCAATAAATAAAGTCAAGGAAATTAATTGGCACGTGAGAGGCGAGCAAGCAATCAATGTAGCTATTTATTTCCATGTAGACAATATTGATAATCTTTTCACTGCTCTTAACCAGATAGAACCGGTTTTACATTGTCTAATATAGATAACCTATTCGCTTGATGCTTTTCCTATCTGTATTCTTGTCGATTTATTCGCCGATTGACGTGAAGATATTATGTCTTGATTTTTAGATAAGGATTGTATCGAGAGCTCCGCTTCTAAATACCTAGAGCCTTCCTTTGGTAGGCAGGTTGTATAGCATAACGGAATACAACTTAGTCTACTAGGTATATTTAGAAGAGGAGGTCTCTACAAAGTAACGCCTTATTGAATTAATTTTAGATGGGTATCATTTATCGATATGAATGGCGTAAACAAAAACCTTATGTCGCGTGTGTACTCAAAAAAACAAAATGGTGAACCAAAATAATTTGCAGGTCAAAATCATGCAAGAAGGACCTGTGGACGCAACTGAACGCGGCTCTCCAGACGAACGGCAAATGACGTCGGCCGATAGTTTGTATGGTGCGGTGCGCCGCGCGCAAACTGTCACAATACAGGCGATGGCCGCGGTACCGGTTCGTGTACCAGCTACACACTCTCTAACTGTACATCCTGTGTTATTTGTAATTTGTCTCCTCTCTATCGCTTGGATTTATCGTCCCGAACTGTCGATTCGAAGCATCATTTCTATTGAAGACAGGATAGGGTCGATTGTCGTGTGACATTTTTACGAACGTGACAGATTTGCTGCGTGGCTTCTTTACGCTAGTAATTTAGAATGGTTATGGTTGATGAATAAAATTATATTAAATCGCATTATGTCAAGATTATCGTAAGACTTCTCGAACGCAAATTACAAATAACACAACCTCTCATCCCCAACTCAGGTTATAAAGTAAATACCTCTGTTAGTTTATAGTTTGACACTCGATTAGAGGGTAATCGATCTCAGTAAAAAAAATAACGAACGGATATAGAAAGATGGCAGAAAAATGTTGCTAACTCCTGGATGTGTTCGAATTAAAAACATTTAGTACATATTATTTATTTATTCATATTAAAATACCATATAAAATGCTAATGTCAAGTTTACGAACTTCTATGGATGTTAACGAACATTATTCATAATTTAAAACTAGATCTCAATTTGTAAATAAATTGTAATCATGTTCCTCTTCCATTATTTCATTGATTTCATATTGTTCACACTATTATTATCGTGGAGGGGTAAATTAGTAGCTCATTTCAAGGTTGTGCCTAAAATAGTCTGAGATTCGGTTGTAATCTGAGTTCTAATGTAAGACGATTAAGACAATGCACCGTCGCTGCTTGATTAAATGAGGAGTTTAGCAACATTTCGCTTGTTTTCTGTTTACACTTGTGCAATGTGAGCAACATGACATCTCGACCTTTTCACTTTGTGTATTGAAATTTGAGTTATGCATTGCACAAACACGCTTTGTTTCTACCGCTTTTATGCTTAATTTTGAATGTTTCGAACGACGAAGACTTGATACATTAAGCCAAGCTCACTCAACCTATTTCATCTGCGGGTCGCAACGCTGTATGTTACCGAATTATCACCTTGAATACTGTTTCTTTTGTAGAACTCAGTATTGTTGTTTAGCATTACAGGCCCCAGGTTGAGTACCGCCGCAGTAAACTGTTAACTAGTCAATAATTTCGAGAGACTGTCTGTAGTAAACCAGTGAAGCTTCACTACTGTAGCTCATTTAGTTTTTTTTTCTCGTAATTTAATAATTTAAGATACAAGTTTTAATTTTAATATCTTCTGCTTACAATACGACAACTGCGGTTGTGAAGTTGTCTGCAAAATATATTAAAGTGAGAATCTATAAAAGAAGGAATGTTAATCAATAACCGAAATGCTGTTTTTGTATCCTTAACATTTTTGACTTTACAATATCTGTACATAAGTTTCAGTTTTGATTAACATTTTAATTTTTAGTTAATTCCGCGTGTTTGGTTTGACAACTATTAAAATATCTATGAATACTACAGGTTTAGCGATTAACTGAGGGGGTTCCATAGGTAGTAGAGCGGTTCGGGAGGGGGTGAAGTAAGACCCCCTACCTGGGGAACCTACTCAGCTAAGCGGTAAACCAATAGAAATTCTAATAAATTATATAAAAAAAATTAAGTTGTCTTCCACGTAGCACGCCTGATACAATGTCCACTTAGCGAATTATTTTAAAGATCTCTTTCATGTGTTTTTGAATGATAAGAATTTAGAAACCATTTTCATTTTCATCCGCTTTCATGCTTGAGTGTAAACCATTTATGATATTTCTCTGTATTGCAATGAAGAAAAACTAGAAGAATTATTTAAAGATATTTCAGGTATTATACTATTAAAATTAAAGAAATTGTCTGTTTTCTCAAAAATTCAAAAGAGCTTTTGCCCTTTCCAATGCATATATGCACGATAATGTTTTAAGACTAATTTCTGAAAGTTCTTTCGTTTTTATTAACACACATAAATATAATCCCAACCTGTTAATATTTTTACTTAACATTTGCCCTTAACAAATGTATTGTAATATAATGCGATTGAACTACACACTTGTTAGATTTAATGTTCGAAAGTAATTGTTACGTAAAAAGATTCATTGTCCATAGCTCGACGGGACTAATACAATCACTGTAATCTAATGTAACCGACTCTTTAGATATAACGCCGTCTAAAGTTCCATGGCCTATTTTTTCACGCAAGAAAGGTCCTCTAAATTACGCCACTGTCGCCTGTATGTTGTAGGCATAAGAGTTTTAACCTGGCACTTCTTACCTGGAACTGATTATTGATGTTGAGCTATGAGTGTTCAGTGGATGAGACACGTTAGTTTCCTAACGAAGTATGAATTCAAAATTGACAACAATAGTCCATATTTGGTATTTGGCGTGTGTTGATTCAAGTGACCTAAATAGTGTCATTAGACTACAGAATATTAGGCAGAATGTAGAATGATGACCGTCGATACACTATTTTTGATATTCTCTTGTCGAAATTTGCAGTTTCATGAACATTTACGTAATAAAGTCTTGCGGAAATGAATGTATGAGCGTTCGATTTAACTATAGTAACTTTATTTACACATTTATATTATTATTATATTGTAATGCAAAGTAGCGTTTTGAGAGCCTTCGGAATATAACTATATTGTAACGTATGTGACGGATGCGCCGGCAACTATCTCTAAACGAATGTCCACATTCCAATGTCAAGTGTCTACAACTGATCATTAAAAAATCATTGTAATTCAATCGTATATACTATGCGGTTAATGGATAGTATATTACGAACAAGAAGGTAAATTTAAATTAGATAAAACTAAACGATCTTCCAACTTAAAAGCAATATTACAATATCATTTTACAAAATATACATTAAATTAGCGTTATTACAGTTTTTGCGATTTCGGCGTCGTTTATAAAGTTAGCTTTTGCTGATATACCTTAATGTACGATAAAATAACTGATTAAAAGAAATATGTGATTCATATAAACTGCCTGTATTGTATGGCCCAAAGTTAAAATAAAGTTCCACATAAAATGTTTTGTGTAATCGGAAATTATAGTAAAAAAATTGTAATGCAGTGCTGCAAACTAAGTATCAAAGTAACGACGAAATTCTTAATTTCGTCTTAATGTTAGAACTGACATTGGAATGCAAAAGTACGCCGGCGCATTGTCGAGTAGTTTTAGTTCAATATATCTTTATAAATTAGATGTTTACGTGCATTCATAAAACGTTTGGATGTCTTCAGCATTCAGTAGATAGTAAATTTTTAGAATGCTAGTTAGTGTAAATTGACGTTCGTAAACGCTGGTAAAGCTGCGCAGATCATTCTTATTCGATTGTAATTCTGTAGTTACTTAATTTCTGTAGCGTTGGAGTTTGGGTTTTAAAATTATAGCAGTCGCAACAAACACGTTAATAATGCACTTTGAGTTCTTTTTGTGTGGCTCGTTTAAGAATAGCTTTCGTAATGTTTTTTGATAAAGATTAAATTAAATTTTTCATTGCTTTTGTAATCTAACGTACACAAATGATTATCTCAGATTTTATTGTCAAAGGCATTGCAGATAGTAATTCAATATATAGTTGTTAGCTAGACATACAGACAGACATTGGGAGACAATTTTTCTCCCGTACAAGACACATTTTTCAATCTTTAATTTGATAAGGTTAATAATGGTAAAGATCATAATCATCTTAAAGATTTTACAAAATGTTAAAATACTTATTCATGTTTGTAAAAAAAGCTATTCCTTTGCGATGATGTCCACGGCTCTTGTAAATTGTAGTATCTAATGTTTTTCTCTAATGACTTGCCGTCCATAATTACTTTGCTAATCACCAGTTTAAAGTCTTGTTTTGTAAATCCTCGCAGTAATAGTTCCACATTCAAATAAAGTATTACTAAATAAAGTAAAAGGTGTAATTTTATGCATTTCAAATGTATATTAAAACGTCATCTAACAGTTGTTTTCTTGACTCATTTTCTATTTTAATTAAGGGATAGCGTAATTATTGTTCTGTGCCAGGCAGTTATGCGAATGAAAAATACAACATCGATTTTAAAATAAAATTAAAGCGACTCAAGAAACTTCCGATTTTTTTTCATACAAAAATAATAAAAGTACAAAGGTATTCGTGTGTGAATCGTACTTTTTTGATCAACTTTAGTGCAAAGTTACACCCTGTACAGGCTCGCTGGGCATTATTAACATTTCCTAGTACTATTTCTCAAAATATTGTTTCAGTCCCATTCCAAGTGCTTTGAAATTTTGTCTCAAAGAACTATTTTTACACTTAAAAGCGTATTTAACACAAAAAAAAAATATATCGTTAGTTTCGTAAATATAGGATGATTAGTTCGGAAAATATTTTAATTAGTTGTTAAATGCATGTTTATAGTTGTAATAACACACCCAGTCAGATCAAGTTTGTGAGGCGTTTTATAGATGTTGTGGTTTTTTTGCAGTTTACCATTATCTAATTTATTATCAGCACCACATATCAGTTCGATTTCAACAGTTTACTTTCGTGTGCATTCGACTACAGATCCTGTTGTCGTTATAAAGACACGCATAATTTAACTAATCACAGTTTGATAGACTTTAATCCTTTAGCATACAGATTCTGTAAAATACATTTTGTCTTCTGAAATGAGGCATATTGTGGATTTGACATACCGTTCTAATCAGACACTTAATACATAAAGTATTGTATTTATCAGTATGGTTGGTTTATCTGAAGGCGTACGAGCCGCGAGTGCCTATATCTAATAGAACAAAAATATAGTCTGTGGTCCCCTTTAGATGTCCTCAATTTCTTCGTATGTCTTTTCCACACTTCGTCTTTTTGCGTCCCTTTTAAATATAAGGCGCTGATAGATTATTTGATTGATCAACATAGCGTTGTGAAATAACACACTAGGGCCTATTGCACAATTCTTTCAAGTATTTAAAACTCATATTGGAGCAAAATAGTAACGTCTGAATTACGTATATTGTAAGCAATTGTGCAATCGTGCCTGGTGGTAAAGTAATGAATACATTCGTCTTGTAATACTCATGGCAATGCATGTCGAACGCTACGTCGCATCACAGTCAGTTAGAGATAGCAAGTCTATTTAGTTCTAAATCGATGATGCATAATTATTTTATACATCTGGATTTGTAGTATAATTATACACTTTGTAAGTGTGGTGTCTCCGCCTATTAAAGTATATAATCATTACAGAGTTCGAATGGCTACTTATTAGAGTACGTAATAAAATAAAATTAAATAATGATACTCTTTGTTCATATCGCATATTTTTTTGTTTGCAATTACACAAGAGTTTCAGTAAGATAAGAATTATACATTTTGTGCTCACTTTTGCATTCTTTTGCATAATTTGTTAATAATTTGATATTTATGAAGAAAATTTGTATTTTGCCTCAAACAGTTATTTATTATTGCACCATACTTGTTATATGAATTGTCCATAGTTATCATTCTTGCAGGAAGACTGACAAGATCACATGTATTGGAAAAAGTTGAATAAAATAATAAGTAATTTAATATAATGTTCAGGATGTCCAAAACAAAGTTATTGTCATCCTCATATCGGTACTAATTCAAAAGACATCGATTTCAATATTATTGATACTCGCAACTTGTTTGCCGACATCCTGCATAAATATGGAAGTGCCCATAAATTGTCATTATATTTATTAAATATATTATAGCACATAGACATTTTGCTCCGTTGTCGCAAATGGTTGTAATTATAAAGAAGTATAGTTAATATTATTAGTAAAATGATAGACTGTTTTGCACGATTTCTGGTTTGACCGTATCAACTATTGTTCTCGTGCTGTGTACTCGTACAACGTACGTTGTTTGAAAACTTTGTGATGACAAGTTCAATGTTTCAATGCTCGCTTACGGCCGAGGCCGACGACGTCTGCGTTTTACAACATAAGGAAATTTTACCTCCTTGCAATATCTACCCACTATTCTAAAATGTATGTTCCCACTCAAAACTCGAAATATTTTGTCCTCTAGATAATTTTATTATTACTTTTACGATTACACATATTATACCTAAGTCTTTTTTGGCAACATTTGAGGTAACATTATTTAATTATTCAATATATACTTATTCTATATTTAATCGGATCTGTTTTATTTCAACCTAGTGTCACGTAAACATATGTTATTTTAATAATAGAATTCCTCTAAATTTAATGCAATTGTTAAAATGAATCATTCCAGGAATCCCCACAGCATTTCGGCACCTTCGGCGTTGGATATTGTTATATTTTCCCCCGATGTCAAATAAACACGACCTTTGACCAGTAGGACGGTATCCATATTGTGTATGTTTCCTTTTAGTTGTCTCGTTTACAATTTCGGTAACGTATTATAATTTTTCTAGGCAATGTTTAAGTAATAGTTAGTTTCTGTGAACATCATATCCGTGGTCTAAAAACACCATGTCGATTTGATACCGATTTAATCGGGTAAGTACACAATAAGGCCCTTTGTGGGATTTCGAGTAAAAAATATTGTACCAGTTTTTAAGACTTTAAAATTAGGTTCCTGTATCTATTATTCACATTATGGAGGGCTATCGGCCAGTTGCACGTACGTTCCTTAAATGTAATCCTCCTTTAAATCTCTTGTTAGCTTTTACTACGTCCGTCAACAAAACAAAAAGTGTCAGCAAGAGAGTTAATGGAGGATTAACTTTAATGAACGTACGTGCAACTGGCAGTTAATCTATTATTCATATTTTAAAACCAAATAGGGAACTTGAATCGAAACCATTTTTCTATACTTTTTTAAATACATATTTGAATGAGTTGGTACGTCGTAAAGTATCTATATCGTAAAGTGACATTGATATTACATAAAGCTGTGTCCACATAAGCAAACTGTTCATAAAACAGCATGTAACAGCTACCAATTGGTTCGCTAATTATCGATGTTGACTGGTTGCCAAACAGGCTATGCCATTTGGTGAAAATTATGGTGATCATCAGTACAAATAGTTGTAAGTAATATTCTTAGTTTGGACATAGCCACAAAAATTTACAGAATATTGTTCATATTGTAGATAATGGGAAACAATAATCGAAAACAATGACGGTCGGGAAAGAAAATTATTTTTACGCGAACTAATAGGTAGATAAAGATTGGGCTCTGTAATATCGCTGTCATATGAAACAAGTTAAAAGAATTACACGCGTAACTCGTTCATAGTTATATATTGTCTAAGAAAACCAGACAAAGATAAGTTTTCAAAATTTGACCAGCCTTTCTTTACCACATTTATTATTCGCGAACTGTTTTGAAACACGTCATTGGTGTACCAATTCTAAATACTATAATTGTATAACTAAATACACATCTTTACTGTTTTTATAATTCTTACAGATAAATTGTACAATTTGTCTCAGTGATTGTTATCCGAGAGACGAAATAAATATGCATTGGGAGCTACCCTAGGAGCTTTAGATAAAGACTGACAAACAAAATATCTTTTTGTACTAAAAGCCCACAATCTTGAGTCCTAATAACCTATTTGTTAAATAGATTAAGCCTTAAAATTATGCTATCGTCTGACCTTATTGATTCGACTATAAGTGTTTCCTATTTATTTAACCACAGAGTTTGTACCGGAGAAGGACAAATACATCGGAAGTGATAGAAGTTAATTGCTGTAGGTACTGTAAAGTGATTTATATTTACTACGAAGAAATTAACAAATTAATGCATAACCTGAATCCGTTTATGCCGTGGTGTTCCAGCGGCGAGTAACCTGCATGCTGACCCCAGAACATCCACGTTTCACTAGTACCGAAACTCTGTCCAGTGTGACGGGGGGTGAGCCCGTCGCCACTTATAATGGACAGTGGGTACAATACATGCCTCGAAATTGAAGCATGCAGGTTTCCTCACGATGTTTTCCTTTAATTTGTTAATAATAAAAAATAGGACCAAACTTCGTTTATATGCAGCACGCTCGGGCGCCCTGACGGGTATAATTATCCTCTTAAATACAACGTGTTAACCTAGTTATTATAGTCAGCCGCTCCAAATCAAAATTTTTGGTAAGTACCGATGTTTATAAAATATTTGTTATTTATATCAATAAAAGTATTTGAAATTTACGAATAACATATTTGTTACAGGCAGAAGATTAGAAAACAAAAAATAACAAGCATTAACCTCTCGAAACCCGGCTTCAAGATCACAAAAGATAAACAACGGATGGCCGCGCTCAGAGAATCGTTATGTATAGACAGGTTAAGGAGAAATGTATAAATAGGCAAGTACAACTTCCTTAATTAAACATATTACATAACAGCCTGCTATAAATCTTCTGTAAATGTAATTATAGATAAAAAGATAATTATAAATTCAACAAACAAGATAAATAGCCGTCGTACTTACACAAGCAGTAGCGACAATACAACTACGAGTACTTTTAGAATCGGTCACACAAATACACACCGATATCATCGAGTAGGTACATAAGTTGTTTTATCTCAGTCACGTGGGGTACAGTGTTGCTGCTGCTTGATTAGTGTACTGACATTACAGACATTATCCCTAATACGACTCGAGAGACCTTGTCACATATTGATAATCATATACAGGGTCCTTCTTAATATGCTGAGACTTTTTTAAGGGGATGATCAGACCATCAAACTGAACACCTTTCTCTATGACATTTACAGCATTTGGCTCAAGTAAGTTTCCAGTTTTGTATGTATGAGCAGAATTTTTTTTCGTGATTTCGTTGTTGGTGCCTTAGAGAAAGTTGTTCAGTTTGACGGTCTGATCATGTCCTTAAAAAGTGTCAGCATATTAAGAAGGACCCTATATGCATAATATTTCATCTTTAAGATTATACCAGTTGACATTGAAATCATTGGCATCCTTTTAAACTCAGAGTCTACCCATCAAACTGAACAACTTTTACAATGGGAGCAAACCGATCGGAGGAAAAAAAAATCTGCTGTTCCATACTAAACTGTCATGCCTACTCGACTCAAATGTATGTAACAGCTGATATTTTTTTGCTACGATCTGTTTACTCTACCATCGTTCAGTTTGATGTGTAGACTCTTAGTTTAAATTTTAAACTAAGAGTCCTTTTAAACTTTAAAATGATGTCAATGATATCAATTTCAATCTGTATAGGTACGTGTATGTAATTCTTTACACGACTATTTTATATAATAGGTACCTAACAATTTTAATTGGAAGCAATTTCTTTAAATAGTTTTATAATACCTATTTCGAAATGGTTGGATACTAACAACATTTTTGTAATCGTAATTGTACTACTTAAGTTGTAGCAAAGGTAGGGCACCGATAATGATGTCCGGACAAGGAGGTCGCATGGATCTCACGACGACCGAGCGTGACTCACACGTGCTCTGTGCAGACCAACCGTCAGCAACAACAATAGCTTTCTCATATTTTCGATCAAATGATACGGCGCGGTAAAATGACTTATGAGTAACCTAAATCATTGCAAAAGAAAGAAATTAGACCTTTTTGTGCTTTTACTTACTGATCGTTACATATACAACGTGTTAATGAATTAACGCAAAACTAGAAAGTAGTTGTTTAGAATCGAGAGCAGAATCGAATTATCATGGTTTCAACATAGGTAATTTTTTTCAAAATATTAAGTAATTTGATTGTAAAATTTAAAATTTACTGAACTCGATCTCAACCTGCGGCAAGGGCACACTCACCCTACTCACTACCAAAACAAGATTCTTAAAATGTATCCATGAGCACGTTAGCGCTTTCATTCATTGCTGAAATGAAAACAAATCCTTTTTGTCTCAAAACTTAAAATGCGAATAACTTTAAATTTTAATCATCAAAATAATGAAATTATTGTTCCAATCTAATTATTTTGTTATAAAGGTGGTAATATGAGGTTTTGCGCTTATTCATTAACACGTTGTATGTACTATTTGTTATCATCAGCTGCAAGGCTGATTCAGTATTCATAGGGTGAAGAGCATCTCTGTGATGGGGATAGACCAGGTCAGCCTGCCTAACTCCAGTCGGTTTAGGAGTTAAAGCTGTTCAAAGGTCAGTTATGGGTGCAAAAAAGACAATGGCAGGTATTATGGTCATATGCATTGTAGCTATGCGAATAGTACTAAAACTGACATGGTCTCGTCAGTCGGTTTAGGAGATACAGCCGTTCAATGAAGTGCATATTACAATAATATTTGCATACCACGACCCGAACTTTGAACTGTAACTCCTAACCGATTGGAGTTATGCAGGCAGACCTGGTCCATTCCCATCACAGAGATGCTCTACACCCTATGAATACTGAATCAGCCTTGCAGCTGATGATAACAAAAAGTACGTCTACTCTTATACTATAAGCTTGTGGGTTCGTAGCTAGTTTTAGGGAATCAGAGCAATATGTAAATCTACGTACATATTTGCATACTATTATCCCCACTTGCGTCACCCTGGAATAGAAATAGCAATCTCTGGTTATTTCTGTACTAAAAATCGTGGGTTACCCACTTAACCTGGAGTTAATTGCTAACTCTGGTTCACGCAAGTGGGGCTTATATAATTATATGTATAGTCGTATAGATTGGTGCAGGCAAGTTAGTGGTTAAGTTATTGTCAGGATCAACTGTTTAGCGTGCTTTCCGAAGCACGGAGATTGTGAATATTCTGAAAAATCTGAAACGGTTTTTGCCTATCCTTTATTTAGAAAGATGCTGTTGAAGTTAAAACTAAACTAAACTATTATAAAATTGTAACAGATGTGTGTCTGTACATTAAAGATATTTACAAGAAAAATATTACGATATAGTTTTTAGTTGTCCCTGACTCCAAATCAATCTTTTTAGAATTGTTGTCTGTCTGTTTGTTTGTTCGAGCATCACGCAAAAACTACTGAACCGATAATGATAACCCTTTTTTTATTAGACTTAAAGTCAGGTATATAACTTGTGCGGACGAAGTCGCGGGTAAACTCTAGTTTGGAATAAATGTGTAGTAAAGTTATCGAAAATATGAAATGCGTCACGAATTTATTATCATCGCGGTTATCTTTGGATGAGCGCTATTTAAAATTATCAATTATCTTCTGTGGTTACATTATAATTATACCTAATGAGTTGATTAACTAGTTAATACTAACTAGGTAGTTAATTACCTTAGATGATTCCTCACAAATAGTGTTGGATGAACCATTAAGTTACAGATTAACGTCAAAGCTTTTTAAATAATAAATAAAAATAATGGATAAATAACTACCCCAGGCTTTACAGGATAGTTTTTGCTGCGCGCTCCATACAAGCGAAGTATGGTTTTATTTTCAATACAAACGAATTAAAGTTACGAATACGAATTAAACCTAGAAACTAATCTCTATGCTTGTATGTTGTCAGATTTTCGTCAAAATATACAGTTTCAATGCTAGGATTAATCTAAGATTTGTATGGAAATCTTTGAGGCACAGTAACTTTAAAACTATCTAGAAAACTATACCTACATATTATCGAAAATAGGACAACATAAAAGCATAGAGATTAGTTTCTAGATCGTTTCTGAAAAATTTCATTGACCTTAATTGCTTAGTATTGAAAATATAACCGAACTTCGTTTGTAAGGACCCCGCAGCAAAATCGATCCTCTTAATCAGACCCTAAAGATTAGCACTAGGCACGAAGGGTAGAAAGATAAATTTTGTCCGGATTTCCGACTTTATGCTTAGAAAAACATTATCTGAAGTGTTTTGTGCTAATGCTGTCAATGTACGTAGATATACACGCAACCACTGGGGACTATAGCCGTCTGACCATCACAAAGGTACGGAATATACATGGTTTAAAAAAGCAAGATCCCAGGACCGCCAAACGTCATTTATTGTCTGATGAACAAAATCTGTAAGAATGAGTAGCGTTAGTATGTAGGTATGAGGTAATCAAGGTACGTAAATACGCTACTCACCTCTCTTAAATTCTGACAGCTGATATTTACGTATAATGTTACAGAACATCGTTAAAAATCTGTCATACATACTCCCAGACACTTCCCGTCGGCAGTATTACCTTACAGACGCTTTAAAGCTCGCTAAAATTACGTGCTTAATGTCACTTACAGTCTGAAGATTCGTTTATATAATATGTCAGCCAGACAACTATTTTAAAACGTTTTACAACCAGACAGACCGATCCAAGGGGCTAAACATCCTCTAGATCCAATTTTAATGACGCAGTCAGTATTAAATTATCAATTGTTTTTTTACCAGTGATTTAAATATAAATTTGGAGCTTCATATGGCTTAAAGGTGATTATACTTTTCCTTACACCCTGTATACACAAGCAAAGGTGTTGCCAATGGTTGTTATTTATTGCATAAGTAATAAGTATTCCATAGGGGTGTCAATACAATTTTGGAACATTAGTTCGGTATTTAGAAATAAACTAATTTAAAATAGAACTGAAATATTAGATTCGCAATAGATAAGAGTTTTTCAGCAGTAACTGCCTTAAGGTCGTTGAACTAGCGCCAATCGCGATATCGGGCGACCTTAACCGACTGTCAAATGACTTGCACCTATAATTATGCATAATTATTCTTATATTTTGATTATTCATGATTTAGGTACTTTACATGTTTCGTTCTATTACTTAGATAGTCTACAATTGCCTATTACTTGACTGTTCCTACCTACTTACCAAAAGTTAAAAAATAATATCTAATGTTTGTTTCAGTTATTTATTGAATCCTGCGTTGAACTAAATGCAAAATGTTTTATTTCTTACTGAGGTGAAAATGCACTTTTATTATTCTTTACTATCAAGGACAGGACGATTTTTTTTAACATGACAACCATAATGGTTAATCATCTTCACATAATATTCGGTAAGTATAAGAAAATAAAGTGTTAATAGTCTGACCACAAGGGCTGTCGTTTCTTGCGTCGTAGCTAACCCTACACGTCTAGTATGATTTCTCTTTCTAGTATGTCTTGCGTGTTACTGGGCTTTATTTTATACTACATCTCGCGGCAAGCGCGGCCTTAACTCTCAGAATAGCGCCGTTAGAAGTCATTTTCTATACAGGGTGTTAGGGTAAACAGTTGCATTACTTTAAGAGGTGATTGTATCATGATACTGAACAACTTTCCCTAAGAAACCTATAGGAAATTCGTAAGAAATTTTTGGACTTCCCATACTAAATGGAAATCAGCTGATCGAACTTTTGTATGCAAAGACGAATTTTTTTTAATTTGAAATCGGTTCGAAAGTTTGACTTTAAATACGTAACAATCGTTGTTGGAATCGAAATGTCTCGGATTTGCGATGTTAGTAAGAATTTTATCATGCCGCATAGGGAATTTTCCTCTACGCTATCCGCAGTAAAAAAAACTTATCATCCTTAGTATCTAATGTAATGAAACTTGGTATAAAAGGTAAACAAACAAAGAATACGTAAAGTATTTATTTAGTTATTACAGTCGTGAAAGGAAACACAATTTTATTTTGTTTGATAAAATAGGAAAAGTTAAATAATAGTATCTTGACGTAATTTACATTGTACCTAGGTATACGTACGTAAATAATTATAGTCTTAGGTACGTATGAGGTACGTATAGGGCGGGTTTCAAAAATTCTGTAATTTTTTTTTTCCAAATTTTAAATACTTGTTACCAGTTTTATTCACACAGCAACGAACATAAATCTTTGACTAATTATTATAAGGCCTAGCCTTGCGGTAGCATTTCCCCTCTGCCACGGTATAAGCACAATTGATCTTTTAATTGTGCATTTACATCCAATTTTACACCTTATCACTAAACGAGACAGCCTATAATTGCGAAATAATAACTTCGAACTTAGAACGTTTGGGGTTCACACTTTTCATGATTTTTAACATTCAAAATTAGAATCTAAAGTTATTGGGAATAAAATGTTACCTCGCCCCCCGCAAAAAGTGTCAGAAATGTTTGTTAGTAGAATTACACGCGTAACCAGTCCACATATAAATAGTCAAAGACATAAATACACGATAAAGTTAATCTAAATAATATCTAACCTAATCATTACCTAATTATAAAACAGTCGTGCGCAAGTAGAGAACTCATACTAGACGTGCTGGAAAAGAGTAAAAATGGTTGGGATAAGGTGGGTATTGAACGTTTAAATATTAATTTAATATTTATACGTTCAATACCTAAAAAATATTAATTGGGGGCGTATAGGATACATAATTTACGAAGTTTTTCGGCAATAAACTGGTTTGATTTGATTTGGAATGCATCGAGACCATTTCTATAATTTTTTTCAGTTTGTCTGTTTGTTTGTGCACGCATTACTTAAAAACTCCTGAACCTGTTTAGATGGTGTTTTCACAAAAGCATACTCAATACTCAATATATTTATTGCACTCATGTTGTTACAAAAGATCTTATAGGCTAGTTACATGATCAACATGAACCCTGCAAGGGCACTACAATATTTAGGTAGTAAGGTAATTCATATTTATGAAGGTAAAAAACATTAACATAGGCATTTAAATAACTCAATAAATCAAAGCATAGGGTTTAGTCTGTACTAACAATTAGGTTATTGCTCCGCAACCGCGCTCCGTAACTGCCTCCGTGGTCTAATGGTTAAGAGCATTGGGTTCTTGACACGGAGGTCGTGGGTTCGATTCCCACGGGGACACCAAGTGATATGTCACTTTGTGCATTTTCCCCCAGTTGGTTAGGACATTGCAGGCCGAATCACCTGATTGTCTGAAAAGAAAGATGATTCCGTGCTTCAGATGGCACTTTAAGCCGTTGGTCCCGGCCAATATCTCTCGTGGTAATAGTCGTTACATAAAAACCACATCAGAGGCCGTAAGGAGGTCTGAAAAAACTCTGACACCAGGGCTTGCCCACACGATAAGAAGATTAGGCTATTTATTTCATCGCAATCCGTTTATTCAATCAAAAGTTATGAGTAAGTGGAGTCTTGTAATTGCAACTATCTGGTAATTGCAATTTCACTTATAAGAATCACGATTTAGTTCTTCTCTTTATACCAACACCTGCCTTCTAGATGATTAGACATGTGTCTATTGAGAGAAGAACTGAATCGTGATTCTTATTACAAGACTCCACTTATTTAAAATCTGTGGTCTGCGCGTACGAAGTAGAATAGTTATGAACATTAGTAACGACCTGTATAGGAAAACTACATAACCTCATAGATGGAATATTCCGCAAGAGAGTTTGCCAAACAAGAGTATTTGTTGACCTACGTTATATTTAAGCATTAATCGTTTTACTATTGCATGATGATATCTCACTACTACGTACATATTTAATGAACAGATGATCTATTTTTAACCAATGTATAGTCGGAAGAATAAGTTAAGTAAAAGGTTTTTATCATTATAGTCTATGTGTGTCTTCGATCAAAGTAACATTTGTGAAAAGACAAGTCTTCTTAAAAATATTATACTTCAGGTACTTTTAGAAAACTGCATTAAAATTGTAAATTTCTGGTTAATAATACGAAAAAATATTTATTTTTACAGCTGTATGCCTAGTATGCCACCCCCGAGAAAATCTAGATGTGCCTCTGTTACTTTACGCATGCCAAAATGAGCGCGCTTGCCTTTTTTATGTTTGTCGCTTAGCGCATACTAGCCTCTGGGCAGAGACTATTAAATAAGTAATAGATAAGTACGTATTTACTTGTCTTATCTGTAAGACAAAGGACATATGAAAACAACCCAACAATGTATCTCTACTCGAAATATCATTCACCGCTCATTGTTTGAATAACACAAAACACGTTTTTAGTGCTGTCATAAAAATTGTACTCTATTACGATTTCGTCGACAGTACTTTAACTGTATAGTGTTGCTATCTTTTACATGATAAACTATTAATTAAGTACGTCACTTAATGTATCGTTAGCAAATAAAACAATTCATTAAGCACTATAATAATAATGCGAGGACGTTAGTTAATTATAGTTATACAATTAAGAAACAAAACTATTTTGTAATTTAAAGTGATTAACGTTGAGAGATAAGAACAAAGAAAAATAAATAAACAATAGAGTTGGAAAAAGTATTGCATGTTTTTAGAAGAGCTGTTGTTGGTAGAGTGTAAAATTTGAGGCGCATTTTTGGAGTTGAGCTGGAAAATTGTCCAGGTATATAAATAAAACCAGGTAGCATGCAGGTGCAGCCCGCGTGCCACTGATATGACATATCTGTTCGTACACTTGGTTTAGAAAAAGTTCATAAGTCACTATGACAATTTTATGAAGATTCAGTCATAAGACTCATGAAGATAAGGTTGATTTTAATTTTATAGATTTTGGTCACGCAAGTTTTCAAACTACATAGTCCTCGTTACAACTACAGTTTTACGATGACCCTTAACGACGACTAACGATGGGCAGATTTGCCATAAGAATGAACGAGCCCAGAGTACCTAGTCCACGCTTAGATAGATGGATGGCGGACATGATGCCAAGAACATTGGTAAAAAGTTTCGTGAGACAGAAAACCGCAAAACAGAAAAATCTGGAGAAACGTACTACTTCACCAGGCTAAATCCCACCCTCGACTTCACAGCCTCAGATGTATCAACATCATTATCAATAATGATGATTCTATGTTTGGTTATGTATTAAAGTACATGCAAAAATCGAATTTGAGATATCATAGGTTTCTGGAAATGTGACTATTTAATAGAGAATGCTCTCTCCCCAAAATCTTTTACCCGCGACTCGGACCTTCATTCATTAATATTATAATAAAAAGTGTTCATTGTCCTTCTTCACTATAGACTAATCTCTTAGTTCAATGATTTAGTTTCAACATAGAAACGCGCTTTCGGATTTATAAAAAAAGTATAAAATGATGCCAAAATCCTGCAGCATCAATGATCATAAGTATGATAATGATAAGTATCCCATAAAAAACTGAACACAACTTATAAATAAGCCAAATTTTTAATAAGATTTCTTTAGCTGCTTCCCCTTAACGGGCATGCGCCTGGGCCATGACGGCGGGCAAGCGACCGCGTGGTGGGTGACTTTTGTCATGATGTTATCATTGCACTGATAATTGTTTGCTTTAGATTCCATTGGCCGCGCGGAGGGCGTGCGCGCACCCGCCCGCTTGTATAAAAGTAGCTGGCGCGATACGTAATGCAGCATTACTTGCTCGGGCGTCCCACGTGACGTGTCACGCTTTGCCAGAATAACTAAATAGTACATTACAGATACACACCCTCTTATTTATTTCAGATTTATATTTTTAAGTTTTAGGTGAGTTTTCCGCCATTTATAGTATTAAATTTCCAATTCTTGGCTTATTATTTTAAAGTGAATTTAGCAATATTAATGGACACTATTTTTTTCAGTAAATCCAGTCGTTAAAATGGCTTACTTACAGTCTATGCCGAAATCTGAGACCATCAAACTTCGTGAAAAACACATTGGGTATGTTTGCATTTTTATTTTATTTATAAAGAAAAGTTTTGATAAGCTTATTATAATGATAAATATTCTAAGATTTTCTAAAACCGTCGAGAGCTTATTATCATTGCATCACACTGCGATCCATAGCAATTAAAATTAACAACTTTAAATTGACTATTTTTCACTAGTACCGAAAAATGACCGAAACTGTCCAGTGTGACGGGAAGTGAGCCCGTTGTCACTTATAATTGACAATACACGTCTCGAAATTGAAACATGCAGATTTCCTCACGATGTGTTCCTTCATCGAAAAGCCAGTAGTGCCACAATTCGTACATAAATTCCGAAAAAACTTATTGGTATGAGTTGATCTGGACGGGGATAAAACCATCGCCTACTCAATAATAGGCTACAACGGCTTATCGTATATTTTATGAATATTACACGCAGATAGTTGACTAAATGTTTTGTTACAGCGCTGCCTGCCAACTGTTTTTCCGTTCATCTCCATTGAAAATAGTGCGAGGTGTTGCCCAGTTCATGTACGACGAGACGGGTGACAGATATCTGGACTGCATCAATAATGTTGCACATGGTTAGTACTTGAAAATAGTTATCTACACCGGTCTTCAGAATCGTTATGCGTTAACTTCGCCGAATACATACAGCCTGTAAACACGGCGACAGATCAACGCTACCCATAGTTGAACTCTATGTTCATGGACATAGAGTTCATTTATGGGCAGTTTGATCTGTCGCCGTGTATACAAAATAACCGATGACTAAAAAGCGATAAATCTTTGGAATTCTTTATTTCCATACATTTTCTGTAATATTTTAAAATTGTAATTTGAATGTTAGTTATTAATTTACTGATAGGTATCAGAATACCTATATAGGGTCCTTAATATGCTGACAGTTTATCAAAGGGGATGTGACCATCAAACTGAACAACTTTCGCAATGGGACCAACGTCATACACAGTGGCGTAGCGTGAGTTTCTGCCGCCCGGGGCAAAGACTGATTTTGCCGCCCCCTTGTCGTACCAAAAAAAAAAAACGGGGCGAGCGAAGCAAGCTTGAAATTTTTTTGCACATCTATTCCGTTTGTGGTCAGACATCTTTTGGTTTATCCATGCAAAAATGGAAACTTAGAGCGAGCTTGACTTCTCTCCTCAATGCGAATCGGTTAGAATACATAACGTGTGCAAAGTAACCGAAGCTATGGATGGAGCGAAACAAGCTCGAAATTTCTAACACCTCGTCTTAGCTGTGGTAAGAACTCTTTAGGTTTATTTGTAGGCACAGTAACTAAAATAGAAACTTAGAGCGAGCGAAACGAGCTCGACTTTTCTCTGCTCTACGAATTGGTTATAGACAGAGCTCAATCAATCTACATTTTTCCCGAATTTGCCGCCCTTAGTAAAGTGCCGCCTGGGGTATTTGCCCCCCCCCCCCTGCCCCACCCTCGCTACGCTACTGGTACTCATGGATTTATTTAAAATAACATTGAAACGAAATAAGTTTCCAAAATAATAGTTATTGAGAAACCTTGCGCTTGCATCACCCATGCATAGAACCTGCATAGGTACCTGGGTATTTGGTAACATAAAAAAAGACGAAAAAAACAATGAAAGAAATTAACTTTTTTTTCAATTTTAATTTTTTTTTCTAACTGACACCTCCGCAGCGCCGCCCCCGGCAAAGTGCCGCCCGGTGCGGACCGCACCCTCCGCCCCCCCCATGCTACGCCACTGGTCATACATACATGTGGGAGTAGTATTGTAGTATTGCAGTTTTGTATAGAATAGCTGTTTTTTTCGCATTTTCTAATTTCAAAAGTTTTTTAGTTTTATACTCTGATCATACCCTTAAAAAACTGTCAGCATATTAAGTTGGATCCTGTATAGCTAAGCAGGTATCTAGATGTCTGGAAATTAAGGATAAGAAAGTAATCCAGAAAAAATACATCGATAAGGTATACATTTTTCAACCTATTTTTAATTATCTTATCGGAAATGCAAATCGGTACCTCTTCACTTTATAATTAGTTACAGAATGTTATAAATAATCAAATGTGCATTTCAAACGAGACAGAAAAGATAACCCGTCGATAAGAACCACGTCCTCTGCATGCGTTCATATCAATTGATATCAATGTACTCCATGTGGATATAAGATATATAACTATCTTTTATCTGCGAGCTCGTCCTTGTGAAAACCATGACGCATCTTCTCTTTGTGTAATTCAGAGACAACAATATTTTGGGTTCGGAAACGTACCGATACAGTGTCCCAAAGATTTTTTCTGGAATGTAACATAGTAGAACAACGAAGCCACCCCCGAAAAAACGACAAAAATCGAGCCGTGCACGGTCTATATTACTTTGCGAATGCGAAAGCGAGTGCGCATGACGGTTTTCTCGTCTTTTCGCTTTGTCGTGCATTGCATGCTAGTCCTACTGCTCTTTTAAAAGAGCAGTAGGACTCTTAAAATCTTGAAAGATTTTTTGTAAAAATGAAATGCTCATGAGAAAATAGTATAATTTAAAATCAGTCCTTTAGCGTAATTACGTATTTACTAAAATTTCATTTCCCGCAAATGGTTGTTAATTTTAGATTCTTTATTGCACACATAAACAACATAAATATAAAAAATTACAATAAATCGTGATGTACAAAGGCGATTTTCTAGTAACCGCTTAGCCGTTTACTTATATTATTATTAAACAAATAACATTGTTACAGTTGGCCATTGCCACCCTCACGTGGTAGAAGCGGGCAGGAACCAAATGTCCCTGATATCAACCAACAACCGTTACCTCCACGATGAGCTCGTGATCCTGGCCGAAAGGCTCGTCAAGACCTTACCGGAACCTTTATCAGTCTGCTTCTTTGTGAACTCTGGTTCCGAGGCCAATGACCTGGCTCTGAGATTAGCCAGGTTACACACGAAAAACAAGGACGTTATCACCCTTGACCAGTAAGTGTTACTTTGTATTTTATTTGTCTATCTGGGGCTATTAGGTTCTTTAAGTATGTGTGTGGATGTTCGATGAAATTTGTTGGCATTATCTTTATTATATTTGCTTGGAAAATTAAATAGAGTATTTATGAATGTGTTAAAAGATTTTCTCAAAATTTTTTTGTTAATGGATATTTTTGTTCAATGGTGGTAAGAATATTTTTTGGTTTTGAGTAATTATTTTCTTTATATCAAAAATGTCACTTCAATTTTGCATAGACATGCACTTGTTAAAATTGTTATTATCACATGAGTTTAATTAAACGATAGGTTAATTGTGTACCATATTTAACATCGATACAAAGTTATTACTTGTATCACTGATAACATTATGTTATCATAAATCGTTCTACTACGAAGTATACAACCTACATCGTTTCATTAAAACTCAGCCTCAAAAACATTCCTAAATACCCCATTAAGATTAAACTTCTCAAATGCCAACAAATCTGTGTGATTGACGGCTGGATGTGTCTGTCGTAACTTCGAGTCTCTCGAAGTCTTTTTAGGGTGCTACTAGCGCCTTCTTGTTACAGCGCGTATCATGGCCATCTTACATCTATGATTGATGTGTCTCCCTACAAACTGAACCTACCAGGAGGGCCAGAGAAGCCAGAGTGGGTTCACGTGGTGAGTTAGCACCTCTATAATCTGCGTCACGCTCGCATAGACGCATATCTGATGGTGTATTGATACCATTGATCTGATAAACTTACCTTTCTTATCCATCCATCTTTTTACCAAATTTTTCACCATTACGTAAATAATGGGTTCAAATATATATTTTTCATTACTTTAATTTTTGATTGTTTTTATGCGTCTGTCGCTTGCGTGGTTTTCCTTTATGTTCCCAGTACAAAATAGAAAAATATTTAAGTAAATACCTGCTCGGTCAAGGCTAACTAACGGCACGTTTTAAAACGCTGGCGTTAGATCAAATTACATTATCAAATTAAGTACTATCTATTAATTAATAAAAAATAAGCGAAACTGGAAACTCGCGTCTCAAGTTATTAACGTCACATTTTGTTTACTTCTAGAAAAATATTTAAACAGCATTTATATAAATTGATATTTCACAACATGGCGAATACAAATATTTATCCCGTTCAATAAAAATCTTCATTCTCCATTAAAGATAGTAGTAAAAAAAGGTCAAAATTACTAAAATTATTTGTATATAAAACAGGCCCCAGTTCCCGATGTGTACAGAGGCAAATACACATACCCAAATGACTCCAAATCAGAAGAAGAACTAGGGCAACTTTATGCTGATGAAGTAGGCCACATTTGCAAGGAAGCCACGAAGAAAAATGGAGGTGTATGCGCCTTCATAGCTGAGAGTCTGCAAAGTTGCGGCGGCCAGATCATTCCACCCGATGGCTACCTTAAGAAGGTTTTCGAGTAAGTATAACACTAATACGTCATTGTTTGTAAATGAGTCAAGTTTACAATAATGAAAATAGTTCAACTGGAATAGAATATAGCTCACATATTATCAAATAATTATAGTATACATTAACTATAATTATCAAGTCTATACATAAAATAAAAAACTTTGTTAGTTCAATTGATAGCATAATATCTATCAGCAAAGTTTCAATTACTCTTGTTATAGAAGAAATATTAAAACTGATCAACTTATATTGTTCGGGCATGTCTTACATTTTAAGGTTCTATGAGTCGTTTGTGGATGAGCCTTGATTTGTGGGTCTTGAGTAGTATTGTTAACTCTAAGCTTTAGTTACAAAGTGTGATGTAATATTCGTTGGAAGTTATGATAGGAATTTTGCTTTCACAAAATCTGTCATCTTACTGTAATAGAAAAGCTGGTCTAAAACCGACAATTAATTTAATTCTTATAAATATTATAAATAGAAGTTTGTTATTTACAAAGCGGTCTTGTTTTTTTGTTAAGCAAACAAGGTTCACGTGTTCACGTGATGCTTCTAATATTACAGCGGCTATGATAATTTTATCGCATGCCGTTTTGGTTTTATTTGTTATTACAGGGCTATTCGATAACAATTTGTTGCCTATTCAGCTGATAAACTATCGTGTATCTATTTTATTACATATTTTGTTGTGGATGTCGTGCTTACTATCTAATAGGGATAATAGATGTTTGCGATAAGCTCTTGGTACATATGAACTTATTTTTATTAGCATTAGTAGGTAGTAAGTAACAACGTCTGGTTTTCCTCAAAATTTATTAATATGCTTGCAAAAAAATACCATTTAAAAGTAGGCACCAATTTATGATCAAGACAGAAAGACAATTTAGTCAAGACAGAAACATTTTCGAGCTTGATTTCATCATCATCATCAGCCTATATACATCCCACTGCAGGGCACAGGCCTAGTCTCAAGGGGTGGCCTAACGCCCATCGCGTAAGTTCAGCACGTGTGTCCAATGCGGATTGGTGGACTACACTAGGATGTCTTCTGCAGCGTTTATAGGTTTCCTCACGTTTGGTGTTTTTCTTCACCGTTTGACACAGAAAATCTAGCAATATATATACATTTATAAGCATTGTTCAGTCGAAATATAAAATACCACATTCAATACGCTCGTTTTTCGTCCTATTTTGCATAATGTTTTGTTTTCTGTAGTTATAATGCCACCGATTGGTGTGACATGAGATGTCATCCAGTTTATTTGTGTGGTAATCTAAATTTTACAAAACACGCGTACATCAACAGCTTTTGTGCACCATTAAATGAGTATCAAGAGTTGCAGTAATCTGGGTTAAGTATATTTTAATGCTATTCTCCATCTTCCAGGCATGTCCGCGAAGCAGACGGTGTTTGCATCGCAGATGAAGTCCAAGTGGGCTTCGGTAGGGTTGGCACTCACATGTGGGCGTTTGAGACACAAGACGTGGTCCCTGACATCGTGACCATGGGCAAACCAATGGGCAATGGTCACCCCGTCGCCGCCGTCATCACTACACCTGAAATTGCTAAGAGTTTCGCTGATACTGGCGTTGAATACTTCAATACGGTAATTTTCCTTCAATTTTCATGTTCACATAATTACCAATAATGTTATTTCTTATATGATAAATACATTAGCATGATGTTAGAGCCCCGTTTGTTGTTCTAATTAGTGCAACGCTAACAATAGCTGTTTTCATATCGTTATAGCAATTTGAACTTTATTGCGCGTGAAAACAACCTTTGTTTGCTATTGAAATTGATAACATAACGCTACACTTGTTTTTCAAACGACTTTAATATGACTTCTACGAGTCATGTAGGTAAGAACAATGAATATAAAGGTACGACTTTCTTAATAATATTTACGAAAGTTATCTCAAAGATTAGTGCATTGGACTGAAAAGCAAAGGTCAGCTTCGATTCTTAGGCGTAGTCCGGCGCAGAACAATGGCTTCTGATAATATTATACAGGGTCCAACTTAATATGCTGACGGTTTGTTAAGATGATGATCAGACCTTCAAACTGAATAACTTTTTATGGGGTCCTTATCAATAAGCTGATGGTTTTTAAGGGGATTCTCAGACCATTAAACTGAACAACTTTCTCAATGGCATTAACAAAAAAACTGCTGTCTTCTACGTTTTGGTCTAGAATCTAGTAGGATTCCAGTTTTATATGGAACAGTTAATTTTTGTTTCGCGGTTTCAACCTTAGTTCCATAGTGAAAGATATTCAGTTTGATGGTCTGATAATCTTAGATCACTATTTTACAACCATGACCGCCTTATTTCGAGTTTCTTGTTTTTTCTCTGTTGGTTAGTATTTTTAGTTCATTCTGATGTTCGACAAAAATAATTTAAAGATAGCGTTCTCGTGAAAATTTACATTCCACTTCACCTGATATTGATATTCCCCCTCTTGTTTTTAAGTCAATATTTTAGAAATTTTCACTTTAAGATACATTTTTCTCTAACTTCAACCTTATGCCATTACAGTACGGAGGCAACCCTGTATCGTGTGCGATCGCGAACGCAGTCCTCGACGTGATAGAAGAAGAACAGCTTATGGAGCGCGCAGCCCGCGTCGGTAACCACCTGATGACGCGATGCGAAGCTCTCAAACATAAGCACAGACTCGTCGGAGACGTGAGGGGGAGAGGCTTGTTCGTCGGAGTTGAGCTGGTCACCGATAGGGAAGCCAGGACACCGGCTACTGCCGAAGCGAAACATATTGTTAATAGGTAACCTAACCTTCTGTGTAGTCAGCCATAGCATAGACTAGCGAGGGAAATCACCAAAATCGATGTCAGAACACCAGTTATACAGGGTACCAGGGTATAATAAATGAGGTTTACCACCCCATTAAATATCACTAGGGTTATTTTTGTGGTCTAAAGATAATAGGTAACTGCAGTAGTAAAGTATAGTGAAAACTCATGGTAGACGTACCGATACCGCAGATACAACATTGACGACTATTGAGTAATAATGACATTTATTTAGATATGTTGGTCAAATACTTAAATTAAACATCCGTCAACCTATTATCTAATAGAAATAATATTTGCCTTCATAATTAACAAATCGTAGACATTAGCATATCTCCTCAACAGCAGATGCTATTGAAATGTCTTAGACAATATGTAAAAAGTATCTTCTAAAACAAAATAAAGACAAGGTACTTTCAGCATCATCAGTATATATTCGTCTCACTGCAGGGCTCAGTCATACCCTCATGGAGGGTTTATATCAGTCCACCACGCGTGCGGATACGGATTGGTAGACTTCACATACACATCAGAATTTCTTCTTCAGCCCATGCAGGTTTCCTCACGATGATTTCTTCACCGTTTGAGAAGAGTCGGTATTTTGCATGTCCTCCGTGCGGATTCAATTCAAACCCTCAAAGTCAAGTCCATACCTCTCTTCAACGCACAACGTTTGCCTAAAATTTATCGGAACCAACTTTTAAACGTATCTATCTTAACCAGATAACATTACTTTACAGAATGAGAGAAGAAAAAATCCTAATAAGCCGCGACGGGCCAGATAGCAACGTGCTGAAGTTCAAGCCGCCCATGGTGTTCACGACCCAAGACGCGGATAGACTGGTCGACACCTTGGACCGGGTACTATCGGAGCTCGACGGCGCCAGGATACCTGTTAATCTTAAACTTGAGGTTCGTATTCTTGCTGTTAACACTTTGGCCGCTGACGACCTATGTCGTATGTCAGCAACAAATGGGGCGCAGTGTAGACGACTCGCCCGGTGAGTCAGGATTGTATCGCATTTCAGTGTTAGCACTGCGCGAGTATCGTGGTTTTGAGCTTAGTAGCGAAAGTGAGCACACTCGAGCTGCATACTAACGAAGTTTGATTCTATTTTAAATATAAACCAATTAACACTTTGTTTCATTATTATGGGATACGCAGGGCGTATTTTTCAGCTGTGAAAGTGTTAGTCAATGATTTTTTAAGAAGATTGATATTTAAAGAAGAATTAAGCTTCGTTTGTATTGGAAAAAAAACCGTCGTACGGCCGCGAGGTTCCAGCTTAGAAGTGGCCACCCTATTTCTAACCGTGGGAGTGTACGAGGTGACTAATGGATATGGTTTCTTATGCAGTGTTTGTGTGGCTAGCCTTGATACGTAATTTCAACCTTAAACCTTCAATATGCTGAAAATGAACATTGCTACAGCTGAACTTCTTTTAGCAATGTTTCCAACCACCCCGAAAGGAATTTTGGTCGTGAGTTAATGTATGTATGTAAATTATGTGGATCATGATCATCAAATAATATTTGATCAAACGCTTTCTATTCTGGTTATTATTAGTTGGAGGCAAAGAGAAATGAATTGATCTTCTGATATTATGAACATTGTATTTTGACAAATAACATGGTTGTAAGGAAATCCTTTACATCCACCACCGTCCTTTAATTATAGTCTGACAAGACATTTAAAATCTTATGGATTGTGCTGTTTATACAAAAATTAAAATTGTTCTATGTTATTTTACAGGTGCGCGTTACTCCTATCAGTGAAGACTCTCAAAATGATGCAGTAATGAACAGTAATATGCAGCGGAGTGTTGAAACTATGTGATTTAACTTATTATAATTACACCAAAAGTATTTTCGAATATTAAACGCATTAAGTTTGTAAATATAATTAAGATGTAGAAATAATAATTATAATTAGTAAAATTTCTAGTTTTATGTAAAGTTTATAAACAACCAAAAAAATCGTGAAGGTGTGAATGAGTTGATGACTCACTATGCTCAAAATAAACTAAATTTTATTTAAATTAATAACGTTGTATTTTAATTTTTTAAATTATCTTTTATTACCTTATTATTAGAACTCACAAAATAATATTAAGAACTGCTTTTCAAACCAGTTCGTTTTACCACTAACAAGCTAAAAGCAGTGACAGCACCTTATAAGAAAAAATAATAAAAACAACAAAAATCAAAATAAAGAAAGAACTGGGAAAAAAGGTCAGATGTAGTTTAAATAAACTCATATTCTTCGCCATCACTAAAATCTGGTATAGTGACTCTAAAAGCCCCCTTCATTGCTTTATTACTCTTGTATACAGCAGATTCAGGACAGTTGGGACATTGTCTGTAACTAGCAGTGTGATCTCCTTGACAATTCGCGCATTTAGGTGGACCATCTCCATTAACTCTGGTGCATTTCTTGGAAAGATGCTCTCCAGCACATTTGACACATTTCACCAGACCATGGCAATAACGTTGGGAATGACCCCACTTTTGACATCGGTAGCACTGCTTGACTTTCACATGTGGTGGTTCCATTAAAACGTCATATCCCAAAACCTTTCTAACTCTCAGCAATTTCTTTCCACTCGCGTCGTATGGTACAACAGCTAAGACAGGATTATCTCGTTCTTTAGGAATGTCTTTCATGAACATCTTGTGGACTCTTATTACAGGTATATCAACGGATTTTAAGCTCTGTTTCAATTTGTTCAAGTCCACATCTTTAGGGAGGCCCTTGATGACTATCCTCATCTTCCTTTTACTCGGATGACCAAAAGTATGATATGGGATTTGATTCTTCTCAAAATATTGGACCAACGTTTTGTGATCATTAAAACCTTGAGGCATATACATGACACCATTAGATTTTCTGCAACATTGGAATTTTATATTCAATGCCGAAATTTTCTTTGCGGTCAACAGACCATTTTCATTTAATTGGTGGAGGAAAATGGCGGGTACTTTCATTTTTAGTTTCGGCCACAAAGAGAGTAGGGTTGGCTCAATTTTTTCGTACAAGTTAACTTCTGTTGGATAATCTTGCTTCCGCTTCGGTACAGTAATATGGCACTCCTTTAGTGAAGTTTCTAAGTTTTTTATCTTCTTTTTCTTTGATCTTTGCGGCATTTTGGTGAATAATATTTGTGTAACTGAAACATAATGAAAGTAAGTATTTATACAGCTCTGTATTTGTCCATGTATATAAAATTAGGTAAACACAATTAAACCACAAGCCAAATATAAGTAATCTAGGTATAGGTACTATGGAACAGAATAGGTAATAGCACAGAGAGTACTATTATACTACCGTAAGGTAATAGTATTGACTACGGTTGAAAACAGGCTATAAGTAGATATTTTTAAAGCGGGTGCCTTCTTACTTACTACTTGACTAATTATTTCCAATCTTTGTGAAATTATAAACTATTTATAACCTACCTCTGCTCTCTGCTTAAAAACAAATTCTTGATATTTCCAAAAATTCTAACCAGTTCGATTTGTATTTAACGAACCACCATCTTGAAACAGTGTTGCCAAGTCCCAGACAGTCTGAATCGCCAAATAGCCTAGAGGCGCCTAATTTTCCCGTGAAATATAGCCTAAAGTAGCCTAAAAATACATAAAAATTGGCCAGAATAAATTTTATATTGGCTGTTCGTGACAGAAAAATAAATTTTTACAACTGCAATCTCTACTGGATGAAAAAATGTGGGACGTACTTACAAGCGGGATTCAGAAGAGGTATGGGTTGCATGGATCAAATCTTTTCTTTAAGGTGCATCTCAGAGAAATACTTAGAAAAACACCAAAAAGTATTCTGCGCCTTTGTAGATCTTGAAAAGGCATATGACCGAGTGAACAGGAGTAAAATGTGGTCCACACTGTCAGCATATGGGGTTGATGATCGCTTAGTGCAGGCTTTGAAGTCCCTCTATGATGGCTCTAAAGCCTATATCAGAGTTAATGGGGCGTACACAGACTGGTTTAACATCTCTAGAGGTGTTAGATAGGGATGTGTTGCGTCGCCATGGCTCTTCAATCTTTATATGGACAGTTGTCTGACTGATTTGAAAGAGATAGAATGCGGTCTAAGAATGGATGAGCTAAGTGTCAAGTGCCTCTTGTACGCTGACGACCAGGTCATACTTGCGCCGTCGGTGACGGAGTTACAAGACATGTTGAATGTGATGAATGAGTCGTTGAAGAAGAAAGAAATGAAAGTCAATGTATGCAAGACGAAGGTAATGGTTTTGGAACGTGAAGAAGATGTTACAGAATGTAACATTGTTATGGAAGGAGACAGAGTGGAACAGGTGAATGAATTTGTTTATTTGGGAAGTTTGTTTAAGAGAGATGGAAAGTGTGATGGGGATGTAGAGCGAAGAGTGACTGCGGGAAATAAGGTAAATGGTGCCCTGCACGCCGTGGTGAGTAGCCGGTCTGTGTCAAAAAGTGCACGTCTGGCTATTCACAACGGTGTGTTGGTGCCTACTCTGATGTATGGGAGTGAATGTTGGGTATGGAATAAAAGGATCGAAAGCAGAGTGAATGCAATTGAAATGCGCTCCTTAAGAAGTATGTGTGGTATTACTTTGGTTGATCGAATCAAGAACAGTGTGATAAGGGATTGGTGTAAGTTGAAGGATGATATAGTAACAAGGATTGAGAGGGGTATGCTTAGATGGTTCGGTCACGTAGAGAGAATGAATGAAAGAAGACTTACGAATGAAATATACCAAGCAAAGTTGAGCGGAAGTGTTGGGAGAGGCCGTCCGAGGAAAACATACGATGATCAAATCAATGATCTTTTCCGAAAAAGACAAGTGCGTAGCACCCTCAATCGACGGAAGTGCATGAAAAGATGTATGAATGTGAATGAGGCTAAAGAGGTGTGTCAGAGTCGTAGCGTGTGGCGGTCCGTGGTCTCTGCCTACCCCCATGGGACAATGGCGTTAGCTTATGTATGTATGTATGTATGTATGCAATCTCTACTCACGGCTTAAAAAAGCTCTAACATACAGTTACGTTATGTGGTGCATGGTGTGTTATAGTGTATAGTTTATACAGACTGCGATAAAAAATATAATTTTACTCACAATTAGTATAATATTCAAATTTTTATTGAAATAACCCAAAATAGCAGATCTTTTTAAATACAGCCTAAAATCGCATATTTTAATTTTGGATATAGCCTAAATGGCGATCGGTAGCCAATTGAATTTTTTGATCGCTTATAGACCCCGTGATGTGGCCTAAATGGCGATAAATCGCCTAACTTGGCAGCACTGCATGAACCTTAAAATTAAAAAAGTTTGACTAGGTATGTCCGATGCGTACTCGTTCGCTGTTAAGTTAGTATACATATCTTCTGAAGAATAAATATCTACCTAACTAAAGTATAATTTGAAAACTGGAAAAATTTTTTACTAAATGCCTTTCGGTAGGTAAAATTTTTATACATTAATCACGATTAATTTGAAAGAAATAAACCTATGATACAGCAATAAGGTCGTTATGCGTGCCAGCAACACAACGATTCGGACTACATCTTTGAGATTATCTATTGCTGGATTGCAGGTAGGTTGCTCAGGATTATAAGTGTTCTTTGTTGCTCAGGTAGTACAGTATTGGTACAGTAGCTTTAGAATGAGCCTAACGCTTCTACCGTATAATACAAAACGGGCCAACTTTCTTAGGTTGGTGTGTGTGAGGCGTCATACACATTATGTATGTGTGCGTGTATATAGATAGGGTTTAGAGGCCAGTACCGGATGACATTTTATTTGACGCTTTCTTATCTTCGACTGTCAATCTTTACATACATATAACTTATCTTAGTACAGGTAAAATAAGCAAAATAATGACCGTTTGGAGGCAAAATTTGTACGTTAACGAAACATTGTTTTTAACTTTATATTGGCACTAGAAATTAGTATCTGTAGAGTACACCCAAAATTTAGGGTCCCTACCCCCTTTCCACTAGCGTACCTTTTCTCGAAGAGATTCCGAGAAGAGATTTTTGAGCGCTCATAACTTCGGTCTGGATAGTAGGTACCTGTAAGCTCAGATTTTCAGGACAGCATGTGGTCATCACTCTTATAAAATGCACCTAATTTCATATTTATACCCTTGTTTATTTAGATTTTACGCTAACTTCGTTAATTTCGCCTTTCACTCACTCACTCACTGTTGATCATCAAAATCTAACAGGTTCTTCCCGAAGTCCTAGGATGTTGAAATTCGGTACATTTTATAAGATAAACGACCACATGTTGTCCTAAAAATTTGAGCTCACAGATTATGACCAGATCGAAGTAATGAGCGCTCAAAAATACGCCGAATCTCTTCGTGAAAAGGTACGGTAGTTAGAAACGGGGTTGGGGGAAGGGGGTAGGAGCCCTAGTGGACTCTGCAGATCCTCATTTCTGATGCCAAGATAAAGTTAAAAAGCAAAATTTCATTGATTTACAAATTTTGCCACCAAAATATCATATTTTTCCTGTATTAAGTACTCAGATAAATTTACGGGAATCCCGTTAATTTATCTGAGATTTAGTACCAGATTTATAAGTTTCCCCGATGTACCTGCGCAGTTGACAAATTTTAATAGCGCGTGAAATTGGGTATTTGACTACATACAATATATTTTATTTTTATCTTCTCAATAAAAAAAAGGTTAGAAAATAACGCTAAACTCTCATTTTCATTGAGTTTTTAGCTTGAATACTATTTTTAATAACAAGATAAACTTTAATGAAATGTTGATGACGTCACAACTCAGATTTGAGTACAAATTTCATACAACGCGCTAGTTTTGACGTCTGATAAAGAGTAGCTGATTTGACTAGTTGTCAAGTAGCCTATTATATTGACCAATCAGGATGAGCCACCTTCAATTCCTTGCCACGAATGGCTAATTTTTTTTCGCGCCCTTTTCGCTGCTATCCGATTTTGTACCTCTTGCTTACTAAACGATTTCGGGTTTTGTCGGGGGACTCTGCGCAAACGAAGATTGACGAGGGTAATTATTTTCCTGGCCGTAATGCAGGTGTATATAGCATGCGAAAAGATTTAAATCTAAAGTGTATGGGCATGTAGGTTTAGGTACCTACGTAGTCGTCCCAAGTCCAAGGGACGGGAGACGTAGAGTAGGTATGTACAGTCAACCAATTTGAAATGTGTGTCACTACAGATATTATACTAGATACCTACTCTTTCTTATACTGTGCTTATAGGTCAGTAACTATGACACTACAAAATATTGTGTCATAATCATAGGAATGCCGAATAGGACAGGAAGGCTGAATAATAGATGGATGGATTGTGCGTAAGATGATATGTGTAAGAAAAGAGTGAGTGCTGAAATTACGGCCATGAGAGATGAAAGGAAGATGATGTAATATTTCGCCGATCCCAAATAATGGGAAATGGGCAAGAGAATGATGATGATGATGAATTATAGGAATAGGACACCCTCTTAAACCCGCTTTACATTATGCAACTGAAAGAATGCCGCCGACATTGGCGGGTTTGGTGTGAATTGGCCTGGTCGCCAACATGCGTAGACTTTAGCATTTGGTACCTATTAATTTTAACTTGATACCTACCCGTTCCGAACATTAATTATACGTTCCCGTTACGAACAACAAAGTGATCCTGTAAGGAATAAGTTTCACCATTAAGTATTACCTATAAAGTTACTTAAGACCCTCCCGATAGATAAACGCAGGGCCGCGGCCGGGCCATATTTTGCTGTTTTTTAGAAGCTATCTTCTCGTTATTTGAAAGACATACAAATTAATGAAAAATAGATAATTTAACAATGATTTACGATTAACAATAATAACAATTTAAGATAGCAATGATCTTCAACATCTCGGCTTTATTTGCTATGAAGTATAATTTTATTTTTCTATAAAATACATATGAAACCTGTGTTTAAAGGAAAGCCTAAATAATGGAAAAAGTCTGTATTATGTGCATCTACTTTACCTATAAGTAGAAGTCATTTTTACTTGCGACACACACCATTGTGTAGAAAATATTAAGATCTAAAAAAATTTTACAATATAGCATTTGATGCTATGATTTCTTTTTTTAAGACCAATATTTATTAATTTCACACCAATTTTTACAATTAGATAATTGGTGTGAATTCTTATGATTTTCTAATTTGAATTCCCTGGATTAGAAAGCAAACACAGTGACATAATGAAGGTCAAACCAGTCAAAAATATGAAAACCTACTAAAATGACGTAGTTTAGTAGAGGTGAGGCAGCTCTGAAAGGGTCTTAGTTGTTCGGTCAGGGAAACCTCTATAGAAATAAGATAGAACATATTTTTTGTATAAATCTTATTAGATACCTAACTACCAACAGCCGCACAATAAAATAAATCTCAAAGTAAAATAGATCTAACTGCTTAATACAAAATAAATTCTTAGTCTTTTACAAATGCAAGCGTTACCTTTTTTCTAGCAGTCTCCTTTATCATTGAGCGAGCCCATTTTACACAGTACTTCGTGCGCTACCTTTATAAAAAATTTACAATACTGTCCTAAGCTTTGCTCTGTGTACAGTTGATTACAAAAGTACTAAGTACAATAATTTTTTCTCCTAAGGTACCTACCTAAATACTGAGTTGAGTAGGTACCTATAAAATTAAAATGTGTTCATTAGGTAGGGTATATAGCTACTGTTTTAATGCTGGCGTTTTTAAGTTTATAGTCGAATAGATAGGATTGCACTGCAGTTTCATATGAAACAGCAGTTACTTATACTTCATTGCAAATAAGGACGACGAGATTTTCCGATTCCTATTTAGCTTTCTGGCCAATTCTGATTACCAAATGTAATTTATTTATTGGATACATATACTATCCGACATATCTTGGACGTTACTAACGTTGTTTTAAGAATAAGTGAGAGGAAGTGTTTCAAATCTTTGTTTCTGGAGTGCAAAATAGCCTTAAATTAAATTTAAAAAATTTAATTACCTTTTTGTACTCACCAGTACAAAATAGTGTTTTACGTAAGACGTTTGCTTCGCGTCGTTTATTTATTTTTTGTATCTGTTGAAGACAAGTCTTTGCAGCCGGCCTCAGCACGTGCGCCAAGTTGGCGACCGTTACATCAATCTTGTCTACCTTTGTGCAATCTTATCTATACTACCCTTCTTTACAATCTGATCCTAAACTGTTTTTCCTTTGAATAAAAAGTAGCTTGTACTTTTATGGCGTTTAAGACATTTTGTTGTTGAGTGAAAGGCACCTTCTGTAGACAATGAAAGCATTGAGCGTCTGGACAATGCGAGGATCTTGGGTGCAGCGATTAGCTGGATTTATTTAACGGTTTTGATCTGCGGAAACTGTTGATATTGAGAAGGTAATTTTGGTAACGGATGAGTTTGACTATCGAAGTATGAGTAGAGGATTTTAATTAAGTACCTACTCGTACTTACCTAACCACGTAACAGTTATCTCAATATTGATAACTTATTTTATAAAATGATTTAAGATACAATTAACTGAATACCTACTTAAGGTAAGTTAGTTAAGTAGGTACCTATCTAAGTAATAGGTAAGCAAGTACCTTTAATGTTTTGTTGCATTCATGTTTTTTCCCGATCCCGACTTCTATCCCAGAAGGAATATTGCCGTTAATTGAACATTATAATTACTTATATGAACTAACTGAATGCAACTCAAGTCCATACACAAATGTTAGCACTATAAAACGAATAAGACATTGGTAATAAAATTGCAAAATGTAACTGTGAGTAACACATCTGTGAGTAAGTACCTTTAGGTAGGGTGGTACCTATTTATGTTCTGTACATGTTATTGATGATTTGATTATCTATTGCAGGATTACTTACTCATAAATGTATTGCCTAAGTGTTACGTAATAATTTACCTAATTGAAAAAAAAAATCCTAATTGAAATTGTGACCACCGTTCAGGGTCGTTTCTGGTGCAGAGGCTAGCCGTAGCTATTCAGCGCAGGGATCGGAAACCGGTTAATTTTGGAAACCGGTTTTGGTCATTGACCCCAAACCTGAATTGATTGCGGTTTAGTTTTCGGTTACCGGTATTTTAACCGGTTAATCTATCAAACCGGTTTTTTACAAATTTCAATTTTGTTGAGCAGAATTAACCGGTTAATTTGAGTAAAAAACGAGCGCCATCTCTTGTAGTTACTGCATAACGGAACTCTCGCTTTTTCTGCGGCTTGCGACTACACGCTCATAGCAGTGTGGGCCCAAAGTTAATTTTGTTTTGATTAATCAAGTAATCTAAGCCTTAATCTGATTAATGATTAACGATTAAAGTCCACGCACCAGCATGGAGTCGTGATGACTGGTTGGGTCAAATCTTGACTGTGTAGTGGATGGATGGATGGATGGATGGCTGTTGGTAAGTGGTTAGTGGGTGTTTTGGTTTGGTGGTTATTTGGTGAGTGTTTGGTAAGTGGCGGTGGATGGTGGTGGATGTTGGGTGGCTGGTGATGGGTGGCGGGTTTTGGTGGTGGGTTGTGGAGTGGGTGGCGGGTGCTGCTAGGTTTGTAGGTATTTGGTCGGGACCGCCATAATTCACTTTTAGTTTCCCAACTGATTGCTTCCAAAATCGATATTTGAAGGTCCACATGAACTTTAAACAAGAAACCGATGAGGGAATTAAGAAACGTAGACGCCATCTTGCACTTGTTTGTTTTTCTACCGATTCCGTCCAAAATCGATATCTGAGGGTTTCTGCGATCTCCTACGACGAATGACAGATTCGTTCAGATTTCGGAAAAATGGCCGCCATTTTGAACTTTTTTGTTTTTCAACCGATTGCGTCCAAAATCGATATCTGGGGGCTTCTGTGATCTCCTACGACGAATGACAGATTCGTTCAGATTTCGGAAAAATGGCCGCCATTTTGAACTTTTTTGTTTTTCAACCGATTGCGTCCAAAATCGATATCTGGGGGTTTCTGTGATCTCCTACGACGAATCTGACGTCAGATTTTGGAAAAGTGGCCGCCATTTTGAACTTTTTTGTTTTTCACCCGATTGCGTCCAAAATCGATATCTGAGGGTCCGCGTGGATTTCAAACACGGATCCGATGTCAGATTTGAGAAAAGTGACCGCCATCTTGAACTTTTTTGTTTCTCAACCGATTGCTTCCAAAATCGATATCTGAGGATCCGTGTGGACTCCAAATACGGATGATGTCAGATTTGAGAAAAGTAGCCGCCATCGTGAACTTTTTTGTTTTTCAACGGATTGCTTCCAAAATCGATAACTGAGGATCCGCGTGGACTCCAAACACGGATCCGATGTCAGATTTGAGTAAAGTGGCCGCCATCTTGAACTTTTATGTTTCTCAACCAATTGCTTCCAAAATCGATATCTGGGAGTTTCTGTGATCTCTTACGACGAATCTGACGTCAGATTTCGGAAAAGTGGCCGCCATCTTGAACTTTTTTGTTTTTCAACCGATTGCGTCCAAAATCGATATTTGAAGGTCCACATGAACTTTAAACAAGAAACCGATGAGGGAATTAAGAAACGTAGACGCCATCTTGATTTTTTTTGTTTTCCACCCGATTGCATCCAAAATCGATATCTGGGCGCTTCTGCGATCTCTTACGACGAATCTAACGTAAGATTTCCGAAAAGTGGCTGCCATCTTGAACTTTTTTGTTTCTCAACCGATTGCTTCCAAAATCGATATCTGAAGATCCGCGTGGACTCCAAACACGGATCCGATGTCAGATTTGAGAAAAGTGGCCGCCATCTTGAACTTTTTTGTTTCTCAACCGATTGCTTCCAAAATCGATATCTGAGGATCCGCGTGGACTCCAAACACGGATCCGATATCAGATTTGAGAAAAGTGGTCGCCATCTTGAACTTCTATGTTTCTCAACCAATTGCTTCCAAAATCTATAATGTTAAATTTGAATCTAAAAAAAGTTGGCTAAATGTTGTACTAAAGTGTCAGCGGTAACAGCTTGTAGTATAGAAGCGTCTTGACGGTACATCTTCGCCTTATACAGCAAAACTGTCCTATTAACAGTATTGATGTAAATGTTTAATTCGCCATTTTATACAACTGTTATAGCCCAGTACATAACCTAACCTAAACCTAGCCTAATCGGTTGAGAATTAAATAACTCTCCTTCTGTCGCAGTTGGGTAAGAAGTTCAAGATGTCCGCCACTTTTCTCTAATCGTACATCGGATTCGTGTTTGAAGTTCACTTGGACCCTCAGATCATCAGATTTTCGAAGCAAGTTCGATATAGCGGCCACTCTTAAATCGGATATTGGATCCGTGTTTGAAGTCCACGCGGACCCTCAGATATTGATTTATTGTAGCAATCGATTTGAGAAACAAAAAAGTTCAAGATGTCCGCCACTTTTCTCAAATCTGACATCAGATCCGTGCTTGGAGTCCACGCGGACCCTCAGATATAGATTTTGAAAGCAATCGGTTGAAAGACAAAAAGTTCAAGATGGCAGCCACTTTTCTCAAATCTGACATCGGATCCGTGTTTGGAGTCCACGCGGACCCTCAGATATTGATTTTGGAAGCTATCGATTTAAAAAACAAATAAGTTCAAGATGTCCGCCACTTTTCTCATATCTGACATCAGATCCGTGTTTGGAGTCCACGCGGACCCTCAGATATAGATTTTGAAAGCAATCGGTTGAAAAACAAAAAAGTTCAAGATGGCGGCTACTTTTCTCAAATCTGACATCGGATCCGTGTTTGGAGTCCACGCGGATCCTCAGATATCGATTTTGGAAGCAATCGGTTGAGAAACAAAAAAGTTGAAGATGGCGGCCACTTTTCTCAAATCTGACGTCGGATCCGTGTTTGGAGTCCACGCGGACTCTCAGACATAGATTTTGAAAGCAATCCGTTGAAAAACCAAAAAGTTCAAGATGGCGGCCACTTTTCTCAAATCTGACATCGGATCCGTGTTTGGAGTCCACGCGGATTCTCAGATATCGATTTTGGAAGCAATCGGTTGAGAAACAAAAAACTTCAAGATGGCGGCCACTTTTCTCAAATCTGACATCGGATCCGTGTTTGGAGTCCACGCGGACTCTCAGATGTCGATTTTGGAAGCAATCGGTTGAGAAACAAAAAAGTTCAAGATGGCGGCCACTTTTCTCAAATCTGACATCGGATCCGTGTTTGAAATCCACGAGGACCCTCAGATATCGATTTTGGAAGCAATCGGTTGAAGAACAAACAAGTTCAGGATGGCGGCCACTTTTCTCAAATCTGACATCGGATCCGTGTTTGGAGTCCACGCGGATCCTCAGATATCGATTATGGAAGCAATCGGTTGAGAAACAAAAATGTTCAAGATGGCGGTCACTTTTCTCAAATCTGATATCGGATCCGTGTTTGGAGTCCACGCGGATCCTCAGATATCGATTTTGGAAGCAATCGGTTGAGAAACAAAAAAGTTCAAGATGGCGGCCACTTTTCTCAAATCTGACATCGGATCCATGTTAGGAGTCCACGCGGACCCTCATATATCAATTTTCGAAGCAATCAATTCAAAAACAAAAAAGTTCAAGATGGCAGCCACTTTTCGGAAATCTGACGTTAGATTCGTCGTAAGAGATCGCAGAAACCCCCAGATATCGATTTTGGACGCAATCGGGTGGAAAACAAAAAAAATCAAGATGGCACCCACTTTTCCGAAATCTGACGTCAGACTCGTCGTAAGAGATCGCAGAAACTCCCAGATATCGATTTTGGAAGCAATCGGTTGAGAAACAAAAAAGTTGAAGATGGCGGCCACTTTTCTCAAATCTGACATCGGATCCGTGTTTGGAGTCCACGCGGATCCTCAGATATCGATTTTGGAAGCAATCGGTTGAAAAACAAAAAAGTTCAAGATGGCGGCTACTTTTCTCAAATCTGACATCGGATCCGTGTTTGGAGTCCACGCGGATCCTCAGATATCGATTTTGGAAGCAATCGGTTGAGAAACAAAAAAGTTGAAGATGGCGGCCACTTTTCTCAAATCTGACGTCGGATCCGTGTTTGGAGTCCACGCGGACTCTCAGACATAGATTTTGAAAGCAATCCGTTGAAAAACCAAAAAGTTCAAGATGGCGGCCACTTTTCTCAAATCTGACATCGGATCCGTGTTTGGAGTCCACGCGGATTCTCAGATATCGATTTTGGAAGCAATCGGTTGAGAAACAAAAAACTTCAAGATGGCGGCCACTTTTCTCAAATCTGACATCGGATCCGTGTTTGGAGTCCACGCGGACTCTCAGATGTCGATTTTGGAAGCAATCGGTTGAGAAACAAAAAAGTTCAAGATGGCGGCCACTTTTCTCAAATCTGACATCGGATCCGTGTTTGAAATCCACGAGGACCCTCAGATATCGATTTTGGAAGCAATCGGTTGAAGAACAAACAAGTTCAGGATGGCGGCCACTTTTCTCAAATCTGACATCGGATCCGTGTTTGGAGTCCACGCGGATCCTCAGATATCGATTATGGAAGCAATCGGTTGAGAAACAAAAATGTTCAAGATGGCGGTCACTTTTCTCAAATCTGATATCGGATCCGTGTTTGGAGTCCACGCGGATCCTCAGATATCGATTTTGGAAGCAATCGGTTGAGAAACAAAAAAGTTCAAGATGGCGGCCACTTTTCTCAAATCTGACATCGGATCCATGTTAGGAGTCCACGCGGACCCTCATATATCAATTTTCGAAGCAATCAATTCAAAAACAAAAAAGTTCAAGATGGCAGCCACTTTTCGGAAATCTGACGTTAGATTCGTCGTAAGAGATCGCAGAAACCCCCAGATATCGATTTTGGACGCAATCGGGTGGAAAACAAAAAAAATCAAGATGGCACCCACTTTTCCGAAATCTGACGTCAGACTCGTCGTAAGAGATCGCAGAAACTCCCAGATATCGATTTTGGAAGCAATCGGTTGAGAAACAAAAAAGTTGAAGATGGCGGCCACTTTTCTCAAATCTGACATCGGATCCGTGTTTGGAGTCCACGCGGATCCTCAGATATCGATTTTGGAAGCAATCGGTTGAGAAACAAAAAAGTTCAAGATGGCCGCCACTTTTCTCAAATCTGACATCGGATCCGTGTTTTGAGTCCACGCGGATCCTCAGATATCGATTTTGGAAGCAATCGGTTAAGAAACAAAAAAGTTCAAGATGGCGGCCACTTTTCTCAAATCTGACATCGGATCCGTGTTTGGAGTCCACGCGGATCCTCAGATATCGATTTTGGAAGCAATCGGTTGAGAAACAAAAAAGTTCAAGATGGCGGCCACTTTTTTCAAATCTGACATCGGATCCATGTTAGGAGTCCACGCGGACCCTCATATATCAATTTTCGAAGCAATCAATTCAAAAACAAAAAAGTTCAAGATGGCAGCCACTTTTCGGAAATCTGACGTTAGATTCGTCGTAAGAGATCGCAGAAACCCCCAGATATCGATTTTGGACGCAATCGGGTGGAAAACAAAAAAAATCAAGATGGCAGCCACTTTTCCGAAATCTGACGTCAGATTCGTCGTAAGAGATCGCAGAAGCGCCCAGATATCGATTTTGGACGCAATCGGTTGAAAAACAAAACAGTTCAAGATGGCGGCCACTTTTCCGAAATCTGACGTCAGATTCGTCGTAAGAGATCACAAAAACTCCCAGATATCGATTTTGGAAGCAATCGGTTAAGAAACAAAAAAGTTCAAGATGGCGGCCACTTTTCTCAAATCTGACATCGGATCCGTGTTTGGAGTCCACGCGGATCCTCAGATATCGATTTTGGAAGCAATCGGTTGAGAAACAAAAAAGTTCAAGATGGCGGCCACTTTTCTCAAATCTGACATCGGATCCATGTTAGGAGTCCACGCGGACCCTCATATATCAATTTTCGAAGCAATCAATTCAAAAACAAAAAAGTTCAAGATGGCAGCCACTTTTCGGAAATCTGACGTTAGATTCGTCGTAAGAGATCGCAGAAACCCCCAGATATCGATTTTGGACGCAATCGGGTGGAAAACAAAAAAAATCAAGATGGCACCCACTTTTCCGAAATCTGACGTCAGACTCGTCGTAAGAGATCGCAGAAACTCCCAGATATCGATTTTGGAAGCAATCGGTTGAGAAACAAAAAAGTTGAAGATGGCGGCCACTTTTCTCAAATCTGACATCGGATCCGTGTTTTGAGTCCACGCGGATCCTCAGATATCGATTTTGGAAGCAATCGGTTGAGAAACAAAAAAGTTCAAGATGGCGGCCACTTTTCTCAAATCTGACATCGGATCCGTGTTTGGAGTCCACGCGGATCCTCAGATATCGATTTTGGAAGCAATCGGTTGAGAAACAAAAAAGTTCAAGATGGCGGCCACTTTTTTCAAATCTGACATCGGATCCATGTTAGGAGTCCACGCGGACCCTCATATATCAATTTTCGAAGCAATCAATTCAAAAACAAAAAAGTACAAGATGGCACCCACTTTTCCGAAATCTGACGTCAGACTCGTCGTAAGAGATCGCAGAAACTCCCAGATATCGATTTTGGAAGCAATCGGTTGAGAAACAAAAAAGTTGAAGATGGCGGCCACTTTTCTCAAATCTGACATCGGATCCGTGTTTAGAGTCCACGCGGATCCTCAGATATCGATTTTGGAAGCAATCGGTTGAGAAACAAAAAAGTTCAAGATGGCGGCCACTTTTCTCAAATCTGACTTCGGATCCGTGGTTGGAACCCACGCGGACCCTCAGATATCGATTTTGAAAGCAATCGGTTGAGAAACAAAAAGTTCAAGATGGCGGCCACTTTTCTCAAATCTGACATCGGATTCGTCGCAAGAGATCGCAGAAACCCCCAGATGTAGATTTTGGACGCATTCGTTTAAAAAAACAAAAAAGTTTAAAATTAAATTAATTTTAAATGAGTTATTCATAAAAAAAATAAAATTTATTTTTTAAAGGTTTCTAAATAGACAATAAAATTTACTCCGTGTTTGAAGGCTGTAAAGGTAAAGGATTAAAAAAATGAAATAAAAAAATTTTACCGTAAGATATTTTTTGAAGAGATAAATGCATAATTTTAAATTTGGGGTGGGGTGGGCTGACGTGAGTGTTTTAAAATTTTGATATATTTCTAGGCCCAATTTGGTTCTCAAATGATACACCCAAAAAAAACAATTCTTAATTCATCCCGACTCAAACTGTAATTAATGACTGGGCTACATATCACCGAAACGAATGCACAGCGCGCGCAGCGTTGCCAGATTGGCGGCAATCTGGCAACAGCGCAGCGACCGGCGCACGGGTGGCGTGAGTTTAACCGGTTAATTCTGATCATAATATCGGTTAGCACGAGTTCAATAATTTCGTTCTCTGAATTAACCGGTAACCAAAATTATTTCGTTTTTTTAAAAACCGGTTACTGGATTAACCGGTTAATGAATGAACACAATTATAACGGTTTTATGAACTATATTAACCGGTATTTCAAAACCGGTTAAGATCCCTGATTCAGCGTGGCAACGCTGCTAGCATTATGGGCTCCTTTGCGCCAGGATCGACAAGGGGCGGGTTATTTGACTGAGCTTGTATTTCATTGTTATGACGAAGCTTGTTGCTGATTTATGTCTGTTTGTGTATCTTTGTTATTAACGACGCTTGTGCTGACCACTATATTTTTGTGACATAAATTCCTATCAGGGACATCAATCTTAAAACAAACAAGCGAGCAATTTACCTAATACATAGTTTGAATTTTACATTTCTATTAATCAAATTTGCTTCTTTTAATTTGTATGGAGCACAACGGGATTACGGGACACACGACCAACTAGACCACCTTATCTATGTTGTGTTGGAATCTTCATTTGTTTGTGAGGTGTAGGTAACTGCAGCCCGCAGCAGGTGGCTTAATCTGTGGTTAGCTACCTAAATTAGGACCAGGTGTTTAGCTAGTTCACGTTGTTTACTATACCCTAATTTCTTCTACCCTATACAGGGTGTAAACTTAAAGGGTGCTTCAGAAGTTCAGACCATCGAACTGGACAACTTTTACAATGGGACCTCAATATCGAAATCGCGAAAAAAACCGAGTTACCTTTCTACACTTTTGGGTCGAGGTCGAGGAACCAACCTATTGATTGACATTTTCTATGGAACAACCAATATTTTATTCGATTAAACGGTTTTTTCCATGGTAGAAGTTGATCAGTTTGATGGTGTGAAACACCCCCTTATGTATGAAACGTACTTATTTTAAGTTTACACTCTATCATCATCATCTTCATCATTACCATTATCGGCCACAACGACTGTTTACTCACAGCTAAGACCCTGTGTATTTACAAAGACAGTGAAGCTTGCCAGAGCCGTCTTAGACCAATAGACCAATTTGGGGCACTAAGACAGAGGGTTGTTTATAACAAGCAATAGAACAGAATAGGAATAGGAAATAAGGGGCCTCATGAATCGCGGGGCCATGGGCACTTGCCCAGTGTGCCCATGCACAAAGATGGCCCTGAAGCTTGCTATACGATTTAAAAAAATAAATATTTGATACATATAATTTATTCCAAATAAGGTCGCAAAAGATTTTCCAATTGCTATTTAGTTTTATATAATTTATTTATCAGAAAGATATACTATCCGACATATCTTGGACGTTACTAAAGCTGTTCTAAGAATAAATGAGAACACAATCTCAGTTTCTGTATTTCGAAATAGCCTTATCATTTCGTTCCTAGTTATTTGGAATGGAGTATAGATTTATCTAAGTTTCTGAGCTGTTCAATTATGTCATATACGCACGGCGACAGATCAACCTACCCATAGTTGGACCTTATGTCTATGACCATAGAGTTCAACTATGGGTAGGTTGATCTGTCGCCGTGTGTACAAAGAATAATTTATTGTACTCGTAGGTAATACCAATTAACTTCCCGGAAATAACACATTCCTAATCAAATCCGCTCTCACATGTCACTCCACTACCCTTTTGCTTTGTAACATCTTTTCCTGCCATTAAATTAATTAAAATGGAGCGTAATTTCGCGCTCGGTCTTCAATCGAAGGGTGTATTAGAAACAGTCATGCATAAAAAATAAAGTGATAAGGGAGTAATTAGTAAACCGAGAACGATTAACGAAAGTGCTTTTGCGATGTGGGATGAAGCACGTGACACGTGTCGCCCGTATCATGTCACACGTTTTGTATTAGCTATGCTGTGCAACATTTTGCTAACCACAGATAGAGCCCAGCTTCGCCTTAAGAGTCCTTTTACAGTTCAGTGGCGAACTCATCACAATATTAAATATTTCTCAATATTGGAAACCCAAAATTACCTACTACAAAATACTTACCTACTACAAAAGCCTGAAAGCTATTTTTAACCGACTTTATAGTACCTAATTTACAAGGTTTACCATAATTTTATAGGTTCTAAACATAGCTTTAAAGGTTTTGTAGTATACTAGAGTAGCAATTTTATAATGTAGGCTTTCTTGATTGAAAACTTTTAAATAAGCGCCAAAAACGATAAAATGACTCTTAATAGAAGTAGCATGCAGGTGCAGCCCGCGTGCCACTGATATGGCCGGTTTACCATATCTTTATCTACATTTCGTTCAGAAAAAGGTCATAAAACACTTTGACCATATTTAAGTTTTTGGTAGATAATGTAGAATATCATTTGTTTTTTCACGCAGGTTCATGCGATTTCAACTGGTGCGAACTGGGCTTCTCTTTCCTGTGGTGCGAAACGCAACACCAGAAACTGAGTGAAAGATAGCAGGGATTTTTTGTTTTATTGAAATTCTTAATCCGCTAAAACACAAAAATTAAGTACATATTCCGTCGATATTGACTGTAGGAAACACTATTGAACCTATTTTATAGAAATAAAGATGAGAAATGTTTTATAGTAGATAAGGTACCTATGTAGACGATTAGCTAATATATATAGACTACATACTATTCTCTATAATGTGATTATAGAAGTCAATGTTACCAAAGTTTGTAGTTACGTTCTGAATAATGTCGCGGGTATACCTACCTAATAAATTTTTTGACCAAGACCTATTTTGTATAGGGTTAGATATGTAGGTAAGTAAGCATGAAGTTCAAGAAACTATACTCCATTCAAAACAGCAACGAAAATTTAAGGCTATTTTTTAATTACAGAAACAGAGATTTGAAACACTTACTCTCACTTGTTCTTTGAACAGCTTTAGGAACGTCCAAGATATGTCGGATAGTACATCTTTCCGATAAATAAATGGTTTTTGATTATCAGAACTGGCCAGAAAGCTAAATAGGAATTGGAAAATCTCGTCGTTCTTATTTGGAATGAAGTATAGGTACAAAGTTATTCTGTGTTTATTTCTATCTCCAATAAAAACCAAAGCCTAAAATGCCGTCTTTTTTCTTTTTGCTCATTTTTTTTAGCGCGGCTATCAATCAAACTTGAATATTATAGTTCAGAATAAAGTTACAATCAAAACTTTTTATTACAAATATCTCGAAACTCAGTCCGAACGGAGATATGAAGGCTTGAAGTAAACTTAATGCAAATATTTTCAATTTCTAGCCTTTATAACTCCGTTTGGACTGAGTTTAGGGATATACATGAAATAACAAGTTTTATTTGTTATTTTATTCTGAACTAAAACATTGGAGTTTGGTTGATGGCCGCGCCAAAAACAACGGCGAAAAATAAGGCGTCAACCTTCCATACTAAACCCGCATTGTCTTTTGGATTGTCCAAATTGTTGATTTGCGCTTTTCACTAAAGGTCCTGTAGTTCTCTATCTATGTAGTTATGTAGATATATCGTAATGTAACACATGTTAACTAAAATCAGAGTCGTGTAGGCATTACGTTGGACAGAACTTCGCACCTTGTTCTCAAATAAGCACCTATCAAATAGTACCTATAATCTAGTTATTACGTAGGTACCTAGTCCGCAATAGTCTTAGTACCTAATTAACATACTAGACATGTCATCAACGTTATAAATTGTGTCTTAATTAACCAAACGATTAATTAGAATAGTGTCTTCTTCAAATGTATAAGTAAATAAAAGGTTTGCACTGTGGCCTGGTAGGTAGAAAGAAGTAGTCCGTGTACAGATTTCTTCGACCCCTTCTTTACTAAATGTCGTAAATTGACTGGTCTACTAATAGTTCTACATGAATCGCCATAAAGGATGGAAGTACAATCAGATATCAGCGACATGCTTTGTCCAAGGAATGGAAAGGTAAAGACAAAAATACACAACACGTTTCATCAGCAACCACCATCAAACATGCCTATAGTTAGTAAGTGCCTATACTTACCTTTGTACCTATTATCCAATTTTGAACTTTTTCCTTAGAAATAAATAATCATAGGTAGGTAACATTTAGAAGTTTATGTTTTATGTATCATTAAGTTGTTTCCATTATATTAATTAATTAAATCAGGCGTCCATTATATTACCTAAGTACCTTCTGTTATTACTTAAAGTACTCAATTCTAAATTATTAAAGAAGGTAGTAAGTTATATTTAGTTTTTAATAAATTTTCTTTAAAAGTATGTAGATCCAGAGTAAACCGTTCATCCAATTTCCTGTTTTCACCGTAGCAAAAAACATCAAACACCGACGTCGTAAATGAGGGAAATGATGTAACCTCGAACATAATCAAATCAGGGTTCAATCAATAAAAAGTATGTCAAAATGATCGTGTGAAAGAGTTCCACAAAATATTGTCTTTGAAGCTACGGGTCGGGTCGTGATGCGGGCGGCACGCGTTCACTTTACAAATGATTGAATCGTCCTCCATATCGACAATTAGGAATGCGTTAATTCTCGTGATATTTTTGCACTTTGACAATAATAACGATACAGGGTCCTTCTTAATATGCTGACACTTTTTTAAGGGTATGATCAGACCGTTAAACTGAACTACTTTGTCTATGGCACCAATATCGAAATCTCGAAATAATCTGCTCTTTCATATAGAACTGCAAACTTACTCAAGCCAAATGTATGGGACAGATGATTTTTTTTTCGCGATTTCGATGTTGGTCCCTTAGAAAAAGTTGTTCAGTATGATGGTCTGATCATCCCCTTAAAAAAGTTTTAGCATATTAAGAAGGGCTCTGTATGATAATGTCTTACCTATTTAATAAAGAAGCTATATTCATCTTTTATAGACATGTAATTAGGTATCTGTGAAAAACCCCTCGGGGAACATAGATGTGAACTTATGCTAAATATTGCTAAAGAATATCGATAACTATAGCACATTAGCTTGACATTTGGCGTGAAAATGGCGGTGGAGTGCATGGATGATTGCATAGGAATTCCAAAATAATCACCGTAGCAAAGCACAGGCACCGGCAACTGTGAACTATAAATCAAATAGTAAGAAAAAAAAACTGGTCTTATTACTCTAATATTTTAGTTAAAAAAGAAAGTAAAAACAAATATACGTAAATAAGATAAACAACGGTAAAAGCATCATTTATTAATCGTTAATCGAGTTGACCAAATTATAATGGACATAAGACCTACCAATTTCACTCTCAAATTTATAATTACATCGTCCTCTAAACTCTATTGTCAGCTTTAATAGTTTGCAGAGTGTGTAGGTTTGTGATAGACAGGAGATAATAGGTATTCTGTGGCAGAAGCCACCATGGACCGCGTGACATACTGCCCCAAACGTCCGCTCCGATATCCCTACATTTATATTCCAGAGTCGACTCCCGATCCCAGATAATGCTTTTACAATAACGATCTCAAGACGACGAATTCGATTTCAATACGGAACTCGTCTCGTTATACACCTATTTATTATGGAAATTCTGTTTCCAGAATTCCCAATCGGGTTTGAATTTTGAATTGGGTAAAAAATCAACATTGTGACTTGACAGGAAGAGACGTGGAATAACAATTGGAAATTAATTATGAAACAGTTGACCTTGCTTTTTTGGAATAGGACATAGATTGAGGTCTGATAAAAAAGATTTTACAAAAGAATAAAAATTCCTTAGTGAATTTATTTATTTATTTATTTTAACACTTTATTGTACACACGGAAATACAGATGAATACAGCATAATAGACAAGTGAATGGTGTTTTTTAAAGATTAAAATCAGTTTTGAATCCTTATTGTCCTTCAAAATTTTACTGAGAATCTATATATGCATTATTTAAATACATTTTAACTACAGGGTGTAACAAAACACCCTACCAAACTGAACAACTTTCATTATGGGGACAACTTCGAAATCGCAAAAAAAAATATTTGCTGTTTCATTCAAGACAGTTTGAAAGTCTAAACCTTTTGTACTCCACGGTTTAGACTATGAAATTGAACAACTTTCACAATGGATTCCACAACGAACAATTCAAAAAAAATCTGGTATTTCATACAAAGCCTCTCTCGAATCAAATGTATGGGTCAGCAGACGTTTTTTTTCGATGTTGTTGTCTCTTTAATGATAGTTGTTCAGTTTGAAGGTCTAGTCTAAACCACCCCTTTAAATATTACTAGAGCGTTATTGTACATCCTACATAAAAACGTTAATTTTACTATTCCAAACATTACTTTGTATTTCCACGAGTAAAACGTTAAGCATTGAAATCCCTAGGCATTGAGATATAAAAGTAAAAAACCTATTGAACAGTTAAGTACACCCCGCATTGCAATTTGCAATCGTAGAAGCTTCCTTTAGAGCGGCGCCAAAATCGTGCAATTCTCTGTGAAGGCAGATGGTGAATAAAAGTAAATTGCAGATGCACCTTGGGCTGCTCGGCTGCTTTCCCACGATATCAGATACCTGCCATCTTCTTGAAACAACTTACAATTGTAGATTCAATATAGAATCGTTGTTTTTGGAAATGTAGTTTTACAAAAAAACAACTATGCTACAACAACCTACCAAAATTTTTTTGCAAGATTTAATCATTATCACGGAAAAATGTTGAGTGTCATCGACATAAGATGGATAATTTAAATTGATTACATTGTATTGGCCCTTGGTTGACCTAAATGACATGCATCATCATCTAACAACATTATTATACCTAGGTACATTACAAAGGGATAGTAAAGACCGATCGTTAACAACATTTTATAAGATTATCTCATTGATCTCCACTCTCGGATCCCATCTATCCGGTCACACAGTTTACCTCTTCATTGAAATTAACGTATTATTGCTGAAGAATTGTGTCAGCAGAATGAGCTATCGGATAAATAAGATCCAAGAGTGTAGAGTATTTAGATAAATATTGTAAAAAAAACGCATTGATTTCGAAATCAGAATTAAAGATTTTTCTGTGATTGTTGGTATCCAAATTCTGGTACTTTTTTGTGGTCTTTGAAACTTTTTATTTGTTTGTGCAAGAATAATTAATCGAGCTAAAAATTGCATATTTTACATTATTTAAAATGAAGGTGTACAAATACAATTAATCATAATTAGGTAGATCTTATGTTTTCAATTTAGTGTGCATGTCGAAGGACTTATCATAAGACTACAAGATTTGTTAGGAGATGATATGTATACGCACAGAATACGAAAGAGTATCTAGTACTGAATAGTATATTTATACTTTTCGAATGCACACGCACTTTCTAGTTGGCATATTGGTTGGTAGGTATTATCTAACGTTACAGTGGGATTGTTTCAATTGCAAAGTTGGAATGAAACGGCTACATTGGATGCCACGGAATTTGGCACGAAATAGTTGGAAGGCCGGGACCTCTATAACTCTGGGAATATATCAGAGGAACTACGTCTCAATATGCAATAAAAACGGGGAAACGTACGCGACCTCAGATCCGAGAGGATTTCTCGAGAGCACACCTGAAGGAGAAGGTAGGTAGGTACCTCTATACCCGCTATAAAAATAGCGCATTCAATCGTGCCCCCTACAAGGGTGAGTTTGAAAAGGACCCTCTGGTTATTCTAACCGGGATTACACAACTAACTGTATTTTCCTTTACATTTGCATAAACAGTTGATCGAGGCAAAAACATGCCGGAGGTACCTATACGCAATTTCATCACTTATTTTAGTTATTGTAATTGAAATTATCGGTAGTAGGTTGGTTTTCTAATGTCTTGAGTTATATTCCGTATCTAGTCATGTTGATATTGATTTTGGGCAACAGGGTGTTGTAATTGTTAAGTTATCATTGTCACTTATCGATTAGGTGTTATATGAGTTGTAGTAACTCTAAGGTGGATACTAGGAATCATTTGCCAATAATTAAACCGTTTTATATTTGCACACGGATTAGATCAATTACTTTTGCAATAGCGCACAAGATAATAAAAAGTATCTATTTGGTCAGGTTTATCTATTATGTGGTAAACGAGTATACAGAGTCCTTCTTAATATGCTGGCACTTTTTTAAGGGGATGATCAGACCGTCAAACTGAACAACTTTCTCTACGGGATCAACATCGAAATCGCGAAAAAAAATCTGCTGTCTCATACATTTGGCTCGAGTAGGTTTGCAGTTTGGTATGGAACTGCTGATTTTTTCTCGCGATTTCGATGTTGGTCCCATAGAGAAAGTAATTCAGTTTGACGGTCTGCACACCCCCATAAAGAAGTGTGAGCATATTAAGAAGGACCCTATATTTCCTAGAAGTAAAATACACAAAAATCTTGAAATTATCTAGAAATAACTTGAGTAGGAGCGATACTAAACATCAAGTGTCACATAAAGTGAAGAAGGCATGTTGACATCAATAAAACATCCGAATTTCCTTTCCCTTTTTTATTTTCAGAGTAAACACTTCGCAAACATAAAAGATGCTTCGTAAATTACGAAATATCGTGTTACAACTGTTACAATTACTTTTTAAACGTGCTATTGTTGTCGTTTATCGGTAAAGCTACGTAATGATGGCGTCCGGGGACCTCATTCAAGATGCTTAATATTAAAGTTCACCTCATATCCTTGCCTTACGGTATACGTTTGCAATCTTTCTGTTGTTGGCTCGACCTGGATCCGCCATTGTCCTCTATGAAAAGAGCCGGGGCCAGAAAGCGAGTGTGTGTGAATAATTGAGAAGGCGCTCTGCCTTGCGCGGGGAAATCTTAACAAAACCTTTGGAAAGTACGTCCGAGCCCCACCACACTCATTAAACAGTAGCGATTTTCTTCTTCCCGTGTTCGTCTTGTAAGGTGTTACGTATTTTCAGCCTTCTGTTTGGTGTTGAATCTTGGACAATCACTCAAACCATGTATGTGCATACGACTTGAAGTTTTTGAGATGTGGATACAAAGGATGTTGAAGATATCCTGCAGAGGATGAAAAAGAGAGTACCTAGAAATCGTGACACCATAAAAACTCGGAAACTGTAGTACTTACATTATGAGAAGTGAAATAGAACCTCCTACCTTTTTGCAGTCGGTTAAAAATACCAACTTCTCCAGATTATACTGCAGGGGAAAATTTTGGGAAGACGAATGCCTGTTAGATAAAGGATTTCCTGGCTTAAGAACCTGTTTGAATGGTTCGATATAAAGTCGATCTCTCTATTCAGGGCTGCAGTCCGGTAGGAGATGGCACTAAAAGAAGAAGACGATCTTCTTCTCTCGTGTCATCATGACAATTTCGAACGACAATCACATGCGCTCCATAAAAAAGGAATTCTGATGATATTTTCAATACTACTACTTAAAGTCAATGAAATTTTCAGAAACAATCTAGAAACTAATCACTATATTTGTATGAAGTCAGATTTAAACGAAGTTTCATCCTATTTTCAATATTAACCAATTAAAGTCAATACAATTTTTAAACACGATCTAGAAACTAATCTCTGTTGTCTGTATTTTGTTACATTTCTGTTACGTTAGATATAGTTTCTTCGTATAATACAGACACATTCAAAATCATTAATTGGTTAATATTGAAAATTCGTTTGTATGCAGCGCGCTGCAAAGATTATGTATCTTCTTAACACGATCAACTTTGTGTCGATACTGTTTGATCAATGTGTTGGTTCTGAGCCGTGGTGCACGTGTGAGGTATGGCGGACGTTAAGCTACAGGCAGCTGTTTAAATTGTCGCAAGATATCGCGGGGTGTCTTCGACGCGGTATAGTTTTGTAATTTTCCTCCCGCATGCATTATTATATATTTTAGTTCCTTCTCAAAAAACCTGGCATTTTATAAACCGATATACAGGGTGTAAACTTAAACATTACATGCTTTACCGGTCCTTCAGACCATCAAACTGAACAACTTCCACTGTAAGACCAACATTGAAATCGCGAAAAAAATAATCAGAGATGTTCCTAAGAAACCATCAATGGTGACTTGACTCAAATTTATGAAACAACAGCATTTTTCCACGATTTCAATGTTGGGCCTACGGTGAAAGTTGTTCAGTTTGATGGTCTGAAGCATCGCCTAAAATATGTAACGTATGTAAGTTTACACCCTGTATAGCAGCGTACATATGAAATATGAAAATAGTGAACGACTTTCCCTTTATTTACAAACATCGAAACTATATCTATAGAGGGTCCTTCTTAATATGCTGATACTTTTTAAAGCGATGATCAGACCATCAAACTAAACAACTTTCTCTATGGGACCAACATCAAAAACGCAAAAAAAATAACTGTTGTTCCATACAAAACTGCAAACCTACTCGATCCAAATGTATGGGACAGTTGATTTTTTTTTCGCGATTTCTATGTTGGTGCCATAGAGAAAGTTGTTCAGTTTGACGGTCTGATCTTCCCCTTAAAAAGTGTCAGCATATTAAGATGAACCCTATATTAAAAATAATACATAGGTACATTTAGTACACGGTTCGTTTCTGGTCCAGCGCGTTGCCCTGACCATGGCTCGTTTAGACCAGAAATGAACCGCGACGGACAAACATACGAACGTACAGATACAATTTATAAAAAAGGTTGATTTGGACACCGAATACCGTCCATCCAAAACATATCGTCATTTTTTTTGTAAATATCTTCAATGTACAGACACACTTCTGATACAGTTTTATAATAGTTAAGATTTATGTTTTTAAACTATCTTTCTCCTCAATAAATATTTACAATTTATTACAATAAAAAGTTGTAAGTATACAAATATATTAATTCTGTGACGCTAGTACACTATTTTCTAAGTACCTACCTACTGTAGTAACACACAAAGAAATGACATTATTTTATGCATCAATCAAAGTTTAATTTCGTTCTCTGGGTAGTGGGCTCTGTAGCGAAATTTGATAACGCTCTTCTCCGGTTTGAAAGAGTGCGGGTTCAATTCCCGAGACAAATTTTTCAATCTTTAAATTGTTTGGAAATACATGTCTACTTCAATGTATGTATTTTCTTTTACTAATTTACAATCACTTGGTTGGGTCACTGTAGTTAGACCAGGTTGCAGGTTTCCAGTTCGGTGTACCTAACGTAAACAAACCAATATAGCTTGTCGGTCATGCATGTCAGACGGTTCAGTCTAAACGTGTATTATTAATCGTTTTCTATTCGCAATTAGTCTACGGCTAAAAGCCGACCCTAATCAGTTATGAAGACAGCTTTCCCTAAACTTCTCATACATTTTGTAGTGTATGCTTGTATTAATCTTAACTATTATAAAACTGTAACAGAAGTGTGTCTGTACATTGAAGATATTTACAAAAAAAACTTTCGCGATTTAGATGTTGGTCCCATAGAGAAAGTTGTTCAGTTTGATGGTCTGATCATCCCCTTTCAAAAGTGTCAGCATATTAAGGACCTTATATACTAAATTTGTGTATTCTGTGGTAGTAGATAGTACATCCACAAACTCTGGACTGTTTCCTTTTCAGGGTGGTTAGTTGATGGCCCGTAATAATAGTTGTAATTATCGACAGCCTTATTACTGTAATCTGTTTTCAGTTGACCGCTAGTTAACCGCTAGTAATTAGACGTGATTAGCAAGTGATTAACGCAACAAAACGTTTTGTAACTGGGGCTTAATTGGTTAAACTCACTCAATCCTTTATTTTGTTAGGTAAAACAGTTTAGTCGCTCTATCGGTAAAACTGCAAAATATCTTTCAACAGATGCTTGTTTGCGGATAAAAATCCAATCAAGTTATGAATTTTTGTTTAAATTTAATTGTTTTTACTTTTACGTTACGGTACGTAATACATTTACATTTCGCTTCTGACTTCACCTTAGAACTAGGAATAAGCTAATTTCTACTCCTAAGAATAAACCTCAAGACAGAATTAAGAGGCTATGTGAAAAAAATAGGATTCTTCAAAGCATCATATCTCATGAAGTACTAACAGTAGGAGTATGATTTGCGGATATGTGTAAATTGAACATATAATTGAAGTTTTGATTAGAACCAAAACACGATTAAGACACATTTTCTCGATAGAAAAACAAGCCAAAGTAGCCTCCGTCTTTATCGATAAACGCTTGGAAGTGCTAAACGGTGAATATTAGAAACAAGAGGCTTGATTTAAAAAAAAAGAGATAGATTTTTATAAATTTTGATTAGAGCAGAATTGAACTTACATAAATAGTACAATTACAATTAAATAAAGTTTGTTTTATGCTTGCGTCGTTTCAGGCGCGCGCTGCCCTATCTCTTTCTCTCGCATCAGGCAGTAATATAAGCTATCACACGCCCATTTCGCTTCAATTATTTTTCGACATAGGCCCTTAAGTCGACTGAATAAGTAGGTACAAAACGATCAAAATAACAAATACGAAAACAATTTCATCTTCTCACGGAAATGCAAATACAAATGAATGTCTTTATTCTCGATCTAACTTCATCAAAATAAGGGGTGCAACTAAATCTGAATCTTCAGATATTTTTTATATTTATCTTATCAAAGTGGGTATTTTTAAAGAAATGAACTCATTCCTAAAAGTAGGGTATTCGCGCTCGAACGGGTGTAAGATTCAGCGGATGCAATTGCAATCTGTGTCTGCAGCACTACACTGTACCTACACTTGTATTGTATAGAACCGTGGGAAAGGGAGCTATCGGGAGTGTGAAATGCACCTGGTGGCATAGTATGGACCTCGGAACGCATCCACTTTCCATCCAATAAAAAACTTTCTGCGGTTTTCAACTATAAATTGTGAATGAACATGGTGACGTGTTGAATAAATTTATTATTATAGCTCTGTAGCCCCGGGACTTTTTAATTAGCAAAAAGATTACCGATTCCCGTTTAAATATTGCTGTGAGGTACGAAATTACTAATGTAAAAACCTAAGTCTTACAGATCACAACCCGCCGCGCCGTAGCCAAAAATAATAGTCTGAAATTTGTATATTTCGAGCTTACCGTATTTTTTTCTATACTGTCATGTTCTTCACCTTAGTTCAATACCCATACGTTATAGTAAGACGGTCTAAAGTTGCTATACAAAGCTATAAGACCGATCAAAATTGACTATTTCATCTGGTCTTATAGCTTTGTATGGCAACTGTAGACTGTCTTACTATTACGTATGGGTATTGAACTAAGGTGAAGAACATGCCAGTATGGAAAAAAACGGTAACATCGAAATTCAAAATTTTAGATTTTATTTTTATTTATTTTTTTGCTACGGCGGGTTGTGATCTGTAAGACTTAGGTTTTGTATTAGTTATTTCGTAATCTTTTTGGTAATTAAAAAGTTCCGGGGCTACAGAACTATTACTGGCTATTTGAATAAATCTGAAATATGATACAGAACATTTTTTGCTGTGAGAAAAACAAAAGCTGGAAAATCGACTTGTTAAGGAAACGAGTGGTTGGATCTATTCCTGTTTATTTCAGCCTCTCACCGAGAGACTAATTAGATGCTTGTTAGCTTTTGGCGTACAACTTCTGTATCAAAACAATTTTTCACCCATTTGATAGAAACGTTTGTACCAATAAGTACACCATTTTTACCTTACTAAATTAAAGGTCTCATTATTTTAAGCGAAGCACGTTCCCCGATATTGCTGAAAAGATCTTTTGTTCCGCAGCAAAACACTTGGGGCAAGTCAATCGCCAGCCGAGCTTTGTAGAGCCCGCAAATTAATGACTTTGAGCACAACATAGGTACAGGGTTAGGTTTCAGAACCCTTGTTTAGTACCACCCTTGATTCCGATTTCTGTGAGAATATGAATTGTATTTGTATTTATTGTTTTTGGGAATAAGAAATAACATTATTATAAAGGAAGTTTGTGAATGAAGTATTTTCCAAATGCCAGAAATGTGAAATAATTTAGAAAATGTTCACGTATTGGTGGCGTATTAAACATTGTTCGAGGCAATTTTGCTAAAAAGTAATGTAAACTTTTTGATTACGCTCAGTGGTGTTTTTGATCCTATATCCCATTTCAAATAGCGACGATATTTAAAGCTTGAATTGACCGAGAAACTAACGGATCCTCTTATTTACGAGTATTCTTAGAACAGCTTTTGTAACGTCCAAGATAATATGTCGGATAGTTTATCTTTCTGATAAATAAATTATATTTGCAAATCTGAATTGGCCAGAAAGCTACGTAGGAAATAGAAAATCTTTTCGTCCTTATTTGAAATAAAGTATAGTGGTGTGAAGAGGCTATACAATTGCTTGAAATCTGTGAACTTCAAGATTGTAGGACAGAATTTGGGAAATGCTTTTACTAAAATGGCTAGTAAATAGACATAAAATGCTTCTTTGACGAAATGCTTATGGACGAAATGCGTAATGGCCCAAGTGATACATGTTCGTAAAACTCAATGACATGCCATCGGCTCTCCAGATGATAAGATTGGGCAGGATTTCAATTTCTACAGTTTACAAACGACCAAGAATATTGCGCAATAACAGAACTGTCCGTTAGCCATCATTACCATAACAATAAGTAACTCACCGTGAGAAAGTCTCTCGCCATCCCCCTTATAAAATCACACGTTAATCGTGTACAGTAATTCAATTTCAGCTTATGATTGCGTACATTCCCATAGAGCCGGATTTCTCCCCTAACAGGTAACTACAGATAGAAGGCAAGACGTAAGAAGGGTGGATTTGAAATCAAAGGCGGACAAAGAAAAGGGAGCCATTGTGTGCGCTTACGCAAGGAGTCCACGTGCGCGCACGCTCCCACGGGGTCTAAGGGAGGGATTTCGGGAATCATATATAAGGGTGTGGAACGGCAGTAACGGACCATATCCGAATTCAACGAGGTCGAGTGAAGAACCCCGGGGGTCCGACGTTTCGGAGCCCCCGGTGGATACCTTTACTATCGTCGTATCGGTCAACCAAAGTAAACAAACTGATAATTGTCGCATCAAGTTTGAAAATAGTGACGTGTGATTCAGCTTATTGAAGATAAAAGCCACAAAGCTGCGAGTGAAGCAAGATATTTCAATTAAAAGAAAAGGCATAATTAGAACAAAACATACGAACAAAGGGATTTAATGGTAAGTTAACATTTTCATTTAAATTGTTCAGCCAGACCAAGGGAATAAAAACTTTCACTCGCAGGTGAATATTTTTTTAAAGATTAATATTTTATTTCATTTGTTCTAGGTGAGACGCCAATTCCTAAAAATTATGGCTTCGTAAAAGAACAACATTTAACATAACACTATGATGACATCTCTCTCAACGACATCTCGGCTGTTGTATCTTTGCATTGGCCTCGGCAGCAGCACCACATCCACTCTTCTCATCATGGAGGTAACTTTACGTGAAAGAAAACCATTTTCTTCTAGGTTCCCAAAGATAGGATAGTCTTAGTTAGGTTTAATTCAGTCCTTGTGACGTGTTTGCGGTAATTAGTAGGTAATTTTAGGGCTTTTCTGACTTATGATTTAACTGAGTGTTTTACAGATAATTTATTTCTAAGTGCAACTTATTCAAAAACAAAACAGTTTTTGCTGAGTGCCCTTAATGTTCGGTGTTGTTGATTCAAGTTTTGTTTCACATGTTACGTTTGTTCTTTAAACTTTTTTTTAAGTTTTTGCGTAATTTCTAAATAATTTTCTTTGAAAGTAATCAATTGAAAACCAACATCGTTTATGTTATCTTGTTGTTACGAAACATTTTGACTTAATATTATGCCAAGCTGGACTTGGCTTTTATCACGGAGTTATAACCAGCTGGACTAGTCGTTAAAATTTGTTACTTTTTACAAAAAGGTCAGGTTACTTTGCTCTTTTTGTAAACCTTTCGGTAAAATTGGGTTAAAGTATTTGTTGAGACTGGTTGAATTTTTGTTTCTTGTTTGTTACTAAAGCTTTGTTAATGTTACCGCCTTGTTAATGTTACCATTACATCTTGAGTTTTTGTTTTGTTACTAATTTGCTACTTCGTTACACAAAGTAAGATTTTCTTACCATAAACGACAAATATTTTTCCATTTTCTTCAGTTGCAGTAAAATTATGACTTATGTTTTTGTTAGAAAGTAATACTTTGTAACCAACATACAACAGATCATTTCAGTAAATTTTTTGTGTTTTTGTATAGTTACATTAGCTGGACTAAGTGACTTCGTTACATTAATATTACTATTTGAGTTTTTGTTTTGTTACTCTTGTTTTCATTTAAGCTGGACGTAGGTAATAAAAAAACAAGCTCCGTACCATTACGGGCTAAACTTTTGTTACACGAGTTTCAAAATAATATTAAATTTTCTTCTTAGAATATGTTCGGCATTAATAATCCAATTTTTCAGTAATCTGTTAGTTGAATTTTTGTTTTGTTACTTTTAGTTAAATCCGAACGTTGTGAAAAATATTTTCATTTTACCAGTACGTAAATACAACTTATTGATTCGCAAAATAACAAAGATTTGTGCTCGAATAGAGAAAAGGATTTATAACGTTGGTGTATTAACTTATTAATAAATTCGAATTTAAATATTTCCCAGCTGCCGTAAATTCTCTGTCCTATTTTAAAAATAAAATAACTATGTAATTTTTCCAATTTAAATCTTATTTTGTGGTTTTAACTACTTAATATTACCGGAAGATTAGTTTACATCCCATACAGTACCACTAAAATGATTTAGTTAAAATTCAACAAACCAAAACTTCTGTTACTTGCCTACTCGTTTGCTAATTTCATAAGTTACTGATACGTCTAAATAATTGAGTTTTTGTTTTGTTACTTTTTGATTCATTTCAGTTATTAATTTAAAAAAAAAACAGTTGCAACAAACGTTTGTACGTTTCGATTTGTCAGTTAGTTAGTTATGTCGATTTGTGACCAAAACAACGGGTTTCATTTTGTTAAAGCTACTGTTTCATCATGAGTTTTTGTTTTGTTACTTTTTGTTTCATTTCAGTTATTAATTAAAAAAATCAGACAGGAGTTATTGTTTTCCATTTTGTTACCGATTCAATTATCGTTGCAACGAATGTTTGTCTGTTTCGATTTTTGTTAGTTATGTCGATTTGTGACTAAAACAACTCGTTTCATTTGGTTAAAGTTACTGTTTCATCTTGAGTTTTTGTTTTGTTACTTTTTGTTTCATTTCAGTTATTAATTAAAAACAGACAGGAGTTAATGTTTCCCATTTTGTTACCGATTCAATTATCGTTGCAACAAATGTTTGTACGTTTCGATTTTGTTAAATAATGTTGATTTGTGACCAAAACAACGGGTTTCATTTTTGTTAAAGTTACTGTTTCATCTTGAATTTTTGTTTTGTTACTTTCTGTTTCATTTCAGTTAAGTATTAATTTAAAAAACAGACAGGACTTAGGTAATGTTTTCCATTTTGTTACCGATTCATTGTTGCAACAAATGTTTGTATATTTCGATTTTTGTTACATTATGTCCATTTGTGACCAAAACAACGGGTTTCATTTTGTCAAAGTTACTGTTTCATCTTGAGTTTTTGTTTTGTTACTTTCTGTTTCATTTCAGTTAAGTATTAATTTTAAAAAAACAGGATAATAGGTAATGTTTTCCATTTTGTTACCGATTCATTGTTGCAACAAATGTTTGTACGTTTCGATTTTGTTAAATAATGTTGATTTGTGACCAAAACAACGGGTTTCATTTTTGTTAAAGTTACTGTTTCATCTTGAATTTTTGTTTTGTTACTTTCTGTTTCATTTCAGTTAAGTATTAATTAAAAAAACAGACAGGACTTAGGTAATGTTTTCCATTTTGTTACCGATTCATTGTTGCAACAAATGTTTGTATATTTCGATTTTTGTTACATTATGTCCATTTGTGACCAAAACAACGGGTTTCATTTTGTCAAAGTTACTGTTTCATCTTGAGTTTTTGTTTTGTTACTTTCTGTTTCATTTCAGTTAAGTATTAATTTTAAAAAAACAGGATAATAGGTAATGTTTTCCATTTTGTTACCGATTCATTGTTGCAACAAATGTTTGTACGTTTCGATTTTTGTTACATTATGTCTATTTGTGACCAAAACAACGGGTTTAATTTTTGTTAAAGTTACTGTTTCATCTTGAGTTTTTGTTTTGTTACTTTTTGTTAAATTTGAGTCGCAATGTGACGCAACATTTTTAAGTTTGCTCTTCTTCGTTAACGTTTTGTTACTGTTATTACCTAGCGCGGGTTTTATATGAATCGAAACATCGATTTCATTTGTTCATATAATTTTGCTAATTAGTTTCCGATTTGTTCATAATTTTAGTTTCTTAAGAGCCAGATTTGTAACAAAACCCCAGAATTTAACTTATCCAAAGTCCAAACCTTAAGATATGGTTTATAACTTTTCTAAAAGAATGTAGTAATTAAATTTGTAAATTTTAAAATTACATCTTAAAACATTTGCAACTTTTGAAAAAGGTGAAATTATTGATCCGAAAAACGATGGCTCTCTTAGTTTTATTGTTACTAAAAAGTTGAGTTTTTGTTTTGTTTATTGATATCAGCTTTCAGAACAACCAGCACAGAATAAATATTAGTACCAGTAAGTACTTTAAAACATCAACTCTTTCATGACAATACATTCAGGTCTTCTGTTTAATGGTAATAAACCAATGTGGTATGGTATACTTTTCATTATCTCCGATAGGTAATTGTAAGTAATTGATTCCAGGATCACAATGTGCCTTAACGCCTCAAGTGCCTGATTTTTGTTTCATTATTCGTCACGTTTTGTGCCTTCTGATGAGGTTTTTATAGTATAACAACCTTGTCATAATGCACTTCTTTGTAATGTTCGTGATTTTGTAACTCTAGTAACTACGTTCTGAGCTGCAAATAACACAAAGGAATAATTTTTTTGTTAATGTTGTAGAGTATTCCATTAGTATTAGAGTTACTATCACGACTTATTTGTTTTCAACAGACATAGTGAATATTTTATCCCCCATTTTTATCTCAATATTGTTTAGCTTTATCAAAATATCAGCAGCATTATTGTTTGTGTTAACGTATTCTGTCCACAATCATTTAATTTGCATACACAAATGAAAACTATACTTAGTATTGTTTTATTGTATTTAGTGGTGCATCAATACAAATTATTCCCATTCAAATAAACAGTTGTCCAAGGGGATAAGGTATTCATTAAACCTTTATTGTTTTTGTTTTAAGTTTTTGTTTTTCAACTTTGTTATTGTTATTTATTTTTAAGCGTTGAATTGACGTTAAGTTTGAATTGTGATATTAATGTTATTGATTAAATGGCTGTGTTTGTTAATTTTATGTTAAGTTTTCGTTTTAACTAAGTAACTTTTTTGTTCTTTGTTTTTCTGCCGACATTAGGGCCGTAAAATCCCTTAGCATTGTGTAAATGATCGATTTACTTTGTAACTTTCTTTCTTTTCTAATATTTAAATTAAAATTAGATTTAAGAGAAGCTTTTGTAAAACAGATTCGAGTTAAAACTGGAGCTGTGTATAAAATTAACAAATAGGTTAGTTCATAGTTGTAATGATTAATTTATTAGGGACGTATGTTTGATTGTGTGAAATAAACCTAAAACAAAACAAAATTGCTGTTTCATTTTTGTATGTTAGAAAATGGAACTTCGTGAAAACCGACTTTAAGCCAGAAAATATGAATTATCATATTTGGTTGTATTAAAAACCGATATATTTTACATTCGCCATTAGATGTAAAGTGCAATAATTGTTGCTTTTTGGAGTTTGTATGAATCCGGCACTTATTCGTGACTATGTCCGACTGAGGTAGGTATATATTTTTTGGACTTGTGACTACAGGGTGTAATTGTAGATAGCTGCATTAAGGTTGCATTACTCCTAGAAACCTGATGAAAATTTGAAAGAAAAATCTACTTTTCATAAAACGTTTGATCAGCTTGTTGCAATAATATTTCCTGTAGGATGCTCGGGGAAGGTAGGTCAGTATTATGTGTACAATCACCCTTTTAAGTAGGTAGGTAATGCCACTATACGACGTGTTAATGAATTAACGCAAAACTAGAAAGTAGTTTGTTTAGAGTCGAGAGCAGAATCGAATTATCATGGTTTCAACATAGGATTTTTTTTTCAAAATTTAAATAATTTGTTTATAAATTAAAAAGTTTTTAATTTTTTTTAAATTAAACCCACTATCTCAACCCACCGCTCGGGCACTCTCACCCTACTTACTACCAAAACAAGATTCTTAAAATGTATCCATGAGCACGTTAACGCTTTCATTCATTGCTGAAATGATAACAAATCATTTTTGCATCTAAACTTAAAATGCGAATAAGTTTAAATTTTAACTATCAAAATAATGAAATTATTGTTTCACTCTAATTATTTTGTCATAAATCAGTTGGGGTGTATGAGGTTTTGCGCTTATTCATTAACACGTTGTATATGTTACCGGCCGCGTCCAAACCCGATTTCGTCCTAGGCCAAACTAGTTTATCCTAAAAACTTTAGGCTTAACTACTTTTACCTAGGCCGAATTGATTTGAATAATTTATTCAATTAAATTAATGTGTTAAAATTAAAAGGAAATTAATCAAATGAACAATGTTGAATTAAAACATAATCAACCAAGTTATAAAATAGTTTTGAATAGAATTATTAATTTGCACATAACTATAAAATACCTATGAAAATGTGGGACGATATAGGTTAAAAAAACAAAAAACTCGACTGCATGAAAAAATTAATAACTGAAAAGAGAAAAACAAGACCTATAAATTATTAATCAGCAATACCAACTTTGTACAACCAACAAATAGGTTGTCACTTCCGCCGTCAAGCCCTACGTCACTCTCACGATTTTTACGAATCTAAAGATACGTTAAAATCCATCAAGCCGTTTAGGCTGTAGGGCGTGCCAAAGAAATATACATACAAACATACATACATACGCTCGAAAAACATAACTCTGCTTCTGGCGCTTCTGCAACCCGACTGGGTTAAAAATCCTATCTATGAATAACTTGAGGATTGTTTCTTGAAAATTACAAAGTGTGTATTTTAGTTTATAGTTAGTTTATTTTATTTTAGTTTTGTGCAAATATTGTGTTACTTTTAATCGATACTATTTTTAAATAATAGGTTTTAATAAAATAGTGATCATTTAGATGATTGCCTTTTAATTTTAACACATTCATTTAAGATTGAATAATATCTTAGACGATTTATATAAGGACCCGCCTCGCCTAAGCATTTCCCCTCTGCCAACGTACAAGATCAAATAAATCTTACGCCTTTACATACAATTTTATACCTTATCACTAAACGCGACAGCCTATAATTGCGGAACAATAATTTCGAACTTATGACGTTTGGGGTTCACGCGACACTGCTTTTCATTATTTTTGACATTCAAAAATAGAATCTAAACTAATAGATCAAAATTCAAAGCTGCACATCTCGTGCTACCTCTAGCTTAGGCAATGAATAATTGTGGATGGAAAAGTCGAAAACAGAAAATTTGACTTAGGAACTTTGTTTGGACTAGTTAGGAGATAAACATACTAAAAGTCCTTACCCCTCCGAGGTGCGCTCGAGGAGGGGGAGGGCAAAGAAGATCCCGTTTTTTGGTTTTTTGCTTACATCTCGGAAACGGTGCGATGTATGAAATTTTGTTGTACTACATAATGGAAACTGATAAAATTCTATACAACTTTGGCTCTTACACTTTTTATCTATCTCCAATCGTTGCCTAGCTATGAGCTCTAAAAAATGGCAGATTTTCAAAAATGTGTTAAATTCTCTGTAGCACATTGTAAAATTTGCCATAATCATTTGTTATTGCTCACCCAATTAAAAACACCCACAACTACACGATTATGTAATCACTCGCCGCCTCTTCGAGCGTGACGGGCCTGGTTGTGGTTCCTCATTGTTTGCCTCTTCTTCTTCCTCATCTGTCGAATCATTATCAAATGATGGAACGCAGGCTTCTTCTACATCATCCCCACCATCGTCGTCATTGTCGTTATCTTCCAACATGAGAATGCTATTTTAATTGGGTGCGCAATAACAAATGATTATGGCAAATTTTACAATGTGCTACAGAGAATTTAACACATTTTTGAAAATCAACCATTTTTTAGAGCTCATAGCTAGGCAACGATTGGAGATAGATAAAAAATGGAAGTGCCAAAGTTGCAGAGAATTTTATCAGTTTCCATTATGTAGTACAACAAAATTTCGTACAACGCACCGTTTTCGAGATGTAAGCAAAAAACCAAAAAACGGGACCTTCTTTGCCCTCCCCCCCTCGAGCGCACCTCGGAGGGGTAAGGACTTTTAGTATGTTTATCTCCTAACTAGTCCAAACAAAGTTCTTAAGTAAAATTTTCTGCTTTCGACTTTTCCATCCACATCCTTTTTTGAGCATTCATTGACCAAACTACTCGCCCCCCGCAAAAAGTGGCAGAAAAGTTTGTTAGTAGAATTACACGCGTAATTTGTTCTCATATAAATAGTCTAAGAATAATATTAATCAGTTTTCAGCCTAGGTCAAACCAGTTTTAGGATAAACTCTAGTCTAGCCTAGGAGAAACTAGTCTATCCTGACGTAGAATAAACGAGTTTGGCCTGAAATCGGGTTTGCCTGGTTTCATTATACGCGTACCCTGTAAAGGTGAAACAAGAAGTCAGACATGGTCAACACCGAGGCACGCAATCCACCAAAGCGGATCGGAGCGGACCACCTGTGTAAAATCAAACAATCGAATTGTTATATTTTCCTCGCTTGTCAGAATCAAGCTATTTTATTGGATGAGCCTACACATCACCACTCCACTCCGCTTTTGTGGATACCGCGCCATAGTGCTATGAATAGACGATACGTCGGTCCTATGACTATGAATCAAAAACAAAGTAATATCAATCAATATTAATTTATTGTCGCATTACAAGGAATATTATCAGTTTTCGACATACTTCCGGCGCCACACTTTCAATTGTGTAAGGAACCACAGGATCGGTGTCAGCCAGCCGGCCATCATAAATAAGCCGTGCAACATTTTTTCCTGTAGAAACCAAAAATTTTTTTAGAAAGACAATTTATTGCTACTAGACTTTTTATCAATGAGCTATTTTCCATATGGAAAACAGTACACACGGCAACATATCAATCTTAGCCATGGTTGAACTGTATGCTTATGGACGTAAGGTTCAACTATGGGTAAGTTGATCTGTCGCTGTGTACCTACTTAGATAACTCACGACCATAATTCCTTTACGAATTGTCAGGGGTTTTTTTTTTGTTCAAATCGGTACCTAGGTAATTTGTCAAATAGGTACGCACTATTGGTCCATGGCAGCATAGCAGTCACCTGTACGGCTTCATACAAAAATTGGAAACCTGGAATCACTATTCTATGGAAGACGCATTCAGTTATTCGCGTAACTCTCAACCTGAGCCACACCTCGGACACCGTCAGCTGATAGCTGTCATTTGATACAAATGGGAAGAATTGAAAAGAAGAGTTAAGCATGTGAAATACTGAGTGAGTGCGAGCGAGACAGGAAAACGGATTTGCTTAAGACACAGGCCAAGAACGTCCAAGGAAAATTACTATGGCTTACACGCTTCGAGAACAATGAAGGGCGTCCACACTCTCGTTCTCGGCCTTTCCTGTCTGTTTTCGGCGAGAATGAAGTGCCTGCTTAAGAGGAACCACGATTCTACCAGAGGGGGTGAGGTAAAAAATCGGTGGGGGCAGGGAGTGTAAGTACTGTATGTAGTACTAGATACTATTTCTTATACTACGACTGAGCTTAACTTACCCCAAAAGAAACGTGTACTCTAGGCGGTGTCGCCATAATTTGACCAACTTGAGCAAATTTGCGTGTTGGTACGACGTTTGGCCTCGGAATTATTACGTATGGTTTTAAAGCCGACCTCATCACTAAATTAGCCAAGTTCTTTCCCAGCATCTTAATTTATTTCCTGAACACTTCGCAGGTATAATTATGTTTTCAATTTGGCCGATACTGGCAAATAGTCGAAGATTGAAATGTCATGTCTTTCAATTTCGAATTATATTTGCTTTAATGGCTTTAAATTCTAAGGAGATTGTAATAAAAAGTATGATTCAATTTTTATTTTGTCTAAGACGATTTTATTTACATCTCGTAGGTAGATAGGACGTACGTGAATGTCGGTTATGCCATCACGAAATCGTACAAGGACCCACGAAAGTTGGATGTAATGATCATGGAAACCTATGCCACCTTCCTGGCAAGGACAAATAAAATGATGGAACGAGTTTTACAACGTATTAATGAATAAGCGCAAAACCTCATACACCCCAACTTATTTATAACAAAATAATTATACTTTATTCCAAATAAGGACGACGAGATATTCCGATTCCTATTTAGCCTTCTGGCCAATTCTGATTACCAAATGTAATTAATTTATTGGATACATCAAAGAACATTATAAGAGGGGTTATAAGTGCAAAGTAGGCCTGGAACGTGTCGCCACAGGTTATGCAATGATTTGCATAACATCATAAGGCGCGCGGCGTGGTGCGAGCGAGAGGGCATGAGTAATTGTAGCAGCGTGAGCGGGAAGACAAGTGGCGACAGCCGTCTCCGAAGCAAAAGCGCTACTTTGCATTTCTACCCCTCTTACAATGTTCTGTGGGATACATATACTATCCGACATATCTTGGATGTCACTAAAGCTGTTTTAAGAATAAGTGAGAGGAAGTGTTTCAAATCTCTGTTTCTGTAATGCAAAACAGCCTTAAAATTTCGTTGCTATTTTGAATGGAGTATAGATTGAAACAATAATTTCATTATTTTGATACTTAAAATTAAAGTAATTCACATTTTAAATTTTCAGGCAAAAATGATTTGTTATCATTTCAGCAATGAATGAAAGCGCTAACGTGCTCATGGATACATTTTAAGAATCTTGTTTTCGTAGTAAGTAGGGTGAGAGTGCCCAAGCGGTGGGTTGAGATCGAGTTCAGTAAATTTTAAATTTAACAAACAAATTATTAAATATTTTGAAAAAAAATACCTATGTTGATAACATGATAATTCGATCCTGCTCTCGATTCTAAACAAACTACTTTCTAGTTTTTCTTTAATTCATTAACACGTTGTATAAGTAGGTATCTTAGACCATAAATAATCTAAGGTAGGTATTATTGTTTTTAAATCATGGACTTAAATATATAGATACTCTTTTTTATAATGTGACATATTATCGATTCTATTTTACTCGTATCTTAACTATTATAAAACTGTAACAGAAGTGTTTCTGTACGCTGAAGATACTACAAAAAAAGATGACAATATTGTTGTTAGGTGTCCCTGACTCCAAATCAACCTTTTTTCGAATATTTGTCCGTCTGTTTGTGTGTTTGTTTGTGCCAGCATCACGCGAAAAGTACTGATCCGATTTTGATCGAACTTTTTTTGACCTAACTTCAAATCTGGTATATAATTTGTGCGGACGAAATAGCGGGTTAACTCTAGTACTATTAGCCTCACTTGCGTCAACCTGGGTTAGCAATTAACTCCGGGTAAAATAGCCCTCTCAATTGTTTTTCTATACAAAAAATCGTGGGTTACCAACTTAACCTGGAGTTTATTGTTAGCACAGGTTGACGCAAGTGGGGCTTATAAAACTATAAAATAGCTCTCTGTGGTGATAACTTTAAAGATATTCCATAATAATACTCGGGATAGAGGGACGTACATTTTTGTTTTTTGTTTGTTTATTCGAGTACCACGCCAAAACTATTGAAAACTTTTCAAATGCCTACGGTTGCACATAAAAAAGGAGTTTATCAGGAATTCCAGCGGACACGATGGAAAATGACAACAAAGAACTACACCGTGGTATCGGGGTCATTTTGAAGCCAGAAGTTGATAATTATGGCATATCATAGCATATGCTCACGACTATATTCCCCGAGGGGGTAGTCAGATATATTCTGAAACCTCAGAACATCCACGTTTCACCAGCCATAATGCCTTGCCGTGCCGTGTGCATGCAGCCGTTTTCCATAATTATGGCATGATGGTAAAAAAAAGTATTTAACAATTAATTACCTAAATTAAAAAAAGAATAAATGGAAACTCTGCGCTCGAAGTTGTTGATGATGCAGTGGCGGTAGCGCAGGACCGTTCGTTGTGGCGATTCTTGGGGGAGGCCTATGTCCAGCAGTGGACGTCCATCGGCTGAGATGGTGATGATGAAAAAAGAAATCTAGTAAATCTTGAAAGTGTGAGAACTATTAGTAAGCGACAAAACAGCGGCTTTATTATAATCTGGCAGCGATGGTACCTACAAGCTACTTGGTCAATGATTCAACACTGAAGATGAATGAGCCTGGGGGATAGGCAAAAGTTTGTACATTTTATGTCTGACTATGAAACAAAAAACTTTCCCGGGAAAGGCGTCTGATCGGACGTGAGTCGGATTGGCCACGAACATACCTGTACTAAACTTTATTGATACCATTTTGTCGAAATATCTTCTGCAAGGGAAGTGGTCAGCATTTAATCCGGTAGGAAATGGTTGGACTAGCTCCAACTGTTTCGCTATCTAAGTATCGTTCTAGACATAGCACCTATTGTGTACGTGTGGTCGCAAAACATCGCCCTAACCCGTGTTCCAGATTCACAGATCTAGTGTAATGAAGATAGTTTTCGGAACGGAAAACAGAAGTTCGCTTCATGCAATCTCGTCGCTTAGCCTCTTCTTAATTGCTTAACTTTAACCAGAGAGTTCCTGCTGTCGCAAAATTCGTTAAACTTTATACATACTTCACCCGAAATAAGATAGTTTAGGTCGTTGAATCACGTTACTTTATGCAAACATGCATCCGTTCTTGTGCATTTTTAAAAATAGTCGTAGCTTCTATTCTCTGAAAGCAATAAGATACTAGAGGATATTCTAATCTTGCCAGACAAAAAGTTTAAGGCCAATGTTAAGACAATATCAATGCCAGCTTCCCGTGTTAAGCAAGTTCTCTAAAACAAGCTTAGGTACTAAATAATCTCGATGATATGAATGGCCAAAATGTCTGGTTTTGACAATGTTACGTTTATATGTACGTTCAACTGTATACAGGGTCCTTCTTAATATGCTGACACTTTTTTAAGGGGATGATCAGACCGTCAAACTAAACAACTTTCTCTATGGCACCAACATCGTAATCGCAAAAAAAAATCAGCTCTTCCATACAAAACTGCAAACCTACTTGAGCCAAATGTGTGGGTGAGCTGATTTATTTTTCGCGTTTTCGGTTTTGGTCCCATAGAGAAAGTTCTTCAGTATGACGGTCTGATCATCCCCTTAAAAAAGTGTCAGCATATTTAACCTTATATTTGTAATAATAATTATACTTTAGATATGGCCGCATCCTCTCTACAACTGATCACTTTCAAGGTATATCCTTATTACTTTAAATATTTAGGTACAAAATTTTGAGTTTGACTTAAGTCGGAGTATTATTCACAAATGATACACAGTACTCACCCAATAACACAAAGTGTAAACTTAAATGAATTACCTACTTAAAGGGGTTCTTTAGACCATCAAACTGAACAACTTTGACTATGGGACCAACTTTGAAATCTATGGAACAGGAAATGATTTTTTTTGGGTCGCGCTGCAAGTCTGGCGGAGGACGGACGCGTGCATATCGGCGCGTTGGGCTTGCACGTGGCTCCGCCATTTTGTGATCTCTTTTGTGTTTTAACCTTAAACAATCACTTGAGATTATAAACTACTTACATTGGCAAAACTGCCACGCTAGACTTAATTAATACTACTGATCATTTTCCTTTGTATACTCTCGACATAACGAGACATTGGCTGAATTGTGATAACACATCGGAAGCCACTAAACAAAAATTGAATTGAATTGAGATGATTTTTAAATTTACACTCTGTATATCATAATATTTGGATGATACAACGTAGCAGCGAGATTTAATATCTAAAACGGTATTACTGTAGTGTGTTTTACCTCAACATTGCAATTGAGATCAGCGGTTTTACCTCAAACAGATGTAAAGCTGCCGAGGTAAGTTAATTTAAATTCAGTTCTGATTCATTTTCTGCTAACTAGACACTGGTTGTTTCGAAATGGGCATTGTGTTGACGAATCTGTTTTCATCAATTTATACACCACTAGTTTTTAGGGTTCCGTAGTCAATAAGGAACCCTTATAGTTGCGCCATGTCCGTCCGTCTGTCCGTCTGTCCGGGGCTTAGCCCAGAGATGCTTAGTACTAGAAAGCTGTAATTTGACATGGGTATATATATTTATCACGCCGACAAAGTGGTATAATAAAATCAAGAAAAAACTTTTTTAGGGTCCTCTACACGAAAAGTGGGGATGCAATTTTTTGTCTCGTCTATCCCATGATGTGGGGTATCGTTCGATAGGTCTTTTAAAATATTGTGGGCATGCGATAACCATTTTTCGATTTAGGGATCCGTTAGCGAAATATTAAGTTTTAAAGTGAAAATTTTTGTTAGAGTTAAGTGCCCCTCCTCTTAGTTTAAAAGGATGCCGATGATTTCATTTTCACCCTACTGAAAATACAGGGTGAAATTGAAATCATAAAATAACGCACCATAAAATTGAACAGTAAATCCTATCCGAGATAGGTAATTCGCAATTCTCGTTTGTAATGTAGCAAACTGTAGCGTACTGTACCTACCTGCCTCCTAGCTTCAGTAATGCAAGAACCTTGTTAACATTCTCTGAGGAAATTCAAAGGCTGTAGACATAACCTGAAAGAGAAAAATGTACTGAATATACTAATTTAAGCTACGACGAAAAGGAAATACATTTTCAAGTTGACCACTAGGAGTGATAGTAGCAGTGTAGGTTTACACCCTCTTTCCTACGTTTATAGACAGTTATCATTATCACTAGCCTATTAACGTCTCACTGCTGGGAACAGGCCTTCTGTCACGAATAAGAGTAAGGGATTGTAGGCCATAATCCAAAAAGGGGCCCAAGACGAATTTGTGGAGGCAAGTTAGTTGCGTAATTATTACCTATACTAACGAGTATTTATCTAAGCAAGTCAATAAGATTTTTATTATTGCGTGCGATGCACCTTGATACCTATGCAGAACTTTAACAATTCCATGTGTTATGTTAGAGCTAGAAACAATGTAAGTAATATGTATTTATGAAGTGTAAATTACTCTAGGTGCTAATTGTGCACGACTATACTTTATGTGCTAGATGCACATAAAGTATAGTCATGAACCATGTTATAACCTTGTCTAGTTCAATGAGGCGTTTTCTAATAAAAAAGTAGTTCAAAGACACTGGGAGGATGGCGTTACAATCTTGCTCGTTTAGCTGTCAGTTCGAAAGTGTTCAGTGTTTTTCACGATTTCCTATTTTAAGGGAGCAATTTGTTGATTTATTAATACAGGTTTTTCTGAACTTTTTATTATTGCCATCTAGTGAATGCTCGTATTACTAGTCTTGGAAAACGCCTCATTGAGTTTGGTAACAAGCTACTTTGTAAAGAAAGCATGTCTGAATATTCCGACTTGAATTATAGTGATTGTCTCTTGAACTGTATTTTATGTTCAGTCGAGTATAATTCGCATACTACAAGTGATCGAGACGTCTTCACAAACAAACATCGTTAAATAAAAAATATGTTACGCTATGTAAACTCGTATTTTATTGACTGAATGCTTCACTGGGTTTCAAAAGTCGATAACACTTTGCAAATCGCTCCAAGTTCCAGCATGGGACGTGGAAGCCTCTACTGCTTCCATCTTGCTGGTCAGCATGGCGAACCGTTCGGGGTCATTAGATGCTAATGCTCCTCGCAGAGCGGTCACCATGAGCCTACACTCCTGGGTTTTCTTTAGTTGTTTCTGAGCCCGCTCGTGTGTCGTCATCAATCTCCGCTGATCCAAATGAACACGTCGCACTTTGACCCTTACAAGGTTTATGTAGTAGTCTATTTGATGCTGCAACTTATCGAGCGACCAGTAGAATGTCAAATCGCCAATAGCCATCAAGAAGAATGCGCCGTATATGACAATAAGTCCCACACCAAAGTAGTAGAGTTTCGGGTCAATAGTGGTGAAGAAAGAGCAATCATGGCTCAGCGTGAGACAACTCCAGAAATACGAAGGGGAGACGGTGCGGACACTATTTTCCGCGCAGCTCATGGTGATCACATTTAAGACACTATTTTAATAAATAACTTTAGATTTATGCCTTCGTTTTATCTGTTTTTTTTTATCGAATACTGACTTTGTTTATGAATTTATTGACGCCGTCGACCGTCGACATGGCTGTCCACTGTAGTCTTTGATGGCGGTTGATGTCATGGCAAGCGAAAAGTTTTAAATCTAAGACGTCGTGCATAGTGCATAGTCATAGATGGATGTCAACTAAAAGTCAACCAATTTCTGTTAAAGTCATGGAAATAAACCAAAAATAAACCAATGGATAACAATCCTCCTTACAAACAATGAAACACGAAAATTGACCACGGCGCGGCGGTCGATAATGTTCGTCCTTCTTTCATACTTCTTTCGTAAGTCTCTTTCTATAAATTTTTGCCGTTGGATTAGAAAGGGACAAGTTGAAGTCAGTAACAATGACGGAAACATTACCGACCGCCAAGGAGTATTTTCATGTTTCACCGCTTAGCTTGTAAGTCAGTCTGCTCTCCAGGTATAGACAATACCTATAACACCTTCCTGGTTAAAGCATAGAGATAGGAAGTACATATCTATGGGTTAAAGTTTTCCTTCTCTGTCCAAAAATGTTCGTACTAAGAACAAGAACATACCTATTTCCAGCTTCCTGTGTTCCTGACAAGAACCTACCTACAGTTTCAAGTTTCATAGCATAGCATATCGTTGGCTAAAGTTTCTGAATGCATCCATGGCATAACTCTTAAATCCTTTTAAAAAGCCGTTGCAATTTAAAATGATAAATAAAACCGTATAACTATGGGCTGCCATTGTTCGTGGACATCGTGGTGACGTTTTTTGTGCCTCCTGTAAAATTTGATCTAATGGAGTTACGAGGTCTGACACTTTAGCCGACGATATATGCTCACGACTATATTTCCCGAGGGGTAATCAGAGAAATATTCTAAAAATGCATAACATCCACGACTAGGTACTAGGAACCTTCGTTTCTTCGTTTCGTTTCAAAAAGCGTTATACCTAAACGAAATGGTCATAAGCGGCCTTCTTAGGCCATACATGGTGCTTTTGCACAATAGTCGATCACTTTTATACAATATTCCAATGAATCGATCGAGCCAATTTAGGTATACGCTGGTTCTACTAAAGGGCTTCGACGACCATTTTGAAGCTTTTGCCCGCGACTTCGTTTGCGTTCACTTTAAAAAAGTATTCTCTAGTTTAATCGAGAACATTATTCTATCTTTGTGCCAAATTTCGTCCAGATCTGTTCAGTCGTTTACGAAATACGTAAGACTAAGAAAAAGAAAGCTTTACTTTCTAGCAGTTTCTAGCGCATCTAAAGTGATTAAACCGACCTACAGGGTGTAAAAAAACCCCTGTTGGAGCCTTTAGGGGTGCTTTAAACCATCAAATTGAACCACTTTCACCATGGAACCATCTTCGAAATCGCGAAAAAAACAGTTTTCCCATACATAGGAGTCGAGTTGGTACTGCAGTTTTATGAAACTGGTGTTTTTTTTTCGAGATTTCGATGTTGGCTCCATAGTGAAAGTTGTTCAGTGTGATGGCCTGAAGCACACCTAACAGGTTTTTTTTACACCCTGTATAACTTTGTACCTGCCGCTGAAATTTGAAATAACAAAAATCCCATTCCTCTAGCCAAAGAAAATACGATACCGCAGGCATCCGAGCACGGGGAAGTGGCAACGCTCAGACTGACAATAGCGAATAAAAGTGCACAATGGCCGCACGGCTGAGTTGACGCTATATCGAATTCCTTGGACGGTCCGCGGCGTCGGCGTTGTCTGATAAGGGCTGCCACCTCAAAAAATGGATTAGGCGCTAAAACTGTGATTCCAAAATTTTCGCGAGTCGAAAAAGCGCTAGATTCGGCGCTTTATTGTTATCACACAAATAAAGTTATCTAAATACTTTTATCTGTCTTTCCCAACCCATCTATAAGTCAATTTAAGTCAGTCACCAGACAATACCAGCTTCCTGGTGGTAAAATTCGTGATAGCACTTGAGATTAAGCGTTCGTATTTGAATCTTCCGAATACTGCACACTCTATGGACATGTTTCTACCACAATAGGCTATCAATATTTATCATGTACAATAAAAAAACATATGCAGAAGCATATTCAAACACAAATAATTTTGCTTTATTAAAACATTAAAAAATACTAGATTCTCCGCTAGGCGCTAAATTTTTAGATACGGCGCTGAATCATTGATGTACATCAATGGATACAAATTATCCTTACAAGCATTGAAACATGAAAATTCAACGGTAATGTTCATCCTTCTTTCGTACGTGTCCGTCGTCGATGTTTCCGACTTTACGTTTGTCCCTTTCTATCATTTTTTGTCGAAGGGACAAAGTTTAAGTCGGAAACAACGATGGCAATTTAATAAAGAAGGATGAAAATTACCGACCTGCAAGGAGTATTTTCATGTTACACCGTTTGTAAGGCACTCTGCCCTCCAGGTATAGACAATATCTTGTCAAAAAAGCGTTAAATCTAGCGCCGAAAGCTCAAAGCTGGCACCACTGCGTCTGACGTCTCCTCCAGCGCTCTCACGACAAAAGACTGTAATGCCCAAAGGCGCTACTCTTTGCCTCTGCCTCGAAACGTTTCTGCTTCTTAAACAGTAGGTAGGTATCTACGAGAGGTTGATATTAAGGTAGAATACTCAAATAATTCTCTGTTATTTCTTAGAAAGCTTGCGAAAGCTTGATTCAAGAAAATCTACACTAATATTATAAAGAGGAAAGATTTGTACCTATTTTTGTATGTTTGTATGTTTGTAATGAATAGGCTCAAAAAGTACTGGGCCGATTTAAAAAATTCTTTCACCAATAGAATGCTACATTCTTCCAATTTGACATAGGCTACATTTCATTTTGAAAAAAATTAGGGATCCTTGGTAAAATTTGAACAATGTAACCGAAGGTGTAGAAAAATGAGTCTTAAAATTTATTTGTCTACCCCGTGCGAAGCCGGGACGGGCTGCTAGTATTTTATAAAAGTGCTTTCGTTCGTTTGTTGGCTCCGTTAAAATGTATTTGCAAAGGCATAATATGTAATGACGAGTACAAAAACTGAGATTTTGACCATTTTTGTTGGTCAAATTTGCATTTAAATGTCATTATGCATCAAGCCCATCAGAAAATCACTGGCGCTGGACATCAGTTATTTGTTTTGAAAATGTTCGTTGTACGAAATTTATCTGACGGTGCTCCTCAGATACCTACTTTTTCGGTAATCTCTCATGACCCCCTAGCCCCTCAGCTATTCAATTTACGCCCTGAATATGACAGCGTTCAAATCTTCTGGGCACCCGGTCCATGCGTATGTGAAGTCTAACAATCCGCATTGGGCACGCGTAGGCCCCCACTTGGTAGACCGACGAACTGGTGAAAGCGAAATGAGTCCGTAGGATGAGGGCAGCGCAGGACCGGTAGTTATGACGATGCGGTATTTATCACGAGCGTCTCCGTACTTCGTCGGCACGTTAACTGTCCCGTATTATTAATTCAGACGGCGCGGCGGTGTGGATATCTACTCGTATCTATAACCAGAAACTTATTATTAAGGCTGCTTGAAAATTCGTGTATGGTGAAGTACGGCTCAATTCCTCTCATCCTTATTCGCGATAGGTGGCATTTGCCCTACAGTGGTATCCTCCAGGCTAAACCTAACTTACTTACAGTTTAATATACGCGCCGTGCGCGTCTGGTAATGGTTTTCCTCAACTCGCGTTGTGAAATTTTTGAAAGTTAGTAAGAGGTATAAAGTTTTGTGCTCCAAAGTTGAGTATTGGCAGTCACCATGTTTCATATTTTCGATACTGCGACGTCTCTTTGAGTGCTGCTTCCGTAACTTTGGCTTAAACTTACATAATATTTTGTAGTGACCAAAGTCTTGAATACAAAATATAGGGATCTTTGCCAACTCCGAAATGATTTATGATAATATTTTGTCTAGTATCTTATGATTACGTTAGTTATTTCTTAAGAGAAACCGCAAGACAAATTTCAATACGATAGAACATAATAGGGGAGTTGACTACATAAAATATATTTTAGTTTTAACTGCTCAGTAACTAAACCGTTTGAAAATAACGCTAAACTCACATTTTCAGTAATGCTGTTGCTTGAATACTATTTTTAATAACTGGATAAACTATAAAAGTATCAAAACGACGACGAAAAACAATGACGTCACTATTAAATTTTTAGTGCAATATTCCATACAAAGCACGCGTTTTGGCGTTTGATAAAGAGTTGTTAATTTGACTTGTTGGAAACTCGCGGATTCAATAAAAGGAAACACTAAACATTTATTGGAATAAAAACACTTTTAATTACCTCTTTCTTCTTCTTATCGTGCGGGCAGCAAACCGTGGTGTCAGAGTTTTTTCAGACCGCCTCTTACAGCCTCTGACATGGTTTTTATGTAACGACTACTACTACCAGAGATAGTAGCCAGGACCAACGGCTTAACGTGCCATCCGAACTACGAAATCATCTTAATTTTCAGTGCAGTGGGGAGAAATGCACACAGTGATATGACACTAGGTGCCCCCCGTGGGAATCGAACCCACGACCTCCGTGTCAAGAGCCCAATACTCTTAACCATTAGACCACGGAGGTATTTATCTCTTTGTTTTGAAATAATATCGTTTTTTTTGTGCGTAAACAAAAAATACTAAATAATTTTGTGCAATAAAACACATTAAGAACAACCAAAAATTTTATTTTTTAATGTTGAACTTAATCTCTAATCGCAATTATGGTATTTTTCTTTTACAACTATTGAACTAGAAAGGACAATCATAATTGTTATTACATACATAAGGATACGACTGCATGCCATTTCGGGTTGATCAGAATAATATCTAAAATTATTATTCATTTATACCAACAATAAACATAGGTAGATCAGTATATTTATGTTGTACTTTTTATCATCAGGATCCGGATGGATGTATTGAAACCACATAATTTTGAAAATCTAAGTCATCGATACTATCATAGAGTACTATAATACATTATTATTTAATTTGACTAATCTCTCTGAATCCGCCCATAGTTTCTGAGCCAGCTTGGTATCCTGAGCAACTTTCGTAGTGTTTTGCTCTAGACAATCAGCAAAGTATCGACCGCTCACTTCACTCACAGCCGGAGAAACAGCAAGGTATATTTGAGTCTGCGCTCCTTCCCACGGTGACTTCACGAAAAACTTTGTAAATATCGGCTTAACCATTGCAGTGTATTTGTATTTTATTATGTCAGTTGCAACCATTCCTGGATGTAAACAGTTAGCAGTAATACCTGTGCCTCTCAATCTCCTTTCCAATTCAACTGTCATCAGAATGTTACACAGTTTTGAGTTACAGTATACTTTGCTCATGTTGAACGTTTTGTCTGTCTCCTTCTCCATGTTCAAGTTGCTAAAATCTATTTTACCCATTCTGTATCCTATTGAGGACGCATTGATTATGCGACTCGGAGCTGATTGTTTGAGCAGCGGTAACAATAAATTAGTTAAGAGGAATGGCCCAAAATGGTTGCACGCCATACCGTACAGTAAACCGTCTTCTGTCTTCACGTTCTCGCCTATGACAACACCGGCGTTGTTGATCAAGACGTCGAGGCGTTTCTCTGTGCTTAGTATTGCTGCAGCGAATTTTTTGACGGAAGATAGTGATGCAAGATCAAGGTTGCGGTAGTGGACATCCTTATTGCCAGTGGCTCTGATGATCTCGTCTCTTGCTGTAGTACCACGGCCACCGTGCCTGCAGCCCATGATGACGCGAGCCCCTCGGTCAGCCAGATCCTTAGCTGTCTCATACCCAATACCAGCATTCGCTCCTGTCACTATTACCACTTTCCCCACCATGTGTTTACTACATTTATTAATACCGCATGTCGATTTCAAATAAACTGACAATGCAGCAACTATAAAAAAATTAACTATAAGTAAACTTAGGAAAATCATTGTGTTACAAATACGTTCTACTAGCACTGAGGGCCTATAAAAATAACTCGTTTTAAATTTTGCTAGTCAATCTAATACTGATCAAATCTTTTATTTCTGTACAAGTTTGCACCATGTCGCGACTCAATACGTCATACACTTCGACAACATTCAATATCAGATACGTATTTGGCAACAAAAGTTTGCTGTTAGTTTATTCTACACATCCATTGCAAGCCGATCATACTTAATAAGAGTACCTACTTAGATAGGTATGTGTGTAGGCAGTAGCAGTTTCAAATAATGTTCAAACATAAAACAGCCGATACAATAAGTTTTACATATAGGTAGATAAAAACCGATTAAATGAGTACAAAGTACGATAAGATACCACAGTCAAATATGACCATGACCACAGATTTTTTTTTAATTACCTTCCTAGTAATATTTTGCTGGCCATTATGAGACAGAAACAGAACTTAAGAGAAGTTTATTCCGAATGCGTAAATGTTCGCTGCATACAAACGAAGTCTGGTGATATTTTCAATACTAACCAATTAAAATGAATGAAATTTTTCAGAAACAATCTAGAAACTAATCTCTATGTTTGTATGAAGTCAGATTTTCGATAAAATGTATAAGTTTTAAAGTTATAGATGATTTTTTTCGCGTTTCCGGAGAAAGGCTCCATAGTGAAAGTTGTTCAGTTTGATGGTCTGAGTTCACGATTTCAGTATTTGCTAGGCTGTCACTTCTGTATAGATGCTAAAATCTCTCTCTTTTTAGTACATAAACAAAGTATGTAGGTAGATAGATGATTGGTTTGAATGTTGTTTATCTTTGTACTTTGTGGAAACGAGCATTTACGATGTTAGTGTGGCTTTAATTAAGTAGTTTGAGAACGGCGAGGTAGTTGTATCTACCAACTCGTTGAGAATGCCAAATTGTATGAAATCCCTTTCTATTTAGGTGCATTTTAATGTAACTAGAAAAAGATGTACGTGTAGGGAATGGAAGAAAACAACGATTTACTAGTTAATTTCGTAAACGTTTCACTGATACAAGCGCCTGATAATAATAAAACCGCAAAAATGTCTAAATAATTTTTGTCGTTAATATAGTACTCGTATCAGGCGCGAGATAAATAAACGTCGAATCCGTGTCTTACAATAGCGTTGCGAGAGGGGGAGGGGGGGGGGGGGGGTGTGGCAAATGCCCCGGGAGGTACTTTAATAGGGGCGGCAAATTGGGGAAAAACATTGATTGATTGATCTCCGTCTATAACAAATTCGTAGAGCAGAGAAAAGTCGAACTCGCTTCGCTCTAAGTTTCTGCTTTAGTTACTGTGCCTACACAATAATCCTAAAGTGTTTTGACTTATATACCATAGCTTTTACTTCGGTTACTCTGCATATGTTTTGTATGTAAAAAGCTCTGGCTCTAACCGATTCGTATTGAGGAGAAAAGTTGAGCTCGCTCTATGTTTATATTTTTGCATGGATAAACCAACAGATGTCTGAGCACAACCGGAATAGATGTGCAAAAAAATGACGATTAGATAAGGGGGCGGCAAAATCGGTCTGTGCCCCGGGCGGCAGAAACCCACGCTACGCCACTGGTGTCTTGATTACCCTCAAAATGTTTTATCCGAAATAATATCACATGGATAGCTTTCTGACGTCATTGTTGACTCTACCACCACGTCGGAAGGTGTTCCGGTGTAGAGAAGATGCGGCCAGAAACTCTTACCTTACCTTACATACCCGTTTTAGTATCTATATCGTACCTCACACAAAACGTTAAAATGGCAACACAGCTGTCTTCAGTCAGTCGAGTTCAGTCAGTGGGTCCCTCAACTCGATTCGATAGAAGGCTAATTAGGTGGAGATCCCTTAATTATTACAGCCTTTTCTGCTTCACTAAGCAATTCAAAGCATCAGCTTCGGTATACAGAAGACAACATGGATAAATTAATTAACGCCTAGGTAACTTTTAATTTGATAAAATTGTCTTGATTAGGTAGGTAAGTAGGTACTTACATATTTAATTGTTTTTTTGAGGAAGTGTTTCAAATATCTGTTTCTGTAATTCAAAATAGCCTTAAAATTTCGTCGCTATTTGAAATAGAGTATAGTCAATTTTGAACTAAATATCCTGAAAGCTGAAATTAAAAATCGTTGTTGCCTAATAATTCAGTTTTTGTGGAACCTGAATGCTGAAGTCTGAAGGTTGGTGCTATCAAACCATTCGCCAGAGTCCCGGCTTAATGAGATCGTTTGATGTGATCTGATGCGACAAATTGCGGAGCTTTAAATAGAACGCGACAGTGGAGACCTCAGGGGTCCTTCAGAAACCACATGACGTTATGCTTTCTACGAAATTTTACGAGGGGAAAATAATACGTGCCACTCACACAAAAATCTGCTTGTACTAGCTAGGTACTGATAAAAATTCGGTTTACAAGAAAACTTCTGAGAAGACGTAGGCTTGAAGGAGTAAGGGAAAGAATGAAAGCTTAAAAGCCCGTGTGAGTGGTTCGGTATGGGCTTTAAACGAATCGCTCGCTTTAACAAATAATAAATTATTTTATTCGTATTATGTTACGTGGTTTAAGAACAATCCCTTAATACTTCAGATGACTTTGACGTTACATCTAACTTTAAATAGTGAACTGGGTTAATACAGTTTCGGTCTCAGAGGAAATTTAACATATCAGTGATTACTTATTAAAATACATTATTATTAACATAACATGCGGGAAAATTTGTACGTTTATGAATATTTTGTCTCAAGGAGATAATGCGCCTGGAAATCTGGAAAAATTAATTATCTGCTTACTGCTGGAAGACTAACAATATTTTGTCAAGGCGTTTAAATGAAGTTTAAATTAAAGACATCTAGTATAAGTAGTCGCTTATTTATATACCTTCTTTCTCTATTTCTGTTTAATGCCAATTCGACGTCCGATTACGTGCCGTATCTTGAAACAATCGGTATAGTTCTTGCATTGTACGGTACATAACGACATGACAGCTTATAAACGCTAATTTAAGAAACACTCGCTTGAACAATAGAGGCAAAAGTCAAGGTTTATCAATATTAATTATCATAGGTACATCATTTATTTAATTTACATTGTCAACAACATTTTTTTTTCTACCAGTATTATTCTTAGTTATAATCCACTCTCACAAACACACAAAGCGTTTTAGTGAGCAGTATTACGGTACTTGAATGAATCGTTGCGTAATTTTGACGGTTCAGCGCTCGCTCGTCGCGACTCGTGCGACGCGTACGCAATATTTTCGTTAGCTAACATATTTAGTTTAGTAAAGACTACGAACACAGGTTATACGTCTTTTTCGTAAAAACATCTTACAATCCATGTGTAATCTACGAATTAAATCGCTGGAATAGATACGACATTCGTCGCTTATCGTGTTCCATTCAAATGACCTCTTTATCAAACATTATAACAGTTTATTTCTCGCTTGTGTTGAGTCAAGAACTAATAAGTTTAGTAAAGTGATCTAAATCATGATATTGTGGTCAGTATGTTTTGTGACTGTCTTAATTATCGGTATTGTAAAAGTGTATAACAAGCTGACCGTCGGAATATGTCGGTCGAGTCTTCATATGGTGGGAAAAGTGGTGGTCGTAACAGGAGGTAACAGTGGCATCGGTTTGGAGACAGCGAAAGACTTGGCTTGTCGCGGCGCGCGGGTGATACTCGCCTGCCGCAGCGTCCGGCGGGCAGCTGCCGCTAAGGAAGAAATCATCAGCTTCTCTGGCAACAGTGACGTGCACTGCCAACAGCTAGATCTATCGTCTCTTCGCTCCGTCCGCGAGTTCTGCGCTCACATCCTCAAAACGGAGAAACGCCTCGATGTCCTCATCAACAATGCCGGTGCCGGTGGACTCGGCAACTGTAAAACCGCGGACGGCCTACACGTTGGAATGCAGGTCAACTACTTCGCACCGTTCCTGTTGACGTGCTCACTACTGCCTCTTATGAAATCCTCGGCTCCTAGCCGAATAGTCAACGTGTCTTCTGTGATGCACAAATACGGGGAGATGGATTTCGAAAATTTGAATATGGAGAAATATTGGAGCGACTATTTAGTGTATGCGAATAGCAAGCTGTTTTTAAATTTGATGTCCTTGGAGCTCAGTCGGAGGTTGGAAGGCACAGGCGTGACGGTGAACTGTTTGCACCCTGGCGTGGCAGCTACAAACTTGTTTAGAAATATATCTAATTCGTTTATTCGTAGCGTAGTGAAGAACGGCATAGGCTTCATGTTACAAAGTTCATGGGAAGCGGCACAGACTTCGATACACTTGTCGGTGTCTCCAGAAGTGAAGAGTGTGAGTGGTAAATACTTCTGTGACTGTCGGGAAAGGAAACCTTCCAAGTTATCCCAAGATAAAGAGCTCGCCAAGAGGCTGTTTTCTGAATCAGAACGATTAGTGAAATTCCAGTTAGATAGCTGATGACTGTTATACCTAGCAGAATTTACATAAATTAGGTAGAGAATTTTATAAACCTATATTATTAAAACTGCTTGTCTGTTTTACCTTTTACAAAAGAGATTTAACGAAACTATACAAATATTACGACAGCGCTTTAGCTTAAGGGTATATTACTATTGGCGCGTTCCATACAAACGAAGTCTGGTGATATTTACAATACTAACCGATTAAACTCAATGAAATTTTGCGGAAACAATCTTGAAACAAATATCTGTGCTTTTATGGAGTCAGATTTTCGTTAAAATATACAGTTTCAATGCTAGGATTAATTTAAGATTTGTATGGAAATCTTTGAGGCACTGTAACTTTAAAACTAAACATTTTATCAAAAATCTGACTCTATACAAGCATAGAAATTTGTTTTTAGATTGATTCTGAAAAATTTCATTGAGTTTCATTGGTTAGTATTGCAAATATCACCATAGTACGTTTGTATGGAGCGCGCTTCGAATTATATCCTCTTAAGGATTGGCATTACACATCATTAGTCACTGTTTTTTGAGAGTGTCACGCACTTTTGCAATAATGTAAACTTATCTAGTCATTCATTCGATATCGATAACTTACGATAAAAGTTTGGTAAATTCCTTTGTCAATGCACTCATTCTTCAAATCCTTCCGACGTGGTGGTAGAGTCAAAAATCACGTCAGAACAGAAAGCTATCTATATGATATTATTTTGAATAAAAATTTTCGATTTGATTTGATTTGATCCGGGTTAATTAACGCTAGTGTAACATCGACGAGCAATTTATTGCAAAGCAAATTAATTTAGCGAGAATTGAATACTGTAAAAGAATCGATAGTGTTCATACATAAAATATCGGTTATGACCAGTTAAAACGCTAGTGTCCATTAATTAATAATTTTAACGAGGATACAATCGTTTGTACGCGAACAGTTTACTTTAATTTACTGCGTGGATGGCGTTAAATTGAAATAATTCCGTGCGATGGCTGGACTACGTGTGGTCATTTTATTTGCACATAAATCTTATGCGCGGTACAAGTGGTACATCTGATTTACGGAATGTTCTGCCAACCTCGCTGGGGAGATGTGGTTAGGGTTACCAACTTTTTTTATCGAACAAAAAGGGTAGGAGCGTAGCATTTTAGGTGTAAAATTAACCATTCGAGTACGAAAAACAGATCTGCCCTCCTAAACTGGTATAGCTGACGTAGGCTTAAAACAGCTCAGCTGAAATGGGACACATCTGCCGCATGCATCGGGATAGGTGGACCAAGATGGCCACAGAATGGGTTCTACAAGATGGTTGCCGACGCCGGGAAAGGGCCAGGGTCGAAGACAATGGAGCGATGACTTGCATACCTTCCTGTAGGGTTGGTCAGAGGATTTGAGGAGAAGAGGAGAGGTTTTTGCCCAGCAGTGGAACACAGAACATGCTAAATAAAAAGTACACTTTATAAAAAAAATGTAATCCGTATTTTTAGTGCCTTTACACATTTTAACGAGATGGGTCTTTTTTTAAATTTTATGTGACGAACTGAATTAAAAACACTAGACAAAGAATGTTAATAGCTTATTATTATTAACATTAAAAAGTTCTGTTCCTTTTTCCCTTTATTTGTTTTCATCACTGAATAACTTCTGAAGGCTGAAGTGATGTGGCAGGAACAGAGAGTTTGCGATTTAATTATGATCTAAGTTAGAGTTATTTAGAAATTTTATCCTTAGTTTTAGTTAGTAAAACGATTTAAATACTTTTTCTTTTATTAGCCCAGTCATTTTACGGTTTGAGCCGGGACTAATTAAAAGTTTGTAATTTTTCCGGTATATCATTTAAGAACCAATTTGAGCATAGAAATATAACAAAATAAACAAAAAAATCACGTCAGCAACAGCCCCAAATTTAAAATTTTGCATTGATCTCGTTCTAAAAAACCTGACGGTAAATTGTTTTTTCCACATTTTTAAGGATTTGCCATTATACACACTTCAAACCGGAATTAAATATTTTTGTCTAGTTAGAAAGCTTTCAAAAATACATTTGTATTTTCTGATGAATAACTATTTTTTTTCAATTTCCATGGCTATTTTGCACATTTATCATAAATTACATTTCAAATGTAATTTGTATTGTTGAATCTAGTTAAAATGAGTGCATTGATATTAATATTATTAAGTTAACATTTTCATTTCGTTACGATTTTCTTTAATTTGTTTTCAGATAGTATTTAGTGCCGGTTACAGTTTAAAAGTTCCATTCATAAATACATCCCACCCCTCAAAACTCCGTAAAATGACTGGGCTATGTGTTATTTAACCTAAAACTGGGGGTTAGTGATTTTAGGGCTGAAATAAAGTATTTTTGCGTACGTTATTGTTATTTAAAAGTATGAAGTACATCGACTTGAAATAACGATCGATACTTTATTTTAAATTAAAGTTGGCAACCCTAGTTGTGGTTGTGCGTGGTATATAATATGTGGGGCGTCTGCCACTCACATTGTGGTAAGGAGTCGACGGGCATAGAGTGGAGTGGACAAGAGGGATGCGTGCTATTGTGCTGTAAATTTAATTAGTAGAAAACATTATGCTGGGTCGGTCTATGTTTTAGTGCGTTTGGGTACTAATAAGTTAGGGGTGTAAGTAAATAAACTTAAATAAATCCCAGCTCCATACTAACATCTTAACTCAGTAATTGTGTGAAACACTTCAAACCAATGAAATATGACTGAAAATGGCTTTTAGCTATTTCTACAGTATGATCTAAATAACCCGATCAAATAAAATAAATATATGGTGGTATATAATGAATTAACGCAAAACTAGAAAGTGGTTTGTTTAGAATCGAGAACAGAATCGAATTATCATGGTTTCAAGATAGGTAATTTTTTTCAAAATATGAATGAGGTTTGGAGGAATGAGGAAAGTGTGAGCATATTAAGAAAGAACCTATACAACGTGTTAATGAATAAGCGCAAAACCTCATACACCCCAACTGATTTATAACAAAATAATTAGATTGAAACAATAATTTCATTATTTTGATACTTAAAATTTTAAGTTATTCGCATTTTAAGTTTTCAGCCAAAAATGATTTGTTATCATTTCAGGAATGAATGAAAGCGCTAGCATAGCGTGCTCGTGGATACATTTTAAGGATCTTGTTTAGATAGTAAGTACGGTGAGTGTGCCCGTGCGGAGGGTTGAGATAGAATTCAGTAAATTGTTAATTACTTAAACAAACAAATTATTTAATATTTTGAAAAAAATTACCTATGGTGAAAACATGATAATCCGATTCTGCTCTCGATTCTAAACAAACTACTTTCTAGTTTTGCGTTAATTCTAATGAATTAACGCGTGTTAATACACGTTGTATAGGGTCTTTCTTAATATGCTCACACTTTTTCTGCTATTCCATTCAAAACTGCAAACCTACTTGAGCCAATTTCGATGTTGGTGCCATAGAGAAAGTTGTTCAGTATGATGGTCTGATCATCCCCTTAAAAAGTGTCAGCGTATTAAGAAGGACCCTGTATACAGGGTGTAAACCTGAACACATTTCAAACTTAAGGTGGTGCTTCAGACCATCAAATTGAACAACTTTCGGACAGCGGACCAAAGCGGTAAAAGTTGTTCAGTTTGATGGTCTGAATCACTCCCTAAATGTAACGCATCTGTATAGGCAAAATAGTTCCACTACTGAATGAATGACTGACAGACAACGCCTATCCCAAACCACTGAAGATAGAAAAATGGGTCTAAGGAAGGATTTTAAGAAAATCAACCCCTAAAGTGGTGCAACGGGGAGTTGAAGTTTTCCAAAATCCACGCGGGCAACAGCTAATCCTAAAATAAAGATAAATGTACTAGATTCAAATGGAATAAGGTTCAAATCGCATCTTAACTCTTGTTTTAGCCGTACAATCCGGTCTGAATGAATTATGAAGCGTAATTTTCTCAAGAGCTGAGCGATGCCAGGGATGAGCTTCTGAGATTGAAAAGGTACGCCACAAGTAAGAAATAAGAGTTGTTTTCCTGTTACCTGGGACGGGATATCGGGTGTAACAATTCATTTGGAACCTAATTTGTTGTTTACGAATTTTTTTGTAAGATGTAGTGCATATGTTAAGTATACAACGTGTTAATGAATAAACGCAAAACAAGAAAGTATTTTGTTTCGAATCGAGAGCTGAATCGAATAATCATTGTTTCAACATAGGTAATATTTTTTCAAAATATAAAATAATTTGTTTGTAACATTTTAACTTTACTGAAATCGATGTCAACCCACCGCTCGGGCACACTCACCCCCTACTTAATACCAAAACAAGATTCATAAAATGTATCCATGAGCACGTTAGCGCTTTATTTCATTGCTGAAATGATAACAAATCATTTTTGCCTCAAAACATAAAATGCGAATAACTTTAAATTTTAATTACCAAAATAACGAATTATTTTGTTGTAAATCAGTTGGGGTATATATACATTATTTTTGTTTTTTTATCAGTAAGTGATTTAATGAATCTAATTTGTATATGTTTTATTTGATCTAAATATGTTGGAAATGTACGCCCGTAGCTCCTCAGTACATAAGAAAGCATACTCACCATACTTACTACCAAACAAGATTCTTCAAATGTATCCATGAGCACGCTAGCGCTTTCGTTCATTGCTGAAAACTTAAAATGCGAATAACTTTAAATGTTAACTATCAAAATAATGAAATTATTATTTCAATCTAATTATTTTGTTATAAATCAGTTGGGATGTATGACGTTTTGCGTTTATTCATTAACACGTTGTATGGAAATTCCCTATAATATTTTACACTCTTCTAAAACCTACAATAGGCTATAGAATAGGGAATTACGAAAGTAAACGAACAAAAGCAAAGAGTCAAGCTCAGTCTTTATATTTATACTTTCGTAGACGAGTACAGTTGGTAAATCATCTAGACATGAAATTTGAAATCATTTCCACTCAGTTTTTTGAAGATTTTAATTTCACTTACGTTTAAGATTAGGTACCTAACGAACCGATCTCAGACGTAAAATCGAGACTTTGAGTCACTTTAGGTCAGAAACTTACAACTATAATTTTAAAGCATGCTGTCAACATTCTGTCGTAGAAATTTAATCGTTTTCCACATTCACGCCGTGTCTACACGTCGTGTATAATTTTCCCTGATTATTCACTGCATATCACGGTTTGACTAACAAATTTAACGAACGATCCTCGCTTGCTACGGGCGGCGTGCTGATAAGTCACAGACCAATAAGCTAAAGTCGTAGCTTTCATCAACTGCTGTTGAAATCGCCTAAAGGTGACGGGATGCGGGGCAGGGCATAGAGCTGTAACTGGTTCCTTTAAGGACTTGTACTTGGATAAACCAATAAATTACAGTATGATTTTGAGCGATGCATACCAGTTGTACTGTTTATGCTCGGCTTTCGCGGGTGCCCGGCTATGGTCTTGGTTTGTGCTATATTAAGTATATGGCGTAAAGATCGGATAAAATGATTGGACAGACGTCTAGTTGGACCGGGTGCCCAGAAGGCTACGCTGTCGTATCCAGGGCGTAAATTGAATAGCTGAGGGGCTAGGGGGTCATGAGAGATTACCGAAAAAGTATCTGAGAAGTTTCAGATAGGAGCCCCGTGCTCAGGGGGGCACGATAAATTCCATACCTACTGCGAAAATTAGCAAAACTAGTAACTGATATCCAGCGCCAGTGATTTTCATACCAACTTATGAGACTTGACGCGTAATGACATTTAAATGAAAATTTGACCAACGTAAATGGTCCAAATCTTAGTTTTCTTACTCGTCAGAATTAGTGAAAGTCGACAATTTGTTGGTCGCTTACATTTGGGATCATTAAAATGTATGTGCCTATGAGCATGTTATTTATTCTAAGCCCGAGAACTACACGGTGGTAGAAGCAAAAACATTAGTTATCAATTCTCAACATAATAATAATTAATAGCTTCAAACATCGCTGAACATTGTAAAGATTCCGCTAAAGTAAAAAATAAAACTCTAGACTGCACGACTGATCCGTAGTGATTTGAAATGGGTAGCTTTAGAGACCGGAAAATAGGCGGTTGGCAGGCGGAAGTGCGGACAATATTAATGCGAGCTATAACTCAGGCGCAGCCAGCGTATTTTTCTCTACGCTGAGAACGGAAGGACAGCAGACGCCACTAATTAACTAGATTAGCATATTTTCCTTGAAAACCGCCTTTTTGCAGTCGACGCCAAATATATCTCTTTATATGGAAATTTTAGGTATTTTTGTGCCTAATTTTCGTGTTGAGTACGCTGCGTAATTGTTCTTATTTGCATTTTTATTTATTGCTTGAAATTTTTCGGATTTTTGTTATAAAGGGTGAAATTGATATCACTAGCATCATTTTAAACATATAGTCTACCCATCAAACTGAACAACTTTTACTATGAGACCAAATCGATCGGAGCAAAAAAAAAATCAGCAGTTGCATACAGTCATTTGACTCGAGTAGGCATTGCAGTTTAGTATGGAACAACAGATTTTTTGTGTTTTTGCTCCGATCGGTTCCGGTAGGGTTCCTTCTTAATATGCTGACACTTTTTCAATGGGATTGCTCCGATCGGTTTGCTCCTATAATAAAGTTGTTCAGTTTGATGGGTAGACTTTTAGTTTGAAAGGATGTGAATGATATCAATTTCACCCCGTATATCTGATGTTGCATACATTTGAGTAGGTAGGCATTGTAGTTTAGTATGGAACACCTGTTTTCTTTTTTGCCCCGATCGGTTTGCTCCCATAGTAAAAGTTGTTCAGTTTGATGGGTGGAATCTTAGTTTAAAAGGATGCTAATGATTTCAATTTCACCCTGTATCCTTTGAACTTTTTGATCTTGACATAAAAATCTTCGTGAGGGTCCCAAGGTACGTGCCCCGCGTTTAAAAAACGACCCGAATTTATGAATGGCGAAATGGGGAAGAGGCTTATGCCCTGCAGCAGGTGGATCACGGGCTGATGATGATGGTGAACCCTAAAATAAAAGCTCGAAATTATCTCCCTCTTCCACTGTACGCAACATATCCTCTTTACCAGCACTTTACAACCTGTAGTGGTAGCAATGTTTCTGTCCACCCCGAAATGGGATTATGTTGGGTCTTTCTTAATATTCTGACAGTCTTTTTCAGGTGTGATCAGACCATCAAACTAAACAACTTTCTCTATGGGACTGCATATTAAGACACACCCTATGTAAATTTAATTCCTCAATCAAGGAATCTTTTTATTTTTCCATCTACATAACATAATCACGTCCGTCCGTAATATCCTCCATACATAATATACCTATGTATAAACAAAACACAGGTGTTCGACGACCCATAGCGCGGATGAAACGGTCCGCTGGATTAAAGTTTTCCGATGCGGAATAATATTTCGTTATTTGCGGACGCAACGGGTGTCCATAGGATTATGACGTCATACGAATTTTCAACTTTTAAATGAAGGTGATGGAGGTAGGCACACGTGGTTTAGAATGGGTTTCGTTCGTGTCATGACCATAGAAATAATAATCTTTGGTCGTGACCATATAGAAATGACACGCTCTCCTAGGGTCATGAGTGTCGTGACATACATTTCGATTGCGACTAGACGTTTCTACTACTAGGGCGATAAATGGATGTTCATTTCCTGTTCAGGACTATCAGGACCGGTTGGTCCTTAATAATTATGTTAAGAACTGAACTGAAATGAAATGAACACACACAGAGAAAACAGGAAACAAAACAAACCATAGACCTTAATTACAAAAACCTGCGGCTAGTATTTATTCTGTGCCTGCGGGCGCTGAGCAGGGTTGCCAGACGTCGAACATTTTTCCCCATACAAAAGCAAGAAAAATCTTGTACTTTGCCTATTAAACCTCGTACATTAGTCTAAAGTGTGAAAAAACTAAGAATGAGCCTTGAATTAGGTATATAACACAATTTAATTCGAGACGTTTTATAGGGCAACAAAATTAGTCTGTATAAAATGTTAGTTTGAACAGATAAAAAAAAGATAATAACAGCTAATACAAGGAACAAATCTATGCGGTGATCGGTTTCTAGAGGATTTTCCTGCATAGTTAAAATATTTATAATTGTACAAAACGACGCCTGCATTGGAAAATCATGCCATAATTTGCCTAATAGTCAAAACCTTATACAAATTTGTACGAGGTTGACAGCATCCTCGTACCTCGTACGTGAGACCCCAAATCTCGTATTTATACGAGGAACATCGTACCAATCGTGGCAACCCTGGTGCTGTGGTCCTGAAGTGCCCAAAAGTACCGTGATTTGGCCGGCAGCTACATGTTCACGCCAATAGTTTTTGAGAGACAGCTACATGTTCACGCCAATAGTTTTTGAGACTAAGAATGGGAGAGTTAGTAGTCAAGTGCCTCTTGTACGCTGATGATCAAGTGATACTTGCATCGTCAGCGGGAGAGTTACAGGACATGGTAACTCTCATGAATGCAGCATTGAAAAAGAAAGGAATGAAAGTGAATGTGAATAAAACTAAAGTAATGGTAATGGAGAGGGATGAATGTGTGACTGATTGTTGTATAACGATTGAGAATGAAAAAGTGCAACAAGTGAAAGAGTTTGTCTATTTGGGATGTATGTTTACTAGAGACGGGAAATGTGAGGGTGATGTGCATAGGCGAGTAACAGCGGGAAACAAAGTGAACGGTGCTTTGCATACCATTGTGACTAGCCAATTGGTGTCCAAAAAGGCGCGACTTGCTATACACAATGGTGTGTTGGTGCCTACACTTATGTATGGCAGTGAGTGCTGGGTATGGCAGAAAAAGCATGAAAGTAAAATTAATGCTGTTGAAATGCGTTCCTTGACAAGTATGTGTGGTGTTAAGCTGAGAGATAGAGTGAGAAATTGTGTGATTAGAGATCGATGTCAATTGAAAGAAGATGTTGTGACAAGAATAGAGAAGGGTATGCTTCGTTGGTTTGGGCATGTGGAGAGGATGAGTGATAGCAGATGTACGAAAGAGATATATGGAGCTAAAGTGAGTGGAAGTGTCGGCAGAGGGCGCCCTCGTAGGACGTATTCTGATCAAATCGGTTGCGTCCTAAAAAAAGGGGAGGTGCGGATTACTCGAAACCGACGGGCATGTATGAAGAGATGTATGGATGTGAATGAGGCAAAAGAGGTATGTAAGGATCGTAGTATATGGCGCGCTCTGGTCTCTGCCTACCCCACTGGGAAAGAGGCGTGACGTTATAGATAGAGATAGACGCTGGGTCTGTCCGTCTGTGTGTCTGTCATACCTACTTCTGAACCGTAATAGCTAGACCGTTGAAATTTCCACAGAATGTGCGTTATTATGGCGGATTTGCTAACAAATAATATTAAAATGACAAAAAGTTAAAAATTAAGGGGGGTCCTCATCCTCATCCAAGAAACTAGTTTCTTCTCGCTCTATCGTAAAAACGGTAATACATACAAGCGTCAAACTTGGTGTGATTATAGTTTAAACTCTACAGTCTAATAACAAATAATAAAAACCGGCAAAGTGTGAGTCGGTCTCGAACTAAAGGTCCCAGAGAAAAAAATTTTTTGTAACGAATGTTTATGGTATGGAACCCTCGGTGCGCGAGTAGCGAGTCGCACGTAGTGCAAATCTTGTAAATTTACCGTGTCCATCTTTTTATCACTTTAAAAACATTTTAATGTCATTAATTATATTGTGTGATGGTATAATAACACTTGGGTTTCATTTGTTCAGGGAAATTAAATATTTTTGCTTTGAACTGAATAAGGGAAAGGTTTAGGGTATAATCATTTATTTAATGTTTCCTTTATACATATGACCTCTTATTCTATTAGGATTCACGCGTTCAGACCAGAGCTTAGTTTTGGAAAATATAAATATGAGTTATTAAGTTCGGATATTAAATGGGGTTGCTTTTTGACCGACGAAAAAGGAGGAGGTCCTCAATTCGACCCGTATATTTTTTTTGTATGTTTGTTACGCGATTACTCCGCCAATTATAAATTGATTTTGATGATTCTTTTTTTTGTTTGGTAGGTCATACTATAGAGGTGGTCCCATTTTAATTTGGTGAAGATCTGGTGAAGGGCTTCGTATATAGACAGTGGAACTCATCAAAAATGTATAGCAAATCATCGGCGTTGATTTCGTGTTGATGTTCTCCTTGCATGTACAACGGGTATGTCTTAATACCAACACTAAAAACTTGTAGAAACAATTATAACAAAAAATTAAAACCGACTTCAAAAGTAAAAAAAGTATTAAAATAACCAGTGTCTTTTTTAAATTCACATCTATAAGAACATTGGAGTCGTTTTCATGCTAAGCCCAAAAAATAACCCTAAGTCCAATCGCGAATCATACCGGCTTGACAGCGGCTACAATAAAACAAATAAATTATTATAATTGTGAATTTAAAAGATGCGTTATAATATTATTTTAGTACTTTTTTAGTTTTGAAGTCTGTTGAATTTTTTTGTTAAACCTTTTTTTTTAAAGCTTTATATGCCTACCATTTCATGTCGTTAATATTATATCATTGGATTTTCAAAAAAAATTTCCATGCAGATAAAATATGTTACGGATTAACATATATGATACTTTTTTACGCCCCACGCAGACGGCGGAGTCGCGGGCAACAGCTAGTTAGATATTAATTATGAAACATTCAAAGACAAGTGTAAAAAACCAGGCAAGAGCGTGTCGGACTCGTCCTTTATAGGGTTCCGTAGCCATTGTATAATTAGATGAAAAAAAAAACGTCTGCGTAAAAAGTGAACGTGAAAATAGAGCGTATCCCACCGTGAAAGTTGACGAACTATGTCGAGTGGGATATCATTGAATAAGTGTTTGAAAATCATATTTAGGTTTTCTTATCATTTTTCATTTCGAAAGACCATTTAGGATCTATAACGATTTAAAATTAAAAACTAAAAGTTGTAAAATAATAAATAAATTTAATAAATCAAAAAAACCTCGTCTGCGTAAAAAGTGAACTTTAAATAAAAACTGAAAAGAAAATGATACCCATATTGTAATTTTTAACAAAAAAAAATTGTTTATTCCCCCTCTCTTTTTTAATTTGTAGACGCCATCTTGAAATAATATACCCTATGTCACTCTCACGATTTTTACGAATCCAATGACACCCCATACGTTAAAATCCATCAAGCCGTTTAGGCTGTAGGTCGTGCCAAAGAAATAGACATACAAACATACATACATACATACATACATATATAGATACATACATACATACATACACTCGAAAAACATAACCCTCCTTCTGTCGCAGTCGGGTAAAAAGACATGTCCCTAATTCTGTCCATTTCTAGAATTCTGTTTTTTGATTTCTTAAATTAATGTTAATTTTAAACTTTTTAGTTTTTTCAATTTTAAATCGTTATAGATTCTAAATGGTCTTTCGAAATGAAAAATGGTAAGAAAACCCTAAATATGATTTTCAAATACCTATTCAATGATACCCCACTCGATATAGTTCGTCAACGTTCACGGTGGGGTACGCCCTATTTTTGACTTTGAGCGCAGATATCTCGAGACAGAAGCATTATATCGATTTAGTTTCTATGGGAGTTTTGTTTCATTGGACAAGACCTATCCAACGACACCTATCCAAATATAGGTCAGGTGTCTACTCGGTAAGAAGCCTGCCGAAGCAGAATTATCTTTGAGTTCAACACTAAAGGACAAAAGGCGCTATCGAGTGATGTTGGCGGGTTCAAAGTGACACTTTTCCTATTGAAACGGAACCTCGCTTACCTATAGTTACTTGCATTTCTTCTGTTATGTGGCTCCCTACCTATCAATTTCAATAGTCACGTCTACTGCAAGCGACGATTCTTTCTTAGACGTGAACCACAGATAGATAACCATTTGTAGGGTTCCGTAGTCAAACAAGGAACCCTTATACCTTCGTAAATTCTGTCTGTATGCCCCGCCTCAACCTCTGTGCCTTAGGCTCTGCATACCAAGTTTTATGGGTATTTGTTGAACGGTTGAAGCATCATAAACAACCAAATTCACTTCAAGTCTGAGCAATGGTGCCGCTAGATGGCGATATTTATCAAGACTCCTCCTACACGAGCGATACACTGAAAAAAAAACAGAAAAACCAAATGTTTTGTAATTGGGTATTGGAGTATGTTTGGATGGAGTGAAATTTGATTTTTTTTTGTTGATCGGCCAGTAATAAAACTTCCATAGGTTTTTAGAGGAACTTTCAAAATACATTGAAAAACATCACATTCATTGATAGGCTGCGTCGGAGCTGTACTATTAAGGTACAAATCTTAACTATTATAAATCTGTAACAGAAGTGTACATGAAAAAGATTACGATATGGTTTTTAGGTATCCCGGACTCCAAATCAACCTTTTTTAGAATTTTGTCTGTCTTTTTGTTTGTAACAGCATCACGCAAAAACTACTGAACCGATTTTGATGAAACATTTTTTGTTTGATTGCTTATAATCTTACTTAAAATCTGGTATATTATTTGTGCGGACGAAGTTGCGGGTGAACTGTTTTGTATCTTCTGTATTTTTTACGGTATATTTTGCTGAGTAGGTAATATATTTCGATTGATTGATTGAAAATGAGTTGATTCTTAAAGGCTTTGATTATTTTTTCATGAACCTTTAGAGTCAAATATCTCAGTGCCGATGCGAGGTAGGCCATAAGTGTTTATTACAGTATGTTTGTTTTCTTTTATTGGTGCCCGCTACCTTTACTCATACCCATTTAACCATACATACTCATTTGTTTATTAAAGGAATAAAATAATAAAAGCACTAGAACAAACAAAATCGAATGTTTTGTTAAATTTTAACGAACTTTTGTTAAATGTCTACCGAACTAAAATACCTAACCAAAATTAGGTTAACTTTATCAAAAGTTTTTTCATTCTACTAACCAAGTGATGCAATATCACAGAATAACTAATAGTTGGCTATTCCGATCACATTGATCGATGAACCACCTACAAATCGCACTTATCAAGATCACCTATTTCGCTTATGACAATTATAGTAAAATCCCTAGAGGCATGTGACAAAATCTCGATTACCTAATCTACGAGTAAACACAACCCCATAGCCTCAAAGAACAGACTCTATTGTTGTAAATATGGGTAGTTGTCAGGAAATCTCAGCCGAAGTTTCCCTCAAATTTCATAGATCAACTAGTTTAATCTTGACGGGTTAATACTTGGGTCGTGTTCCCATCGGCGCGGCGTTCGTTCCCGATAAAATCGACAGAGTTCCTGTTAACAAGCTTCACGAAATCCAGCGGGAGTTCGCTTTTAGCACCACGCTCCGTGTTATGGTTGAGTCACCTTGTTTACCCACTGGCTTGATCATTTTAAATGCAGTTTGAATCCACATTGCGACGAAGTTTTAGAATTTTTCTTGAATAAATATCATAATGGAAGGTAAGTATAAACAGTGATGTACATACCATAATAGGGGTTCTCTCACCACGTCAGGGTCTTTTATGTTAGACTGTACATCCTAAGGGCCCGTCCACACCACCACCACGGCGACGGCGCGCCGCCGTACCGTTTCATGGTGCTGGCCGTACCGCGGAAATTCACCGGCACAGCGCCGTACCGTGAATATTTACGGCGCACGTAATGTGAAAAGTTCAGGTGCAGTCGTGTTCTGTTTAGTAGATTTTTGGAATAATTTTGTCTGTCCATCGAGGGGTGAAGGGTATTCGTTGAAAGTAAATTTCACACGGCACCATACCGCGGTCCGGCGCCGTAACGTAGTTCGGCGCCGCACTATATCGTGGCGATGGCGCCGCACCGTGATGATAAAGTCGGGCTTTAATAATTATTCAGTGTTTCCATTCTTAAATCGAATATAATCTAGATTAAATTGATTTGTTAGCTTGCGTGAAAACATGACCTATTTTGATATAAACTAAGTCGCATGAACATTAATTTGTTAAGAACGCTTTAACAAAACCGACGGACGTTAGTCGAATATTTCTGTGTTCAATTATTCAGGTCAAACGTCGTTGTAACAGTTTAATCTTTATTGTTCTTAACAGTAATCTAAGAATCGCAATTTAGAATATTAGTTAGAACTTTTTAGATAAGATCGTTACTACTCAAAGTTGTCCTATTTGTCATAAGCCTCAAGCTAACATTTAAAATGTTTATGGCTAAATTTCAAGATAGAGTCCAACTTAAAACGAAGACGGTTTTTAAGAGGATGATTAGACCATCAAACTTAACAACTTTGACTGTGGTATCAGCATTGAAATAATGAACAAAAAAAACACCTGATCCATACATTTGGGTCGAGTAGGATCATTGGCGTATCGAAGGTTATTTTCCAGGTGGGACCTGGCCTCCAGGGCGTAGCTCGGGGCCAAGAATGAATTTGAATACTTTACTGGTGAAGGGTAAAAACTAGAGTTTTGCGTTTATTCATTAACACGTTGTATATTGTTTTTTATTTTGTGACTTGTGTGACATTATTTTAAGTGTCCACCCTAGAATAATTGTGGATGTGGTAACCCAGCATCCTGGGGTGGGCACGGCCCACTTGGTATTGTCGATTAAAAAAAACATGAAATACAAGGATGCAACGTCCTATATCATAAGATTAGCAAAATTGCGTACAGTGGTCTTGGTATCAATGAAGGCACCACACTAAACCAAAGTCGTTGGAAAAAACTAGTTGGGTTCATTTATAATAAGCTTACAACACTTAAGTTGATTAGAAGGGCGGAAAGACGCTTCCAAACGGCAGTTTTCTTATTAAATGGCTAAAGTTTGATGCTCATGAGATGTGCTATTAGGGAAAAGGCCCAATAAATTTTCCTTTTATTCTTATATAATGATATTTATAAACTTAAGTATTCATTGTAGACGCAACGGACAAATAGTAGACAAACACAGAAAGGCAGTAGTATTCAGACCCGTAATTATATATTATCGAAAGGTATCAAATACCAGATCTCAGAAGTCCACCACACCTCACCAAACGTCAGACTTTGTATTGAAAAACGCAGTGTGAACGTTCATTTCACTTGACAAAACAATATGCCCTAGGCCAGCGGTATCTCATTAATATTCTCCGTAGCGCCCGCCGAATTTTTTCCCTCCCTGGAATTCAATATTCGACAAGTGAGGAAGTTTTTGACGTCGACGTCGGGATTTGGGAATGTAGCTCAGAAAAGGGCCTGCGTTGTTCTAAAGTTTTGAAAACAATGGATGGTGATATTCGACATCAGAAAATAATGTCGTACCGTGATTTGATTGGATTCACGTAGTTTTTCCTCTTTTATGCAAACATTTATGATGACGTCACTATAGGTATCTTTAACACTGGTTGTGTTTAGACAAATCTTTAGATACCTCAATTGGTTTACCCCTTAGGGATTGATTTTCAAAAAATCCTTTCTTAGTGCGCACCCTTACATCCTCTGTAGAGTATAATTATATTCCATCAGGGCCGCGACTGGGACATCAAACCGACCCTGGCATTTTAGAGACAGTCAGCTCTCCCAATCTAAAAAGGAAAATTTTATTATTTATACTGAGACTTTTTTAATTTTTTATTTTAATTTTTTCCCCTTTCGCAAAATAAGGTTTGTTTAAGTTCGACAAGATTTAAGTTATTCAGTCAGTTGATGACTCCATAAGCTTTCTGAAACTTTATACATGCGCGTTTCCAGGTGAAGTGAGGTCCAGATAGATTGCAGGAATAGTATCTGAAACCAGGAGTGATCAAAGCGAACTCCAGATCTTACTGCAATGTTGTTAGGTGGAGCGAGCGAAGCGAGCTCATGCCATCCCAATTCGATCTTAAACTCTTAGATCTCAAGATTTCACAGGTATCTTCTTAGGTCGTTGGAATATAATCTGAAACTAGAAGCGAGCGAAGCGAACTCGAGATTAAAATGCCATATACTTGGGTCGATGCAATACAAACTAAAACAAGGAGCGAGCGAAGCGAGCTCGAGATTTTGCTACATTTAGATTTGATTCTGAACTTATGCCGAAATCTCGACTGGATTGTGTCTCCTGTCCACACAAGGATGAATCATGGACTTTTCGTAAAGGCGACGTTGGTGTTCTAATCGCCAAAAATCTTAAGAAGATGGTCAATCGATAGAGCCAAGCCAGCAGTTAACCCAAAAGAGCGGCAACCGACCCACCAGAGCAGCGGCCCCCCAGGCATTGTTATGTGCGTTGTCTATCAGTCAGACAGTCACTTACGGAACTGTATTATGTGTTATTATGACAAACACAAGTAGACGGAGCTCGTGCATTAACCTACATTAACATTTATTTTGCCTAACCTAATTGCGCAGTCTAGCTATTATACGGCCCTGAAATAATAGTTTTAATCCAGTTGGAAAATTCATATTAAGTTGAACATTATGAAAATAGATAGGTTTGAAAACAACCGACTAATATATTTCTGACAACTGACCAGACGTCTTATTGTGTAACTACCCAAGTTTACCCAATTCAATCGTTATCAAATCGACATGGTGTTTTTTGGCAGATCTTAGCGATTCTGCTATTTAATATTAAGTTAATTAATTTCAGACAATGGATATGACGATCGCAAAAACAAAAGATCACTTATAAATTTCCTAGAACAGTCATAACACGTTATGAATCTTGGAAACGATATAATCTGAAACTTACACAATAACCCTGCTAAACATTTTAAGATGGCATAAGTGCGCCTAAACATATATACAGGTTCCTTCTTAATATGCTGAAACTTTTTTAAGGGGATGATCAGACCGTCAAACTAAACAACTTTCTCTATGAAACCAACATCGCAAGCGCAAAAAAGAAAATCAGCTCTTCCATACAAAACTGCAATCCTACTCGAGCCAAATGTATGGGACAGCTGATAATTACGAGCATGACGACGATATTATGAATACATGCTATATTTCGGTCTGTCTAGAAAGAGACACTGTCGGTCGGTCGCTTTCTGGTTTACCTAAATTACCGCGAGGATGGTTGGAAGCTAGAGGCAGTTATAGTTTGGGGAGATATGCCTCATACTTAGCAAAAGTGTGCTAAGTACTGATATACCTACTCCCATATACTTAGATTTTCTTTGCGATGACCGGTGTCCAACCTTGAGTCTGTCAGGCTTCCGATTTTTCAGTGTTTAAGAAAAATATGAACATCAAAGAGATATAAAATCACAATCACTATGTTTAATATATTTAAGTTAATTTACAAAGAACCTGCCAGATGCAGATTCTATGTAAGTTGAATCTTCTTTACGTCTAAAATCCAATGAAAACTACAATACCAGTTATACGTAGAAAGCATTACCAAGGGCTTAAAATTTTGTAGTGCAGGAGTGGTACTGTTTGCATTGGATATTAATTTAGCACTATAGTGCTTGTGTATGAAAGACAAGATACGTTATTACCCAACGGAGACTCAACCTGCCCTTTGTCACACGAGTAAATACCTACCTACGAGGCGATGGAGTACCTTATAATTTACTCAAACAACATGTGAAGAGGGTTCAAAATACTATAACACATGGTTTGTATAAATGTAGGTAGAGCTGTTTAACAAGTTCAATTTAATTTAATTTCATGTTTTCCTGAAAGTGCTACTAACGAAGAAATTGTTAATAGTGTAAAGTTCTAAACAATGGATCTGATTAGCGTCAACACACAACTGCAAGTCCCACCCTGGGGCTGCCGGCTGGGATATTGTATGTTGGAATGACTCATCCCATATCAGCGCTTTATAGTCGATTCGGAGAAATATTTATAGATTTCTTCCAAACGACGATAAAGCAGTCGCTTGTCTCGTTCTCTTCTGTCTCCCTTGCATAATGACAGGAAGTGACTAGGACTTGTGCGCACATAAATAGTACAAGTCAATAAATAGGCTTCCGGTACATTTCAACCTAATCCAAAATTGCTTGACACGTCAAGACAACTGAATCCCGAATATCCCAATTCGACTGAATCCAAAATTGACTGAATCCCATACATAATCTTTCGAATCGAAAAATCTTTTTCAGAATTGGAAAATCACGAATGTCAAAATTCCGAATTTTTTAAGATCCGATCCATTGAGACTCCGTTCCGACTCCACAATTCAGAATATTATGATAATTCGGAATTTTCATTTTTTAGAACTTTAAACCTATGAATTCATAAGACCTTTGCGTGAAATGTATGGGGCAGCTGATTTTTCTTCGCAATTTCGATACTAGTAGAAAGTGGTTCAGTTTTGTGGTTTGATCATCCCCTGACAAAACCGTCACTTTATACCTTTATTAATTTCATTACGTTAATACTAAAAGGAGTATCAGTGGAGGCAATGATGGTTTAATAGTGGTAAATCAAAGTTTCAGGAAGCAGCAACTAATCAAAAATAAATGTATTGACATAAAACTTAAAAGGAACTTTTGGTCCGAATAAAACATATAAAATAACCTCAGCGGAATCTGCAGCGAAGTTTGTTAGGAAGCAAAAAGGATGGAAAGCCGGAACTGCAGGCGACGCGACTCTCCGGACCCGGACACCGGACGCAAAAACCATGTCCAATCGCCTGACATGACCGCATCCAAGTCGCTGGGGATTATTCCGGTTTTCTCTAATTCGATTTTTCCGGAAAATTTTTCAAAACTGACTGTAATGAAAATAGTTTGCATTTACTTTATCATGAGTCTAGCCTTTCTGCTCTTGAAATTTTTAAAGGAAAAAAAGCAAATATCCGATTGCGATTTAGGAGGTATTTAAATGTGGAGGAAATACTGTCTTCCAGAACTCAAGTCTACCTTTCTTGGAAGTCAGTTCCATTTCTAATTATACCTTTAATGTTCTAATTGTTAATCTATGTACCTACACACGTTGGTATTTTGTTCTTTTCTTGTGTAGATACACTTTTTTTAATGTTAAATTTTTTACATTTATGCGCATTGGGCACGTGTGGTGGACTAACGCCTATACCTACTTGAGGGTTAGGCTCCTGCAGTGAGACGTTTATAGGCTAATAATGATTGATAATGATGATAATTTAAGAAATTTAAAGTTACAGTAATCTTGTTAGTCGAGTTATCGATTTCGTATTTGATCAGATTACTGCCAAAGTATTTGTTTTTCAGTTAATCTAACACTAACGATGCAAAACTAAGTACCTAATTACGTCTAAAGATAAAAACGATCTAACAAATAAAATCATTTTAGATCAGGCTCGTTACAAAGTTGAACTACTTGACAGTATAATGCAGGCAGAGCGCAGCGCAGGTATGAAACGTTTGGCTTTTGCACGTGAGCTCAAAGGCAAATTGGATGGCGACCGCAACCGGTCGTGTGCACGCCACGCTTCGGGTGTACCAAACTGATTTTGTTCACCGTGCCCGCTCGCCTAAACTCCTATTGTCGTTTATCACACACGTTTTGAGATTTTTGAAATGAAATTAAAGGTCGTCACTCACGGGAGTTATATACAGTACAGAATAGTAAATCCTAGGCCCTTGGTTACTATTCTGATTCCTCTCATTTACACAGGAATGAAATAGCCCCCGTGTGTTACAGCTGTAAGGTGTGGTGTGGGTATAAAGGGTCTTTCTTTGTATGATCAGACTATAGGTCAAGGTCAAGGTCAAGGTCAAAATAATTTATTCAATATAGGAGCGCGAAGCACACTTATTAAACGTCAATACTTTTTTTAAGCTACCACCGCGTCGGAACGTGTTGTGGCTGTAGAGAAGATGCGGTCAGAAACTCTACAACATAACACGACTTAATGACTTTTACAATATAAATTGTTAAGCTAGGGTTATGTGTACAGTAATACATAGTCTATTTAATTAAATAAATGATACTATACAGTAAACTATACGTTAGTGACACTCAGACCCAAGCATTTGATCATTGAAATGAAACTCTATCAAACTGAACAACTTTCTCTATAGGACTAACATTGGAAATCACGAACAAAATTATAAGCCATTACATCCATACACAACTACAAACCTACTCGATCAAAATGTACCTATAAACGAAAGCTGATTATTTTTCGCTATTTCGATGTTGGTCCCGTATAGAAAGCTATTTAGTTTGATGGTCTAATCATCCCCTTAAACAACCGTCAGCATATTAATTTGGATCCTGTATTTTAAGCAAGGGGCAAGTTATGTTGTGGAGCGTACTCAGTAATTACCCATGAATTTCCTATTTTATGGACATTCAGGTAAATTATTGTTAACTCTTATTTTCACAATCAGGTAATAAAAACATTATATCGTTGGTATTTCAACGTTTCCCCCTTTCAGTTTGTTCTGATTTTCTTCATGTTGTTATTTTACGGCAATCCCCCCCTCTGCCCTTCATAAATAGAACGAAAATCTGCTACAAACAATGACGAATCCCTCATAAAATATTCGAAACCTCTTCTATATAATCCAAGATCATGGAGGGCGATAAATAATAAATGTTCTCGGATACAAAACTCTATATTGCAGTAACGCTACTCTATAGATCTTTGAGTACAATGCTAGTCGTGTTCCTTATTAAAATAACATTTTAAAAGGTAGTACAGTGTTGAACAAATTTTATTAAATGTGGGGTCCATTAATATAATATAATATAAATGTATTATTAATTAGTTTACACATACCTTTCAGAAGAAATTAAAACTGTTAGGCAGAAATGTGTTTATTTTAAGTTTAAGCAACTATGTGTTTATTCTATTTAGTTAGAGATTAGAGAAGATGCATTATCTAGATTATTGTTACTATGATGTGTGATTTTTCAAAGAGGCTCATATTGTTACGTTATTATAATTTTAAGATCTTGGAACTAACTACCTGTAACCTTAGAAAGATTTGCGCCAACTCAAAACTCCATTATTATACAACGTGTTAATGAATTAACGCAAAACTAGAAGGTAGTTTGTTTAGAATCGAGAGCAGAATCGAATTATCATGTTTTCAATGTAGGTAATTTTTTTCAAAATATGTTTTTTTTTTGTGAAATGTAAAATTTACTGAACTCGATCTCAACCCGCCACACAGGCACACTCACCCTACTTAATACCAAAACAAGATTCTTAAAATGTATCCACGAGCATCCCAGCGCTTTCATTCATTGCTGAAATGATAACATTTAAATTAACCTTTAAATTTTATGTATCAAAATAATGAAATTATCTTTTCAATATAATTATTTTGTTATAAATCAGTTGGGGTGTATGAGGTTTTGCGCTTATTCATTAACACGTTGTATATAATAAGTATATCGGTTGTTGTTAATGTTGATTTTGACTTCAAGGAAGTAGAAATTATAATAACTTTGTTTTCGCCTGTTTCATCCTATTGCTGGGCAAAGGTCTCCCTTTTAATCCTCCAACCATCACTGACTTGGTCATGCTCTGGCTACGCATCATAGAAAGCATCTTGAAAAAATTTAATCCACATTATTGTAGTATCTTTATGAACACCGAAGTCCATCATTATTAGGTATATTATACAATTTTGTTGCGTTCTCAAACAGTTTTTTGGGTACGTAGGTAATTTTTAAAAATGTTAAGCTTAGCAAAATGATAACAACTGGTTCTGCTGTTCTGGTCTCATTTAGCCGCGGGCAACGAAGGTATGAATATTTGATTTTACCCCTTTTTTCTGCTCGTGGCGTTTTCGTGTGACCCAAAATCGTGTAGCACGCAAAGTAGCGAGGCCAACACACGCTATTGGAATTTTTGTCGCTATTTGGCTATAGCGTACGACTCTTTCACCGACAGGATAGGGTTCCCACACGGAAATAATTGTGGGTCTCTTTCATTTCTGTCCGCGACCAAACCGACACGTGCGTTTTTTAGTGACCCGTTCACAGTTGAAACGGTACAAAGGCTTTTAAACGGTTAAATATCCACATGCCATTTGGAGATTGGGTACCTTTGTGCGATTTCATCAAAACTGTTATAGATCGAGCTTACATTCCGAAACTTGAAAAGAACTAACACGGTGTGATTGTTTTCATAGCTGCCATGTTATAAGTTATATAATGGGGAGTCACGTTACATTTTCTGACATAAGCACTTGTCTTTCGCGTGTTGTTCATGCGGTCGCATTTTGGCTTGCCACGAAGCTCCTCTTGTTCTTGATCAAAAAGAATCCCAGAGATTGGGATAGATACTCCCACAAACTACTTGACACTGGCGGAAATGCAATGCTAACGCATCAGCAATAAGTCCATTATTATTAACGTATAAAAAATTATAACAGACTGGAGTAGATTCTTTTACTAGAAAACAATATGTGTATCAAGGTCAAATATGTTTATTTATATCATATATCTTGACAAATATATAAATCAAGCGTTTCATATACAGTGTATTCGTGGTCTATCACCACTTTACTCGTGATTTCATCTTGACACTGCCTGCAATACAGTTGGTTGTTGCTGAAATGTTTCTGACCACCCCGAAAGGGATTATAGTGGTGAGTTTAGGTATGTATGTGTTTATCTAAACAAACTACAATTTTAAATGTGTAAATCTTCTAAGTCCTACTATTACCTACTTGGTTCATCATATCGAATGCTTCAAAATAATACACTAATGCGAACTGTCTTGAACAAAATTGTGTCTCGAAAGCAACTCGTACTGGTCTTGGCATCTGTCTAAAACCTCATTCAAAGCTACAATAAGGAAAAAGATACAATCTCTATGGAAAAGTTGAATCTTTCATTCGCAATTCGAGGTAAACCTCACGTGTAACTGCTATTTGAACAAACTAGGTGCCCATTTGGGAGGAAAATAGAAAATTCAATTTACATATTACAAGAGAGGGCTGACTGGACACCTCATTATCCCATATAATGGTCCTCGCTGGGGTGCACTCCCACAAGACTTAATTACCCCTAATCTGGCATTCCGTGAATCTAACAGAATCCTCGCTTCTGTAATTACGGTCCACTGTTCTGGATTCGAGCTAATGGACTCGTTTATTTATCTGTTAATTCCACGTTTAATCTACGAATCAAGAATCTGCAGACATAATGTTGTACTGGCGCGGTAAAGTACGAAAAGTTGATTCGTTTAGAAACGAATGAAATTCTTTTAGCGTCGACACGCTTTTCGCAGACGGTGTAAAGTTAAAGGAAATAAAGCAAAAAGCTTCATAAACCCGGAGTCTCGTTTAAAAGTCGTGTGTAAACGTTATGATATCGCCCGACCTGCTTACGTGTACTCGTCGCACTTTGCCTGCCCCTTAATTGGAGGGGCTGGTGGGTTTCGCACGCGAGCTTCTGCACATACAAGCAAAACTGAACTCTAACACACCGCACCATAGATTAATATCCCCGCACTTTGCAAACAGCGGTACCTAAACGAGGTTACCGATTTTACACGGAAATAGTTCATAAAAGGTACTACGTGTAGACTAATGATGTATAATATCGACTTATTTTAGAGCGACGTGCCTATTGGATTGTTAGTAATTAAGCTTCATAATTGTGGGTACGTATAATTGTAAATTACAAAGATAAGATATGGATAGCCAAATGCAGTCCTGTCACAGTAGCGGGCGTTGCTCCCCCTGATCTAAACATAGACATCGTGTCCGCATTGTTTGTACATACAGTGACAATTTAACCCAAGAGTTACAAATGATGTCCACACGTATAGAAAATTCTAGAGACTTGTAGTCATAGACGATCATTTTTTCGCTTACGCTAGTAGACGGAATGTCAGTGTAACCGCGTATGAGACAGCGATAGTCATAAAATCTTATACAATTTAGGTGAAGTGACATGTCGGAATCAGATGGCTGTACACTGAGAAAAAAATGCTACGTATACGTAGCCCGTCGCAGCTTATACGTAGCCCGTCGCAGCGTAAGCGTAGCTTACGACGCGATACTGATTATTACGAGTGTTGCATCAGTATGTCAGTTGTCACGTACTTCACAATGAAGCTTTATTATGAAGCACTGATGCAACACTCGCAATTAGTATCGCGTCGTAAACTACGTTGTACGTAAGCTGCGACGGGCTACGTATACGCAGCATTTTTTTCTCAGTGTAGTACAAAAAAGTGGTTACGTCGATAAGGTAGCTTATAGACGTAACCACTTTTTTGTACTACGTAAGCTTTTTTAACTTGAGTGAATTTGCTATGTGCATCTCCTATTGAGTGAAAAGGACAAAACACGTTCCGACCTCTATTACTTCTAGCTCTACGCTTTTACTAGTTTTTGAAATGTCAATTTTTTTATTGCCTGATAAATTTATCCGGACTGCGGGCACAGTACAACTAATGCTTCTTATAAGACACTATTATGCTTATATTTGTTAATTATTTCAATACTTGGAGATTGACTAAAGAAACCATTATACGCTCCGACATATCGAGTGGCAATGTTATTAGATACCTCCAAAACTAGAACATCAAATTCCAGAGACGTTCATTACACCAAGTAATTGCTTTTTGAAAGAGCACGAGACAACAATAATAATGATTTTTCTTCAAGGATGCCGACATCAAATTCCACAAAAGAGACCTCTCTGTTTGTTTTTCTTTGTCAGCGCCAGTGGATGTTTCAAGAACTTGAAGGAAATTGCCAATGAGCTTAAAGTTTACGTTAACTTTGCCTTTTTATATTTTGTTAGCTGTTGGCAACGTAAAGGGAGGGTGTGTTACGTGTATTCTATTTTTGTAAGTAGTTCAAAGGTAGAAAAGTAGAAATTTGATCTTGCTGGTAAGCTTTATACAGCAAAACATTTCAACTGTGCTCGTCGATATTTGTTAATTTCGAACTGAACTATTTGGTATGCAGAAATGTGCTTGACTGCTGTTATACAATATACGAATAACTAATTTGATTTAATAACTCAATTTTAGTAATAAAATGTTTCAGTCAGTGACCAAAAATATGTTTTGTTCCATTTTATATCTCAAATTGAAAGTTTAATGAAATAACGATCACAATGTGGGCTTTCTTTGGGAAGTCAACAGCAAACCGAACATCTTTTTTTCTTTTTTTATTGTATTGTCGCATAATCGCCACTTTGTTATTCAATTTGGAGGGATGCCAGCGACCCTCCTTTTAAATAATACTGCCAAGCTTGTCTCAAGACCTTTGCCACTCTTTTATATTAAGTTCATTTGAAAAACAAAATGTTGGGAAATGAAAAGTAATTTGTTAGAACATGAAACAGCAATAGCAGTCAGCCCCGCACTCAAAGTTGAAAAAAAATTGAGAATTTTTTAAATACTTCTAAAGCTATTGATTCTACAGTCTACACCCTAAAGTAAAAGGAGTTCTGGTAAAATAGAGGAAGGATTAGACTAGATTTTTCACTCAGAAATTTTTATAGAATTATTTTTTTCCGTAGAACTGTGATTACGAAATACTAACAAAAAATCTGTACTTAAAGACACAGAGAGAGTCTTACATGCGTTACGAATTGGGCACACACACAAAGACCTGTACCACCGTACATGCGAAGTTTTAAATATTTTTTTCTATTCGCTCATGTCGAATATTATCATTGTTTTTAGGGTTTACGGAACCCTATGGAGGGTCTAACATTAACAGAACCCTTATTAATACCGTCAAATCTGTCCGTTCTAGTCTGTCAAATTGATATGAAGCTGCCAAACTGCCAAATAAAGATCTAAAAACAACATCCAAGACGGGATTTTTGAAAATATGGTAATACTCGTAACAGATTACATACGTATTACTTAATTTTATATTTTAACGAAATATTTCGTCGTACAAACGAGATTTCTTGAATTTCATGATGGATATTTATCTTCCAATTGTGCAAAAATGGCGGAAAAAAATCGGATCGGATTTAGTGGAAAGATCGTTTTTTTGTATCGCTAACTGCGGTATTTGTAGGTTACTTCGAGTTGTCATAATATTACTTTGAATATTTTGTGACACAAAACTACTTTATTTGAGGCTATTTTTGCAATTGGATTGTATTTCATATTCGTCTATATTATAATGCGTATAGCAAAGCTATCACATGCATATTACAATTTAGCCGAACGGCCAATACATGGACGCATGTTGTCATTTTAAGTGGTCCGTCGTGGTTCGACATGCACTTAGCCCGTTTTTTTGTCATCCTAGGCAAAGGTTTCCCAAACTCCTTCCCTTTATCATCCCATTTGATCAAGTTCAAGGTCTGTTTTGTAAATATTTTATTAAGTTTTGTCTGCGTGGACGTCGACTTCCATCTTTGGGCAACTATTTGATAATCGCTCCATATGCATTTATTGAATAATTATGTTATACACTAGAACAAACGAACAAAATCTGTGCACTACGACCACCAGTGGGAGGTCAAGTTGCGGCAAGCGCCTGGAACAAACTATGTAAGCGTATACGCCATTTGGCCTGTACGACTGTTAGGTACGAACAATCCAGTCTCGGCACCGCCTCTAGAACCTCAATGTATGCAATCGTCATATTTTTTTGTTAAAATTGCTGATTAAGAACTTAGATATAATATTAGACTTAGAAATAATTTTGTCCTTAAATGTAAAATTCGTCAGTAAATAAAAGTTGTAACTTCCGAGGCAGCCGTTGGGAGCAATTAAATAAAACAAGTTTACGAAATCAATTAGTTGCAATGTTGGTTCAGCGGGAGTTGGGACTTGTTATCGAGTTTCCTCAACTCCTCGTAATATATCCCGTGTTAGCTTTTTGTACGCTAATTATTCTCTTTGTATCTTTCATTAATTTTACTTCACATGGGAAATGATTAAATTAACTTATAACATAACGAATTAATTTTCTTTGACAACCGTTTATTCAGAGCTGAAATGCTTTGTTTATTACGACGTCTTGATTAAATGGTTTGGATTGCATATATAATTTACTTTTCCTAATAGAAATACTGACTCATAATAGTAAACAGATTTGGTAGTTTTGTTATAAAGGGTTCATCTGCTCACGACTATGTTCTCCAAGGGGGTAGTCAGAGATATTCTGAAACCTCAGAACATCAACGTTTCACTAGTAGTACTAGTAACATTAATCTGTGGTAGTACCAAAAGTCCAGTGTGACGGAGAGTGAGCACTAACTAGGTACTTAAGTATACAGGGTGTAACAAAATACCCTAGTAATACTTAAGGGGGTGCTTCTGACCATCAAACAACAACTTTCGCTACAGAGCCAGCCAACATCGAAATCGCGAAAAAAAACCACTCCTTCATAAAAAAAATCCAGTATCGTCTCTACTCAAATTTACTTATGGGACAGCAGATTTTTTTTTCGGCTTTGGCTCCATAGTGAAAGTTGTTCTTTTTGATTGTCTAAAGTTAAGTATTAATAGGGTGTTTTGTTACAGCCTGTATTTAAAACTGATGACCGGTTTCAAGTTAATGCGCATAAAAGAAGAGGTATAAGTGTTAAGGCGCTCTCACTATGTAAAGAAGCTATCTTCTCGTTATTTGAAATACATACAAAGTAATGAAATATATAGCACTGATCTTCAACATCTAGGCTTTATTTTGTACTTTTCATATTTCCTATTTTTCTATAAAATAGATATGAAACCTTTGTTCAAAGGAAAGCCTTGATATTTGAAAAAGTGTGTTACATGCATTTACTTTATAGGTTGAAGTCACTTTTACGTGCGACACACACCATTGTGTAAAGAATGTTCTGAACTAAAAATTTTAAAATTTGGTGCTAATTCTTATGATTTTGGAATTTGATTTCCTTGGATTAGAACCACAGTGACATAATGAGGACAAGCCAGTCAAAAATAGGTTAGGTATACCTACTAAAATGACGTAGTTTAGTAGAGGCCGCTCTCAAAGGGTCAAGGTCGTTCATTGGGGGATTCGTCATAAATAACATACGAAACGTCGGAAAAAGGGAAAAAGGCTATAGTTGTGGTATAAAAGTAGTAATTGCATGATTATCGATAAAATTTAGATTTTGTAATTTATTAGGTACCTGTATAAGAAATTTATAAAAAGCATGAATGTATATGCGAAAGGTAGAGTCGAGTCATCATCATCATCAGCCTACTACTGTTGAAAATAGGACTCTCACAAGGCGCGCCACTAATCTCTTACTTGCATTTCGTCATCTAGTCGCTCCTCGTTACCTTTTTTGACCTTTTCCTTTCTCAGAGTCAAGAACCTGCCTTAATTCGAATAAATCGATGTCCCATTGGAAAAGACAGGCTTCACACTGAAACACCTTCCTTGCCTATTCAACATCCAACAGTGTAATTTTGGAAAGACACACGTTGAAATCAGCAGGAGAAAACATAACCCTCCTTCTGGCGCAGTCGGGTAAAAATGAGCTAAACTGTATGGAATTCGTGTATGCATTCGCTCATGATTTTGAATCTCACGATTCAAAAATAGTACTTCATTTCTTCATGTACCTACCTAAATCACACGTAGGTACATTTTATTTGACGCTTTTTACGCTCTCACCGATCCCCGCTACCCAATCCACCGCGTAGCCCCAGCAACGTCCTATGCCGAGGTCCGTACCCCTCTGGTTGCCCCTAGGTCGGTTGCTTAAATTCATTCATTTGGCTCGGTAGACCCTTCTTGGTCCCTCCAATAGTCCGCAGTAAAAAGCAGTCGGTAACTGCTCCCTGAGCAACGCTGTGTTAGTAATTTTAAAAAAAATAGCTTTTTACGGACTTGCTGTGCAGTTGAAACGCGCTCCTTACGAAGTATATGCGATGTTACAGAAGTCGACCGAATCCAGAACAGCGTGATGAGAGATCGATGTCAGTCGAAGTCGAAGGATGATGTAGTAACGACGATTGAAAGCGTAATGCTTAGATGGTTTGATCACGTACAGAGGATGAATGAGAGTAGACGTACTAGGGAGATTTATCAATCAAACGTGAGCGGTAAAGAGCGAAGTACTCCGAAATACTCCGAAGTGAACTTATCACCACCAAATAAGGCGTATCCGCCCGGAAACACGATTCTCCATACTAATAGATGTTAACGAGCGCGTGGCGCCTGTCAGAATTTAGCCGTTTTCTTTGAAAAATGTGATGAATTGTCAAAAAATAAGAGAACCAAATAATTATATGTTGTATTGTGAAATATATTGTAAATTTTCATTTTCTTCCGATCAGCAATTTAAGAGTAAAATGGTTACAACTGGAAAAAAGGGGTGACTTTAGATTCCTTTTTCTTCGGTTTTATTAATTAAAATAGATTTCGAGAAACATCAAATCACTTCTCATGTCCTATAGATTGTTCAGTTATGTTTTCTGCTTAAAAAGTGCCATAGTTAATGTATAAAATGGTTACAAACCTACCCAATTTCACGGTAAAACCGAGCGGTAAATAAATTGTTTTCTCCGCAATGAACAAATACGCAGCACCCTCAACCGACGCGACGGAAGTGCATGAAGATATGTATGAAAGTGGATGAGGCGAGAGAATTATGTCAGAATCGTAGCGTCTTTCGGACTGTAGTTTCTGTCTACTCCTGTGGGATAATGGCGTGAGTATATGTATGTATACTGGAGTGGAGACCCAGAGAAACCACGCGGGGTAGAGGCCGCCCACAAGAAAGACAGCTCAATGATATTAGGAAACACGCGTGTCCCAAAAAGCCGTGGTGGTCCAGTGGCGAGTAACCATGCTTGCCGTGCAGGAGGAAATGGTTCGATCCCCGTCCAGGCCGACTCGTACCGATGAGTTTTTCGGAATTTATGTACGATTTGTAACACCACTGGCTTTTCGGTACAGGAAAACATCGTTAGGAAACCTGCATGCTCCAATTTCGAGGCATGTATTGTACCCACTGTCCATTATGTGACGACGGGCTCACTCCCCGTCACACTGGACAGAGTTTCGGTACTATTGGTGAAACGTGGATGTTTTGAGGTTTCAGAATATCTCTGAATACCCCCTCGGGGAATATAGTCGTGAGCATATGCTTATGCATGCGTGTCCCAACTGGATGCAAAGGATACTACTGGTGAAACGTGGATGTTCTGAGGTTTCAGAATGTCTCTGAATACCCCCTCGGGGAATATAGTCGTGAGCATATGCTTATGCATGCGTGTCCCAACTAGATGCAAAGGGCGAGGAACAGAACGTCGTGGAGGAATATGGAGGAGGCCTATGTCCGAAGATGGACTGATCAAGGGCTGTGATGGATGGATGGATATGTACGAGTATGTATGTACGGATATCTTCTATATTTATTTGTATTTCTTACGTTTATCCGTCCAAAGTCAAATACAACTTTATTGTAGCATAATTTAATAAGAAGTAACGGCAGGTAACAAGTCAACTAACTAATTTAGCAAAGTTTTGTACACAGACGAACAAGCTGGATAATTGGATTGCTTTAAGTTATTTCATTGTGTTACTTACTTATTCTTTACTGTAGGGATCGCTGTTGTTTATTCTAGACTAGCTCAAGCTTGGGACTTCCAATGCATAATGAAACGTAGGTATGTCCTATATTTACAATGTCCAAGATGTGTGTGTGTGTGTAAAATTGTAGCAATGAAGGCTGTTACAAAATATTTTTAAAGGACAAACTTAGATTATCAAACCGAACAACTTTCACTATGGAGCCAAAATCGAGAAAAAAAACAGATGTTTCATACAAAACTGCTGTACCTACTCGACTGAAAAGCTGATTTATATTTTTTTTTCGATGTTAGATAGGTAACACGTTTATTCATTCAACAGTAGGTAGTAAGTAAGTAGTAGTAGTAGTAAGTGGTTCAGTTTGATGGTCCAAACCACCCCATTAAATATTACTAGGTGTTTTGTTATACTTTGTTAAAGGGCGCCCTCAAGTTTTTTGTGTGTTTTGGTGTGTAAATAAAATAATATTTGTGTCGTGTTACTGTTGAATTAGAACTATCTCGGTACCTATATAGCATATGCTCACGACTATGTTCCCCGAGGGGGTAGTCAGAGATATTCTGAAACCTCAGAACATCCACGTTTCACCAGTAGTACCGAAACTCTGTCCAGTGTGACGGGGGGTGAGCCCGTCGCCACTTGTAATGGACAGTGGGTATAATAAATGCCTCGAAATTGAAGCATGCAGGTTTCCTCACGATGTTTTCCTTCACCGAAAAGCCAGTGGTGTTACAAATCGTACATAAATTCCGAAAAACTCATTGGTACGAGTCGGTCTGGACGGGGATCGAACCATCGCCTGCTGCACGGCAGGCAAGGTTACTCGCCACTTTACCACCACGGCTCTATGATAAGTTTAATTGAAGGTTTGTTGAGTAATAAACACCAACGTATTTACAACTAACGACCCGCTCCGCTTTGCCCGAGTGGTATAATATATATTATAGTCAATAAGTAAATATATTAGACAACCATTCGGAAGAAATTATCTAAAAACGCACTGTCTTTTAGAGTTTTAGGCGGAGAAACGGATAGACAGAGGCTGAAAGCGACTTTGTTTTATACTATTTAGAGATTAGAGAAAAAGAGATACATATAGAGAAGCAACAACAACCATACGAATGCGATCCGGAGGAACTCTTCAAAAAATGATCATGAAGCGATCATCAATGAAATAAATATAGAGCTTAAAAGTTTAAGTAAAAAAAACAATGAGTTGAAAAAACAGCTTAAAACATTTAATTATAACCCATATATGCTTATACAACCTATGGTTGTATTTAGGTCGTTGGCTCTAAAACAACCCAATTCAACCTATGGTCGTTTTCGACCCTGTGGGCATATATGGGATAATGCCCATGCAAGTCAAGAGTATTTCTTCGAGAACGCTCGAGGCGCTGATTCCATTTCAACATTAAATAGAATCAAATCGTATGCATTATCTGAAACGTGTTTCATGTCATCCATTCGGCGAGAGTGTGCGAAGAGACTCTGAGCTCAACATGCTCGCGGTTCCCTCACACATTTGCATGTGAAAGAGCATCAAATGTGCCTACGATCAGGAGCGGTCTTAGTTTGTACTCAGTCACTGAATAATCATGTTGACGGCTACCTACCTCTACTACCATACCATCTGTTACCTTAAAAAGACTTAGGGCCTTTTTCACCACTCTGGATAAGTTCTTGTTAGCTTATCCGACAGATATTTTGACATATCTTTCATGCAAAATAAAATAATTTATTATTATTAGAGAGTATCGGCACTATTCAATAATCTTTGTTATTGGGTAATATGTATTTAATGATGATGATGATAATAATTATACTGACTGTTTTTTAAGGGGATGATCAGACCGCTAAAGTGAACAATGGCACCAACATAGAAACCGCGAATAAATAAATCTACTGTCGAACAGGTTTGAAGTTTTCGGTCCTATAGAGGAAGTTGTTTAATTTGATGGTCTGGTCATTTCCTTAAAAACCGTTTAATACATACATCTTGGAGAAGGACTATGGGTTGTAAGGTTACATGACGGTACACTAGATTTGTATCGCAGATTTTCCAGATACACTTATAAAGCAGAACCGACACCAACTCTATACTCGCTGCCGGCTACCCGTCAACTGGGATGTGTTATAAAAAGGCACTAAGTCACGTGGACAGCGTGTAGCTACGTACACAGAAGACAGTGCGTGTGCTCAATTCGAAATAGTTCTGTATTGTCACTGTTTGATAAGATGTTCCTACATTTGTTTCTATTTTGACCACTAGTTAACTAGGTTGCCATCGCGGCCGGAGCTGTAGTAATTTTTAGTCAAGTAATAATAATGGTTATCTTATTTTCGAATAAATGTGTCATGCGCGAACCTCCTCGAGCCGGTCCTGGAAACTCCCGTATGTGATTGGATAAGTAGAAGACAAGGATACAGCAATAAATTGTCTTCACTTCAGGCCTCTTCAATAAGCGGCGAACAATGGCATGCAATGAGATACGCAAATTCTTTTCTCGTCCTACTGAAGTCGCTGAAAAGAGCAAAATCGGAAGATTAATTCTTGAGCTCGGATGAAAATTGAAAATTATGCGCATTCTGAGTTCGTTCATTTTTCAAAGCACTCAAGAGTTTCAAAACTTTTTATGGCTGCGACATTGTTTATATTTTATGTTGCAGTCGAGTAAATGAACACTTGTTTTTATTTTTATTTTTGTGTAAATAAAATAGTCGGAATGCGAGTGAGTATGAAATGCTCAGAGCAATACCATTTTATTTTAATACTTATTTAAGTTATAACTAAATTGAAATACCGACCGACATATTAAAAAATGGAACTTTGATAACTCAAATTTAACTAACCTGTGTGTAACTCTGTGTAAAACACAGATATAATGCAAACATGAGAACAAATGTACGTAATTTGCGTAGCTATATTTAAAAAGTAGCATGAATTGACTTCCAACTCGATCTTCGATGTCCAAAGTATATATTATTATGTAATTTGTGATAAACAAATCTGTGTCTGAAATTCAAAAAGCTTATGTAACAAAGATAGCAAAAACAACCATAAAAGTATGCAAAGTCTATCGAATAAATATGCAAATGGAGAACATTTTGCCGTGACCGTAATTGACATTCAAGTAGGTATTATATTTAACAAGTGTAGCCCTGTGACTCAGCATATTGAAATTTGTTGAATTAAGTGAAATTATGAATGGAATTTACTCTGGTGGTCAGGTAGAGGTTCAATACTGCAGCAGATAAATGCGAGTGAGTTACATAGGTACTGCATTATTTGTTTTATAGTAAACAAAGTGCAACCGCGCGCCGCAAAACCATAGCCGACTGATGATCTGCTGCAGTGGTTTTGTTAATCACACTGATATACGGTTTATTTCGAGAAGGTGTTCGCATGCAGAAACATAGATATCAGTACTTGTTTTGGTAAAAACCTAAAATTATTTCTGCAGTTCAGTAGCAACATTTTGCAGCTCGTCATTTTCTCCTCGTTTTAAATTTAGTGCGATAGTCGATTTCACAATGTAAAAATGTCAGCCACAAGGTAACACATGACGTGATTAGATGAGAGTTTAAAGAGTTATTTTGAAATTTAAGTAACTGGAGATTGAAATCTCATTCTATTGTATGAAAAAAAATAACATTTTCAACAAAAAATGTAAAATAACCTTTTTAAAGAGTAACCTATTGATTTCGCGATTGAATAGGCGGCTCGTTGGGTCTATAAAAATTCGACTTTTAATCCGGCATTGTCGGATGCCGGTAATGGAATCAGGGAGCCGGGTCACGTTGCCGGCCCTCAAACGGCTGACGGCGAAAGATAAACTTTACCTTCATTGTCAATTTCCTCGAGTCTGAGGGCACTCCGTACGCGGAAACAATGAAAGAAAAGTACTTCTAAACGAGTTTTTGTTGACTTTTTAAATGGTGCGTTACGCTAACGCACTCTTTGTTCTATTGGTTTTTGAGGCTTCAAATATAGTTTTTACGCGATCTTGTGAAGTTTCTTTATAAATTTGGTTCCTTCTTAATATAACCATGAAGCTGAACAACTTTCTCTACAGGACCAACATCGAAAACACGAAAAAAAGAATCAGCTGTTATATACAAAACTGAAATCCTACTCTACCAAAATATATGGGACAGCTGATTTTAATTTCGCGATTTCTATGTTGGTCTCATAGAGAAAGTTGTTCTGTTTGATGATCTGATCATCCTTTTTAAAAAACGGTTAGCATATTAAGTAAGTTGGACCCAGTATACGGACGTATATGACTTAGCTTTAGGTATATAGGTAACGTCGTAAATCATAAGTCAGGCTGTTAATAGAAAGCGATAAAGTTTGGGAACTAGGGTACAGAATTCAATAGATGTTATCCCGAAACTCTAGTCGAAACGACTTCCCTGGATTCTTTACAAAACCACTTTGGCTCCATCTATTAATAGTGTAGACTCCAACATTGTATTTTTGTTGCTGCTAGCTATTTTTACCCGGCTGCGCGACGCAATGGAAGGTTAATGTGTTTATCAGCCTATGTATGTATGTAAGTTTGTTCCTTTCTGGCACACTAGAGATCAAACGCGTGGGCCGATTTTGATGATTCTTACGTCAATCTTTCGTCAGCATGGATTTATCCAATAATATTTCCAGCTTCCTGCATGATAGTAATCAAAATTCAATATGGCGGCAACCAGACGCCATATTGTGAAAAACAAAAAAAATAAAGTGTCTGGCTGGCTGGCTTTTAGGTAAAAGAAAACATCGTGACGAAACCTGCATGTTTCATTTTCGAGGCGTGAATATCGTAGGTACCCACTGTCTATAAGTGGCGACGGGCCACGTCACACTGGACTGAGTTTCGGTACTACTAGTGAAGCGTGTATGATCAGAGTTTCCAGAGTATCTCTGACTACCCCCTTGGGGAATATAGTCGTGAGCATTTGCTATGCACTCGTTGAAGAAAATTGGAACTACAAACAATAGCAGGTTACCCTCACGTCTCGCCGTCGTCGGATGAAGTTCCTAGTAGGTGTGTAATGGTCTTAAATTATTTATATCGCAATTCGTGACTCGGTTCCACCTGTTGGTATCCCTATTAACGTTGCATTCCTTCGAGGGACGTTCTTAAATTAAAAGAGATGTATCAAGTTTTCCATGTTGATCAAAGAAAGATGGAAAAACTGGACCCAATCTTTTTTTACAAAATCGACGAGTCTTACAAATTATGTGCTATAAATAATTTAAACATGTTAACTTTTATAAATTATTATCCAAATCTACACTAATATTATACAGAGGAAAGATTAGATTTTTGGTATGTTTGTTTGTATTGAATAGGCTCCGAAGCTACTGGACCGATTTGAATCACTCTTTCACCATTAGAATGCTACATTATCCGTGATGAACACACGGCGATACATCAAGCTACACAAAACTAAAATAAGCTGGCCTCACGTAGTAAGAGTAACGTATAGTAATGAATAGTATCAGTATTTTTTGGTCGTATCTTTGGTTTGGTGAAACTAGGAGTGCCACTCATTTCATATTCTTCAATTTTCAGTTTTAAAGTGATTTAGAAAAATCCGGCCAAGTGCGTGTCGGGCCACGCGCAGGGTAGGGTTCCATAGTTCCGAGACTTAGAACGGGACTTTTTTTATACTACGGTTTAACGGCTAATAAACTCTAAAAAGTACATTTTACAAGTTGGTCAACTATTACTGTTAACTTGTAAAGCTTTCTTCTTCTAAACGAAAATTTTTGTTAGAGTCTAGTGTCCCCTCCCATGCCAGCTAAACGGTTGTTTCTAAATTCGTGACAAAATTCACATATATAACGAATTTAAAAGGAAAACTATCAACGCTAAGTAAGCTTTACAAGTCAACAAGAGAAATAGTCGACCAACTTGTAAAATGTACTTTTTCGATTTTAATAGCCGTTAAACCGTAGTATAAAACAAAAAGTCCGCTTTTAAGGTCGTATATTGTGATGGGCAACTACGGAACCCTACCCTGCGCGTTGCCCGACACGCACTTGGCCGGTTTTTTTTTAACTCTATACTATAGTATAGTTTCATTTATGTACGGTACTTCTAATCTAAAACTGAATCTGAAATATCAGAGCTTTCTGACACTCTTCATTTATCGTGGAAACTAACTAATTTTCGATTATCGATTGTGGACCTAAGTCATTTTAGTTCGAGTAAGTATTCGAAATTGTAATTATAGGTACCTATGCATTTAATGAAGTTTTAAATGTGTAGTTAGAATATAATACAAGTAATTATAGTACTCTGTGATAATGCTTACGCTCTTACGCTACGAGTTGAGTTTCCCCTAAGCAAATTTTATATATGGAGCGTTTAAAACGTCCTAGTTGATTGATCTACTGGATAACCCTGCTCAAACTTGCCTTTAATAAATTAGATTTCTGGCAACATGACTAGTTTTATTTATGTATTGTGTACGTTTCTCTCAGCAGTTACAATTTGCAGGTGTTTTGTGGCCGATGTAACTCAGTGTTAGGCGGTCAAGAGCGGTCTGTTTAAATCACTCCCTTTGTCTCTGTTCGTTCGGTTTGAACGGCAACAGACGGCGTTGTTTCGATAGATCACTCTCGGCCAATCGCACAAGTTACATATTAAGCCCATATGTCACCGCAGCCGCGACAAAAACCGGCACCACATTCCCAATGTTAAACTACGAATTGATTTCCAAAAGGAGTCTCTTTGACGTAGGCCTGTTTTATAACGCGCACTCTTGCAAACATGTGCGTCGAGCGACATATTGCTTTTTCTCAAGTAGAAAAATCTTTCATCATTGATCTTTTCTTTCGTCTTCTATGTCGCCGTGTTTTCGCTTTGGTAGACGTCGATATTGGGTTTTTTGTGAGGATTGACGAATACCGCGCGTAACCGTAAATCTAATAAACTGTCAAAGGGAAAGTAGACAGCCTAGTATGGGTGTTGTTGACAGCTTATATTAGACAGTCAATTTTATTATGTTCTATCTAATGACATAAATTGGTTTGAGTGATTCAGATTGCGTAAAAAATCAGAACAAATTAACTTTCATAATCCAGAGGAATAGCGCTAAATCATGGAATAGTGAAGCTTATTGACAGCCAACGTAACATTGCGGCGAACTCTCGAAATCAATTTCCGCAGCGAGTTTAGGGCTAAATTCGATATCTAGACGGGAGTGGCCACGGGCACCGGCCGGCCGCCGGCGTACGATCCGAGCGCCCCTTACCTTCGGCTTTCGGACAACCTGAAAATTAGATTTCTGCTGCTGGTGACATACGCTTCGCCTGTGCCACCTGTATGCTTGAAAGGACTCACTTAACTATAAAATACAAACTTTCGATAAATTCCCGCCCGCAGTAGTAATGTCACATCGGAGACAGGTAGATTTCAATGTTATCGACAGTTGGCTCATCGCCAGCCATTTTGCGATATCAACTCATAAATTCTATAATTTAAACTTTAATCTCTAGCTACGGCGCAATTTAAGGAAAATGTATATTAAGGAAAGTAGGCATCGCTTATCTCTGGGACAAAAAGAAGAAATAGGACTTGACATTTATTACTTGTCCTCAAGTACAATCAGATAACAAATTCACTTAAGAGACATAAAAATGATGTACTATTCTGTTAGTACAAGGGCCGAGAGAGGGGCGGGCGGCGCCGCGCGGCGGGAGCGAGGGGCGCACGCCTACCAGCTTAGTGCCCTGCTAAGTGCCGCCTGCTATAAGTTAGCGACCCTCAACACGTCACTTGCTACAAATGGACTCTTTATGTCCCTGTCAAATATTAGTTCGCTTGATTTCCTTCGCACTTATATGACGTGTCTTTGTAGTTGAAACACCATAAATTTCTTTTCAGCCGGTTTTATGTCGAATCGTTGAGAATTTACCATTGACAGAATCATTTTATAGGAATATTGGATGCAAAAGAAAAAACTGAACCTTAAAAATGTTAGCACGTTTTATTCTGGCTAAAAAAAGGTTTACAGTTTTGTTTGTTTTTGTCAAACGCGATAGTTTTTCGTACATGGAGCTAGTGACTGGTTAAAATGCGTAATAAACAAATATTTTGTTTGTTTTCAGTTGAGTGGAGTAGAATGGCGTATGATAAAATCCGAGGCAGTTTGTCAGGAGTTTTGGCGCGTGGTGGCTTGTCAAGAAGTGCTGACAGCGCCGCGCTCGCGCTGTTTTGCTCTTCCGCACCGCTCGCTTCTCGTATGCTTTTTTTTTCTTCCGTCAGAACACAGTGGCTTGCAATTCAACGCTAGGTTTTGGTTTGCTTCCTTTCAACGTTTGCATTGTTTGCAATCGGATATGTGTGCTGTTTTGTATCTACTATTGCTTTATGTAAGATTTATTAAAATGATCTTTTTGGTTTATCTATACAGACACTCCACCATAAATTTAAAGCAGATTAGATTGGATGATGTAATCGCTCATCGGTTGACCCAAAAGCGCCCAAACAACTGGATTAATCCATGAAGAAAATTAATGCTATAAGTGGCTAAGCCCGGCTATCATTCAAAATAAGTGAGCTCCATAAAACTCGTTTTAATACTTTATTTCAGCTTAAACTTCCGTGCCGTTTAAATTATTTGTCCGTAGAGGCTGGAGCCGTTCCAAATTAAATTATACGCAGTATTTTCGGTCACATTGCTAAATTCATTATGATTTCTGTTCTTGTGATACGTTTAGCGAAGTCGTTTTAACTTAATTCCTTTGCCAAGTTGTCCCATTAAAGTACGTAAGTGGAGAATTAAAACCCCGGAAGTGCGACTAAAAGTCGTGATTTTACTGTCGACCTTTGAGCAGCCTTGCCCTTTGAGACGAATGAACTAGTTCTTCACTAAAACTCGAGCTACTAATTATCTACACTAATATTATAAAGAGGAAAGATTTGTACCTATTTTTGTATGTTTGTATGTTTGTAATGAATAGGCTCAAAAAGTACTGGGCCGATTTAAAAAATTCTTTCACCAATAGAATGCTACATTCTTCCAATTTGACATAGGCCACATTTCATTTTGAAAAAAATTAGGGATCCTTGGTAAAATTTGAACAATGTAACCGAAGGTGTAGAAAAATGAGTCTTAAAATTTATTTGTCTACCCCGTGCGAAGCCGGGACGGGCTGCTAGTGTGAAATAATTTCATGTTTCTTAAGGAAACATTTATTGCTTATCAAAGTAAAAATATTCGATAAGGCACGAATTCTTGTACACTGTACATTTGACAAAACTGATTAAAATAAAATCTACATTTTCGAATGCGACATACAATATAACAACATTACGTATAATTTATTTTCAAATTCAATCAAGCAGTGGAATGAACGAAAATTACAAATTTTAGCTTGATTTTGATAGCCAACACATCACAAACATGGTAGCGTGGATAACATTTAAATGCCAAAGTTAACTGAAAGTTTGAAGGACTAATATTAAACTATTAATTATACTATCTGTTGTTTTATAAACCTACCAACAGCTACAATTCAATTGTTTTAGAGCTTTGTTGATTAGACAAACATCTTCTTTGTTATAAAATTAATGTTAATAAGTGATAAGTAACATCTTAAATGATATAAGTTTGTTAGGATCAGGTTTTGTAAGTTATCCATGGAATACATATATTATCGATATTTGATCAGAATGTGATTAACTGTTCCGAGTGATTATACGTAAAGTGTCCATCATGAGGAGAAGCTATAAGTTATGTAAGTCTGTAAATAAAACCAACATTGATTACCTACATTATGCAGTCACAAATTTTTTTCGAGGTTAAAATCGATTTAGACTGGACTTTTTGAGATTTCTATTAAAATAAGTAAAATTTTGCAAACACTTTGGCATTTTTGTACATACTAAGTTTTTAGCTTCTCTCGAAACGTAATGTTGTAGGTATTTTTTAGATCAATATCTACATTGCAAAACCAGAATCGTCCGGATTTGTCAAAAATACACACTAAACTTCTACAATTAACCCCTCAGATTTCACTCAGAATAAATGTTTCCTAAATATAGAAAATTTATTAATATAATTTTGATTGAATCTGATTGCCAAAAAACCAAAAACGTTATAAACTTAATATTTAAGTATTTATAACACAAATTAATGTTAATTTGTTAACTTAAATAAATTGTTTGATGAAATGAAACATTTAATTACCATATTTTAATTAACACAGATTAATTTATTCAGAATAAAATTATTTTTTTACGTAATAAGTCTTTGCTGAGATTTAAAAACAAACGTTACATTACCTCACTAGTGCTATAATATAATCATTTTCACACGCGTGTTCTTAGCAGCATTATGTACCTAAAACCGGTGCAATAAGAGCCACTTTACGAGCAAGTATGTTGAAAAATAATTTATACGTTTGTTTGTTAAATGACAAGATGACGATGACGGTAATAGATTTTATATCCCGAATTATAAAACATTTCAGTAGGTATCGACTTCACGTAAAATATACAAATAATTCATTTTAATTTTATTTTTATTCAACCGCATTGTCAGAAACCACAAGCGTGAAAACCACAGGGTTTATATGAAGTCGTGTATATCTCATACCAATGAACGTGACTGTAGTACGAACCTAATTGTACTATATGAATTCCATTTTAATTACTTCACAAACAAATGTTAGATGATGAAAATTTTTCCATTTGTTCATAGTAAAAGTTATTTAGTTCATAGTAAAAGTTATTCAGTTTGATGAAACTATACTTCATTCCAAATAAGGACGTCGAGATTTTCCGATTCCTATTCAGCTTACTGGCCAATTCTGATAAGCAAATATAATTTATTTATCAGAAAGATGTACCTACTATCCGACATATCTTGGACGTTACTAAAGCTGTTCTAAGAATAAGTGAGAGAAAGTGTTTCTAATATCAGTTTCTGTAATTAAAAATAGCCTTAAAATTTCGTTGCTATTTTGAATGGAGTATAGGTACTCCTAAAATGTTTACTCTAATAAAATAAAAATGTAGCAAATTGGTAAACTAGTTTTTGTGTCTCGAGTCATTAATTTGCATAGTTCGTGCTTCCTTCCGTAATTATATAAAAGAGAAACGATGTTATGTTTTAGAATACCAACTATATACAAGTACAACATAGATGTAGTATTTTTATCTTTGCCATATCGCCACACTTGAAAGGCGAGAGAATTATCACAAAAAATATTTTTAATAAAAGATCACAAGTAAAAAGCATTATCAGGAAGTTAAAAAGAGGGTGCTTTTCGAAAGAAATCACGTACAAGTGTTACATAAAAAGTGGTTTCAAACGAAAACGTAACCGCTTAACTTTTAAGTCTTATACGTGATTCAATTTAGAAGTTGTCTCCCGACGCGGCAAGCCCGAAAACTGTCCCTGAAAACCATTCAACTTTCCACTCATATTTTATAAAGAATACTACTGGCTATTCGTGCTCCTGCTGCTTTGACAAATATTTCAATCGTGCAGATTTTGTTCGAAACTTTCAGCTTTTGTTTCGTACTAAGACATCGATTTATGAGCTTTAGATGGTACGTCGCACTCGCACTGAGCAAATACAAAAGGTATTTCGCAAACATTTTCAGGCTCTGCCTGTTATGGTTACGTTGTAAAAATGCTAGAATATCAAGTGAATAGCGCAATAAAAAGGAGATGAGTGAATGTGGGGTGATTGATTGGGTTTAGTTTACAATTGTACAGGGTAACATGGAAATGAGTCGACAAATTTTTTTTAGTGGTTCAGGCCAGCAAACTGAAAAACTATGACTATGAGAGCAAATCTGAAATAACAAAAAATATCTGTTGTTCCATACTAAACTGTAATGCACACTCGACTCGACTCAAATGTATTCAATGAAAACCTGGTTTGTTTTTTTTGCAATTTGAGGTTTGCTCCCATAGGCATTGTGTTAATTTTAAGACACACATGCACCCATTAAATTTAATAAATAAATAATAATAATAAAAAAGTAAAAGTTGGTCAGTTTGATGGTCTGAACAACTCTAAAAATTGTCCATTAATTTCAATCTTACCCTGTAGAACCGATTCGTGAAATGTGCAATTCTATTAAATTTTGTAAATAAAACTTAACCCGAGGAATAAAAAAATAAAAAAATCTACAAAATGACCAATTCGTTAAATGACAGATTGAAAAGATGAACAATTAGTAAAATTTCCGATTTTGTTCTTAAACAGTGGCAGGCGGCAACTAAGGTTACTGAAAATGAGGATATAATCATAGAAGATTGATTGACAATGTGAGTTGGAGAGGTCTTGTAGAACCTTCGAGGAATAACATTTTTTCCTCAGAAGAAGAAAGAAAAGTGCATAATCAAACAATGAAAGTTTCTTCTACAGGATGTAACAAAACAACCTAGTAATAACTTAAGTGGGTGTTTCAGACCATCAAACTAAACAGTTTTAATTATGGAGTCAACTTCGAACAAAACTGCAGTACCGACTCCACTCAAATGTATGGGACAGCAGATTTGTATATTGGAATTCGAAATTGCGAATTGGTCATGAAATATTGGTTCCATAGTGAACGTTGTTCACTTTGATGGTCTGAAGCACTTCCTTAAGTATTAGGTGCTAGGGTGTTTTGTTACATCCTGTATAGTGATCTAATATATACCTAATAACTATGGAAGCTATCGCCGATAACCAGCGGTGTTCGATGAAGGAAGTCTGAGGCCTACTCGGGGGTTTGAAAACAGAGATTGACTGTTAAGATGCTACCATCAACATGCACTAAGCCCGCTTGTTAGAGTTTGCACTACTCTATCTTACCGTACAACGAGGTAACTTAACTAAGTACCATTCTTACTACGAAATTGTATCACAGTTTAGGCGTATAATGCCCAATTCTCGAAAATGTTCACTGTACGCAGAATGCTAAATTCGCAAAAGCATTTTATCTTTATAATAAAATTATATTGTAAAAGTATTTATGTAAACAGACAATATGCAAAAGATGATATTTTAATGAAAGGCGGTGGCGCGTTTCAAGAGTGTTTGAATCAAAAACTCAGATTTACCATGTTCACACGGCGACACATCAAGCTTCGCAACACAGCTTATTTTGGTTTTGCGTAGCTTGATATGTCGCCGTGTGTACCTGATAATATTTTTAATCTACACAATACTCATCATCATCATCATCATCACAACCGATGGATGTCCACTGCTGGAATAGGCCTCCCCTATACAATACTGACTGCTCTCAAACGGTGAAGGATAAAAATTGTGAGGAAACCAACAAACGATGAAGAATAAATTCTAATGCGTGTGTGAAATCTACAAACCCACATTGGTCACGTGTGGTGGACTAACGCCCGTTATACCCTCCTTGAGGGTAGGGTACGTACGGTACGTACCTACAGTACGTATAGACTGAAAAAAAATTAAAGTTGTGAATATAGAATAATGATGGATCTATTAATAATTTCCCTGTCAAACAATTTCAAGGTTTTTAATTTTCTAAATACTTTATCATCCAATAACGATTATTATAAAGTTATTTTAATTATTTCAATATTAAGCCCTCGTTTGTGGTTTTATTAAAATGTCTATTATGAGCTAAGCTTTATAAACTAATTTAATAAACCATTAAAGCTATCTGGACCAGGGGTAGCCATGGTGATTTATAGCAATATGAGAACATTAAAAACGCATTACGAAAACATGACTTCGGCCTGGAAAATTTTAACGCCCTTAATATATAGCCTGGAACGGATGTTTCTTGCTAATAGAATTTACGAAAATCGAGTGAAAAAGAGTAAGTATTGTTTTGTGTTTTTCATTATTATCCTTGTGAATTTCAAATCTCTCTAGATTCAAACTTTTCAAAATGTTTTTCACATTTTATCCCTCGGGTGTAAAAGGCGGCTAAGTGATAGACTTTCTTTTGCTGTGTTTTTGAGGACCAAAGGCTTGCTCCTATCACCGTATTATCAAGACTATATTTAAACTTCATCCTGAAACACTACATAATGCTAAGAGAGAACATTTTTCTAACATCACATCACATCTGTGTGAACTAAATAAGTCTCACACTCGGGTTATAAAATAAAATAATTTACAGTATCTAACTGCAGAAAATTGAAGATATTTACTTACAAAAATTAATAGAGGACTACTATATTACTATAGGGTAAAGCAAATCTGCTAAAATCGCAAACATAACTTTTTTACGTAATGTAAGTACTGCTTACAAAATACGAGCATGAAATTTATTGTCCTCTTAATAAAAAATATAAAATGTATAAAAAGAATGTATATGGCGCCGAATAATAAAAACACGAAAATTTTATATCTCGTACGTTTTAATAGTTTAATAGTTTATTAGTTTTTTGGCTCCCCTGTAAAATAATACTAAAAAAAAAGCAAGTTTATTAAAATGCACAACTTCTACAATTGACAACAAATAAACAATAAAAAATTGAGTTTTTTTTCTTCTTCTTTCGATAACTGACGAACGAAACTACAGACAAGTACGGTAGACAGTTTTTAATTCTACGGTGACATATAACAGGTACTTAAAATTAATAAAGTCCATAATGAAAATCAAATAGACACCTACATAGATAAATCTTGTAAACTTAAATTAATATTGTTCACCAACTACACAAAGGACATACTGGAACAAACTGAAAACTCAAACAATCGAAATAATTAACAAGTTAAACTGAAATTAATAGTATTTTGATTTGATATTGATAACTTTGACACAGAAGTGGTACCATTAAAATTATTTTATCGTTACACACTTAACATATGGGTTTAAACGTGTTCTTTCTGAATTCACGATATACAAGGTGTAAAAAGTAAAAATAAATATTTAAACCTTTTAAGGAGGTTGTTTAGACCATCAAACTTTCACTATGGGATCAACAACGAAATCGGGAAAAAAAATCAGGTGTCCCATACATTTAGCTCTAGAAGATTTGTAGTTTAGTATAGAACATCAGATTTTTTTTCGCGATTTTGTTATTGGTCCCATAGAGAAAGTTGTTCAGTTTGATGGTCTAAACCACCCCCTTAAATGTTTATAACCAAGTAACTCTCAAAGACCTTTACTCTCACCTGTGCTGTAGTAATTCTACATAAATGCAAATAAACATTGAATATTGAAAAACTGTATATTTAAGTTGGCTTCATAGTGAAAGTTGTTCAGTTTGATGGTCACAACTGGTAAACATGTTCCTTTAGTGCAAAATTAAAAGTAGAGGGGGCCTGATGATTTGTTTTTAACAGGTTTTAAATCAAATTTTAAACCTTTCTCAAACACCAGTATCCGCAAACATTAAATTGATTATTGGATACCGATATTAGAACTATTTTGAAGGCCAATTAAATGATAAATAATTAAACTGGATACCCAAAGTACTGTAAACCGTTGGTGGTGGTGAAACTTTCATTTCATTTTTCATGATCTGCAGCACCCTCTAAAATATGTAACACATTTAAGTTTACGTCCTGTATAGTATAACTATTCTTAGGTAAAGTCTAAGAAAGTCTTCACTCATCAAAACTATTTTATTAATTGAAAATAAATCAGTTCTGAATTCCAGAATCGACTTACAATCCATCCTATTCAATTATTCATACTCATACAGGGTCCTTCTTTATGTACTGACACTTTTTTAAGGGGATGATCAGACTGTCAAACTGAACAACTTTCTCTACAGCACCAACATCTAAATTGCGAATAAAAACCTACTCGAGTCAAATGTATGGGACAGGTGATTTTTTATTCGCGAATTCGATGTTGGTCCCATAGAGAAAGTTTGATGGTCTGATCATCCCCTTATAAAAGTGTAATCTTATTAAGGAGGACCCTGTATACATAGACTCACAACCATAATACTGTATTTCCTGGCACCTGTATACCTAAATCACCCTAAGATTAAGAAGGTTAATTCTATGGGCATTTGATTTAGTAGGTATCATGATTTGTTGTTCCCCCGGGGTATCTTGAGACATTTATTAGCTAAAACCACGATCTATCAAAGTCTTTCTACTTCATTAATCTTGCTCATCAGGCTCATCAGACATTACAGCCTTATATTTTTCTTGGATGTACATACATTTTTCTTTCTCGTTGATATAATGTTGCTTTTATATTTTATATTAGTTTTCGATATTGTATCGCGTAAAAACTAGAAACATTACCTGTCCATGCAGGAGTTAGAAATAAATCGTGATTAAAGCTTGTAGCTTTTCTGTTTCTCTGTGTTAAAGCTCGTCTTCCTGAAAATACCGAGACACTTTGTAACCATTTTACACGAATATTTGTGCACTTTTTTTACCAGGAAATAAAAACGTCAATCATCGAATCAATGAGACATGAGAACGATTGATGGTTTAGCTTGATTTGATTTGGTTTTTGCTCAATATCGATTTTAATAAAATGAAAGGAAGAAAAAGACATTTCTAAAGTCACCCCTCTGTATTTCCAGTTGTAAAATTTATACGTGTTAATGAATAAGCGCAAAACATTATATCCCCAAATGATTTATACTCGTAACAAAATAATTATTCTCATTTTAAGTTTTCAGGCAAAAATGATTTGTTATCATTTCAGCAATGAATGGAAGCGCTAGCGTACTCGTGGATACATTTTAAGAATTTTGTTTTGGTAGTAAGTAGTAAATTTTACATACAAATTATTTAACATTTTGAAACAAAAAATTGCTGTGTTGAAAACATGATAACTCGATTCTGCTCTCGATACTTAACAAACTACTTTCTAGTTTTGCGTTAATTCATTAACACGTTGTATATCGAAAGAATATGAAAATGTATAAACAATAGTATAATATAAAACAATATAGAATGAATTGGTGTTCAAAATTCATCTCATTCCTCAAAGATTACGGCAATATTCGTAATTCCTCAATAACTGACATACACACAGCAGATCCAGGCTTGGATCTGTGATGTTAGCAGTGATGTTAGATGTGACGGTGCAGTTTCGCAAAATAAGACTTTTTATTTTGCGTAACAAAGACTCAGTTGCAGAAACGTTCATTAAAGTGAATCCTTCATTAAATCTCTTGCTGTGACTTTTTGTCCTGTTGAAGTAGTAAAAGCTAGAGATTTAATGAAGGATTAACTTTATGAGCGTTTCTTTAATTGATTGAAAGTGCCGTAACTTTAGCCAGAAATGTGGTAGGTATGATGACATTTATGCATCAGTGTGACAATGTATAATTAGGGTTCCGTACCCAAAGGGTGAAAACGGGACCCTATTAATAAGCCTTGTCCGTCCGGCTGTCTGTCTGTCCTAACTATTTCGGGCTGTAACTTTTGAACCGACAGATGACATTTTTACAGAATGTGCGTTATTATGGTGGAATTGCTAACAAATAATTAAAATGTAAAAAAGTTAAATATTTAGCGGGGTCCTCATACAAGTAACTCGTTTTATCAAAGTTTTACAGCGTCAAACTTAGTGTGATTATAGAGCAAACTCTACAGTATAACAACTAATAATAAAAACCGGCCAAGTGTGAGTCGGTTTCGCGCTAAAGGTCCCGGAGAAAACAAAACTTTTTTGTAATCTAATGCGTTGTTTGTAATGTTGCGTACCTATATGTGTTGTGGTACGGAACCCTAGGTGCGCGAGTAGCCCGACCCGCACTTGGGCGGTTTTTTGTATTTAGTATGATTGATAATGAGGCTTTTATTGCGTATTATTGCATAATCTTAACTATTATAAAACTGTAACAAAAGTATGTCAGTACATTAAAGATATTTACAAAAAAAGACTACGATATAGTTTTTAGATGTCCCTGACTCCAAATCATCCTTTTTTTATTAGATTTTCGGTCTGTCTGTTCGATTGTGTGTGTTTGTTTGTGCGAGCATCACGCAAAAACTACTGAACCGACTTTGATGAAACTTTTTTTGTTTGATAGCTTTTGATCAGACTTAAAATTTGGTATATATTTTGTGCGGACGAAGTTTGTAAAAAGGAGTAGACGTCAAAGATACTCCGAGTATTGAAGTTGTCGTTCCTCTGCCACTTATTTAATCAAGAAGAGCCTATCAAAAACACCAGCACTTTTATTATACCCGATATTTATTACACTTTATAAAAAGGGAACCTCAAAAAAAGTCTGAAAAAATCACAGCAATTCGCGGACCTTCTGAGCGACGATAATAAGGAAAGGAATTTAATTTAATATTTTATTCCAGCAATTTAATTGATTACCTCCTCGGCGGGATAGGGGCGGAGCTCGGTCGACGTCACGATATTTGAAATATGCGGCATATTGAAATCGTCCGGTGCCCATATTGAACGATAACGATCTGTCTCTACTAAGAAAATAAATTAAGTAGGTGTGTTCATCCATTTAAGGCTTAAATAGAAATTTTGCGGAACTCTTAAGATCTAAATACGCTTGAATCCACAGCTCTTGTATGATTTCTGTAGTCGCGCGCGTCGCGTTTTCGCTATATAGAAAATTACCCGTTCCTGCGCTGCAGTCGCGCTTGCCACGACTAGTAGAAAAAAAAAATACTGCTGGGTCTAATATAATTTTTAGTAGCGATTCTATAGCCTCACCAGAAAAATAAAATATCTCGCCACGTTGCTTATACTAACTACTAATTTAACTACTAAAAACTAACATTGGAACTAATTTTTGTACTTGAAACATTGTCATTAAATCGATGAGTGTTGGCATTGTGCGCCTAATCCCTTTTAGTTCTTCTTTTTATCGTGTGGGCAGCAAGCGCTGGTGTCTGAGTTTTTTCATACCGCCTCACGGCCTTTGACGTGGTTTTTATGTAACGACTACTACCACCAGACATAGTAGCCGGGACCAACGGCTTAACGTGCCATCCGAAGCACAGAATCATCTTTTTTTTAGACCATCAGGTGTTTCGGCCTGCAATGTCCTAACCAACTGGGGAGAAACGTACGAAGTGACATATCAATAGGTGCCCCCTGTGGGAATCGAACCCACGACCTCCGTGTCAAGAGCCCAATGCTCTTAATCAGTAGACCACGGAGGCCCCTCCCTTTTAGTTGGCAATATGTGATGTTAAGCCTTAGAATGTGATTTAATGAAGTTCACTGGGGTCCTCTGGGGATCCTGGTGGCCGAACTCGTTCGTAGTGCCCCCAAAGCAAGTTACAACTTGGACATCGAATTCACAATCCATAGAATAAACCCGTATGCAGTACTTAGATAGAAGAACAACTTTTTTGGGAATCTCACACAGGTATGCAGAAGAAAATTATTGTTATTTTACTATAATTTAAACATAGACAAACGAAAAACCTCTAAATGGATCTCATACGGCCTCAGTTTACTATTGACGTCTCGCTTATTCTAATGGACATTTGTCTTATGTGTGAATAAATGTCAAGTAGCGTGTTATATCTTCTATCTATCCCAATACCTAATTCCAGCCTCCTGATTTACTTCTATATTATATCTTTGTTTGAAACGAATCAAAGATAAACGCTAGTCACTCCGTATCTATATCTGACATCTCGATTTCCAAGCGTGTGAAGCCGCAGGCATTGCTAGTGACCTACAAATGTTCTACTTTCCTCATTTTACACCATTACGTGGAAATATTCCGTGAGGCGATGCAGACCGCAGTATTTACTTTGGGTAAGATTAATTAATTGTAGGTGTTTTAGGTTTTTGTGTTTAGTGTGTTATTTGTACACCTAAGGGTAAAACGTCGTGTCGTGACATATTTTAGGTATACAACGTGTTAATGAATAAGCGCAAAACCTCATACATCCCCACTGATTTACAACAAAATAATTAGATTGAAACAATAATTTCATTAATTTGAAAAATTGCGAATAACTTAAAATGCGAATAACTTAAAATTTAAAGTTATTCGCATTTTAAGTTTTGAGGCAAAAATGTTTTATCATTTCAGCAATGAATGAAAGCGTGCTCATAGATACATGTTAAGAATCTTGTTTTGGTAGTAAGTTAGGGTGAGTGTGTCCTTGCGGTGGGTTGAAATCGAGTTCAGTAACTTTTACTTTTACAAAAAGATCATTTAATATTTTGAAAAAAAATCCTATGTTGAAACCATTATAATTCGATTCTGCTCTCGATTCTAAACAAACTACTGTCTAGTTTTGCGTTAATTCATTAACACGTTGTATATCCATTATCGATAGTGTACTCACCTCTTTATGAATAAATTATTTGATTGATTGATAGCGCATTGATAGATTTATTGATGTATTCGATTTTGATGAAACTTCATCGAGTTCCTATATCGCCAACTGGTTGCTTTGTTCTCGTTAAGCACCATAGAAAAGAGAATCAGTAAAAATCGCATAAGATTATTTAGTTCGAGAACTAGTATTATGACCAAAAAAACGAATGAAATTAAATTGAACCTCATTTTCATAAGTATTCTGATAAAATTATTGTCATCGCGATTTATGAAAATTTTCTGAATGTAATGGCAACACAAATATCAGTGGCACGCGGGCTGCACCTACATGAGTTCTCTATTTTGTGGTATGCATCAACTAAATCGATGAACTAATTGGTAAATATCATGTATGACCCCTTCACCTGGCTTACTGCCATTACATCCATGAGTTGAACTCTGTGCTCTGCTGTGGGCGTAGACTGTTGATGATGTCTTCTGTAATAAAATACATGGATATGCATATACACACTGGCATATACTCACGCCAGTGTGCAATAGGTGTAGGCAGAGACAACAGTTCGCCCCGATACGGTCCTGAACATAAAGGTATTATAACAGGAATAGAGGAACTGACATGAGTTGTCAAATGAAACCGTTTTTTGGGAATTTATCATCCCCTATCAGCCCAGTAAAAATTATGTGAATCTAACGATAAATCGTGGATAAATTAATGAAATAGTGTTAGTATATTTCACAAAATAATATAGGATTTCACCTTTGACTATTTATATGTGGACTGGTTACGCGTGTAATTCTACTAATACTAACAAAAATTTCTGCCACTTTTTGCGGGGGGCGAGGTAACATGAAATTCGCAACTCTGGATTTTATTCCCATAACTTTAGATTCTAATTTTGAATGTTAAAAATCATGAAAAGTAGTCTCGTGTGAACCCCAAACGTTCTAAGTTCGAAGTTATTATTTCGCAATTATAGGCTGTCTCGTTTAGTGATAAGGTGTATAATTGAATGTAAATGCACAAGATCAATTGTGCTTATACCGTGGCAGAGGGGAAATGCTACCGCAAGGCTAGTCCTTATAATAATTAGTCTAAGGATTTCACTTTAGATTCACAAATTATTCACAGAGCTCGAATATTTACCCTGTCGATTGTGTCGATAAGTTCCCAAAAACGGTTCTATTGCCTTGCGTCACGTATCTCTTTCTACTAAACAGTGGTATCGCTAGGTACATCTGGATCTCTCAGCTTTCCTCTATTGCTGGTATAATACCTTTATGGTCCTGACACTCTTCTCTTGCCTTTGACAATAGTAGTTTCATTCTCGATAGATACAGGGTTCAACTTAATATACTGGCGGTTTTTTAAGGAGATGATCAGACTATAAAACTGCAGAACTTTCTAAATGGGACCATAGTAGAAATCACGAAAAAAAAACAGCTGACCCATAAATTTGGATCCTGGAACAGTTGATTTTTTTTTCGCTATTTCTTTTATGGTCCCTTGGAGAATGTTGTTATTATTATTATAACACTTTATTGTACACAAAGACATAATAATATACAAAGTTGAGAAGACATGTACAAAGGGCTGATCTGGGCTGATCATGGTCTGATCATCTCCTTAAAAAACCATCAGCGGACCCTATATAACGTGTTAATAAATAAACGCAAAACTAGGAAATATAGTCTTTAGAATCGAGATCAGAATCAAATTATCAAGGTTTCAACATAGGTTACATTTTTTCAAAATATTAAATAAGTTGTTCGTATAATTTTAAAATTTACTGGAGTCGATGCCAACCCACCGCACAGGGTGCTCACCCTACTTATTTTACTACCGAAACCGCTTTCATTCGTTGCTGAAATAATAAAAATAATTTTTGCATGATAACTTAAAATGCGAATAACTTTAGATTTTAATTATAAAATAATGAAATTATTGTTTCAATGTAATTATTTCGTTATGAATCAGTTGTTGTGTATAAGGTTTTGTGCTTATTTATTAACACATTGTATATCTTAGTTTAATACAATACTCTTTGCGGTTTCAAATATTCACAGCAGTAAATAAATAGTGTTGCAAACTCAATAAGTCTATCCTTCGCACCGAAACTGGGTAAATAACTAGCAGTGGAACTGCAGTATTACTAGTTCCGTAAAATATACTGTTTTAGGCCTAAAATACAAGATATTAGCAACATTATAATTTGAATTTAAGGATCCCTTTGGTGGCAGACTCATGGTTACACCGTTTTGATACACCATTGTATCGAAGAGCTATTTCTTTTACTCGTGGTCACACTACATTGTAAAGGATCGCACTTGACTGAATTAACAACACGGTTATTTGATTTGATTTTATTTATTTATTTCCTTTTTGGAGAACTTACAGCTAAATACAATTAGATTTCAACACAGAAAAATTGATGGTCAGATGCTGACAACAAGTTACATGAACAACTCGGTCAACATGAACAAATCGGTTTTTTAGTTATATTTAAATGCTCGCGACCATATTAATTATCTCTGCAACTACTGATGCTATACTTCGATATTTTCATAATAATGGAATATCTTATGGAATAATTTGCACATGAATAAAACAATTTTGTGTTACTTTGAGATTACTCTACGTTCGGAAAAAAATATTTCTCGATTTTACATTAGGCTGATTCTAGACATTATTTCTAGACCGATTTGATACGATGTCAGTATGCTAATGAATCACTATTGACACATACAGCCATACAGTTTATGCCTTTTGTTGTTCATGTCTTGCGTCTTGCCTGATAGAAACATACCAGACAAACAATGAAGTTATGATGCCGTCGGCAAGGAAATACAAGAGTGTATCTGTACCCAGCCTTAGTTCGAGTAGACAAACAAGCTTGCAATCTCGACGTGACCATCTAGCAGATGCTGTTCTAGAAAGATAAACAGAAATTACACTAGAAATGGCACCGGGCTTTATTTATGTAACGAGTCCGCAGATTCAACTAAAATGGGAAGATGCGGTATACACAGGGAGTAAATTTAAATGAGGTACATGCTTAAGGGGGATCTTCAGAACGTCAATCTTAACACCTTAGACTATGAGACCAGCATTGAAATGGCGGCAAAAAATCAGCTGTTCCATAGAAAACGATCAATGTCGTTTTTCAGTTCGGTATGACAATTTTTTTTAGGTCTTTATTTTATATTTTTTACGGATCATTTTAAGAAACTAATTTAATTTTTTCTGCAATTCATTGAGTTTATCAATAAAAATATTTTTTTACCGTAACCTGTAAATGGCAAAAGTGGTCGCGAATAAATCATACGAACTCCATGGAAAAAAACCATTACTTAATTTATAAAAAATATATTACCTGCCTTCTCTTTCTAGCTATATCCTGGAAACATAAGCGACGACATCAAATGTAAAATTCTGACACATTGAATATATTTTTTTCTTAATGGCCAGTTATTTTAGTTTACCAAGGAGTTTACAGGTTCTGCGAGTAACGGCACTCGTGGGACCGAAAAACGACGTTATTTTAAAATATCTGTAATCCTTTCATTTTAAAATCTCTGACACATTATAAGATATTGTTATTGAAACAATTGTCTCTAAATAGTTTTTGGTACAGGCCTCCCAAAAAAAAACTTGACATACCGAGTTGGCGTGGAAATAAAGAGGCCAGTGTAGGCCTACGATGAGTATTCACTGGACTTTACTACTGTAGTTACGTCGCCAATTTTGTATGGCAGAAATTCGTTTTATACATAACCACTAGGAGCGCTGTACGAAATTCAATACAAAATTGGTGACGTAAAGTACAGTGAAAACTGTTCCAAACAGTGGGGTTTTCTGGGCTGATGGTGTGTTGTGTGTACATTGAATACCGGTCGTAAAATGACTTTCGGCCAAAAGATAGCAATCAAATTAGTACTCAAATAACATCTTTTGAAAAGTGTTTGCCGCATCTTCCTTTCTTGGATTCATCAAAGGTCGGTTAGTAATCACGCACGTTCATTGTTAACTGTTTGTTCCATTAAGCATATTTTATTATTAAAGTCCTTTGAAAGTTTTCCGCTTTCTTTTAGTATTTCCTTAGGGTCATGACACATTGATAGACGGCGAACAACGGCGATTGACGGCACAAACGCACGATTAGTACCTATGGGACGGACGCCCCGTTCAGCGCGTTTACCGCGTCGACGACGGCGTAGGCGGACGGATGCGGACGGCGTCCCGTACTAACTAAACGTACTTTTTGTATCGACGGACCGTCGATCGCCGTCGGTCAATCGGTCGGTCGTCGATTAGCGTCAGTGCAAGCCAGGAGGTCCATCGCGCTAAATAAATGCCTACTGAATCATCACCGAACTGCTAGCGAATCACAACTTTTCGTACATTACATATCGCACTAATCATTTGACAGCAATTTGAATCGTAAATTGATCGTCATAGATTCGCTGTCAATCACATAGTAAATAAGTAAAGTTAAGCGCGATACGTTTTTCACAGCTGAATAGTAACTGTCTTGCAACTTGATTACGAGAGACATTAAATAGGGATTGAACTTAAATGTTTTAAAGAAGTGCAATCGGCCCTAGGTGAAGAACTTGAGCATTTTTCCACTGCGCACTGATCAATAAAATGCCGGACTTATTTAAATGAATATGCATAATAGATAATTGTTCCAGCGGACAGCGAATACCCGCTCGCGCACACTATTTACAGGTATATTTGAAGTGGATAAGAATTAAATTAAAAGGTTGACGCGAAAAAAAAATCGTTTTTAGCAATAATGATCAAGTTGGTAGGTATACAGTTTTTTATGAAAAACAATTTTTTGGTCATTTCGATGTTAGCCCTATAAATAAATTTGTTCAGTTCGATGATCTGACTATTCCCTTGAAGTACCGTCAACATAATAAAGAAATAGGTACCCTTTTTAGAAACTAGTCGAGCCCACGACTCTGTACGCGCAGACCACAACTCTTAATAATAATAAGGAGCGCTCCATACAAACGAAGCCTGGTTATATTATCAATACTAGCCAATTAAAGTCAATGAAATTTTGCAAGAAACAATCTAGAAACAAATATCTATTTTTGTATGGTTTCCGATTTTCGTTAACATATACAGTTTCAATGCTAAGATTAATTTAATATTTGTATGGAAATCTTTGAAACTATACATTTTAACGAAAATTTGACAACATACAAGGATATAAATTAGTTTCTAGATTGTTTCTGAAAAATTTCATTGACTTTAATTGGTTAGTATTGGAAATATAACCAGATTTCGTTTTTATGGAGCGCGCCAACGAATTGAGCGGACCAATTGCTATAAAACGAAGCCGAAATGTTAATCCAAACTAAGCCCTATGTTTCTGTGAAAACCCCATCCAAATCGGTTCAGTAGTTTTTATGTGATGCGAGCACAAAGAAACCGACAAACAGACATAGAAGTAGATGTATAATTATAAAATAGATATAGATATAGAAGAAGAGATTTTGTCCCAATTTTGTACTCAATTTCCTCTATCAGCAAAGCTTCGAGAAACGCTGTTACGCTACACGATAAAACGTCATTTACACTTCTACTTAAGTTGTTTTGAGAGATCGATTGAAACGTAGTTACGAGGTACGTTTTCTGCATACAATAAACCCACTAAGGTACTGGTACAAATTACGATGCGGTAAAACTGCTCTAAAATGTATTGCACTTTGTAACACTTAGGTATATTGGCGTAAACCCGACGTTAATAGAAGTTTAGAACCCTTTTGTAAACGAGCCATGTTTAGAGATTAACGTCTAAAAACCAGGTTGTTGGGGTAGTTTATGTTACTTATTGGGGAAGCAAATGCTTGTCATATTAGATTCGTTAAACTAATAACATAGTATAGCCATGTAATAAAAAGGACAAAGTTGTCAGTCAATTGTATTATTTACTTATTTACAATGTAACAGTTCATTGTTGAAGATATTAGTAATCCAGTCAAGAATTTTATACGTGGTTAAAACAAAAACCCTAGAAATACTTAAAAGGGTGCTTCAGACCATCAAACTTAACAACTTTCACAATTGAGCCGGAAATGCCTGTGGCAGACGGCCGAGCTGATTCCATAAGTGTTACGTTTTGCCAATTTTTGTACGGAACAATAAAAATAGGTTTTGTTCAAATCTTGAGGTTTATAAAAAAAACCGGCCAACTGTGCGTCGGATTCGCGCACCGAGGGGTCCGTACCACCACATTTGCAAAAGCAAACATTTCTCCAGGATTTATCCAGGAGAAAAGCGCAAAAGGCAAACAATATGAAGAAAGAAACAATAATATTATCCGGAAATTTACATCAAAACAATCCCATAATCGTAGAAGTTAAACCGTAACACGGTGTAATGCCAAAGTTGTGTAACTTTTACAAACACGAATCCTTTGTCTAAAGTTTTGGATGAATAATTCCCTTGATAACCAGTTCTGAAATTCCCTTTGCTCACACATGGCACACGTAAATTACTACCTACCCTATTTCTACGTTTTGGTGTATCTATGAATATAATATTACAAATGTAGGTACTGCAGAGTAATTGAATATCAGACGGCAAAGGGACTTGGTGTCATTTGAAGTGTTTTAATGGACAAAAAGCTGGACTCCTTTTCCATTAAATACAGGGAATTGCTTCTGAAAACACAAAGGGATGAAATTGATTTCATAGTTGGTCCCATAGTAAAAGTTGTTCATATTGATGAGTACTTTCACCCCTTTGAGTTTTCGGAAGCAATTCCCTTTATACCCTGTATTTTGAATTCGTATCTCTAAGGCGCCTATTACACAGTAATTCAAAACCACGACAAAACCACAAATGCTTCTCCTCAGGGGTGTTTGTGTCGGTATTTGCAGACACAATATGGTTATACAAAATAATTGTTCCGAAAAGATTTGTTTGAGGATTTGTCCACATATCTGGCGCAAGGTAATACCATGGTTTGAATTAACGTGTAATGAACGCTTAAAAAAGTACGCCTTGTAAATTTAGTTTTTGTAAATAAGGAGACGGTGGTGAGTTTATTCGTGTGTGTTCTGTACCTATATAATCAAATATGCTTATCGTGACTCTGTGATTCGGATAGTATGATAAACAGTTTGGACCGCTCCGGCCGCGATGGCAACATAGTCACAGATTATTCAATAGTTACTACTGTAGCAGATACCGCACCCTCTCGATTTCAAGCGCTTTTTAGAATTTCGAACTATGCGTTTCAGGAACGACGAACTGAAATGCGACTTATGTCAATGCGCGGCAACCTGTATCTAATGAGATACGCAGCGCCGCCGTAGGTATTTACCGGAGTGGCGGAGCTCTGACTTAGTTTTGCAACCAGAGGTCTAAAAAGAAAAAAACTTTCTTGCTACGTAATGTAACAAAACACTGTCAAAAATCAGCAGTACCTACCATACATTTTAGTCGAGATGGTACTGCTGTTTTATATGGTACAGCTGATTTCTTTTTCGCGATTGTGAAGTTGGCTCTTTAGTGAAAGTTGTTCAGTTTAATATGCTGAAGCACCCCGTTCAGTATTACTAGGGTGTTTTGTTACACCCTGTGTTAACCTGGTAACCGAAGTTGCCAATTTGGACCGGATACTGTCACTAGGTGGCAGGCCCGTAATCCACCAAAGTGGAGCGGAGATGTGTAAAATCCACCAATAAAATAGCTTGATTCTGACATGCCAGGAAAAATTGTGCTATTCGCTTGTTGATTGTACATAGCTACGCTTTGTCGGTTACCGAGCCTTCATTCCTGATGCGTAGTCAGATATCTGTGTCGGACGCTTTAAGTTACTTTAATAACGGGTATGGGCCCACCACCTATTCCCACCGCTGTAACTCCTGTAAACCAGAATCAACAGTAGCGACCATTCACAACACTAGACAGTGAAGTCCAGAACGTCCGGGGGATGACTCTGATGTATCTTGGAACCCGCAATGAATTTAATCAAAGAAGATAGGAGGAGTAGGAAAAACAAATATCCGACTTGCCTCCATTGAAAACGGGAGACAGTATAAGAAACAGCATGGCTATTAGAGAGCCAATTCCAGAGATCATTTATGGCAGAGTTATCAGTTACTTACCACCACCACAAGTAGACCACGAGTTTGCCTCCACTAAATCGTATGGTGGTGTATTGTCCATTCGGGATCTCATCGTCATTAGTGATACGCGACCTACTGTCCTTAGGTATAGCGAGATCCAAAAGCGTGTACCTAATTTACCTACTTACTTCAAACTCAATTATAAGATAATGATCATTGGAGCATCAAGTTCGTGAAACAAAATTGGGGTTTTAACTTCTGTTTAATTTCTTCAAAGAAGACATTAATTAAAGAATGCCATAATAACAATATTTGTCACTATAATAGTAAATTGTAATTGTTGTAGTACCGCATCGTTCGTTAACTGATACTTATGTCTAAGGTTATGTTATGGCATGAACGATATTTAAAATATCAGTAATAGAAGTTTTTTTTTGAATGACACGACAATAAATAACAACTTTAACTGAAGTTTACACCTATATTTTTTTTAATTTACGTAACGACGTTTGTTGTTTCGTGTCAAAAAGCAACTAACAATGTCCAGACCAAAGCACATGGTATTTCATTTGTGTAAGCATGAAAAAACAGTGTTGTAGTAGAGGTTTGTGCGTAGGTCTGTGTACCCAACAATTTTAGGACGAAATGGCACATCAAAGGGTTTTTGAAATTCAAAGTCAGTTCGCGCCGCGCCTGCCACAGGTTCGCGTCGCACGCTTTGTATTTTATTTATCTTCATCTTTTCTCAGGTTGTTTTTGATCTCTAATCTTATTCACGGTTGAGGTTCTTCTAACACAATTATTTGGCATTTCTAAACGATAAATTGGACGCCTACAGAAATTTTTTACTTATCCTCAACAATAATGTAAATTTTGAGGTGTTTCTTCGATACTATTATTAATTTATCACTATGTTTGAAAAGTATATAAACGCATCATGTATATGCTCACGACTATATTCCCCGAGGGGATAGTCAGAGATAATCTGAAACCTCAGAATATCCACGTTTAACCTGTAGTATCGAAATTCTGTCCTGTGTGACGGGGGGTGAGCCCGTCGCCACATAATTGACAATACATGCCTCAAAATTTAAGCATGCAGGTTTCCTCACGATGTTTCCCTTCACAGAAAAGCCAGTGGTGTTACTAAATCGTACATAAATTCCGAAAAACTCATTGGTATGAGTCGGCCTGGACGGGGATCGAACCATCGCCTCCTGCATTCACAGCAGGCAAGGTTACTCGCCACTGGACCACCACGGCTCTAAGTAACGGCAAGTATATAAATGAACATAATATAATATACCTTTGCCGTTGGTTTCAAATAGCACCAACCCAGTCGGTCGTCGTTAGAGGCGACTAATTCATTCAGGTGACTTACACATTTTTGACGCTCCAACAGTGTGGCTGCCGGTTATAGCCACGGCATGAACCCACCTCTGACCGTACCGGTCATCAGACATTGGAGGGTAAGGGCGAAAGGGTGAACCTGTGTTTAGCACTTTCAAAATATCCTACGTATGTACGTAGGATATTTTGAAAGTGCTTATCACACTGCTTTTCTATTATTAAGAGTAGCAGTCGCCGTAGTCGAAATCAATTAGGAATCCATCATCATTTCAATACATATTACATAACTACCTACATCCGTCAAACGACAAAAGGTACTGGAATCTAATAAATGTTTTATTTTATAGACCCTCCCTCGGTGTGATCGAAGATTTAAAATGTTAAAAAACGGACAACGTAAAAATGTTTGTTCGTAAATCAATATTTAATGAAAAGGCTAACAAAATCGATTTATTATGTATAAAATACACCCCTATAGTTAACTCTATCTAAAAGTATATTCCACTTAATACATTATTACGCTGACATCAGTCCCTCACTTGCTTACCCAGACCCTCCATTTCTATTATTCAGTTGCAACAGAAGTATACAGACCTACAATATTTCATGAGGTAGCGTTCACAAAACGGAGGTACGAATTTATTCTCCGAATAGCTACGAGAGGCTATACTGCAGCGTGATTTACGTCCTAAGATTTAGCACTTCCACTTGTATCGAAACGTTAAAACATTTGTTACTAACTCGAAACCTACAAGTATTCTACGTGGTCTATTTAAGGCACGATTTCTAAAATCACGTCTTGTTTTGTGAAAACATGGTGAAGTAAGCAATGAGAGTGTTCTTCCAGTTTTAATTAAGTTTTTATTTGTGTTTTGACTTTTGTTGCTTAATCTTGCAAATCGTGACTGAAATCGTAATGATTTAAACAACTGAAGTCCGAGAATAATAATGTTCAAGAGCTATTAACGCTAACAACAGTTTGTTTAAAGAATATTTTTAAACCTTGAAGAAAATGTTATTCTAAACGAATAATGATTACCATGTGATCTTTATTAAGTCGAGTAAGTCGCTCGCTAATTTACTACAAAAATAACGATAAGGAGCTATCTCGGATAGATATAATATTTTGCAAAGAAAAATAACGAGCACGAATACAATTTAATAATAGGTTGGCTAAAACATCTTTCCAGGGTTCTGTAGTCAAATAAGGAACCCCTAAGTATACTTTCGTCCGTTCTGTCTGTCTGTCTGTATGCTCCGCCTCAATTATTCCCTCTTTACCTATGGAAAATTTTAATTTCCCTCAAGGGTTAGTCCACCACACGTGTCCAATGCGGATAGACAGATAGACAGACAGACTGAAAGACTGTGATAGAATTCACATACGCATCATATTGTCTTCTACTGCGTATGCAGAATGGAAAAATTAGAATTACTTCAACATACAAAAGAAAACTACAGAATCCAATCTGCCGTTCTCCGGTTGTATACGGAAAAGCTAATAGACTAAAAATTGTATGTTTAATAAGAATAGTGATTTGAAAAACTCTAAAAAAATTTACCTATGTGTGTGTGTGTGTATGTGTTTTATGTGCATATTCCGAGCAAATAAATAATTTCATTTCATTTTCATTTTTATTGGAAACAACAACCAAGTGGAAAATCACAACATTTTGTCAAAACATAACAGTCGGCCGAGCAGCCGAGTTCTCATGCGAAAAGTATTTCACGTTTCGCTCGCTACACTGTAGTGGAAATATTAGTTGATGTACGGGAAATTACGTTTATACTTATATCAGTTGATTTTTTTAACATTCCGAAACTTTCAAGGGTGGTTCAGAACATCAAACTGAACAACTTTTACTATGGAAGCAAACTCGAATTAGTAAAAAATCGGCTTTCTCATACATTTGAGACTGGTGGGCATTGCAGTTTAGTTATAGAACAGCTGTTTTTGTTTTCAATTTCATGTTTGATCCCATAATAAAAGTTGTTCAGTTTGATGGTCTGCACCACCCCTGATTTCGGAACGGTAAAAAATCTTCCGGCATACAGGGTTCGGTATACTTATTATGGTGATGGTTTTTAAAGGGATGATCAGAACATCAAACTGAACAACTGTTCTCTATGAGATCAAAGTCTAAGACGCAAAATAATTTTCTGCTGTCCAATGAATTTGGGTTGAGTAGGGTTGCAGTTTTATAAAACTATGATTTTCCTAGTATCCCAAAAGTAAGTCGTAACATATTATTTTCTTTTCTTTTCCGTTGATCTTTTTTCTTAATCTTTATCGTTTTTTCCTTGTATTCTATATTTTTTTTCTCGTATCAGTACTTTATAATGCTATTTTTAATATATAGGTATTTGCTTCAATAACAAATTATATCAATGGTAAATATCTACTTTATTTCAAGTAATTACAATTATTAACATTAAAGTCATTATAATATTAAATAAGGCTTCACTTTTACACGTGACTCGGCTTTTCTATTATTTAAAGGACACGCTGCCAGCAAATTCGAAATCTGGCGGGATTCCAAATTGAATTAAACGTAGGATCGTGGCCGACCTGCCCCGAACTTTGATCGCATGACAATGTGTCCCAACTACCCTACACAAAGTAATCACATAGTCTTTAAAAATCTCCATCTATTTAAAGATATTGTTTGATAAATAATTGACTTTATCGCAAAGTTAACTCGGTGTTGAGCTTCAAATACGAGAGCAAAAGAAAATGTGCTTGGTAAGGACGTCGAATCAAGCATTACAAAACTGGTTGTATAAAATTACAATGGTAGGAATGAGTGAAAAAGCCGTGGTGGTCCAGTGACGAGTAACCTTGCCTGCTGTGCATGCAGGAGGCGATGGTTCGATCCCCGTCCAGGCCGACTCATACCAATGAGTTTTTCGGATTTTATGTACGATTTAGTAACACCTCTGGCTTTTCGGTAAAGGATAACACTGTGAGGAAACCTGCGTGCTTCAATTTCGAGGCATGTATTGTACCCGCGACGGGTTCACTACCCGTCACCCTGGACAGAGTTTCAGTACTAGTGAAACGTGGATGTTCGGTAGTTTCAGAATAACTCTGACTACCCCTCGGGGAATACAGTCGTGAGCATATGCTAGGAATGAGTGATGGCCAGTGACCGAAAAAAATCTCACATAGAGATGTTCGACAGTATACGATCTAGAATGTGCAGCAGTAGTAGAATTACATAGAATTGAGCAATCATCATGTGTTGTTAATATTAACTACACATTATGATTTAAAACAAACGTAACGTTTAAACGTATTAACTACAAATAAGAATTTGTATAGAATTAACATGAATTTGCAATCAACTGAACATTTTGTGTGAAACACAAGTTAATTATTTACCAATAACATTTAATTACAATATTTGCAATACAATTCGTATATTGTATTGCACGCATCAGATATCAATTATTCAGACTATTTCATAATAAATTATAACAAAATTCACATCTAAATTGAATAAATAAACCAGAATGCTGTTAAAAATAACCGCTGCGTCTTCAAAGAGAGAGCAGACAATCGCTACATCCTACTCAACATTTTGATAAAAATGAAAAATTGTTTCTTGCAGCTTAGGGGGCTTCTTTGGTCGATTAATCTTGCCGCAAGCCTATTGTTGATCTCCGGGAGGAACTTTTGTGTCCGAACCCAGCTGAGATCAAAAGGTTGAGATGTACAAACGGCTATGATTTTTCGAAACGTTCTTACTCTAATACTGTTGTGAGGAGGATTTGTACTCCGCTTTGGATTTTTCTATAGGAATTTGTACGCTATTTTAGAGTATATAATGTAGCTTAGGTAGCTACAACAATGTATTAGGGAATACAGGCATTATTCTGTTTGGAATGGTTATTTGTGCTATAATCGTGCTATTTACTTATTAGTTGAGAACCTCATTGATGTGATTACTAAACTGCTAATCCAAAAGTCTTAGGTTAGATTAGAGTAATGTCGGGTAGTAACCGATCTTCGGGTCGGGTCGGTCACGCCTGACTGAATGACGTCATCCACCGGGCCCTTACCAACGCCAACGTGCCATCCTCGAGCCGAAAGGTATCGTACGTGACGATGGCAAGAGACCCGACAACGGAATGTCGATCATTCCCTGGAAAGCTTGCTGGTATGGGACGCCACATGTGTGGATACTGTAGCGCCCTCATATCTCCCTGCCACCTCTCTTATAGTAGGCGCGGCGGCAGCCTCTGCGGAGGGCAAGAAGAGGCACAGATATGCAGCCCAGGGTGAGGGCTACATATTTGAACTATTCGGGGTCAACTCTTTAAGGAGCTGTCGTCATGCCTGGTAGAGGTTACTGGGGACAATAGGGCTGGCGCTTACCTGGGGCAACGTATCAGCTTGTCAGCGTCCTGAGCACCCTCCCGCACGACAGCGACCTCGAATGCATTTTCTATTTGTCGTAAGATAGATAGAAGATGCATTCGATTGTGCGGCCCCCTGTAAATTTGTATTCTTACTTATTTTAAGATTTTAAATTTTCTACATACTTACCTTTTATTCTTAAGATTCTAGGTATATAAGAAGCAGATTTTTAGTTAATTTTATTAATTGTATTACTAGTGTGTACACAGAAAAAACCTTAGAACCGTAGAAGATTGTGAGGTAGTTGTATCTAACATATTCAATCAAATTACTAAGTAAATTTACATTTTATCTGAGAAATTTCTTCATGCAACTAGCTAAGGTGTCTACTCAAGAGCAGAATTACGCAGAGTAATACAAAGTGCGAATACATGGAAGTATTAAAAATGAAACCATTTTAAATGAAGTAAGCCGAGAAAGCTAGCAAACGTTAAATAGTATGAAATTTTTCAATTCAACCAACAAGATGCGCAATATTAGCAACATGAAACGGGTTCATTAGCCGCTGCAGCTGTGCGCGATATTTCACTCCTATACAATTTCCGCTGTGACGTTTTTGCTGCATGTGAAATTTAAAAAACAAAAAAATTTGCCGTTTATTCACAAGTTTATTAGCGTATCTCAGTTAAGAGCTTTGAAGGAAAAATGTTTTGAGGTTTTGATTCATTTGATGCTAGTTTATTGCATATACAGATAAATTATAACCTGTACTACTAACTGTATATTCCATTTCATAAATGATTAGATACCTAGAATTAGAAATCGTTTATTTTGACAGTACCTACACGCTTTAAAACTTTAAAAGTGTGGATTCTGTCCGTTACCAGGGCTCACTACACAAAACTGCACAGTGTTTGAGTAGTACTCGTAGTGAAATGTGGATTTTAAAATTATGCTACATTTAGGAATGTCTCCGACTAGCGTTCATCGGTAATATATTCCCTATGCATAAGTGCGTAGGGAATCCCTATACTTTTATGCTTTTTTTCATAACAGGGCAGTACTGTGCCATTGCATATTCATTTCGCATTTGTGCATAGTATCAAGTACGGAATCAATCATAGTTATCATAGTTTTATGCTTGCAAGGCACAGTCAAGCCGACAACGCAGATGTGATCCTTGTGATTTTCAATGGGTATCATTTAAACGGTTAGCAAAGTATTCGTACTTTTGTGAGCAAAAAAATGTATTCGTTTAGCCAAAATGGCTTGTTGGTCAGCAACTTATGGCCAGCAAAGAAATCAGTTGGCAATTAATGTCATACTGGACTGCTCTAAAATGTATTGTATAGCCAATTAAATACATAAGCTACATCTCAGAGGTTAAGCAGAATATTTAATTTTGTTCAGCAAATATAAATACCTACTTAGCTAAACAGTCTGAGTCAGTTCTGGTACATACTATAACTTAACCTAACCCAATGAAGGCGGGTGCTTTGAGTCCGTTCCGGGAAGACATAGGATGTAAGTGGGCTCCCTCCAGAACTCTCACTTCGTCGGCCTTCGCTGCACTCGCATGAGAGACCTCCGCTCCGCGAGCTTCGCTCGTTCCGCTACAGCCTCACGCTCGTCCGCGCAGTACCTCGTAAGCTTCTGGCTCCGCCTTTTTGGAATAAACTCTAGGGATAGTACAGACAAGAATGCGTTGAAGTGGTGTGTTCTGAGTCGGTTCTAGGACAGGATTTAACCAAACCTAACTCAATGATGTGGGAAAATCTGATTCGGTTCCGGGACAGATTTTAACCCCTAAACCATAATATGCATATCTATCAGATAAACTGCTTCTTGACATGTTTTCTCTGCCGACCAATTGTGAAATCTTGCTGACCACGTAATTATTTTGAAGCGCGACTGTTTATTAAGCAGACACATAATATCACAAGCTGGCTGCATATTGATTCAATTGTTGACCATTTTTAAATTGTTTGCAGAACAAGGGTTGAAGCCAGATTTTTATTTATTGCCAGAAAAATCTTTGTATGCTGTCCGAATGATTTAACAGCAGATTTTTGTTGCTAACCAAATTTAATAACGGCAAACCATTTAATTACTTCCTATTTTCAATTACGAGTTTTCGATACACTAAATTATTTTTCAAAATATATGCGTAAACTCTCGGCTATCCTAGCATTCGGGGTGGTGAGAAACCTTTTCTACAACTAATAACTATTTTTAAGCGTGTCGTAGTAGCAATGTCCACCTAGTTTATTGAAGGTTTTAGGATCGACTGATGTGCCACCGAATATTTCGATCGTTAGGAATTTCAAGTTGTCAGAAATTCGTAATGAGACAGCGGATACGAACACACACTACGTAGAATTAATCATGGTTTGATCGTACCTTGAAATTACACAAATTTAAATTAACCTTGTTAAAGCCCCGCTGCTTTAATTTTAATCACGTTAATGGTATCCAAATGTTCACCTCAAATAAGCTTATTTGAGCTGATAAATTTTGTAAAAAGCGAACATTTGCGGAATACGTACTATTGTACAAATGAAGGGAAGATAAATGTGATGCGACCCCTATATATCTGTGTACGGACGTTTTAGCAAGATTTGCACATTGAAATTTATTTATGTGTGTTTCATTGGTTCCATAATTTATGGGAACATGGTATGATTCGTTGGGATGAAAATATTGATGTTTCCCTTGTAATTTTTTGCCACAAAAGAGTTCGTCAAAATTTTTATGCTCATGAATACTGAACATTGAAATGTTCTGTTTTAATGGGCCAAACGCCTACTGCTCATCGTAATAAATTGTACAGAGTTGCTCTTCTGTCTATTGTGTGAATTTATAATACTTATACAGAGTGTAACAAAATACTCTTGTAATATTTAATGGGATGGTTTAGAATTTAAACTATTTGATAATCTAAAGTTTTGATAATCAAACTGAACAACTTTCACTATGGAGATAGCAAATAAAAAGAAAAATTCGGCTGTTCCATACAAAACTGTAACACCGACTCGACTCAAATGTTTGAGTTGCAAATTGAGACGCAGATTGTTTTTTTTTTCCAATTTGTTTCCATTGTGAAAGTTGTGTAGTTTCATAACTATCCAATTAAAATTACTGGTTTTGTTACAGCATTTTTGGAAAAAGTTATTCTACGAAATTTACAGCCTATAAAAAACATAGATATTTAATTCCAAAAATACATCATGCTGAAAAAATGAATTTTTAGTCTTATTCAAACATCAGCTCCAAGCTTCGGATGGTTCGTTAAATGTTTTACTTTGATACTATCTGTATTCGTTAAGCTAAGTCAGATATTGTGTGTTGGGGTCGCTTGATATTCTGTCAGGGAAATCACAACTTGCATACACACCAAACTACAATAGGTCCGCATGTTGGATAACCAGTACTGCCAGTATTTAATGTGGGACGTATATCAATCGGTCGAGGTAAATTATGAAACTAAATTTGACGTAGAACATGTCTGATATCTACTAAACTACATAATAGATTCCAAAAATGCGGGGTTTAAAATCAACCCTATCACAATAATTTTGCAGCTGAAGGCTTTTAAATTCAAAGACGTTCCTTTGTGCTCGATTATTAATTATTATTGTTGAAAGCTTCGGCTTTTGTTACATCGACATTTTCGTTAGACCTCAGAGTTTGGAAGTGGCTGCTTGCGGTTTTCTTTCGATCATTATTTCGATGTTGATCGCAATCGTACGATCAAAGTTAAAGTTTGCGGTGGCGGAATTGACTCAGATTTCTCATATCTTGAGATATTCAGAATAAAATAGGAACTAATTTTCCGAATCCGAAATGAAGACATCCACAGAAGAACCAGAGTAGCTGACATAGCCCAAAGAATTGCTAAACTAAAGTGGCAGTGGGCAGGGCACAATGTCACAGAACGGACGGCCGATGGGGCCGAAAAGTTCTCGAGTGGCGACCGCGTACCGGAAAGCACAGCGTGGGTAGGCCCCGTTGGATGAGAGCAGCGCAGGACCGGTGGCTATGGCGATCCTTGGGGGAGCCCTATGTCCAGAAGTGGACGTCCATCGGCTGAGATGATGATGATGATAACCTCGGCATCCGTTAGTAGCAATTTTATATTGCAGTCTGGAAAATTTTGATGAAGTATTTTCTAATCCAACGACAACGTTTCTTCCGAGAAAACTAAATATAAAACTAAATCTTTGTTCATTCATCGCTTCGACGTAAAGTAAAACCTTTCCTCGTAAAATTTTATACCGTCCTTAGTCCGACACAAAAGGAATGCATCATACTTGTGCAGGTATCTTAATATAAATCATTACAGCCAGGCAGGGAAATTGAGCACCCTTATCGTTTAAGTTGAAAAATTTGGGTGAAGAAAAGGGAATCATCCCAGAGAGCTCATCTATCATGTTGTGGTAGCCGGCGGAAGTTATACGTCTGCGGTACAAAATAATGTGAACCTTCATACCCTCATCTAAAGTAAAATATCGCTTAATACTGCGGTAACGCTGAAGTTTTTATCGTATAAGTTTTGATGTGATTAAGAGGCTGATATTTTAGGAATTATTGCAAAGTAGGTGTTTTAAAGCAGATATATCTGGTGATGACGCTCTTCTGAAATATTTTACGAGGTATGCGATCCGCTGCAGTCTTGAGACCTACAAATAGATTTTAGTGAATACTGTTGCTTCTAAGATGTTTAAATTCAAAATGAATATTATTTGTCATACATTATTTTGTCTAATGTAGACTTGAATATCTATTTACTGATATATATTTTTTTACATATTACATTATTATCCTAGAAATTGCGGCCAGGATGTGTGTTTGTAAGTTAAACATAAAACAATCTATTTGATTGTACGGAATTCTTAAAAGTTCCGACCCTCGGGAGTTTTAGTTGAAGTGTGTTCCAAGGCTGAGTTCAGGGTCTAGAGACACTGGTTACATTCGGTGACGTCATGATTTGCTAAAGCTTTCAGCGGAGTATTAATTGATATGAATCTGCTCTCTTCTTATCGTGTGGGTAGCAAACCCTGGTGTCAGAGTTTTTTCAGACCGCCTTACGGCCTCTGATGGGGTTTGTATGTAACGAATACTACCACCAGAGATATTAGCCGTGACCAACGGCTTGACGTGCCATCCGAAGCAATCATCTTTCTTTTCAGACAATCAGGTGATTCAGCATGCAATGTCCTAACCAACTGGGGAAAAACGCCCAAAGTGACATATTACTGGGTGTCCCCCGTGGGAATCGAACCTAAAACCTCCGTGTCAAGATCACAATGCTCTTAACCATTAAGCCATGGAGGTAGTTATCGATGTGAATAAGAATGCTTCATAAATAGGTAAGTTGCAGAATTGTTGCAGATCAATAATAAGCGTGGAAATGCTAAAGCACCTAGAGAGAATTATAAATCTTATTTCATAAAGCTGTTTCCACTAATTAGGTATAATTATACTAAAAATACCTCAATTTAAAATCAAAGTATTGTAATACTAATAAGAGGAAATTAAGACTCAATAGCACAAAAATGTCTCATTTTCGTCAAAGCTCTATTTTAACGCGGTAACTTTGAACTTATTCACAAAGACGAGAGCTTTCATTTCAAACTGACTTAATAGGTACAAAACTTAATTTTAATTTAACAAACAAAACATGTAGCTTCAACAATTTGAGGACACATTTTAATAACCGCTAGTAATTGCCGCTACTAAATTCGCAGCTTAATTGAAACTTTTATGTTCGGCGAACACTTCTCATTTCGGGAGCCATTACTCAAACGTGTAGGTTCGCTCTGAAATGAGATTTCATAATTAACGTAAGCCAGGTCGGCCCGTCAAGTGCATGTAAAATTTTAACGAGAAACCGGAGGGCGGGTCCTATACTGCTATCCGAAGCTGTACTCGACCACTCGTCTCTAACTAGAGGGTAAAGTAAATAATAATTTTTTATAATATTTTGAATGGTGTTTAGACCATCGTTCTGAACAAGTTCTACCATAAAAATCTGAAATGTTGATAAAGTATCAAATATTATTGATTATAAACATGTTACAGCTATGTTGTGCTATTTCGAATCAAATTAAGACGCAATAGATTAAAAAATTTCGTTCTCTGGGTAGTTGGCTCGGTGGCGAAATTGGATAACGCAATTCCCCGGTTCGGAAGAGTGCAGGTTCAAGTCCCGCCCGAGACTGAATTTTTCAATCTTTAATTTGATTTGGTTGATAAAGTTATTAAGAGGCCATCTAATTTTTTTTCTGGAATTGGATGACAAATACAAAAATATTACAAGGAATTGAATTGCTGAATACCTAATTGTCAATTAACTGCAAACTTTTGGCAAACAAAGATTGTGTTTCAGAGGTCTGAAGAAAACCTTTAAAAAAATGAGCATCAGTAATTTATTAAGCCAGTAGGTACCTAAGATTGTACTATACAATCTAACATACCGTTACTATCCGGTGCTATAAAATACGTGTTACTTTTGTTTGTAGTTATATTAAATGTTTGTAATATTTTTTCTTTCGAATTCTCACCGTCCTAACGATTTCAATGATGACTTTGAGCCCTGGTGCACTGTATCCGAGAAATCAAGGTGCTGCGGTAAGAAATATATTAGTGGCATGGATTTTCACAGTTCAATCTCAAAATCCCTTTTTTTTCAATGAGCCGTGGTTTTATCGGCTTGGGATCGAATGCTGTGCATAAACCATGCTATAGTTTAATTTGTTACGAATTCTTTTACTAAGAAATCATATAGATCAAGAAATTATTTTTAATATCTAATAGATTATTTTCCTAGGTACTAAAGACAAATTAATACGCGTCATATGCATCCCTCTTCAGCTCTCAGGACTCTCGGGAGAGGGAAAAGGGATCAAAGGTCTGGCTAAGGGCCCACGTAAATAATTGTGGTTGTCCGGTCAAAATGTATAAGAACACATATAAATTACGGTTTAATTTTAGACTTTTTATTTCTCGCATTCTTATAATCTCAAAATAATCTAAATATAAAGTGTTTCACCGTAAAACTTGGTGCCCAGCAGGCTAGCAGGATTCCCTTTCTGGATGGTAAGACTAATTCTTTGAGCCAGCAAGCCTCCAGCTCTGTGGTTGCCAGAGGTCTCATTGAGACGTACCGAATAGTCTCTGTAGAATAGTTGAGCCCCAATGACTCTGTTGGCAACACCAACATAAAATGTAGTAATTAAAAAAAAATTATTTCCTTTTCCGTCTTCCATATTTGTACGGTGCTTGTGCGTGTAACTAACTCTGGTGTAAAAATCACTAAAATAAACCTCCAGTGCTGTAAACAAGACTTTACTTTACACCAAACCACTCCTGCCCCCAGTAAAACTACATTCCACTAAAACCTCTCCAGCGGAGCCGAATAAAACACCGGTAGGCCACGTTCTCTACATACACAACTTTTTAAAGCTTATTGGTGAAAATATATTCGCTGCCAGTCAAATCTCGGTACTTCCAATTATTAAAGACCTTGGCACTCGCAGCAGCGAGCAGTAACAACGAGTACCAGTGGCTTGTACATAGGAGAGTTGGAATCTTGGTAAACGACTCCCATAAAACATGAGAATCGTTTCGTAAACACAAGCACTCGAAAAAATGGTACCAGATTCATACCGGGTTTCTTCAAGAGAAGAGTGAATATACATTTTCTGGGCAGGTGATATGAAGTCGTATGCATAGTGGCTTGTACATAATATAGCAGTTTAAATGTTGGTTACCAATTTCCATCTAACATGAATGAGAATCGTCTCGTATACACAAGCACTCGAGAAAAGAATTGAACCTGTTTCATACCGGTTTTTTTCAACGAAAGCCTGAATAGACATTTTCTGGGCAGGTGTTATGAAGATATGTGCAAGCTCATTATGAATTAATAAAAAAATAGAGTGCAGCAACTTCTCCATTGTGTATTATTTTTATTCACAAAACAACTAAAAACTTCTCCATTTGCTAAGCGTAGGATCTTGGGGTGTAACCTTTAAATTTTACCCTATACATGTACTCTGTGCTTTTACCTAGGTTCCTAGTATTCTAGCATCTGATTAACCTAGCTGCATACTCCGAGGCGATGTGCTAGGCAAACTTGTTTTTGTATTAGTTTTACTATAATGTTAATAGTTGACATAAACTATTTTATGGCACCTACCTAATAATTATGGTATAGGTTAACTTTTATTTCTTTTCCACGCATTTCTTCTATACGCATAAATATTAAACGATAAATATTGTCACGTAAAGAAGAGCTATTTAGCTCTTTTTGATGTCTTCATATGACTTATTTATGTTGTATAGAGTATAATTTTTTAATTTCTTGCAAATAAAAGGTGCAACAAAGCACCGTGGAAATATTTAAAGGTGTGGTTTAGATCATCAAACTGAGAAACTTTCAGTTTTTAGACAACGTCGGAAAAACATTTAAAAATGCAGCTATCCCATACATTTGAGTTGAGCAGGTACGTACTGCCGTTTTGAACGTGATTTTTTTTGTGGATTTTGTTTCTATAGCGAAAGTTGTTCAGTTTGACGGTCTAGACCACCCTTTACATATTTCTTGTTTTGTTACACGCAAAATACGTCAGGCTTGACATGACAACTTTCACAACAGAAAATATTCAGTTCTATAAGATGTCAAAGTAATTTCTCTTCGCCTTAAGCTTATACTTAAAATACTAACTTGCTTCTGTACAATAACACGCTTGACGCGTCCGGGAGTATTCCCGTAGCTTTCTCGTAGCAGAGCGCTACGCCGTAGCACTCCTGTGTAGTATAATGTGCTTAGTTATACTTTAACTGTAGCTCGAGTTATAAAATTCACTGAGATGTTAAAATAAGCTTATTTTTCTTCTTAGCCGCATGGAATAACCAAGTTTAGCTGCTCGCTAGGTATCTAGAATTTCTATGATGCAGTATTTAATAAACTTTTTTTTCATTCTCGCTATAAAGATTCTAGAATATCGACCATACATAACTACACAGTAGAACTGTTTTGAACCCAGAACAGGGTGCATCGGACCATCAAACTGAACAACTTTCAATATGGATCCAATGTCAAAGTCGCAAAAATGATATCGGCTGTTCCATAGAAAATGGCAATAGCTTCTAGACAAAATGATACGAAACAGCAGATTTTTTTTCGCGATAGTAAAAGTTTGATGGTCTGAGGCACCTTGTTCCAGCTTTAAAACGACCCCAATTTTACGGTGTATAGTATCTTATCTTAACCATTATAAAACTGTAACAGAAGGTACATTGAAGATATTTTCAAAAAAAGATGACGATATGGTTTTTAGGTGTCCCTGATAGAAATCAACCTTTTTCGATTTTTTGACTGTGTTGTGTGTTTGTTTGTGCGAGCATCACGCGAAAACTACTGAACCGATATTGATTAAACTTTTTTTGTTTAATAGCTTATGATCTGACTTAAAATCTGGTTTATAATTTGGGCGGACGAAGTCGCGGGTTAAATCTAGTAGCTCACAATAATAGTAAAAAGATTATGATGTTAGGTACCACGTGCTAACAAATATTATCGAGTCTATCAGTGCCCAATGGGGGTTGGTAGACTTCACATACGCATCGAAATTTCATCTTCAGCGTATGCAGGTTCCCCTACGATGTTTTCTTTCACCGTTTGAGAGCAGTCGGCAATGAACACATAGTATAATTTTTTAAAGTTAACTCCGATAAAGTTTCAAGCAACAGCTATTACAAATAAAGAAAAACAAAGATTTATTCATTCAAACCGTGTATTCGCAAGCTACGTTTAAAACTAAAACACGGGGTAATTAAAACTAAGTAGCCAGGAAACCATTTTTTTGTCTCAGCTAGTCGTTACGGTTGAAATACTCTTAAGATAGGGAAATGAAGGAATGTTTTCCGCGACTAAAAATAAACGAGGCTCATAACTCGACCGCAATTGCGAGCATTTCTCAGCAGCTGGTACTGTCTCCGCCACTAATTAACCAGCCAGGCGTAATTTTTGGCTAAAACGTAAAAAAAATATTTTACAAGACATTTGTGGTTAACATGGAGGATTACAGAATTTAAATTTGTGTAAATTAAATATGTTTTTTCTGTTGGCCGTGCTTCAAGCCGGCTAAATATTTTATTCGTCCGCCTCGATTACGTTGCGCCCTATTGGGCTCTGATATTCAAAAAATTATTTCTGCGTGCACCATGTGTGTACTCTTTCTTCTTCTGTAAAATAGGTATTTCAAATGGCATGTTTCTATTTTCAGTATAGTTTAGGCTATGCGTTATCTGTCAGTCAGTTATAGTCTTACTTTACTTTCAGCGGCGCTACAACCCTTGATGGGTCCTAGCCTCCTCTACAATCGAAGTCCATATATCACAATCCCTGGCCTTCTTTCTCCAGAAAGTAAAGTTGACCACGGCCCTCAGATCTTCTTCAACACAGTCGATCGATCTCTTTTTTTTCTTCTTCCGCGCGGCCTTTTCTGTTGCAGTTTCCAGTCACTGTTTGGCAGTTAGTCACAGAACTATTTTATATGAATAGATAGATTGGAATCTTATACCGTAAACCGTAATTTGTTTAATTATTTGAATACCTGAAGCTTATTGTTACCACTGTATGCTTAAAAAGATTGCTGGGAGTGGTATTGTTTCTAACTACTCCAAAAAGTAACAGGGTCTTGATTTTATGTATGTACAATCACTTTGTACGTCAGATAAACTTTATAAGGTTTATGTGGTAAATATGCATTCTTTCTTTGTTACTATAGCTTTGTGTTGTGTTAAATAAATAAACTAAAACAGAAAACTAAGACAGTCTGGAAATTTGTATATTACCGTTGGCGGTATTAATAATCTATATCTCTATGCTTGTATGTCGTCCGATTTTCGTTAAAATGTATAGTTTAAAGTTACAGTGTCTCAAAGATTTCCATACAAATCTTAAATTAATCCTAGCATTGAAACTGTGTATTTGAACGAAAATAGGACAACATACAAGCGTAGGGATTAATTTGTTTCTAGATTGTCTCTGCAAAATTTCATTGACTTTAATTCGTTAGTATTGAAAATATAACCAGATTTCGTTTGTATGGAGTGCGCTAACAGTAATATACCCTTAAGGATAATGAGCATGGGTATAAATGTTTAGTTTATCGATCTCTACCGCTGCCGGTGGTGTTGCCCGTAGTGCTATCCGTGTAGCAAAATATTGGGTTAAAAATATAAAACGGCATGCCATATACTTCTACTATAGAAGTGCTCTCAAACCAAGTATCGTTTTACCAAAAGGTACTATTATCTACCTACTATACTATAGTGTAAAAAAACACCCTAGTAATACTCAAGGGGGTGCTTCAGACCATCAAACTGAACAACTTTCACTATGGAGCCTACATCGAAATCGCGAAAAAAATCTGCTGTCCCATACATTTAAGTCGAGTCCGTACTGCAGTTATGCTCCATAGTGAAAGTTGTTATGTTTGATGATCTGAAGCACCCCCTTAAGTATTACTAGGGTGTTACACCCTTTACAGGGTGTAAAATTAAAAGCGATATACATATTAAACGGGGTGCTTCAGACATTAAATCTGAACCACCTTCACTATGAAGCCAACTTCAAAATCGCGAAAAAAAAACAGCAGTTGGTTTGAAAATGTTTTTAGGTAGCTATCGCAAACGGGGGACAAAGAAATATTACAAAACATACCTATTTGTTGGTTATTGGTTTGCCCCCACGTGCAATACCTACCTAATAGCATTAAAATTATATTTGCTTAAACAAAGTTGGTATTGTAGCTGATTAATGTAGCTTGTTTTTCTCTTTTCAGTAAATATTGTTTTATGTAGTCGGGTTTTTGGTTTTTCTTAATAATTTGTTTTATGTCATACTTTTTAGTCTTATGTCAAAATGGTAACATAGAAGTAGGTACTATAATTTATAATTATGTTCCCGGCAATCTGTCTAATTCAGGTATTCTATGCAATACCTAGGCAATGTATAGAATACCTTGGGCGCCCAGGCAATGTATGAAGTATTATAAATAATTGTCCATTACACACTTTACCTAGATAATGTATACAATCCCCAGGGATTGTATAGAGTACCTGCTGGTCCACCGGCAGTGTGTAAAGTAAATATGTTTTGGTCTGCATTTACTAATATTCTATAAGTACCTAGCTACCTATAAAATTATGGACTAATCCTTATGTTTGCTCAAAATCAACGTTATTAAAATTAACAATTAGGCTTTGACTAATTATTATAAGGACTAGCCTTGCGGTAGCATTTCCCCTCTACCACGGTATAAGCACAATTGATCTAGTGCATTTACATTCAATTTTACACCTTATCACTAAACGAGACAGCCTATAATTGCGAAATAATAAATTCGAACTTAGAACGTTTGGGGTTCACACGAGACTACTTTTCATGATTTTTAACATTCAAAATTAGAATCTAAAGTTATGGGGAGTAAAATCCAAAGTTGCGGATTTCATGTTACTTCGCCCCCCGCAAAAAGAGGCAGAAATGTTTGTTAGTAGAATAACACGCATAACCAGTCCATATAATAATTAGTCAAAGCAATTAGGGTACTCGTTAAAAATAATCTTTATGAAAAAGGTACCAAAGTAGGTAAGTCAATGCTTACAGTAAATAAAATTCACGTATTCAATGAGTTTATTTTTAGCCATGCCGTAAATATTTTACGTGAACTATGATAACATCAAAAATAAATTGTCGTAAAGTATAAAATTTAATGTTTTTTAATTTATTTTTGTAACAAATTGGGGGATCCTTACAATTAGTGTCACCGTCGACCGCGTCTCCCAAAGTGTCGTATTCAACAAGACTAATGAATACCATAAATTTACACAAAAAGCTTCCTTACAATAGCAACCATCAACGCAAATCCAAAGAATTAATGTTGCTCAAAAACATTGTATTTTTAACCGTATTCGAAAAAGACAATGTTATTATCAATTCGTCTGTTTGTTTTTGGGCGTTGCTATAGTGAAATGTATTTTTTTTTAATATTTGGAAAAACGCTGAGTACCCTTGGAATATAGTCGTGAGTATGTTCTACGATATGCTATATATTCAATTCAATTAGCCGTGGTGGTCCAGTGGCGAGTAACCTTGCCTGCCGTGCAGGAGGCGATGGTTCGATTCCCGTCCAGGCCGACTCGTACCAATGAGTTTTTCGGAATTTATGTACGATTTGTAACACCACTGGCATACTTCAATTTCGAGGCATGTATTGTGCACACTGTCCATAATAAGTGGCGACGGGCTCACTCCCCGTCACACTGGACAGAGTGTAGGTACTACTAGTGAAACGTGGATGTTCTGAAGTTTCAGAATATCTCTGACTACCCCCTCGGGGAATATAGTCGTGAGTATATTCTACGCTATGATGCATATTCAAATTATATTTCTTATTTACTGTTTACCAGGTAAACTACTATTAACCTGTTAGGTAAGTAAGCGTAAAACTAGCTGTATATGTAACTATTCTAGTCTTAAACTATGTCTTGTAATATAGGTACTAACTAGAGAGGTGCTCAGACTATATATTGAGAATATACATAGGAATAAAGCGTGGGGGCGCGTTTTAGGGTGAAATTGATATATTAGTATGTAACACATTACGTTTACACCCTGTTAGATCTATCAAACATAAAAAAAAAAAAATTATCTAAAATGTGTATATGGTATTTGCAGAAGAAGTTGACTACCTACTATCACGTCAGCATATAACATAATGTTACGCCAGTTAGTACGGAGTATAGCACTCTACTTCTCTATTACTCTATGGTTGAAATTAATATCTATTATCAAATTAAAGCTTGAAAAAGTATGGGACTAGAATCCGCACTCTTCAAACCGGGGAATTGCGTTTATACAATCGCCACCGAGTCCACTACCCAGAGAACGAAATTTTCAATCTATTGCGTCTAGGAAGAGTACGGGTTCAAGTCCCGCCCGAGACCTAATTGTTCAATCTTTAATTTGATTCAAAATAGTACAATATGGCCGTAAAGTGTTTTAAATCAATAATATTTAATATCCATTACTACCTATTTATAGTATTATGAGTATATAAATTTTAAATGCACGTAGCTCAGTAGCTTGAGCACCCCTAATCTACTGTGTCTCAGCACACAAATTAATATTCAGCCTCTCTATCACACCACACCTTCCATGTTGACTCTGCTCACATTACCTAGTAATGTACGATGTCCTACATCGATGTATTAACTGACGTACTAACATTGAGTGGTTTAATACTACGGTTATAATGTTATCTGTGACAATTTGAAAAATAACTTTTTTTGCTATTTGGTTCCGAAAAACAAAAATAGTGGAAAAAAACAGGAATAGGCAGTGACAATTCACACCTAAGGGTTGAGCCTCATCCGGCGGTACGGAATCGAATTTTTTCACGCTCTATCCTTTCGGTCCCTCACGAATGTCATTGGGTAGAGCAAGAAAGATAGCGTGAATGCGATCGCAATTTGAATTTTTTTTCTCATTCATCCATTCTACATCATCAAACGACCTCAATATTTATTACTTTTACAATCCTTGTTACTATCTATAAAGTACAAAGATTTATTTTACATTCAATAAAAACAAAAGATCAAAATTCTGATAATACCTTTATTGCCACGTTTCACCTAAAACCTAGACACTGACGTCTTTTACAACCATGGCGCGTTATTAAATTTACGAATCTCCCAACTTTCGAGAGATATTTATTGTCTTTGTACATTTTGTTTCGCTGTAATTTGCGACAGAAGCCTAGTACAGTCGTAGACGAAACGTTAATTTACACTCAAAAAGTAACACGCTTTAAATCCATTGTAAGCTACCTTTGACATTATATAATCTTTTGTAGTGAACCTTTGTAATTGTCAAATGTAAATTTTTTTTTCATATGTCATGTTGAATAAAAAGTTATGTTATAAAAATGGTGTAATTAAAATGTTTTTGTTATGTGCATTGTATGCATGTATGTAATACGTATACGTACTGTAAATTATTTTATCTATTAAAATAAGTATTAAATTACAAGCTCTTCTTATTCCTTGCCAACGGGCCTAGAGTTTTAACGGCGAATATATGAATTAAAGCCTTGGCCTGTACATGTGTGGGTTTTAAGGTGGACGCATATTTATCCGCGGTAAACGAGCCGAAGGAGGCGAAAGAATCAAAATTTAGAATTCTTTGTATAAAATTCTATGACACCTCGCACACTTGTCCGCGGCTGTCCGCGGCTGTCCGCGGCGAATCGTCAGAAGAATTAAAAGTTTTGTTCGCCTTCTTCGACTCCTTCACCGCGGATAGATATGCGTCCACCCTTAAGAAGATATAATTCATACGGCGCTCCATACAAAACGAAGTTCGGTCTTAGTTTGAACATTTAGTGATTAAAATAATAAAAAACACAATCTAGAAACCAATATCTGTGCTTTACATTTGACAGTATAAGTATATAGTTTCAAAATTAACGTGGCTAAATATAAATCTTAAATTAATCCTAACATTGCATATCGGAAATCTGACAAATTAAAGCACAGATATTGGTCTTTAGATCATGTTTCATATATTTCATTGACTTTAATTGGTTAATAATGAAAATAGGACGAAACGTTCGTTTGTATGCAGCGCTCTCGGGAGCCTTCGGAATAAGCGCCTATGGTACTCGACAAAGGCCCAAAGGCTAGGCAGCGCTATTCTTGCTCCAAGGATCAGCTTAACTAATCAGAGAGAAAATGTCGCCGGCGCTTTGTGTATTTGCCCTCTGGGCCCGTATCATATTACAATTAATTTAGTTTAACTTCGATATAAATAAAAATAAGTTAGCATTATAAACGTTGATTAATTCAGAATAAACAAACGATACGTCGTTTGAAAAATGAACCGACTGAAAAAATACGTACAAAAAAGTTAAATATAATAAATTTCTCTGGTCAAAAATAATTAATTAATTCAATATTTAATAACCAGGATGTAAACTTAATTTCGTTACATATTTTCAGGATTGCTTCATTCATTCTTTCTCACTATGAGACACAATATCCATATCGCAGAAAAAAATCGGTTTAAGTCGGTTGCCATTGACATTTTCTATGGAACAATAAAAAAAACGCGATTTCGATAATCGAAATAACCAAGGTTTTGTGCCATAAAGTATTGAGCTTTGTTACTAGTACACTAACTTTTTACGACGAATGCAGCAAAGTTTCTGGATACACTGAAAGGGATAGTTCAGTTATGTATGTGAACATAGAAAAAGAGAATGTATCATCACCATTTGATCAAAATTTGTCTCTCTTTCCCAAAAACAGTGACGTTCATAATTACAATACAAGAAATAAAAATAAATTAGTATTACCACATTTTCGACTTAGTAAGGTCAACACATCTTTCATGGGGCACTGTATACGTTATTATAATAAGATACCAGAGAATATTCTTAACTTGACGGACAACAAGTTTAAGTCCCATGTTAAACAAGTCCTCTGTAAAAAAGGTTACTATAAACTCGATGATTATTTGAATGACCAAAATGTCTGGTCTTGACAATGTTACTCTATGTAATTTAATATTGAATTTATGTAATTGTACTTTGTATATTTTGTTTTGTTTAAAAGAAGTGTGTTGTAGAGTTTCTGGCCGCATCTTCTCTACAACGGAACACCGTCCGAAGCGGTGGTAGATTCAAAAACTTGACGTCAAAAAGTTATCTATGTGATATTATTTTGAATAAACAATTTTGACTTTTTGACTTTTTTTGACCAAAATTACATAGTGTGAAAAATATTATATAGGGTCCTTCTTAATATGCTGACACTTTTTTAAGAGGATGATCAGACCATCAAACTGAATAACTTTCTCTATGGGATCAATGTCGAAATCGCGAAAATAAAATCAGCGGTTCCATACTAAACTAAAATCTTACTCGACCCAAAAGTATGGGACAGCTGATTTCTTTTTCGCGATTTCGACATTGGTCCCATAGAGAAAGTTGTTCAATTTGATGGTCTGATCATCGTCTTAAAAAACTGTCAGCATATTAAGTTGGACCCTGTAGTATAGTATTAACTTACATCATTTTTTTTAACCTGTTTTGTCCCACTGCTGGGCAAAAGGTCTTCCACGTCTCTCAGTTCGGTGCTACACCCACCATTGCAGTAGGCATCTAACTCGTCTCGCTGCCTTTTCCGGGGTCTGTCTCGACCTCGGCTCCCGTCGGGAGGCATCCATTGCGTAACGATTGATACCCACCGCTCGGTGTGCATTCTGCAAACATGCCCAGCCCAGTTTTACTTTAGTTTTGCTGACTTTTCCCCTACGTCTGCTATTTGAGTTTTGGAGCACAGTGTTGTGTTCCGGATACGGTCTGTCCGCTTTAGACCTAGTATACTGCGCTCCATAGCTCTCTGAACTTGCAGTTTGGACTTTTGAGCCTTCGTTAATGACCAGGTTTGAGCACCATAAGTTAGGATGGGCAGAATATACATGTCGACGAGTTTGCTCTTGAGTGAGAGTGGAAGGTCGCCCTTCATCAGTTCCTTGCACCATAATAAAATTTAAAAAACCAACCAACCAACTATCTACAAAATCAATCTAAAACAATATTACATTGAATCCAATATGACGATAATATGTATGTTCAGGGTGTAACTAAACCCCCCTAGTAATATTTAAAGGGGTGGCGTAGAGTCTATGCCTAAGACCATCAAACTGAACAACTTTCACTATGTAGTCAACGACGAAATCGCGAAGAATAATCTGTTGTTTTACACAAAAATGCAGTACCAACTCGACTCAAATATATGGGACTTATGATTTTTTTTCGACTTTGTGTCCATTGGTGATAGTTGCTCAGTTAGATGTTCAACTAAACCACCCCTTTAAATATTACAAGGATACTTAGTAACCCGCCGTCTGGCTGGTGTTCAGAATAACAGACAAAGTTTAACACTGGGTATGAGTAAGGTTGTATGGAGAAACATTTTTTTTGCTGAGCGGCCAGTAATAAAACTTACATTTAAGTTTTTAGAGGACCTTTTAAAATACATTAAAAAACATCACATTCATTCTTAGGCCGCATCGGAGCTGTGCTATTAAGGTACAAATAACTTCTAAGCTTGTATTGGAGAAATTGCTTTTTAACACTAAGACCGCCTCGTTTTGTATCTTCTGTGTTTCTTTACGCTACATTTTGCTGAGTATGTAATATGAGTTGATTCTTAAAGATTTTGGTTACCTACTTTTTCCTTAATCTTTAGAGTCAAATATTTCAGCTCCAATGCGAGCTATAAGCCATAAGATTTAAAATAAAAAATGTTTGTTTCATAGTACTATAATTATACAATACGTTCATTGGTGGCCGCGTCTGTTAAAAAAATTACAATACCTTTACTCACACCCATATAAGTCAATTTAGAATAGAAGCCAATACCAATCAGTTTATGGCCAAACTGTATCAGAAAGCAATCTGCGGGAGCGAGGATAGCAATAGTAAAACCGTAGGTATTATTGAAGGCATGATATTTTCAGACAGTCGCCCCTGGGCAACTTTTAAATGGTGGAGTTTGGCTATATTCCAAATTTTTTACAACTCACGTTCGGTTATGCTTTGTACTAAAATACACTAGTTTTATCAAAAGTAGATTTTGTGTATCAAATTGTCAGAGTGAGTTTATTATTATTTTAATATTAGAAGGGGAAAAGTGGTGATGGTCTACAGGGTGTTAGGGTAAACAGTTGCATTACTTTAAGAGTTAATTATACCTACGATACTGAACAACTTTCCTTAAGAAAAAATATAGGAAATTAGCAAAGAATATTTTACCCTTTCCATAGTAAATGCACCGAACGTTTCTATGAAAAGTTGAATCTTTTTTTGATATTTTCTCTTTGTTCCTTTTGAAATTTCAGAATCATGAGGTATTACACCCATTAACATTAATGCAACTACTCGTATCTATCCTAAAACCCTGTAATACACAGTGTAGACGGTGATCAGACCATCATACTGAAAAACGTTCTCTATAGGACCAACATCAAATAAGCCGAAACAAAGAGCTGTTCCATACAAAACTGGGAACCTACTCACTCCAAATGTATGGGAAAACTGATTTTTTTCGAGATTTCAGTGTTAGTTCCACAGAGAAAGTTGTTCAGTTTGATGGTCCGATCATCCAATAAAAACCGTCAGCATACTTAAGACCGTAACGGAAAGCTTGCGTGTCTCGCGAGGCACTTTTTAATCCTGGGTGACTGAGGAATTTACGTAAAATTGTACTTTTCTAATAATAAATTATAGGTAGGTAGGTACCTGGCGGAAAAACATCAGCCGCCGTAGTATGGCAGCGTGATACAAAGCTATCGTTCCTTCGCTATCTTTCTATTTGCGCGCGAACGAACGAGATAAAAGGCGTGATATAGCCCTGTCACGCGCAACATGGTATGGCTTCTGATTTAGAAAACAGTTCAAAATAAATACTCTCTCATAGTCTCGACAACCTCCTAGTCTAACATCAAAATGATACCAGGTATTTCGTAGTAACAAATGACTCAAAGTTCAACAGTGAATACTATGAAACAAGCTCAAAAATAAAAAGAATACTATTGCTTTGAGAATACGTATTGGAAAAATTTCTCTACTCACCAAAGAACGACATAATTTTATGTCATAACTAGCTTCCCAATGCCATACCAAATTGGACATTCATCTCGATTTTGAATGAACAAAGCTTGTTTTATTTTCGAATGCTCACTATTAAGGAATGTTGTCACTAAACATGAGAAGTGCAAAACCCGAACAAGCTTTATTTATTTGATTTCGTAGAATACAAATAAAGCAAACAGATTTTCCAGTAAAACGAAGCGAAACAGACTTAAGTAATTCAACATCAAAGTAGGAGTAGGTATGACGCAGTGAGCGTGCCATACGTGCCGCTAATTAGGCAAGTCAATTTTCTCATCCTGCCAGGCGTCTGCTACGTCACTACTAAAGGTATGTTTACACGTCAACGTCTTCTCCTGACAGCTCTATGCCGCACAATTCGGTATGTAAAGTTTTTTTAGAGGTTTTTTTTTTAAATCGAAAACCATTTCGAGATAATAGTTTCAATAACAATATTTTGTCAGACATTTTAAAATGAAAGGATTACAGATATTTTCAATAAAATAACGTCGTTTTTCGGTCCAACAAGTGCCGTCACTTACTGGACCTGCAAACTCCTTGGTAAACTAAAAATCAACTTAAAATGACTGGCGTAAAAAAAAATTTATATGTCAGAATTTGACATTTGATGTTGCCGTTTCTGTTTCCAGTTGAGTTAGAAAGAGAAGGCCGGTGATTATAATTTTTTAATCAAACAAAGTTTTTTCTCCATGGACTTTGAATGATTTTTTGTGACCACTGTTGCCTTTTACAAATTACAGTTATAATTAAACTTGGATTGATAAACTCGAAATATTTAAAAAAATGAAATTCGTTTCTTAAAATGATGTCTTTTATCCGTAAAAAATATAAAATAAAGACCAAAAACTAACTTGATTTACCAGAAATGCGACTTTATACGAAGAAGCAAGCGTATATTCGGGACCTATTCGTAAAAAGCATAGAATATTCATAAGAATAATCTGACCTGGGTTCATGCTGGGTTAGCTTCTGATTATGACAGCTGTCAATAACAGCTGGTAATATCAGCTATCTAGGTCAGCCGTCATTGTCATCTGGGAGGTATCTTTTTTGCAAATCACACATCTTTGATTAAATCTGGATATTAAATAATGTTCATTAATTAAAACAAAAACAGCACATAAGACTACTCGAATTGATAACAAAATCATGGAACAATAAATTTCGTTGTCAAATGCTTACTCGTTTTAATAAATAAGTAAGTATATCACTATCTTATACAAAAGGAAACAGTCTGTTTCATTGCAACAAACTAAGTTCTGCATCATGAAACTAAGAAAGTACTTCAGTACGCACATAAGAACATATATTAACTAAACCGGATATTAAATATTACCACTGCTTCTTCTTCTTCTTTTGTGTCAGTATGAGTTATATCGCATGACCAACACTCATGCTGTAGTGGAAAGATTAGCCAGTTAGCAATGGTCGTATCGAGGCTGACTGCCCAGGGTGAGTTATGTCTATGTTGTCTGTATGTTTCGTCATTCAGGGAGGCTCTTTCCTTGTATCCCACCGCTAAATACTGGTAACGTTCACCTTCTATTATCAGTTAAACTGTACAGTAATACACATATTAGGTAATGCTCTAGTGACACGCTTTTGTGAACAATGATAGCCTACATTGGAGCGGCCAGCGTTGCAGTTAAATTGATAAACGGTTGAATTTGTCATTATCACTAACTTGCACCTGCGAAAACAAATCATTAGATGTTAAAATTATTATTTATAAAATAATTTATAAATAATAATTTTAACATCTAATGAAAGCATAAGCTTTACAATAGCCCACTCAATTATACACTTAAATAAGTATAACGTACGCGATAAGTGTCTTATTTTTATCAATGAATCTGTATTTAAAATAACGTGTTATCTATACTTATAAAACAGTTCCGTGACTGACTGGCAGACAACACACAGCCTAAGCTGTTGAAGTTAGAAACATGAAAATACAATCCGGGTTTTGTATGGAAGGTTGGCGCCTTATTTTTTGCCGTTGTTTTTGGTGCGGCCATCAACCAAACTTGAATATTTTAGTTCAGAATAAAGTAAGAACCAAAAAGTGTTATTACATGTATATCCCTAAACTCAGTCCGAACGGAGATAAAAAGGCCTGAAGTTGAAAATATATTCATTACGTTTACTTCAAGCCTATATATCTTCGTTCGGACTGAGTTTAGAGATATACTAGTAATAACAAGTTTTGTTTGTTTCTTTATTCTGAACTATAATTTTTCAGAGTTTGATTGATGGCCCGGTAAAAAAAATAGCGAAAAGAAAAAAGGCGACATTGGCTTATTCTAATATCCATAAACGAAGTCACGAGTAAAAGATTATAAATAATAAATAAAGTGAAGGAGTGATGTCTCTGCACAGCTCTGTGTCCCCCATCTAGTGCGAGTATCTACGCAGCTAAGCGCAACAGTCGTAGCAATTAGTCCTCGGCGTCAGTTGGTAAATATTAACACTGGTAATTGTACCGAACGTCAGCTCCCTCGATGTTCGTTACAGTGCCCACTTGCAACCTGAATACAAATGAATCCATTATCCGAAAGTGCGGAGATAGCAGATCGACACCGATATCACGTACCGTCATATATGCTAAGAGTACTAATGTGTTTTCGTAAGCAAATATTAAGTGTGGCATTTGCATCTGTTGCTATGTTTGAGTTATGTTGCGTAGCGAGTGGGTTTTACAAACATATAGTCACGATCGTTTTCTCCCTGAGGGTGTTCTGAAACATTGCTACAATTACCTTGAATGGGGCAACGACTGATCCAGGAAATTCATATCTTATAACGAATTTAATAATAAGGCCAAATAAATAAATAAATTAATTAATTTATTTATTATTTTTAATTTGATGGCAAAATTTTCAAACGAAATTACAATCGAATAGAAAACAAAAAAGTTACGAGCGATTGAAAAACGTTTTTTATCATCTTCTATCTCTTTCATGCAAAACTGGTGTTTGTATGACACGTCGTCAAGATTTGTATGCAAATACGAGGTCATGACGTCACGCTGGCTCTTATCGTAAATTTTAAACACGTATATTTCAGTTATTTTTAAAGATATTCAAAAATAAATTTTTCTTTAGTGTTTATGATATCAACAAATTTTTTAAAAGAAATAAACAATTAAATGTCATCATCACAATTGTGGCAGACAGGGTTCACTTAGCACATCGAGGATTTCATGGCATGGCAGGATGGAATGGCATCATGTGGTAATACGTCACCCATAAAAGACTGAAATAGAAACGTTATCTCTTAGTCTCGTACAACACAGTATATGTCTAAGGCGCGGTTTATACAGAAGAGACACGTGGCGGTGGCGGATAGTCAAAGTAGCACAATTATAAACCTTATAGTATGTAGGATAGCGTCGTTTGGAGAATTACGCCACCGGAGGTGTCACCTGGAGGCGCGGGCGTGATTCTCCTTTACTATAAGGTTTATATTGCGTTACTTAGATTATCCGCCACCACCACACGTCTCTTCTGTATTAACCATGGCTATGGAAAGAAATGGGGTGATCTATTCTTACCAGGAACAGTAAGGCCTTAACCTACAGGTTTTTGTTTGTCTTGTTTAATATTTGAAATATGAGATAAAAGTAACCAACAAGTTTATTTATTTTCATAACTGTTATACCTACAAACAAATACAACAGAGAAGACAATAGCAAAAGGCGAGCTTATCTTGACAGAGATATCATCTAGTATTTACAAAGTAAAAACCAAAAGCAATGTATTTAACGCTCTAAATTATGTTTTAACATGTGAACCCTATTTTTTCGTAGCATGTTCAGTCTCCCACTGCTGGGCGAAGGATGGCCTCCCCGTTACCCTATATTACTAATTAATTAATACAGGATGTTAGGGTAAACAGTTACATTACTTTAAGCGGTGATTGTACCCATGGTATTGAACAACTTTCCCTAAGAAACATATAGGGAATTCCCAAAAAAATTATTGGACTTCCCATACTATAAATGCAATCAGCTGATCAAACGTTTGTATGAAAATTCGAAAAAAAAATTGCGAATATCCTATAGGTTTCGTAGGGAAAGTCGTTCATTAAAGTTAATCCTCCATTAAATGTATTGCTAGGTTTTACTACGTCAACAAGAGAAAAAGTTACAGCAAGTGATTTAATGGAGGATTAACTTTAATGAACGCACGTGCAACCGGCAGCTAGTCTATAATAATTGAACCTAGTAATTATTCGTTTGAAATTAAAACAATTATTTCACTCCTTCAATTAAAAGATTTGTTTCCCTACCAACATTAATTACAATCTATTTACTATCCTTTGATGATTTGTTTCGTTTGTTAATTTATGTTTTGCCTCAAATTGTAAATGACTCGTTGCGATGGTAACCCGCCGAAGAAAATGTGATCTTGCCTTATCTACCTTTCTAGTTACTAATTGCTTTTTGGATCTCTCGATTTAGGTTAGTCGTGATTAAACGTTGTTTAACGTACTTGTAGTAGAACATCGGGACTTAATAATGTCCTCTCCTTGTTTTCAGGGGGAGGCTGAGGAGCGTTATTTATTTTGAAAGCTGAATTTATTTGCGGAAATGGGTCTGACCCACATTACTCAAGGGAGATTTTGCTGAATAGGGTTGTAAAATATGCCGTTTCGATTCTGATAAGTTATTGTATTTTGAAGTGCTCTTTTATGGTAGATGGATACTTTATATGAAGTTATATTTTTCATCACCATCAATCAATCTAACTTGTGTTTTGAATCAGTTTTGTTTCCGATGAACGCTATTTCCTAGTTGCAAACCTCATGCATAATTTAAAACATGACCTAAATTTAGATTTACGAAAACATTGATTGTGGTTTAATTCGTTCAATAATTAAAGCTCTCTGACCTACATAGATCTAACTTAGGGTCGATTCAGTCTAGGTTAAAAATGTTATAGCACTTTTAAGTGAAAATTTAATATCAATCCTATTACGTGCCAAGTATCTACATGTATAGTTATTATTATAACTACCTATATACGAAATGATGTTACTGCTAATAATAAAGGACGTTGGAACAAGCATAAGAATTATCTTCCGATCTTAACGAACGACAGTTTTGTATTATGTTCGATTTACCTAGATTGCTCTTAAACAAATATTTTCGCCGTATCTCTGCTTGCTTTTAGTTAAATCCTTCATCGAAACCAGAGGAGAATTATGTTTCTACGATAAAAATATATTTCAAAATATGTCAGAAAATGCAAATATGTAAGCTGCCCCGCTGAAAGTAAAGAGCCTCGGAAAACTACAGAAGCATTCCAAGCATGTGTTTCATTACGCCCTACTAAAGTTACGTAAAAGCCTACGTATTTTGCCTTAAAATTAAGGTTGGCTAGCTTTACATAATCTCATCCCAGTTTAAATTAAATGTTATTACCATTTAAATAACGCTTTATTTATTTTTACTAATTGGATAAGAGTTAAAGTAAATGTGATTAATATCGATGTTCATTTTGAAGTAAAAGTACTGTGTTGGTTTATATTATTCTAGATTTAATGTAATATGTTAATCCCATTTATAAAGTTTTCATTTCGTTATAAGATCATGACTTGTGTGCCTTTATATTTATAAAATTAAATTGTTTTGAAATTTTTAATGAAATCTGTCTTTTGTAATATGCCACTCTTCTCGACTATATTGTGGTATTTACTGCCCCTTTTTTTCACCTTTTGCAATAAGATATAATACTATTGAGCTGACTTTAAAATAATCTGAATACACATTTCCAAAGAAAGTAAATAATATACAGGTTGTAAGGAAAAGTATCATTAACCTTTAAACCACATACTCTACCCATCAAACTGAACAAATTTTACTATGTGAGCAAAAATAACAGAATAAAAAAAAATATCAACCGTCCCATACGTTTGAATCGAGTAAGTATTGCAGTTTAGTATGCGACAGCAGATATTTTTTTTGTTCTGACAGGTTTGCTCCCATGGTAAAATTTGTTCAGTTTGATGGGTAGAGTATGTGGTTTAAAGGTTAATGATACTTTTCCTTACACCCTGTATATTATTTTACTTTCTTTGGAAATGTGTATTCAGATTATTTTAAAGTCAGCTCAATAGGATTATATCTTATTGCAAAAGGTGACTGGCAGTAAATACCAGAACATAGTCGAGAAGAGTGGCATATTTTTAAATATCGGAGGCCAAAAGTCACTTCAGTTTGCCGCAGTTTTGTATAATATACAGTTAAAAATTGAATTTGTTTATCACCTATGTGCAGAGCATAACATAATGTCAATCGCCTGTACCGAAGACACACATGTGGTATATGAACGGAATATCTGAAAACCGTTCGTATAGAACCAATACATATATACACTCATGAACATAATCTCTTTCGGGTTGGTTAGATTAGATATGCCATTATCTCGATGCACGGGGTGCGAGTTGCAGCAAAGCTCACCATCAGCATATTTGAAGGTTTCAGGGTGGAATAACGTATCAATATTTGGTTATTATTTCGCCCTGAAAAGAACAGCGTTAGGCTGGCCTTCCATCAGAGCTGTACGAGGTAGAACAGGTTTATATAAATAGAAAAGCTTCAATTTCTTTATGACGCGATCGATTGTGCGTGCTATATTGGTGCATATTTTCCTCTCTCACAGCCTCGCTACCTCGCACAGTTCTGGTGGTAAGCTATGAAACCTTATCCTATAGTCACCAAAATCTTTCTACAAGGTGAAATTGCTATCGTTAGCATCTTTAAACTAAGAGTCTAACCATCAAATTGAACAACTTTTACTATAGGAGCAAACCAATCAGAGTCATTTAAGTCGAGTGGGCATTGCAGTTTAGTATGGAACTACAGATTTTTTGTTGCTCCGATCGGTTTGCTCCCATAGTAAAAGTTGTTTAGTTTGACGGGTAGACCCTTTTTTTAAAAAGGGTGCTAACGATATCAGTTTCACCCTGTATATCTCCAATCTCAAGCTATAGTGATAATATTAGCCAGACAGCAATATTCGTATCGAGGCTGACTGTCCAGGGTAGGCCAAACGAATTCAGGATTTGACACTCGAGGCTATTTCCGTGTATCCCTTGAATTGATTCTAAGTCTATCTGAACTTCTTCGTCAGTATGAGCTATGTCGCATGACAATCACTGATGCTGTAGTGGAAAGATTAGCCAGACAGAAATGTTCGTATTGCTCGACTGCCCAGGTTGACTCTTAGTTTTAAAGGATGCTAATGATATCAATTTCACTCTGTATAGTAAAAATAAAATACTAAAATCTGCGTTCGTAATTCGTGTTATTCTTTTTAGTTCAAAGTATTTAATTTGATATCGTCTTTTAATTCAAATTGAAAACCGTCGCAGCTTTGTTTGAAAGTTAATTTCTTTTTTGGAATTTGTGTACTTAGGTTCATTTAATTTTATGCATTTATTGCCAACATGTGGTATATAAATGGTTGTAAAAACAAGTTATGAAGTTTCACACATGAACTCTAGGGCGCTGCAACACAATAAGGCTTATGCTATCGATTCTAAAATAAATAAAAATATGACGATAGTTTGACAACTTAGTATTTCCAATTGATTTGACAATATGTCACAAAAAGGTAGTTAATTAAACCCATAATAATTGTAATTAAATCCTTTATCACTTGCATGCGGATTCATAAGGTTTGAAATGAAACCGCTAAGCCTTCTCCACGCACTGACTAATAATGATTATACTTGGTGATATCTATAACTCCACCAACATACAGAAACCTTAATTTCAAACCATTTTCGTCTTTATGATGCAGACTTAGAAGCTATGGTAAAGGTCTTATGGAACTGGAGTAGAGGCGTATCCTCAACTAATCTCAATGGATTTAAATTTTACCGAGCGAAATAACTCTATCTTTATGTACGAGTATACAGGGTCCTTCTTAATATGCTGACACTTTTTAAAGGGGATTATCAGACCATCAAACTGAACAACTTTCTCTACGGGACCATCATCGAAATCGCGAAAAAAATATCAGCTGTTCCATACAAAACTGCAAACCTACTCAAGCCCAATGTATGGGATAGATTTTTTACCGCGATATCGATGTTGGTCCCATAGAGAAAGTTGTTCAGTTTGATGGTCTGGTCAACCTTTTAAAAACTGTCAGCATATTAAGTTGGACCCTGTTTTGAATTATAGATATAGATTAAGTCGTGAATATGTGCATAAACCAACGCCTATGTCCTCAAGGGTAGGCAGTAACTTTGTTGTTCTCGCCTCACTTTATCAGTTTTATATTCTTCTTATAGGAATGTCAGATCAGCTCACGTCTTTTCTGATTCTGAACAATCAATAATAAAAGACTATTTTCTGCTTCTATCAATAATGCTTTCTATGTATGGCTATACGAATATTATAAAATACGTAAGTGTCTCACACTCAGTTGCAGAAACGCTCATTAGAGTTAATCCTCCATTAAATGTCTTGCTAGCTTTTACTGCGTCAACAAGAAAAAAAGTGACAGCAAGAGATTTAATGGAGGATTATCTTTAATGAACGTTTCTGCAACTGAGTGTCAGTCTGTCCGTCTATTTTCACGGCTAAGCTGCTGTACCTATTTTGATAGAGATAGCTTTACATTCGAGGAATATCATAGGCATAAAAATTCCACGCAGAAGATGTTGTGGCTAACGATACAACTATAAACTGAAGAAAAAAAAAACATTTAAATTACTCTTAACAAATGTTTGATTTTTAAATATGGTTTCGGACTCGAGGTACATAATTAGCTCTGAGGAATAATGGAGGGAATAAGGGACATAACCGTCTTAATTATGTGCTTCAGCTATTAGATCATTTCTCCCGGGCAGAGCACTTAGATGACAATTAGTACGTCCAGCTGCCCATCTGTCCGGTTGTTTGCTCAGACGAACGTCATAGATATATCAGTTCAATATCTAATTATTCACATATTGATGATGATTGTTAAATATATAGGATGTAACAAAACATGCTATTAATATTTAAAGGGGTGGATTAGACCATCAAACTAAAGAACTTTCATAATGCTGCTTATAATATAGAAAAAAAAATTTTGTCGCATGCATCTGAGACTAGAAGGTACTGCAGTTCTGAATGAAATAGATTTTTTTTTAATATATCGATTTCGGCTCCATAGAGAAAGTTGTTTAGTTTGATTATCAAAACCACCCCTGTAAATATTGTATTGTAGGGTGTTTTGTTAAACCCTGTATAGCGATAGGCTTATTTAGGTATTGATAGAGACAATGGCATAACTTTTAAGGCATTTAAAGGTATCCCGGGAATCTAACCTCTATTATTACAAAGCCGAGTTTTTTTGTCCACCCACTGTCCATTATGTGGCGACGGGCTCACCTCCCGTCACACTGGCCAGAGTTTCAGCACTATTCGTGAATTGTGGATGTTCTGAGGTTTCAGAATATCTCTGACTACCCCCTCGGGGAATATAGTCGTGAGCATATGCTTATATGCGAGTTTTTTTACACGCATTTAGCCGACTTTTTCTTTGGTTGATGGAAGTTCGAGGTCCTTTGCAAGATCGTATAATGGGGCCGCTATTAGATTTAGTTTAGTTATGCCACTAGCTATACAAGATGTAAAAACAACCCTAATAATATTCAAAGGGGTGGTTTAGATCATAAAACTGAAGAACTTTTACTATCAAGACAATGTTGAAAAACGAATAAAATAATTATCAGTCACATTTTTTAATGAGAGGTAATTATATTTTTTTGCCTAGACGAAAAATATATTATTTTATCTTCCCATGAAAAAAAAAACGTTCAAACGTAACACTCAACTCACGTTTTCAGTATTTTTTTTTAGCTGACTAGGCTGGCAACCCTATCGGAAGTACCCCGATCAAAAATCTTGTATAATAACTAGATTGTTCACTACGTTGCTGCAAACGAGCTGAGCTAGTCTTTGTGTCCCTAAGGGTGTATGTATATACAGGGTGTAACAAAATACCGTAGTAATACTTAAGGGGGTGCTTCAGATAATCAAACTGAACAACGTTCACTATGGAGCGAACATGGCGAAAAAAAACAGCTGTTTCACACAAAACTACAGCACCGACTCGGCTCAAATGTACGGGACAGCTGTTTTTTTTCGCGATTTCGAATTTGGCTCTATAGTAAAAGTTGTTCAGTTTGATGGTCTGAAGCAATCTGAGAATGACGTGGAAACAAATCGGTTAAGTATTACTAGGGTGTTTTGTTATATCCTGAATATACAGTATGTAATAACACCAAATCAATCTTTTTTAGAATTGTTGTCTGTCTGTTTGTGTGTTTGTTTGTGCGAGCACACGCAAAAACTACTGAACCGATTTTGATGAAACTTTTTTGTTTGATAGCTTATGATTTGACTTAAAATCCGGTATATAATTTGTGTGAGGTGCGAGTTAACTCTATATTGGATACATGCATAAAATCTATGTTTTCCGAGGCTATCTCATATTGGCTTGTTTGTCAGCTTGAAGATTGAAGGACAACTAATTCTTTTAACATAGAATTAGCGTTTATTTTGCTCGCTCAAATGAGACAAACAAAATATACAACGTGTTAATGAATAGACGCAAAACTAGAAAGTAGTTTGTTTAGAATCGAGAGCAGAATCAAATTATCATATTTTCAACAAAGGTAATTTTTTTCAAAATATTAAATAATTTGTTTGTAAAATTTAAAATTTACTGAACTCGATCTAAACCCACCGCTCGGGCACTCTCACCCTACTTACTACCCAAACAAGATTCTTAAAATGTATACATGAGCACGTTATCGCTTTCATTAATTGCTGAAATGATAACAAATCATTATTGCCTGAAAACTTAAAAATGCGAATAACTTTAAATTTTAACTACCAAAAAATGAAATTATTGTTTCAATCTGATTATTTAGTTATAAATCAGTATGCGGTTTTGCGCTTATTCATTAACACGTTGTATACAAAGTCCTTACCCCCATACGTCTGACACACCCTGGATAATCCAGTGGTTATCCAATCTCTTCACCATCTTAACGCTGGCAATACAGTTAACTTATTTAACAATGTGCGTCGGCGACTACTGGCTGTCACTCTCGCTTGTCGCTTGTAACCATGTTTATGTCACGAAATACGAAGATATTCCTATGAGTATTATTAAATTACTTTCGACGATGACACCGTAACGGGAAGCGGTATGCGAAAGAATCTAATTAAAATAAGGAAATCGAATCGCTGCTAAAAGTCGCAGTTTGTAAAGGGCCTATTTTCACTAGACATACGACAGTTTGACATTACCATAAATGGAAATCTATATTTTTTTTTGTGCCATGATATTCTGGTATACCGTTGTTTCTATAGAAATAAAAATCTTCAAAGTAAATAGTATACTTAAGGGCGAACCTCAAACGGTCAAAAATTTGTTAAGTATACAAAAATGCTCTATATCGTATCGTATCATCACAATAATACTAAGCTCTAAGACCAATAGAAAAGAAAAAGATTGGCGGCATGTCTCTAAAAAAGGTCGAAATAACCGCGTAATCGAAAAAAACTATTGGCTCTCCTGTAAAATTTTCTCACACGCTATAGGCGACAACGTAATGTACACGTATCAATGACTCGTATAATGGCCGGCAAACATTTTAAATAAGGCCATGGCCTTGTCTGCGAAGAATAAAAAATGTAGGCGAAAGCGTTACTGCGCATACCCCTCACCCCGTATCCCCTTTAGAGACAACTAATGTTATGTCAGAAATAATAACGACCCACTTTGTGAAAATATTATCGTGATTCATATGCATAGCCTAATTATCATCCGGTTATAATTTTCACGTTTATACTGGTCGTCATCTCAAAATTATACAGTCAACAGTAAAAGTTAAGGGTATATTACTGTTGGCGCGCTCCATACAAACGTAGTCTGGTGATATTTTCAACACTAACTGATTAAACTTAATGAAATTTTGCAAAAACAATCTAGAAATAAATCTCTATGCTTGTATCGTGTCAAATTTTACTTAAAATGTACAGTTTTAAAGTTACGGTGCCTGAACGATTTCCATACAAATCTAAAATTAATCCTAGCATTGAAACTGTATATTTTAACGAAAATCGGACACGATACAGGCATAGAGATTTGTTCCTAGATTGTTTCTGCAAAATTTCATTGAGTTTAATTGGTTAGTATTGAAAATATCACCAGACTTAGTTTGTATGCAGCGCGCATTCGGGATAAACTTCTCTTAATGAACTCTATCTTATTTCAAATAGTATTGATTATAAACATGATACAGCCATGTTGTGCTATTTCAAATCAAATTAAAGATAAGATTGCGGGTTCAAGTCCCGCCCAAGACATAATTTTTCAATCTTTAATTTAACTTTATCATTAAAATTAATCTGGAACAAATAGATATTTTACAAAGGGTTGTTGTCAAAGCCGTAAAATTATGTTCTTCCTAGTAACATTGTAATCGTATGGATTATGGTTAATTAAGTCCATACGTCCGTACGTCGTGAGGAAACCTGCATGCTTCAATTTCGAGGCATGTATTGTACCCACTGTCCATTATAAGTGGCGACGGGCTCACCCCCCGTCACACTGGACAGAGTTTCGGTACTACTGGTGAAACGTGGATGTTCTGAGGTTTCAGAATATCTCTGACTACCCCCTCGAGGAATATAGTCGTGAGCATATGCTAAGTCCATACGTTCTTACAATATTACGGACTCTAGTTTCAGTAGCCTAAATTATACTAGCCACAATCAGAAAAGGGTGTTGAATCTCTGACTGTAAGAACCGGAGTCGATTGACAATAATCCGGATTATAATGTTACTTCTTCATCACTCAGTCGTAACCTCATGACCGCTTGTGCCACCACAGCTCTCCAGGCCACTCGATCTTGGGCTCGGTGTATGCTGGCCAGTAGTGTTGCCTCGGTAATTTCTTTTAGCGCATCAGTCCATCTCGTAGGCATGCGTCCTGTACCTGATATCCTCATAATGTTACTAGGAACATTTTAATTAAACAGCTTTGGACTATAGTCAAATATTGAGACAGAAATAATGTGAAATATCATTAAATTAACTTCACCTCAAGCTAACAAAAAAAATACTAGCAAATATATGACATCAGATGATAGAAAGTTACTTTCGTCATCATATTATTAATTTCTTTAGAAATGGGGTGGTCTAATAGAAACCACACGGTTTGTTGATTGATATATTTTGTAAAGAAAATGGTTTTAGTACGTTCTTGGGACGGTACTAAGTGCCATCTACCTTTGTCTGTGGATTTCTCATCATTGAACAACCAAAAACTCTTGACCTAGAAATTCGGCACTTTGCCAAAAAAGTTAAACAATAAAAATCGAAATCTGTTTTTCCACTACTTATCTTACGAACTCTATGGTTAACATCCGTGTCTGTTATCAGGTGTAGAGCTAGATTCCGTTTGTTGATAAAACATTGTGACGACATAATTTTCGGGATTTCTGCTGATCGTGTCTTACAGAACGACTAAAATGTGTTAGTATTTATTTATTACTGTCTCAAGAATACCTAATAACCAGATTTGATTTACGTGTTCTATCCGTGAATCAACAACGAAAAAAAAAACACCCAATAGATATAGTATTGAAACAGCCATAATCGAATGTAAGTATCTGGGAAGCTGGGTAAAGAACGCCTCTCTCTGGATTACAAAAACGTATTTGTTGCTGGTGGCCTAGGATAACTTATTGTACACAGCATATGCTCACGATTATATTCCCCGAGGGGGTAGTAAAATATATTCTGACCTGATCCTATGATACACCATCCAACTTAATATGCTGACAGTTTTTAAAGGGGATGATATGACCATCGAACTGAAAAATGTTCTGTATGGGATCAATTTCGAAATCGCAAAAAAAAGTCAGATGTCCCATACATTTAGGTCTAGTAGTGATAAGAGGCAGACTTTAAATCGATGTACGGATTCATAATTATCATGGGTCTTTTTGCCGTCAGCAGGAGAAGAATTTAGCGGAGACGTAAGGGACTTTGCCAAACAAAAAACGAACTGGCAACCATTCCAATAAATGTATTCTGTATTTAAGGGCTAGGGTAATAAAAAATTTAAAATATCTACAATTATGTTAAACTATATCCTACTACCTAACCTACTTCTACACTAATAAGCTATTCATAAGCGAACAGTCATAAATGTCGAAGCATCTATTTAAAAACTATTAAAAAGTACTAAAATAACGTGTTATTTAGAATTCATTGTTCTATTTAGGTGTTCGAATTTTAAAATCTATTAAAATCTGTTAACAATTCGAAGATTTTCTTAAAAACTATGATTTTACTTGTAAAATATGTTTACCGAGGGATCGAATCACGACTAAGATTGAGTTGGAAAATGATTTCTTATATCATTAATCATTACTTTTACACTGATGCCTGATAAACATATTTTTTGTAAAATTCTACTCTAAGATTAGATATTAGCGTTCTATCGAAATATTACGATTTTTGGTCATTCCTAATAAAATATTATCAGTAGAAGCAGAAGTCGAATTTTCTAAAATATCCTCTTTACTATGCATAGAATGATAATCGTTCATTTCCGCCCACACTGACGGATCAGCCTTCGCTATTCTTTTCCTCTCCTTTATCTTGGTGTACAACAGAACAGTGACCATTATAAAGAACACTACACAGCCCAAAGAACATCCTACGATCAAACCCATCCGTCTATTCAATATTGTGGTTATATCAAACACTTTATTTGGTCTCAGTTTCACCGTGAGCGGTTTTCTGAATGTATTGAATGAGATACATTCGCTCGAAGGAGATCGCATTAGTATCGCCTCGACGACGTCTTCGGTTAATCTTGCCGTAACGTTAACGTTAACTTCAGTGGTTACGTTTAGCGTTAGATCGTCTTCAAATTCATCGTACTGGAGATCATCGTAAAGAGTGACGATACATACTACGTAGTTTGTGTTTGGGTGAAGGTCTGTTATATGCGTTGAAACTTCCGTTTTTTCTAAATATCTCAGCTTGACCTAAAAAAAAATGTTATTTTAAGAAACTAATATTGTAGTATAAGTATATGTTATGTTTTAGTACAGGTTATTTACGGCCTAGATACCTAACTATTGAAATATAAATTGTTATCTCAATAATAAAAGGATCTACACGAACGATATTACAATGAAATTAAAGACGTATTGAAAGACACACGTTTGTTTTTAGCTAAGTCTGTAGCTTAGCTAAGCTAAAAACAATATGTTTTTATGAACTAATTAATTATGCTTCAATATCGAATTGCCACTTTCCCTTGATACCTACCCTATCAATATAAACTAAAACACGATTGTGGATTAAGGCATTAGGATGTATGTCATGCGACGGACACGCAGCAATTTGTCGACTTTAAGAGGAGGGATACATTATTATAAATAATAACTTGATGTAAACTAATATATCTACAAAACTATTTATCTACTAAGTCTGTATCATACTGTTTTATACAATTTTATGTTAGTTACATTTTCTCTTAACAGTCTAAGTATAATGCTGTACTAAGTTATTTTAAAATGAGAATTAGCCGTGGAACATAAAAAAGAACAAAATTAAATAACTCACATCAGTATTAACATCTTCGCCGTAATAAAGAATCTGAAGGGCTTTGATCGCAGTCCTGTTCCGTATGAACCATGAGACAGATACCGAGTTATCTTTGTGCTTGTCTACTGACAGTTGAGAGATGACGGGCACATTACACTTCTCCTTCGGATAATCGTCGTTAAGACACGTCACCGCGTCCCCTTTTATTATCTTCGGGTGATCCTGTATCCACACCCATGTATTGTTTTTCTGACAGCTGCATATTAGGACGTTATCTGAAAATGTTAGGGTATTAATAATTCTGTCGACTCATGTTGCGAGTTTAGCCGCGAGCGGTTGCGTCATTCGCACGATTGAGCTTGCCACGAGGCTCCACTATCTCTTTTAGAAATTTTGTTATTCGCAAAAAAACAATATTCAGACAAAGTACTTGACATTGACAGAAATGCAGTGCTAGTCACAAGCATAACGCCATTAAATCTGTCAGAATCATGCTATGAATGGGACTGGTTAAAATTCACATTTTCGTTTAATACCCTTATTTAAATTAAAACCAGTCCAGCGTTACTTATTTCGAATGTAAATATTTCAGCGCAGTCAATAATAAACACTATTTATATGCGGCGAACTGCACACTTGATGAATATACTGTTTCTGGGCAAAAGCTACATTTAAAATAATAATGAAATAACTCTCACCTTTTAATGATATATCTTGAATGTGATTCTCTATTGAATTCAAGAGTTCTAACGGAATCATTTGGAGTTTATTGTGCCCTAAGTCTATTTGTACTATTTTATTAAGGTTTCTGAAAGCTGTAACTGATATATATTTTACATTGTTGTGCCCTAAATATAAAACAGTGAGCTCTTTCAAATTTATCAAATCTTCATTTAGAATATTTTGAATTTTATTATGTGAAAGATCTAAAAGTTTCAGATTGCCTAAGTCTTCAGCAAAGGATTCCATAGATTCAATATTATTATTTGCCAAGCATAATGTTCTAAGCCTAGTTAGACCTCGAAAATTACTTGTTTTAAGTTGTGAAATTCTATTATGGCTTAAGTCTAAGTTTTCTAAATATGCCAAGTTAGAGAACGGACTAATTGATAAGCGCCTAATTTTATTGAACGTTAAATAAAGTTGATGTAAGCTTGTGAAGGATTCAAACGTGGCTTCTTCTATGTTAGACATGTTGGTAGCACTAATGTGAAGCTCAAACAGGGTTGCCATAAGTGTATTATTGTCTAATTTTCTAGAAGGGGTCCAAGAAACCACAGGGTTTTTGCTTAGATCTATGTTAACTAAAGTAATTCCGACTTTTTTATAAGACATCAAAAATTCAAAATGAACAATTTCATTATACGAAATATTAAGGTTTTGTATATTGGGAAAAATATCAAATATAAATTGAGGTATACTATCTAATCTATTAAAGCTGATATCAAATAATATTAATTCGTTGTATTCAACTTTTTTCCTCGCTGTTAGAGATTTAATCTCATTTTTTTTCAGAATCAAATATTTTAGTTTAGTTAACTTTTCAAAACCACTCAGCTCTATCCTCGGTAATAGGTTGTCTGCAATATCAAGAGATTCTACTTGTGTCAAGTTGTGGAACGTATTGTACGGCACGTAGTCCAAGAAATTGTTACTTATATTCAATTCTGAAATAGAGTTTTGCGCATCGAACAATTTCGATGGAATCGTGCTAATAATATTCTGTGCCAGGTTCAATCTCAAAAGGTTTCTATTGAATGTGAATGTCCCTTCAACAATATTTTCTATGTTACAGTGTTCGAGGAATAATATTTCCAAAAGGGGAAGTTGAGCAAAGGACTCTAAAGGCAAATAGTCCAAAACGTTGTGGGACAGATACAAATACTTCAATCCTGGAACGTCGATTGACAACAAATCGGTTGATTTTAGGGAGTTATTTTTAAGGGAAAGCGATTTAAGGTTGTTCAATCCGTGAAAGGTCCCATTTTCTATCAGCTGTATTTCACAGTTGTCCAAGTAAAGTGAGCTTAATGGTAAGCCTTGTTGGAAAATTTGTTTGTGTAGCATCTTCAGCGGATTGAATGACAAATTGAGGCTTCGCAACTTTTTAAGAGTGTCGAATGCCATGTCTGAGATAAACATTATTCTATTATGTGAAACGTCCAAGTCTTCCAATTCTATTAATCCGAAAAAAGTGTAATTCGTTATGTTACGCAGTAAATTATATTGTAATTCCAGAAAACGTGCCGAATCTAAGTTTTGAAACGAAAAATCGTCTATAACAGAAAATTCATTGTTACTCAACTCGAGACGTCCGAGATGAGTCAAATTTCTAAAAGTTGCCTTTGTTAAAAATTTTATACGATTTTTCGTCAAACTCAAATGGCGTAACTTTTCGTGACTCTGAAACATAAAACTGTTTATTAATGATAACGAGTTCGAGTCCAAGTTAAGAATAAGCAAGTTTGAGCTTAACTTTGGTAAAATGTCATTTATGTCTACAAGGTTATTATTTTCTAGACTTAGATATTTTAAATCTGTCATTTTCATAAAAGCTCCAGGTTCTATAAAGCTGATTTTATTGTGACCTAAATAAATGTCTTCTACTTTCAATGAATTAACAAAATGAAATTTAGAAATAAATTTCAATTTATTATTATTGATCCTGATTTCATTAGCATTTACTAGGGACCATAACGTGCCATTGTGTAAGTCTGAAAATTTATTATTGTCTAGTCTTATCATTTTTAAATTTCTATTATTGATAAAAATATCATGTGGCACTTTATTTAGATAATTAAATTCTAATCGTAGCTTAGCTAAGTTCACTAAGTTACTAAAACTCTCACTATGCATATTGCTTATGCAGTTCATATCTAAGTATACTGTACTAATTTTACTTGAATTATGAAATGAATCTATTGGCACATCCAAAATATTATTATGACTTAGAAATACTTCATTTAATGACGGTAAGTTACAAAATAGGCCATTGATATGATGCAAGTGATTATGGCCCAAATTGATAAATTCTAAATGTTTGTTGTTCTGAAACAGGTTGGGATTTAATATTTTAACCCTGTTATGACTTAAATCTAGGGATTTTAAATTCACTAAAGAATAGAAAGCTCGATAGTGAATGTTGTTAATAAAATTAAAATGAAAAGATAGTATTGTAAGGGACGGACAAAATTTAAGGCAGTCTTCTGAAATAAATTCAAAATTGTTAGAATTCAAATCAAGATATTCGAGGGATATCAAATCAGAATTTTCGACCGTAGGGAAAAAGTACATTTCATTCCAGGCGAGTCTCAGTGAGCGGAGATGTCTCAACTTTGCGAGTGCAGATATCGGAAACATGGTGAGGTTGTTCTCGCTTAAATCAATTTCCGAGAGGGACAGTTCTAAACTAGAAAAGGCAGATTCAGATATATCACGTATCATGTTTCCTTTTATGTTCAATTTCATTAGCGGAAGACCGTAGAAGCTGTAGCTTGGTATGTCCTCAATGTGGTTTGAGGTCAAGTCGATTGAGATAAGTTTGAGCATTCCGGAGAATGCTTTTTGTGGCATAAATTTTATTTTGCTGGAGACGATGCTCAGTGTTTCAAGGCACTTTCGTAAAGGCATGAAGGTGTCGTCGCCGATGTCCTTGATGCTTGTTCTTGCAATGTGAACGTGCTTGATGCATAGTCCTTGTGGTACAAAGTGGGACCCGAGAGCATCGCGGCTGTCATCTAGGTCGTATATGGACAATGAATGGATGTTGGAAACACTTTTGAGAGCATTCTTTACGTCTTTGAGAGTTGTGTCTTGGCAATCTAGAAAAACACCTGTAAAAATATTGCTTGTTTACAGTTTTACTTTCTGCAAAATTGGCTTTACCTATATTATTATTATAACGAAAAGTAAGTTACTTTCCCACGTCATTATAACGTAACGTATTGTACGGAATGTAATATAAAGTAGTAAACTCCTACTCTTAATAAATATAGTTTCAAGATGTTTCCCTGATATTGGATAAATTCGACTCAATTGTTCACCTAACTATATTTCGGGATATTAATTATAAGAGAACGATTTCGATTTTAGCACGAAAAATGTTTTTCTTGTCACATTGAAGATTGAAACAATTTCGTAGGGGGTTTCGGGGGGGTCTGCCGGAAATAGGACATGCTATAAATTGCTGAGGTATGGTGACTCAGTCCACCAGCCACGGTCAAATGTTTCAATCTATTTCGCCTTAAATGAATTATCTTCTTTAAGAGACGTAGTCACAGTATAAGATAGAGTACCTATCTAGTTGACACAGTGGAGTGAAATGGTTGTCGTTGCTGAGTACTTTATAAATGAGGTATTAAATCTAGCAAAGTTTCTTCATTGCTACAAAGAATCACAATAAATTCTTCATTTGTTCAAAAGTAAAACATTATAATCTCACCATCCTCGAAAGTATAGCACGAACATTTATTACTCCATATTAAGTCGGGACACCCCAGGGTATTTTGAGCTCGCAGAATGGAGGGTAAAACCAGTAATAATGAAATAATTTGCAATATATCACGCCCATTTTTCCTTGTCTTGTAGCATAAAATCTTTTTCATAGTTACATTATTGTTGTTTATTATTTATGTCAACCTGAAACAGAAAAATTTTGTTGTAAAACTTAATAGCCTCCTCTTTCATGTTCATTAAATAATTGAAAATGTTTTTAAAATATGCAGCGAAAAGATAGTGCACATTCTGAATTGTACTCTAGCATCTACAGAATAAAGTTGAAATTGAATAAAAGACGAACAAAGAGGCGGATTGTACGTTGAGATGGGATCTACAGGATCATTTATATAAACGATGTCTTAACCTTATTTGTATCCATGAGAGAAAAGGTCAAGGCAATGAAGTCTCACAATTTAATTAGAAGTAAATTGTTTGTATGTATATGTTAGTGTGTATTTTATCTTTTTTACAGTTACAACTACATTATTGTAGTGAGTTTTATATGATATGTTATTTAATTTAAAAAAAAACAGTTGTGTATCTGTATTTAAAGTCATAGATATACAAGTCTTTACAAAAATACAAATAAACATTTTAAGGAGGTGGTTTAGACCATCAAACTGAACTACTTTGTATGTGGGACCAATATATATACTAAACTACAAATCTACTCGAGCTAAATGTATGGGACAGCTGATTTTTTTTTCGCAGTTTCGATGTTGGTCCCATAGTGAAAGTTGTTCAGTTTGATGGTCTAAACAAACCCCTAAAATTATTAAATGTTTATTTTTACTTTTGTAACACCCTGTAGAGTACGTTACTCTATTGGCCTTATAAATGTATGTAGGTACATACATTACAGCCTGAAAAATTCCACAACAAGGTAAAGGCCTTCTTTCACTAAAGCGGGTGGAAAGGGGTGGGCCATACTGCAGCAGGCCTGAAGGCAGTTTGAGCACTTACAATAACATTAGCCCAGTTTGGTTTGTCGACAATCAAACTGCGGCTTATAAAAAGGTAGTATGCGTTTTTCTATTTGCCCTAAATCATATTTTCAAGTCCATTTAAACGCACTACAATTTGACTAAATATCAGAACTTTAATTTCAAGAAAATAAAGTGCGCGCCATCAAGTAGAATAGCATGAGCTACGCGGTGACGTCACGAGCACTTTCTTTCTCCATTTAAAAGAGGCTTTATAATATGCAAACGGAGTACATACATAAAGTGTTATAACATGACTGTCGCCGCCAGTGACGTCATCGCGCCATGACTGCGATCCGGGAAAATTAATTCGGAAGCCGTCAGAACACAGACGAAAAATTCCAAATTCAGAAAGTGTTTCATGTTTCAAAGTGATTATTAAAAAGTTGCTTCTGAAAATATTGTTGAAATATCGACTTGAAAAAACGGTGATTGAAGAACATGCTTGAATTTACATGTTGTGTCAAAATGTTTACAGTACTCTCTTCTTATCGTGTAGCCCTGGTGTCAGAGTTTTGTCAGACCGCCTTACGGCCTCTGACGTTGTTTTTATGTAACGACTACTACCACGAGAGATAGTTGCCGGGACCAACGTCTTAATGTGCCATCCGAAGCACGGAATCATCTTTTTTTCAGACAATCAGGTGATTCGGCCTTCAATATCCTAACCAACTGGGGAAAAACGCACAAAGTGACATATCACTAGGTGTCCCCCGTGGGCATCGAACCCGTAACATCATGGATCGCAAAAAAAATTAAATTATAGCATAGTTACAATAATTATATATTATTAAAATGAAAACAAAAAAAATTTACAAACCGAATTGTAATTTCTACAGTCAAAATTCATAATTGAGTGTAACTTGTATTACCATAGCTATACGGACAGCAACAAAAACCAATAAATAATTCAAGTCCGACTTTTATTGAAAAGGGTTTTTAATATTTAGTTGGTGGTCTGACAAAAGAAAATACAAAGAGATACACTAACGTCACATTCAATGAACGAATGAATGAAATATACTATTTTTATACAACGTGTTAATGAATTAACGCAAAACTAGAAAGTAGTTTTTTCAGAATCAAGAGCAGAATCGAATTATCATGTTTTCAACATAGGATTTTTTTTTCAAAATGTTAAATAATTTTTTGTAAAATTTGAAATTTACTGAACTCGATCTCAACTCATCGATTCAACCATTTCATCGAACCAAAACAAGATTCATAAAATTTATCCACGAGCACGCAAGCGCTTTCATTCATTGCTGAAATGATAACAAATCATTTTTGCCTGAAAACTTAAAATGTGAATAACTAAAAATTTTAAGTATCAAATAATGAAATTATTGTATCAATCTAATTATTTTGTCATAAATCAGTTGGGGTGTATGAGGTTTTGCACTTATTCATCAACACGTTGTATATATTTTTATATTATACAAAAACATGGTAAAAAGTAACTAAAAATATTGGTACAAAGAAGGCGATAGTTTCAATATTAATAGTTAGTTGCACTAGGAACTCTGAATCAATTTGAATCCAATAAAAACAAAACGATTTCTGAACTATTATATTTTTATTTTGTTTATTTATTTGTGCCCTCAATAAGACGATTGATGATTAATTGTAATTATTTCTTCAATGGTCAACTAGGATATTGCGGAATGATAAAATTAAATATAAGGTACCTAAATAGCTAAAAAAAATTGTAGTACCCTAAATTCAAAAGAAATAATAAGCAAAGAAAAACTAAATAGAATCAAAAGTTTCAGTTTTATTACAAGTTTTCCTTAACCGTCCGTAATAATCTCACCCTCCCCTAACGACTATGTTCACGTTTACTATTCGCATCGTGTTTGGAACTCTTTGATACACAAACAAAGAGAGACAAAGTAATACGATAATACGAATACAACTACTTAATAATATATAGGATCTTTCTTAAGGATCAGTGATGATCAGACCGTCAAACTGAACTCCTTTATCTATGGGGCCAACATAATAAGTGTCAGCATATTAAGAAGGACCCTATAGGTATACATACTTTTAATGTAGTATACATTAAAATAACACATAAAAAGTATTTATACTATATTACCCCTTCAACTCCCGTGGTCGCGATGTTGTTCAAACACCCATTGTTTATCAATTGTTATCTTAAAGCTGGGATGAGAGCTGTTAAAAGTATTTATTGAATAACATTTAAATTTACCAAGAAATTTATCGATCTTTGCTGCTGACTGTACAGGGATGCGCACAGGTATAAGCTCAGGGTATAAGAGAAAAATAAAATGGCGGAGATAACCGATGACACCTGACATTTACCTACATATTCTCTGGCATCCGAACAAGGCAAACGAAACCTTACTGCCCGCCATATTGATGTCAATTCAGAATAAAACTGTAGCATATTTGTATTAACATATACGATAGAGTCACCATAATTGGGTCAGTTTCACAACATAATTAATTTTCAATTACGCTTTGTCTATGTTAGGAACGGAATCTCTTTGATATACTATCGTGTTAACACAATACGTTTGTATATACAGCCTAATATTGATTAAACAATCAATACGCATTTATATTTAGTTTCACAGTACATTAATATTGAATACAGACAAAACACAATTGTATTTCTGGATTATTCCAATAAATCCGGCTGGTGCTTTAATCCTTAATGCCTTTATGAACTAAATACATAATCCTGTTGTAAATTAGGCTCTACTGTTACTATCTTATGCTTAATTTTCCGTATCAAATGTATGTTTCTTAATGCTTAATATTGAACCACTGCGTCACTTAAATTCTTACCTGCTACGTATAGGCAACAACCGCAAAAATGAGGTTAGGTTATCTCAAAGTTTGCAACGGCAAAAACCCTCACAAAGTTTATTTCACTCACTGCCCGTCCTCTCCCTTCTAATTATAAAACGAATTAAAACACTTACCTCGTCGTAGTTTTGACACTAGAAGCCAATTACGATGCTATGGCGAACATCTTAGAGTTCATTTTCGCTCAGTATGTCCACGAGAGACGAAGTGCGCCTGTCCCTACAGTCGGAACACGCATGTAGAAGGAATTTCAATCACGTTTTAGTTTTTTGTTTGGTGTTGATAGATATGTAGCGCGCAACACGGGACGCCTGAGGTCATTAGAAAGCTTCAGTGAAGACTGCCGCGTCGGCGGCGCGCGCCCTACAGTAGGTCACCCGTTGTTGGCTTGCCGCTTGCGGCGCCCCAACCCACTATTATTATACTTTTATGACGAATCCGATTTTGCCCGAACACCAGGCTTTGTAATGCGAACGTGTATGGCCTTGCTAATCTTTAATGTTTGCCAAATGAGACTCGGTTTTTTGTAGACTGCTACAAAAGACTACCCATAACATTACTTATGCATCACGATTCTGACCCACTTTTGCATTAATCATAGTAAAATACTGGTTATTGTCACATACCGATTATGAAACTATCGTACCACACCAATTTTGTGTGTACATATTGATATTTGTGTATAAATGTGTATGCGTGTGTTTTGTGTAAAGCTGGTTATCTTTAAATATAACTCATGTACGTTGCAGTTTTAATTACAATTGAAAAAATGTGTCTTGTTCACTAAAGTAGACGTAAAGTCTTGGTAGAAGTCGCGTTGCAAGTCTGTTACTGGGCGGGCGTCTGCTCTCCGGCTTGTCATGGGATTCCGCCATTTTGTGGTGGTTAAATTCGGTAATAAATATTTTGTAAACACACACGTGTTTTGTGCATAAAATACTCTTTGGTGTCACCAGATATTTATTATACAACATCAAACACTTTTGCTATTCATAATAGACACAGACACTGGCAAAATCATTTTAAGAGCACAATTTTAAGATTAGAAAAGAATAGAAAAGTCATGGAAAATTTTTGTAGCTGTATCAGATAATGTTGTTGTCTCTACAATATAATTATTTAAACTCGTAGACGGTCTGATCTGTTTTTAATTGCTATCTCCGTGCGTAATTGATTTTCCGTACGGTTGTGAGTTAAGCCGAGCGTTTTGTCAACATTATTAACGATCACGAAGCGATATTAAGTATAAGATACTGAATACCCTATCGTTAAAATGTACTTAAACATTTCATGTCAGCTATTATTTTTTCAAAAACTACTTTTTCAAAAACTATTTTAGTTACGATATCACGAAATTCTCTCGAGATTTTCCATTTCGCAAAAAAATGCACAAAGCACGGTAGTAATATTTGAAGGGGTGGTTTAGTTTAGTTTAGACAATCAAATTGAGCAGCTTTCACTCTGGAAAAATCGCCTGTCCCATACATTTGAGTCCAGTAAGTACCGCAGGTTTTGTATGAAAAATTGTTTTCTCAATCTTGGCTTCAGAGTGAAAGTTGTTCAGTTAGATTTTTCGATTGTTCAGTTTTTCAGTTGATTATAAACTTTCAAAGATTAAAAAAAATAGTAGCATAGCATAACATATGTTCACGACTATATTCCCCGAGGGACAAGGGGAGGTCAGATATATTCTGAAACCTCAGAACATTCACGTAAATACTAATTATAAAAATCGTTAACTCCACGAATGAGATCAAAGTACTAAAATCCAATGGAGCATTCTCATTCCGCTTTAATGTCAAACTAAAGTTAAATGAACAAGATGTCTCTCACACGTTGGATAAATTTGGCCCATAATTCGTGCAGTTTCGTCCGCTCAGCGCTACGCCGTAGCACCGTAGCTGTGCTACGAGCTACGTAGTCAGCTACAATTTTTTGAGATACGACACGGTCACACACGTTTTCTGCAGAGTAATGCGAAGCGAAATAAGGTGCGAGTGGAAAACGTATGCAGATTTTTTTTTTCATTTTATGTAAATAGGTGGGCTCTGAAAAGATCGTTTTGTCAAGAAAAAAGACAAAAAAAACTGATTTTTATTTAAAGTTACGTATGGTTTTAAACTAAGAATTTTTTCGATAAATAAGCATCATAGTTTTATACGAGTTTATATTCACATGTATTTTTGACTATTAATAGGAAATGTATTTACTTTTCGGTTTCACCCTTATTTTGTTTTTTACTATTTATTTTATAAAGCACCGAACCGTTATCTGTGTTTTAAATTTCCTCTACCCGTAAGTTATCTGGGGGAAATGGATTTATAGTGATACCATTTTTATTTATTTTTATTCTGTAACTGCGTGTTTGATGTTATTAAAAGTATATTTCATTCTATCATTAATTTATGAATACTTAAAACAAAATTTCATACTTAAAATATTCTAAAGTTTCTTACCAAAAACAATTATTACTTACTACAATAGTTTTTTCTCTATAGGACATGGACCTAGAACACAAGTTTCTAGATCCATGCTATAGGACTACAAGTGTCAGCGACGTTTGCTTCCAGCTCGCTCCGTTGCCCTATACTCCTCCACATCTGGGTCACTGTACTTATCCGGTTTAGTCACCTACTGTTTTATAAAATCTGGGTTACAGAACAAGGCTTTGTATGTTTGTCATATTGAAATCAATTTTGTCTTTCATAAGTATTAGATTAACTTTAATTCAAAATCGACAAAAAAATTAACCAGAAGATCTTATAAATATGAAAGTACGTGTAGGAAAGATGTTTATGAACAGATTTGGATGAAATTTAGCACAAAGACAAAACATGATCTGGGGCCTATTTCATAAACATGACAATTATAATTTCCTTTGACAATTTAGGGTACATTGCTGGTTATTTATGGCGTTAAACAACATGTGTTCTAACATTGTCAGTAATACATCACAAATTGTCATTGTAAATTAAAAATTGTCATGTTTATGAAATGGATGAAGACGAAATCGTATTGGAGAGTTAGTTTTGAAATAAATATTTGTATTGATGAAAACATTAAACTACATGTAACTGCTTTGTTACAAAAGTAGTGATTCAAGATTATGTAAGTGCGTGCGTTAAGAGCATATAGGGGGGCTCTCGAAGAAATTTGGAGAATAGGTAACTTTTTCGACTGTTTACGTATTTGTCCGATCCGCACCTCCCACAACCATGCCGACTAGAGTGCGAAAGAGACAAATGCATTTCAAACTAATTTTATCTACATAAAATCACAAAATGGACCAAATCTGTATTTCGTAATTTAAAATTCTTTCAAGAATAATATGAGAAAGACTTTGACTATGTCTGTATGTTTTGATTTTTTGTTTATATTCATCAAATTTGTTTGCTGGATGTCTGAAATCGGGCGGTAAATTTGTGCATATTGGAAGGTCCCTAGTTCATACAATAAATAATTTGTGCAAAAAAGCAAAACGTAGCAGAGGTAACATACATTGTACATAGCAAAAATGTTTGCTCTAGTTTCTTCATCCAGGGAGGAAACAGGGGAATCCATTTGTATGGACAAAATGGTACTAGTCTTTCCTCTTAAGTGTGTGTACTAAACACAGATGCACTCTCTCGTCATTACCCTATTGAATCGGATGAAACTGAATACCGCTACGAACTGGGAAGGGGTTAGACGTGACCGTATGGCTAACGGTTAGACAGTGACTAACCGTCAGCCTTACGGTGTGGGAATCAGAGATGTTAACGATGCCTGCATGTATTAGTCGTCTCTAATGACACTGGAATGGGGTGAGTGCTGTACTAAACGATACACCACAATACTGATATATAAATCAAGACTTAATTGTTTGTCTTGAAATAGAAATACAGTATGTAAACTAACTAAAGGCAAACCTTTAAACTCTACTCTACCCATCAACCTGAACAACTTTTAATATGGGAGCAAACCTGTCAGCCCAAAAATCTGCTGTTTCATACGTTTAAGTCGTGTATTCATTGCATTTTAGTATGGAACAGCAAATTTTTTTTCGCGTTGACAGGTTTGCTCGCATAGTAGTAGTTGTTCATGTTGATGGGTAGACTACGTGGTTTTGCCTTTAGTTAGTTTAGATACTGTATACAAGTTGCACCAAAAAAATACCCGTGTAATATTAAAGGGGTGGTTAAGACCATCAAACTGAACAACATTCACTATAGAGACAACTTTAAGAAAAAATAAAAATCCGGACAAGTGCAATTTTTTCGACGTTGTCTTCATGGTGAAAGTTGTTCATTTTGTCGGTCTAAACTATCCCCTTAAATATTACGAGGGTCATTTCTGGTCACCCTGTATTTAGCACAAACTACGAATTAGTGTTCATTTGCACCAAAAAGAATTTTGGCTTGAACGCATTTAGTGATCACTCAGTCTCTTACGCCACTCATACAGCATCATATTTAAATATGTTTTAGACTAAATACTTTTTGGTACAATCCGCCCTTAGTCCTTTTAAAAGGCACTTACGCTGTAGACAATAAAAGTAAGTCAAAGAGGGCTTTTGTACTTTGATAAATTCCCAGAATAACTACATATCGTTTTTTTGAATGTTTCCTGATGCCAGCGATTTTAGCTCAAATATATGACTATTTCTGGATAGTCTAGTCTCTCTGAGTGAACTAGGTCACAGAATTTTCAACTCGCCCGATGTTTCGCGTCTATTTAAGTAAGACGATGCCAATAGTGTTTTACTAAAACTGCACTTTATTGAAATTCAAACCGCAATGTTGTACTTTATTTTTAAATTAAAACAATGAATGTGGGTATATTTTGTTTTGGTGTGCGACAAATGATAGAAATGAATTTTAAACGTTTGTTTTTCTTGCTTTGTACAGTATACAGGGTGTAAGGGATAGCCCTCCGCAGGCTTAAACGGTGAACTCCATCCGAGTGACCATCAAACCGAACAACTTTCACTATGAAGCCTTCCACAGCAAACTGAAAAAAAATCTGCTGTGTGTCATACTAAACTTGCTACCGACTCAAATGTGGGGCATTTGAGTCAGGAGCAGTTTAGTATAGTATGGTAGGCTTCATAGTGAAAGTTGTTAAGTTTGATGGTCCGAGTTCACCGTTTCAGTCTGTGGAGGGCTGTCCCTTATAACCTGTATTAAAACGCTATAGGTAGTTTATTATACTAACGTTTTTGTTTTATTGAGGTAGATAGATATAATTGATAGCTTTCTATAATTCTGACACCTCTTAATTGCATATTCGATCTCGGATGAAGATTTTAGTTCTTTAGAAGTAAAAAACCCATATGCGTAAGTTTTAGAGATTGACTTTAAAAATAAATCGTTACATATTTTAATATTAGGTTTATGTTATTGTATTTGTCTATTCTTTGTGTGCAAATAAATAATATTTATCTTATTATGTTATAATTATAGGTTCAGCACCCTCGATCACTAATAAATAAAACCGGTCAAGTGTGAGTCGGGCAACTCGCGCACCGGGTGCTACGTACCATACCACCACACACATATTAATTAACTTACAAAAATGTTTTGTTTTTTCCGGGACCTCTAGCGCGAGACCGACTCACACTTGGCCGGTTTTTATTATTTGTTGTTATATTGTAGAGTTTGTTCTATAATCAGACAAAGTTTGACGCTTGTACGTATTACCGTTTTTACGATAGAGCGAGAAGAAAAAACGTTGATAAAAACTAGTTTCTTGTATGAGGACCTTAATTTTTAATTTTTTGACATTTTTATTATTTATTAAAAATCCGACGTAATAACGCATATTCTGTGAAAATGTCAACTGTCTGGCTATTACGGTTCAAAAGTTACAGCCCTAAATAGGTAGGACGGACGGACAGACAACGTAGGCTTAGTAATAGGGTGCCATGTTCACCCTTTGGGTACGGAATCCTAAAAACTAGATACACAATGAATGCTCTCTATGAAAGAGCAGTATTATGTATTTATTTTATCATTTAATTCAAGCCCACAAACTTAAGTAATTATAACAGGCACATATATTATTGAAAGTGTTCTCAATCTAAATGTGCTACAAGGACATAATTTTCCAAAATTTTTCCATGACACTGTGCATCTACGTATATCTTTTATTTATGATCGAAGTGCAGCAGTCAAATCGAAACAAATTTTAAATTCAAAGGAATAACTAACATAGAGCTAGTAGAGTCAGGCTCTATAGAAAACGTTACACTTTTTAATCTGTCTTTACATTGTTGAGTGCCAAACATTTTGAGAGCTTTGCATGGTTGAGCGTGTCCTTTGATTCGATTAAAATTCGTCATAAATGGTCCTATGTCACAGATTATTCAAAAGTTACTTCCGTAACAACGCACGCTTTTTTGAATTACGAACTTTGTGCTTCAGGAATGAAAACTAAATTTGCCTTATGTTTATGCGCGACAGCCAGTACCTCTTGCGATACAAGGCGCCGCGGGTACTTATTGCAGATGTCAAACGCAAGCGATGGAGCACTGCCTTTGTGTACTTTTCCCCTGTCAAATTAATAATGTCACTCGACAGCTTAACTGAAAACGCTTGTGGTTCTATTAAATGTATATTTTTCTCATTCTGACAGAGTGAAAAGAACACGAAGAAAATTATCTCAGAGGAAGGATCTCCATAGAGTCCGCATAAATTTACGATTGTACTTAGGCTCTTTTGTCTTATGACGTACCTTTAATAGTAGAAGGAGATGGAACTATAGATATTTGTTTATGCGACTGTCCACTTTTTTTTGAGCTAGTGTGTGTGAAAAATGACCGTAAACATAAGGCCATATGTCACTTGGTGCCTTTTGTCCATACTATTTGACACCACACACTTAATCCTAAACGTCAAAAAAAGTGGACACTTTACAATTGGTATGGCTCACTCTATTAGGTATAATCTCTTTGAAAATTATCCAATAGTAAAAGTAAATGTGACAACTACCTATTTACTTAGCAGACTTTACCAGAAAGTTGGTTGTTATAAGACGATTTTAGTTAAATCTACCATAATTCGATTAATAACAACAAATTTTCTAATAAAATTTGCTATTTTCTAGTAAAGCATAAGTAAATGCTCACGACTATATTCCCCGAGGGGTTAAGTCAGAGATGTTCTGAAACCTCAGAACTTCTATGTTTCACTTGTAGTACCGAAACTCTATCCAGTTTGATGGGGAGTGAACCCGTTGCCACTTATAATGGTCAGTGGATACAATTTATTGTATCAGGCATTTATGCCTCGAAACTTAAGCATGGATTCCAAACGATGTTTTCCTTCACCGAAAAGCCAGTTGTGTTACATAGATTCCCAAAAACTCATTGGTACGAGTTGGCCTGGACGGAGATGAACCATCGCCTCCTGCAAGGCAGGCAAGGTTACTCGCCACTGGACCTCCACGGCTTTTCTAGTAAAGTCTGCTAAACTAATCGTTGTCACATAAATACTACTAGATGTTTTTCTCCATGTATACATGTTAGGCAGTTTCTATGTTAGTCATTACTTTGATATTTAGCACCTAACTACTTTACTATGAAAGTAGGTAGTGTGTGACATGCAATCAACACTGAAAATAACCTTTATTCCAACAGTTTACACTTCGCTTGTACCCACGCAACGTTGGACTTGTGGCCTAGTTTAATATTACTACGTTATTGCGTAAACTTCGAATGTTACTCGCTGATTTTTAATTGTCTGTCATATACAGTCCCCATGTTTCCATTGCCTACTATGCATACGTGAAGATAAATGTGTCAATAAAAAGATGTAGAGTTCTTAATTGTTTGTTTACTTAATTAAAAATAAAACTATTAACGTTCACTAAATCATAACTATTACTAATACTACTATAAAAAGCGGCATGTAGGTATATTATAAGTGCGGGTTTTCTAGTGTCTCATAATTTACACAAATCTTAAATTTAAATAAATTTAAATTAAATTGTCTAAATTTTAACCTTAGCGCAAGCCCGATACACACTAGGCTGGTTTTATGATTTATTGTTTTACTTAAGAGTTATGTACTATAATCACACCAAGTTTGACGCTTACGTACCTATGTACATATTTTAGAATTTTTTACAATAGACCAGAAACAAACGAAAATAACATAAATGTTTTTTTGTAATTTTTTCGCAAATCCAACTGTCTAGCTATTTATACTTTAAAAGATACAGACTTTTATAGGTAGGACAGACGGACAGCGTATAGGGTTCCGTAACCCCACAAAATTACGATCTGACGATGAGTGTTCGCAAACTGCTATGAGATATAAGTTAGTAAAGTCATGTTTCCCAGCCAAAAATTCACACTTATCTACCTGATCCAAACGTAGTTTAAATTAGAACTAAATTAGTATTTAGGCAATATGATCCATACATTAATTATTTTAGTTCGGGTGCTCTAAATGAAATCCTCTGGTCGTGAGTAAAATGGCAAATTCGATACCCGACCAATTTGTTGTCATTTCAGCCATTTGTTAATTTAAAGCTGTTGGGGTTTAGTTTACCTGATCAAATATTGCACATTTTATGGATTAATAAAATTGAAAATAACCATAGAAATATGTAGTGGCCAGAAAGAATAAAAAGTAAAAATAGAGATTTTCAGAAAGAAATTGAACCTACTTTACGTTTAGGTACTTTTGATTTTCACATGGTAGGTAGTGTCAAAATCTCACCGATCCCAACTACCCAATCCGCCGCGTAGTCCTAGGTCGGTTGCTTAAGTTAAGTATTCAATTGGCTCGGCGACCCTTCCGGTCCCTCCAATAGTCCGCGTAAAAAGCAGTAAATGCTCCCTGAGCAAAGCTGTATAAGTCATTAAAAAAAAAAAAAAAAAAAAAATGTAGTGTCAAACTGTCATCTTTATCTAGTCAAAACATAGGCCCCGTACATACTGCGACTTGTAGCAGCGATAAAAACGCGCTTTTGTCTATCGCTAGACGTTATCGCTACACTAGCAATTAACAGGCGTTTGTATCGATTCAAAGGCATGATTGTAGCGATGTACACGCATGTTTGTATCGATGCAAATGCGCGTGTGCATTGTGGCAAAGGCTGTCGATGAATAACTGATCAAGTATTACGAAAGCTTTGCATTGTGGCTGTATCGCGTTTGCATCTACGCTTTATCGCGTTTGCATTGATGCTGCATTGCAACTTTGCCAGATGCTTTTTTGCAGCACTTCTGCGCTGCATAACCTATAATAATAACATTAACTTAAAGGACCTTCCTCACCGATATTATACTAAAACGATTTGTAAGTAGCTCCAGTCATTATCATCATAATTATCTCAGCCGATCGACATCCACTGCTGGACATAGGCCTCCCACAAGGATCACCACAGCGACCGGTCCTGCGCAGCCCTCATCCAACGTCTTCCCCAGGTCGTCGGTTCACCTTGTGTGGGGCCTACCCACGCTGCACTTTCTAGTAGCTCCAGTATGAGCTAAATATCATCACGCAGAGCCTGAATCCAACCACTGCTGGGTATATTCCTCCATTTTTATATGCTAGTTTCCTCTGTCCTGAGCAACTCTCATCTACGTAGCTCCCGCGACTCTCCTTATATCGTCAGCCCAAAGTAGCACAGGATGACCCACACTTCGCTTTTCCTTCCCTCGGCTTAGAGCTTGATTATGTTATGTGACAGTTGAGTGAAGTACTTTGAAGTACTTTAACTTATAAACGATAATTAACAATTAAAGGATATTCGATAACATAAAAGATTTTTCTGTGAAGAAAATAGTATTTTTTTCTTAACATTTTGTCTCATAATTAGAGCATATTGCGGCATCGCTTATTAAAATACAATCGACGATTGGGATTTCCTATAGGTATAATAAGTAACGCTTTAAAATAATCAAACTACAGGGTGTAACAGAAAGGAGGAAATATTTTAAAGAGTTGGATTAGACCATCAAACTGAAAAATATTCATATTGGAGCCAATATCGATATCGCGAATTAAAACATCTGTTCCATACATTTTAGTCGGGTAGGTACTGTAGTTTTTTATGAAACAGAGGATTTTAATTTTCGTGATTTCGATGTTGGCGTCATAGTGAGAATTATTCAGATTGATAATCTAAAACTCCTCTTTAAATATTACTGCACCCTACCCTACACTATACACCCTTCACTCCATTTGTTAGAGGAATTTATCAAAACAGTTGACAGTTTACATTAAAAATTGAAAGAAAGCAAACCCAATGAGCATGAAAAGGTGACGTAAAATATAAGTATGTAAATACAGCGACCTAAATAATAACTTTTTACTTAACCACAGCGATAAGGTTGCTTTTCCAGTGGTGTTGCAGTTGACGAGGCTAACCACTTGACATGCCATTCCTTCCTCAAACCTTTCGATATGGCAAAATGGAACGTTGTTATAATAGCACGCAAAAAGATTCGTGTCGCGAAATGATCTAAACTAATTTTATAAAAACCAAAATTACTGAACTGATTCAAAAAAATAATTTCACTAATAAAAATCTACACGGTGTGACAAAACACCCTAGTAATATTTAAAAGGGTGGTTTAGACCATCAAATTGAACAACTTTCACTGTTATGAGCAGTGGGCTCTTGAGACGGAGGTCGTGGGATCGATTCCCACGGGGGACACCTAGTGTTATGTCACTTTGTGCGTTTTCCCCCAGTTGGTTAGGGCATTGCAGGCTGAATCACCTGATTGTCTGAAAAGAAAGATGATTCCGTGCTTTGGATGGCACGTTAAACTTTCGTGGTAGTAGTCGTTACATAAAAAACACGTCAGAGGCCGTAAGGCGGTCTAAAAAAACTCTGACACCAGGGCTTGCCCACACGATAAGAAGAAGATAGAGAAAGTTTGATGGTCTAAACCATCCTTTTATTATTTAAAAGGATGGTTTCCTGTTACACCATTTATACTAATTACTAGACATTTTCCACTGTGTAGGCTCTATTTGATCGCGAACGAAGACTCGGGCATAGCTATTTATAGTTATTTACGTAACTCTTCCATAGAAACAAATAGGTATTCCATGTTATCTATCGGGTGTTGATTCAAGCAACTTGCCGTTTATTCCGGCGAAGGAGAGTTGATATGTACGCGTTGTCACGACCCCCGCATTAAAGAGATACTACGCGGCATAAATTTCCCAGTCGGATCTGAATTAAGTGGGGCTTTATTTGTTGCGTTACGTGCTATGAAAGGCCCTATTTTTGATCCTATTTGTTTAGAGTGTGAAACTTCGCTAGATTTTTGGCCTTGTTTCTGTTGGAAACAAGACTCTTCCTCACTTCTATTCTTTCCATCTAAATCAGTCCTGGTACATTACGTAGTATTTCATGTATGATAATATACAGGATGTAAAATTAAATGCTAAACCTACTCGAGGGGTACCTCAGAACATCAAAATGAAACATTTTCACTATAGAATTAACCTTGTAATCAAAGTTGGTCCCATAATAAAAGTTGTTTAGTTTGATGGTCTGAAGCACACCCTAAAGTATGTAACGCATTTAGTGGAAAGTTAAAGGAAAAGTATTATTAACCTTTAAACCACATAATTATAGTGTAAGTTGAATACCATACCATTGAACCAATTTTTTTATCGGACTAAAAATAAATGTTATAATAAAATGTTATGTTAACAATCCATCTGCGGGTCCTGACCACATAAATACTATAGACTCAAAGTCTCATACAAAATCTTGTCCGAATCTGACATAACATCATAACCCACACAAATCAAGTATGCATACTGTTGGGTGGCACGAATATGTTGTTTTTGATTCATAAACTTATTCGTATTTGGCATGTTTACTGTCAACAATTACAAAAAAAAAAGCTCTCATGAGCTCTTTTGGTTCTGAAATTTTTCGAACGTTGATTGTGAATCTAGTTCAGTTATATGTACAAAGGGTTGCCGATACAGAGACCACAAGGGCTGTATGCTCAGTGCGTGCGGTACAGCTCTAGATATTTGATCTCATTTGCGTACGACGTACACAGTTTGGCGCAAACTGCAAATAAGCCGAGTAGCCGCTGCAAAAGTTTACGTGTCGTAGGCAGAGGAGCTGGCCTCTCGCCCCCCGCATCTCGCCGCTACCTACGGTGCAGTAGAGCCCTTGTGGTCAGACTGTAATAGAAAGTATTTTATATAAAACATGAAAATTGTTAACTTCATTTTACATATAATGTTAGTCATCATCATAAATTTAAGAAACACGCTTTTGTCGTTGTGGTTATTTTGCATTTTCCATTACTTTTTGGTCGGGGAAAATGGACGAGTATTTTATTTAAACAAATTTACTATTCACACGAATTTTAAACAGGGTCGTGGTCAAGTTATGCTGAGCACTAGACGGATCCCGCCTGCTGTTCGTATCGACACGGTTTAGGTGCTTTGTATACACCACTAGTTTTTAATTACTAACATAACTTTAAGGGTGTATTGAGACCATGAATCTAAATAACTTTCCCTGAGGAACATGTGTCAAAAAAGATTTTTTTTGGATCTTCCATACAAAAGTGCGGCCGATTGATTTTATATGGGAAGTCCAAAAATTTTCCTTAAGGAAAGTTGTTTAGATTCATGGTCTAAAATTATACCCTTAAAGTTATGTTAGTAATTAAAAACTAGTGGTAGTATATCTATATTTTTTTAGATAGTTATCGACTGGAATCTATTTCTAAATTGAATTCTAAATTCAATGTAATTGATAAATCTGATTATAAATACAGGGGATGATTTTAGAAGAAACAAAAGAAATAGGTTGACTTGATATACCTATTTTGTAAAAAGTTAAAATCTGTGCTCTCTCTCTAACTCTTTAGAAAAAGAGGTAAGTTCAATGAATGATTTCTTTGCGATAAATAATTCAAGGATATAATGCTACTTTCTGAAAATCGCAATGTTTTTTCGTTTTCGTAATCATCATCATCATCGCCTATAATATACGTCCGTCTTTCTAAACGTAAACGTTCCGTACAAAAATAAGAATCAATGCATACTTCGGTGTCCGTCTGCCTCTTTGTAATTTTTTACGATATTCACCGTAAATATTCGATGTAAAATATTGAAAAAGACACAACAGCGAACAGGGTGTTGAATGGCACAGAAAAAACTATTTTTTCTCCTAAAACTATCAGTGAATATTAGTTCGTTTTGTTACATTTAAATGCTTATATGTCCCATGTTCACACGGTCCCCAATTTCGTCAGAGATATTGCCATTTGCTTTTTAAATGAAATCAAATCCAGGTAAAGGGTTCACACGTATGTTTCGTGGTTGCAATTTCCTTTTGTGGCGGTCATTCGTTAAATTTTCATATGGGAGGCAGGGCCAAGAGCGTACCGTACAGCGCTTCATAATTTAATTTGCCCCGGATATTTCACGCTCATAAATAAAACAATCTCAACTAAATTTATGAGTTAGCTGTATATTTCGTATTATGTGTTTTAACAGTTTATTCCATTGTATTTTTTTCGTGGGTTAACTTTGATAATATTATTTAGGATTTAAGGAGAGTAATTTCAGTCGTTTTAACAAATTCGTATTTCTGTGAAGTAATGTGGAATAACCTTATTAATTTTCTCTGTATATACAACGTGTTAATGAATTAACGCAAAACTAGAAAGTAGTTTGTTTAGAATCGAGAGCAGAATCGAATTATCATGTTTTCAACATAGGACATTTTTTTAAAAATATTAAATAATTTTTTTGTAAAATTTAAAATTTACTGAACCCGACGTTAACCCACAGCAAGGGCATACACATCCTACTTACTAGCAAAACAATATTCTTAAAATGTATACATAAGTACGCTAGCGCTTTCATTAATTGCTGAAATTACAACAAATCATTTTTACCTGAAATCGTAAAAAGCGAATAACTTTAAATTTTAACTATCAAAATAATGAAATTATTGTTTCAATCTAATTACTTTGTTATAAATCAGTTGGGGTGTATGAGGTTTTGCGCTTATTCATTAACACGTTGTATACAGGGTGTAAAATTAAATGCGCTACATATCAAACTGGGTGCTTTAGACCAACGAACTGAACTACTTTCACTATAAAGCCAAAATAGAAATTTAAAAAAATTGTGTCGTTCCATAGGAAACGTAAATATGTATTCCCAAATGCATGGAACAGCTGATATTTTTTTCTCGATTTGGATTTCGTTCAATAGTGTTCAGTTTGATGGTCTGAAGCAAACCATTTAACATTCAACGAAAATTTTGCACCCTGCACGCCTAGCATGCCACCCACAACAAGGCGACAAAATGAGAAAAACGACATGCGCGCTCTTTTTAGTTCATCTCGAATTTTATCACTTTCTCGGGGGTGGCATGCGAGGCCCACGTTTAGGTTTAATTCACACCGAGATGGCAGTGGCCAGTGGCCAGTTTGAACAGTAGAATGTACGAGTAGCTAGATGGCTAGCAACTTAGAGCTCCTAAAACGATACTGTGTATTGTAGAAATGTAGATAAAGTTTAGAATGCTTCGAAACTGAATCTGTTCACCTCTTCGCTGCCGTCTGCTGTCATCTCGCTGTGAATTGGGCCTTAATGTTTCTATTGACCGTCAAAAGTACCTACCTATAAATGTAAATATGTATACTCCTTGCATTGACATAAAGTACCTAGATATCGTTGACTCAGAGTACCTAGATGGGTAATTTAACTTTCAGTTCATATAGGCTATAACTAAGTAGGCTCAATTTCTTTTGGTCTCAGGTGTCTATCACCTTTATTTGTAAACTTTCAAATTAAAGCTCAAACTCAAAATAATTTATTCAATATTGGAACTTGAAGCCCACTTATGACAGCGGACCGTATCTGGCACATAACATATTGGTTATAAACAATGATATCTAGTATATTATAATTGACTAGATAATAAACGTCAAATAAAAATTACTTAAATAATACGTAATGGAATACATTAAGACTATTTTTAGAATTTTCGTTTCTTTTTTTTGTCTGTCTGTCTGTTTGTCTGTTTGTTTGTGCACACATCACGTACACACTACTGAACCGATTTGTATAGGGTTTTCACAAAGCATAGGGCTTAGTTCAGATTAACATATAGGCTTTATTTCATCGGAATCGGTTCATTCAATCAAAAGTTATGAGTATTTAAATGACCGCCGCCGGTCGCTAGTTAGGCATAAGAGGTACTATAGACAATGGCATTTACGATCGCCAATAATTCAACTGAAAATTTGGCATTTTTAGCAAATCCACACTTTATGAAACTGACTCAAATAATTCGAAACAAAGGACTTGTTGTGGCTGATTTAGAATAAGCCAATAAATGTATTATATAGACAAAATTATTCAAAAGATGAACAAAAGATACAACATTGAAAATCGGAATCAGAAGTGACAGGTCGGTTGATACGTAATTAAAACTGACAAATGACATTTGTTATCAGAGATATATAATTTTGTAGAAAATATGGTGATTTATTATTTATTTATAATAATTTCATTAACGGCTCTGGATACTAGTCCTTTTGAGCCATTCGTTATTTTTTTCTTTATATTCTTTATTTTTTGATGAGGGGATGATTGATGACAATGAATCTGTGGTCGATTTCGTAAGCTCGCGCGTTGCCGCCAAAATGACCATGTACGAGTTAACTTGAACCAAAACTTATTTTCTGTTATCGTATTTATTTGAGATTCCTGTTACATCGGTCGCTTTACGCAACTGTTTGGTACACAATCCGCACGAAATTATGTCACAAATATCACTAAAACCAATTTTTTACGAATTTCAAATAACACGAAACACAGCAAGAGCAATGGCGCCAAGTAAACTCCAAAATAAATATGGTGAATGTTTTGAGTGTTGCTGATCGATAGGTAAATATCGATAGTTTATTGATTTTCTATCGATAGCCAACCGATAGCAAGACTATCGGCCTATCGATACTGTCGTTTACTGGGAATATGGCAATACTATTGAAGGAGTGCAATTGCAATACTATCGATACTAGAGTATGCATGTCGCCATTATTCGGACCGGTTGATTGTTGTTCTTGATTTTCGTGAAAAATTGGTTTTAGTGATATTTGTGACAATATGTAAGGCGGATTGTGTTCCAAAAAGTTGCTTAAATCGATCAGCGTAACAGGAAATATATACTCAAATATATACTGAACGATCATAAGTTTTGATTCTCGAACATGTAGATTTTGCGTACAAAATCTACCACAGATTCATAGTCATCCATATTAAAGATTAAGGGCGTGTATCACCACTTCTTAGTAAGTTCTTGTAAGCTTATCCGACAAATATTTTGGCATATCTTTCATACAAAATATGCCAAGCTATCTGTCAGATAAGCTAACAAGAACATACTCAGAAGTGGTGAAACAGGCCCTAAGAATAACGAATATACTAACAAATGGCTCAAAAGGATAAGTATTCAGAGCCGTTAAAGATATTAAAGTTTATCCGTAGCCGTTAAAGTTATCAATAACTAAACGCTGTATTTTCCCTAAAATAAACAAAAATAGAGAAAACTACAAACTATCGGTCAGAACTATATAAAAACCCAACTAAAAACTATATCAAACAGTTTCACGTAGACTAGACCAGTTCAAATGCTTATAGTTTTCAATGCTGATATATGAGACTATTCATCGTTAAAGTATTTTATATGTATTCAGATGCGGTGAGCTGTTGCAACCAAATCAATCTGGTATGGCTTGGTTCGTTAAATCCACCTTTATTTCTGCTCAACTTTCTGGTTTTAAAATGAAATACGCTTCCATTTTAAACTATGTTTTGCTTTTGTTGTTATTTTATTTGAGAGGTTTGTTTGTTTGGAGTTAGATAAGTGCCTACGACAAGTTTGTTCAATTGCATTTGTATATTTTAGTACCTACATTTTGTATCGTGAAACTACAGAAGAATAAAACGGAATTAATGAATGAAATTTAAAAGGTTTCAGAAGTTTCGTAAATAATAATGAAAACGACGCGACGTTAGAGACTCTTTTTGCCTGATGGTTTTTTTTTTCTGTTTTTTGGAATTTTTATTAAATTTAAGGTATCTAGTTTTAGTTTTCCTTTTTATTACCTATCGGATTATATTGTATCATATTTCGTGTAATTAATGCAACTGCAATTCCTACTCGACTCAAATTTATGCAACGGCAGATATTTTTTTTGCTCCGATCGGTTTGCTCCAATATTAAAAATTTGTTCAGTTTGAGGGGTAGACTCTTAGTTTAAAAGGATAATAATGATATAAATTTCACCCTGTATATGTATTCCATATCGTTGTCTATTCATCATAATACAAATCCAGGCTATATTCTGATCCTTTAAATGTGACTAGATAATTTGTGTGACAATGTCCAAGATATTTATATTTATTTTAAAACATAATGTAACATACTAGTAATGGTTTAGACCATCAAACTGAATAACTTCCGTAGTCAACAAGGAACTCTTATCGTTTCGCCATGTAAGTCCGTCTGTGCGTCTGTCCGTCTGGCGGCTTAGCTCAGAGACGATTAGTACTAGAAAGCTGTAATTTGACATGGGTATACATATTAATCACGCCGACAAAGTGGTGAAAAAAATCTTGAAAAATATTAGTTTTTAGGGTACCTAGCTCCCCTACACAAAAAGTGGGAATGCAATTTCTCTGCCAGCTAAACGGTTGTTTCTGGACACGTGAAAAAATTCATGGCAGTAGTGTATATAACGAATTTAAAAGGAAAACAATCACCGCTAAGTAGGCTTTCTAAGTTAACGAGTAATAGTCGACGAACTTGTAAAATGCACTTTTTAGACTTTATGAGCCGTTAAACCGTAGTATAATACAAAAGCCCCTTCTAAGTCCGTATATTGTGACAGGCAACTATGGAACCCTACCCTGCGGGAGCCCGACACGCACTTGGCTGGTTTTTATTACTCTTTGACGGTGTTGACTCCATAGTAAATGTTGTAAATAATTAGATAATCTAAATACCCCCTTTTAATCTAACTACGGTTTTTTTTCTACAACCTTTAGCATAGTATACCATAGCATAGCATAGCTCTAGAATATCATAGCATAGAATATCTGTGACTCCCCCGTTGGGGAATATAGTCATGAGCATATACAACTTGTATTTATTTATTAAAAGGTACAACATATAGGCATATAATTAAACGGTAATTTATTACCTGAACCGTGCTTTTTCTTTCATGTCAGCAGCGTAACCTAGTTCTATCGTATGGAAGCCTGCCTATCTACTAAAAATTGCTTCAACATCAGGTACGGAGAAATAAACACGCGGGCGATGCGATTTTGCCAACTTCTATTTGTTCGTCCCATCAAAGCGAGATAGGAACTACAGTAATGTCAAGCAGGGTTTGCGATATTGTGTTGTACCTAGTTCTAGTATATTCTTGAAAATTGGGTTTGAATTCAATATTCAAGAATATACTATTTTCAAGGTGTACAAAATTTGTTAAGATGACTTATGATCGTTTATTTACTAGTGGGCGTCCATTGATTACGCTCAGAAGGCCGGCAATACAGACATAAAAATGTGACAGAAAGTGCCCTATTAGATAGATATATTTTAATTTAATAATGCGTTTCTATTTTTTAACCAGTTTATGGGACTTAATAACCTCTAAATAATGCACACTGTAAAAGTTACACCGTGTATATCCTGCAGATAAATAAAATCATCAGTTTTAATAATATTTGGCAAACCAAATACCACCTACACATTTCTACAATCGCCAAGTTTCACTGTCTGCCTAATAACTGTCACAGCCTTCTACTGAAATAAATCCCTACTAAGGCTTAGCTTGCGCTTAATACAAAATCTACCTTGTTATTTCTGCGTGAACAATAAACTGTTAAAAGTTTCCAAAACCTATGAAACATTTTATTTCTGTCATGTTAATTGCTTGCTCCAAACAAATCCAATAGGGACCTAGCATATTGCGGGACTCCCCAAACATAAGGTAACAAGTTAATCCAGGAGCTATAAAATTAAAACAAAATTACAGTAAGTATTAGAAACCTGGACTCCCCCTTGATTGCTTCCTGGTTAACTCCAAAATAAGAGACTATTAACAAAACCCTTATGCGTACGACATAAATACGAAAATTGTGTAAGTTACGAGACATCTTATAGTGGAACGTACTGAACATTTGCAGTCTGGTCACGTTACAAGTGTAATTTCACAAAAAGGGGTGATTGTAAAGAACTCGTGAACTCAGCCAATCTGTGTCTGTGTTGCCAGTATGCGAAACGGATAACAAACATTTATTATTTAATGTGTTATGTGAGTTATTTACGAATCTTGTTGCGAATTGAGGATTTGGTTTTCATTTGTCTCTCTCAGATATTTTGGAGTAGGTAATTTCGCATTCTTATACATATATAGGATGTAAACTTAAATGCTTCATAAAAAATGACAATATCATGAAACTTTTAATTTTGAATCGGTAGGTTTGAGTAGTTAATTAAAAATTCCCTAAATTTATCGACTAAATTATTTCTTAGTTGCCTGCAGTATACGTGTGAAATTTGAATTTATATCGCTCACCGGCGCATATATTATTCTGATCTCAATCAGAACTAAACATGCTTTGAAATAATGTCCTGGACATAATGTTAAAATTGTGACTCCATTATAGTGTCAATGATTTTGTCAATCTCTAGCTAACCAAACTACAAATTAACTTTTAACATTTTTCGGTAATTTACATTTAGGTTATCTCAAGCATTGATTTGAAAAAAAGCCGAGGTAGTCGTGTGACAGGCCTAATCAGGACAGGACAGGTGATACAGGCCGAATCGTACCAATGAGTTTTTCGGAATTTTTGTACGATTTGTAACACCATTGGTTTTTCGGTGAAGGAAAACATCGTGAGGAAACCTACATTCTTCAATTTAGAGGCATGTATTGTAGCCACTTGTCCATTATAAGAGGCGAAGTCACTCTGGACTAGAGTTTCGGTACTATCAGTGAAACGTGGATGTTCTGAGGTTTCAGAATATCTCTGACTACCCCCTCGGGGAATATAGTCGTGAGCATATGCAAGCACTGATTTTATACAAAAACACACACTTGAGCCACCACAAAATGGCGGAGCGACGTGGCCACCTGACCCGCGCGCCGAAACATGTCCGCCCGTGAATCCTCTAGCCACGCGACTCCATTACAATCATACCAACAGGGTCGTCAAACGTTAAACTACGTTGTACTACATCGGCCGATCTAATACGATGCTATCATTTACATTAAATACCACCCACCCTATACTCACCCTTATGTCCTTGTCATAAAATATGTATAAAATAATAACTCACGGGCATGTTAAATTCTTGTTCACGTTCACCGCGAGTAACCACATCCTACAATACATCAATTTTAGCTTATTTAGGGAAAAAGAAAAATATAGTTTTGGGTAGAGTCTAAATTGTTTGCTTACCACCATTTTTACTATCGACATATTTGGTTGAAGTCGTACTGGACGTCAATTAATTTTAGCAAAAAGTAAATTTCTGTTCATGACAAGAAAAGAAAAGAAAATACTTGTCTACCACAAAATTTTAATAGGGTCTACTATAGAATAGAATAGAAAACTTTATTTTCTACCAACTGTGATTACTGAGATCACAATGTTAACCATGTTGTTAGTAATACACTTACTCGTACCCTATTGTTAGTTTATATACACAACAACATACTAGGTACTTAATTATAATTGTTTGTTTGCCAGCACGTGAACCATACAGCAAATCACGTACTGACAGTCAAACTTACTCGCAAACATGGTCAAGATGTTGTTTTCCACAGTGTGTTCGTTTAATGTAAAAGACAGTCAACCATTCCAAAAGTATAAAATAATATACGTGAGTAGCTACACTAAAAAGAGAATTGAAGAATCAGTACTTTCCGTAACACCAGTAGGAAATAATATATTAAAATTATGACCTCACCAGTGAAGTATCATATCATATCGACGGTTAAGAATCAATAACGGCTAACTATCAAAGCACAAATTTACCAGGAGACGAAAAAAATTGTGCTCTTTCAAATGTTGACTTATATCAAACATTTTTGTATCAGTATTGATAAATAAAAAAGTACAAGATATTAGCACATATGTTTTTGCCATGACACGTAAAACTCAACTTTAAATTTAACTACTTTTAAAGACCATTTTCGCAAAAAATGTGAGTTTGCCATTATTGATTCTTAACCGTCGATATTATCTTCGTTCCCATATTTACAGATCAATTGTATATTTTTCATTCGTTCAGTTGATACAACGTACTTTTGAATACAGTGCATAAAGCGTTGTCTTTCTTGCCGATACAGCTAAGGCGACGATGCTGGTATAATGGGCTACGCTGATGTGCCAGGATGCGACCCATAAAACATAATAGCAGAGGAAGCTGCTAAGACGCGCGAAGACGGCGAGGCGAATGGCGAATAATCAATGGTTAGTCTATACAATTACCTCACTGCAGCGTAGTAGTTGTTAGCAGTAAGGTACCCCCTTCACCAACTCGACGGACGATTGACCGATCGCGACTCACCTATACACGCACCGCATGATTGACCAAAAGTGAACGCTGAATCACACAACTATGTATATTTACATAAACATTATATGACTATGGTTTTCAAGAGCTAACTAATCAGAATCAAACTTTATAAGTACTGGAAACTGCTGAAGAGTATCACAACTGGCCACCTTGCCCGCGAGACACGCGACTTTTGCCAAAGAGCTACCAAATGAGTTAACTTTTCCCATTTATAGTCACATTACACCAATTAACTTTGTCGTTTGAATATGTACGCACTTCGGAGTGCTCCTACTAATTACAGGTACTTTAATTAACGAGTCTGATAGAGTCCAAAGTATGAAATAAGTTCGAGATCTTCAAATTTGCGTTTGAAAGTTAAATCTATTAAGTGTTTAGGAGTTCCACAGGTTCTGGGTCGCTTGACAAGTTCAGGGTTACTTTAATCGTAAACTTTAGATCTTGAATGTTGCCGAATAATTATAGTGTTAAGTAGTTCTAAATGTTTAGGGTATTAATTAATCTTGCCGTGGTAATAGCGTTATAGAATCGATAATAAGTTTGGCGACTACACGCACATATTTTACCCTAAGTCTGTACTGTAAGAAAGAAAAACGTTTTTAACTATACAACGAAATGAGGGGTTAAAAAAAAGTACCTATCCCATCGAATGAGATGACATTGGAAAGGTCGTCAAAATGGAACAAAATGTTTTTTGGAACTAAGTTAACTGTAATAATTTTATGCAATGGCTACATAGCCATTGTATAACAATCAAACAAATTATTATGCAATGGCCAGTGTCATGAATGTGTCCGACACGCTATTGTTGTATGAAGCATGTATTTACCTACCTTATGTACAAATAACGAACAAAGATAATGATTTTTGTATTATACTCGTATTTGATGCTATGGGCCACCAACGAAAAACGGTGCGTGATCTCAATCATCAATCTGAACAAAAACAAACTAGTGTGAAGTATTATTATCTACTGTAAAAGTAGTTCTTCATGCTAATCCGATGATAATATAGTTTGTAGGACAGCTTTTTTGTGATTCTTGTTTTAGTCTCGTAGTAAATTTTGTTTAGTTTTGTTAGTATAATTCATAAGATAGAAACAAATCCAGATTATGAGACTCTATACCTAATTATGCTGTCACCTGCAACTATACAATACCTCTAAATATTATTTGTACCCTGTTTATTGCAAAGCTTACATTTTTTCTGCTAAGATTAGAATGGAACAACAAAGCACAAGTAATGGTACAGTGTAACTCTTATCTTAGAATTTGTTAGCAACGCTGCAGAAAAGAAATAAGCGAAACTTAAAAAAGCCACCTTGAAAACTACATAATAAGACAGGCTACGAAGGCTATCTCAGTTACTCTTTGTAAATATGAAATTAAGCAAGGGCTTTATAGCGTCGTTTATTTGAGAATTTACTCTGGTTCGTGTAAAGAGTTTTTCTAGCTTATTTTAATTTTTGTTTTTTTTATTGCGGTCAGCGTGGAGTAGTCATAGTATGTACAGGCATTCGAAAGGTTATCACATTATTAGAGGAAAACAAATTTGAGGAATAACGATCGAACATTAAACCAATCTGTTGGCTATATTGTATTTGTAGCTAGGTACACCAAATTAAACGCCAGAAATTGGCATATTTTTAATTATTATTAGCGCTAAGAACTTATTTCTTCCAGCACGTCTAGCATGTCACCCACGACAAAGCGTTTAAAAGAGAAAACCGTAATGTCATGCGCGCTCTTTTTGGCATACGTGAAATAATAAAGATGGAGATAGATACGTCTTGATTTTTATCGTTTTCTCGGGGGTGGCATGTGAGGCCTACAGGTAACCGAAATGCTAAAAGTATTTTTTTCGTTACAATCTTTTTAACAATTTGCCACAATCACAAACTCTGTTAAATCGTTACTTTAACGTTGGACGGAGGACAATGGTTTAATTGTGATGTTGTTCCTTGTTACAAATATCGTTGAGTTTCTCCCCTTCAACAATACAGCTTAGCTTTGTTTATCAAAAGCAGACGATTTTGTGAAAAATGATACTTTCTTTTGTTTTAACGATTGCTGCGGCCATAGTATAGCGCCTTCGCTCTCTTTCTATTTGCGCAATAACGAGATAAAATGCTTGACAAAGCCATGTCACGCGCACATACGATAATCTGCGTATCATCGACCACCATCGAATTTGTTATTTTTAACAATTAGAGCAGCATTCATTGTTTTTTGTCAAAGAGTAAATTATCACTGCAGTGAAAATTATATTCAGTGAGAAATCAATGTAAAGCTTTGACTAATTATTATAAGGACTAGCCTTGCGGTAGCATTTCCCCTCTGCCACGGTATAAGCACAATTGATCTTGTGCATTAACATTCAATTTTACACCTTATCACTAAACGAGACAGCCTATAATTGTGAAATAATAACTTCGAACTTAGAACGTTTGGGGTTCACACGAGACTACTTTTCATGATTTTTAACATTCAAAATTAGAATCTAAAGTTATGGGGAATAAAATCCAAAGTTGCGGATTTCATGTTACCTCGCCCCCCGCAAAAAGTGGCAGAAATGTTTTTTACTAGAATTACACGCGTAACCAGTCCACATATAAATAGTCAAAGATGTAAAGGTAACAACTCAATTATAATAAAGTCTCATTAGTAATTCGATACACTGACGTAAATTATAGAGTGCTGTTTGATTCACAAACTGTTCCACAATGAATTGGCAGTGGCTCTCACTTGAATGCGTTTAATCAATGCATTACGTTACGCCCCAGTCCGATAAAATGTTAATTTTGCTTTAAACAGCTGATGCTTAATTTATTATTATTTTTATTATATTCTTTACATTCCCAAGACCCTCTTAAGGAATCTTGTATATAATATTCTACGAGCTATAGTAATATTGCTAGTTTTTTAATAAAAGTAAGTAGGTTATAGCCTGTAATGACCTACTGCAGGGCAAAGGTCCAGTGCATAATGTAATAGTAGAGGAATATTTAAGTCAACATGTTGTCAGAGTATATGTATATAAATCATCAATAACGAACGGCACTATCTGAGACCAACTTTATAACGTTTTGGTGCCTTCCCAAGCAAGGAGCCGTTCGAGATGAAATTGCACTAAAATGGTCATCACTTTCTTCTTCTTCTATCCAGTCGATTCAGAGGTTTTGACAGGGACTGACGGAGTTAAGAGTTTGGCTTGCTATCGTTGGTGAAGAGATTCGCCAATTGGCAAATCGGCTCGCTGATTGCCCAGAGTCATCAGACTCGTAAAGTAACGCGCTCCGATCAACCCGTTGGGAGACGACTTTCGCATACTGTCACCTTTGCCAAAGTACAAGCTTCAGTTCGTTACTGCGCGAAACAAAACTGGTTGCGGTCGGATTTTTCTCGAGACTAATCACTGCCAATATGCATAATTGTTCGGTTTTTTTCTGCAAAAAGAGGTCCTAAACATCAAGCTTGCAAAAGGATGGCGTTACATTTCACATGTTTGTAAATCATAATCATATTTATAGTTTTTAATACCATTTGCATTACCATTACCTGCAAATATTGTAAAGTTGAGTGCATCCTTTTCTGTCGCTCTGGATTGTAATTTGCTAGAGCGTCCCTGTGCGACGGAAAAGGATGGAGCGTGAAAAACTGCGATTCCGTGCTGCCCGATGAGGCTCAACCCTAACAGATCTATAACGCGACTCGGTCAGTGGTTATCTTATTCCTTAAACAACGAACAGCATAGCACTGGAACAATCTATGAAGTGTAGCGTCATTCTACCTACATCGTCTCTATGGAATAGAAGTATCGAGCAAGGTGTGTCTGGCCAAATACGACTGGTCCATGTAATGGACATAGCCAACCACAGTTAACGCCGCAACGGCCCGCCGCCGCTGTTTACAGGCCAGGCTAGGTAGCAACGCAATCTCTATTCGAGATTCTGTCTATTTTTTAACAAGCCCGAAATTATGTAGGCGACACTTATGTGTGGTACTAGATAATCATACAATAAAGTGCGTTAAAAAGTATTTATTATAGTAGGTAAGTATTAAAATATGTTTAAATCTTAACTATTTAATATACAGGGTCCTTCTTAATATGCTGACACTTTTTTTAGGGGATGATCAGAACGTCAAACTGAACAACTTTCTCTATGGGACGAAACTTGTAATCGCGAAAAAAAAACAGATGTCCCATACATTTGGCTCTAATAGGTTAGCAGTTTTGTATGGAACAGCTGATTTTTTTTCTCTTTTTCGATAAAAGCATATTTAGAAGGACCCTGTATAAAGATTTCTCTATTTTTGTCTTCACCAGACAGGTGAAGATTTCGCTCTTCTTCTTCTTCGTATTTGTGCATAAATTAATAAATTGTCAAAATAAGAACATAAAATCTTATGGCCTTATCTCTTGTTCTATTACCTTTAACCCTGTGTCACACAAATCCCTAGCATCTTTTGAACGAAATCGTACTAACGAGGGCTAAAGAACAGTTTTTAACTGTTTGCGTATTCAAACAACGTCTCTGGAACCTGCAAAGTGCTTCACGTGTGTGGAAGTAAATGAAAAATGTAAAGAAAGGTGGCAATGTGCGACAGACATAGACTACCTATTCACAGAGTTTAACTGTGCAACAAAAGGTTGAATACTTATGAACGTGAATCGAAAAGATTTAAAATGAGTAAAAATTAGTTTTCTATAAAATTCTAAAGACTTTAATCGCAATTTTACACTGCCGAGACCCCCCTTTCCCCCACGTGAATTTGGGTGAGATTCAGCTCGATCCCCGCCCCTCCCTAAATGCCTCATGTAATTAATGGACGCCCCACGAATGAATAGTCCATGTGAACGATGAGCTGCTGTAATTCTCCTTCATCTTAGTTTGTTGCACTATATTTAATACTTTAGTCACGTTATTAAGAGAAGTCTATAAGGTAGATTGTCTATGTTGACAGTCGTGACACAAGGCAACATGTCGACACCAGCACAAACGCAGCTTTATTACAGCAGTTTTACAGCCGTGAAATAGATTCTGCTATCATAAAAACTTTTATACAGAGTGGCTAATGAAACTAATAAAATCTTGCGCTTTTACGATACTTAAGTTTGTGGATAAAAGGTTTTGTGTTGACAGATATATGAACGTCATTAAAATCATAATTAGTTAATACTTTCATAGTGTTTTTCATATCATTTTCTTGTACGATACACACTGACACAATAAGCTAAGCATGGTTTTGTGAAAATTCTGAATCGGGCATTGAATTCTCGACTACGAGCATATGATCTAGGTACTCTTGGTATGGCATCATCGGCGTAATAATAATGTGTTATTATTTAGGATTTGCTAACAAATATTAAAAATAAAGCACAAAATTCCGAGGGGCCCCCCTTTGAATTTTGTCTCAGTTTTGTCTCTCTACAAGAAACGTGTCCGATTCATCGTTTTTTGTTTTTGCTTTATCGTAAAAACTGTAATACATACAAACGATTACAGTGCAAACATATATAATATAACAACATATATAGTATAACAACAGCTTAGGTTATAGCACCAGAGTCGGGCTCGCGCTAAGGGTCGCGGAGAAAGTTTTTTTTTTTTATGGTAAGAATATTTCGTGGTGGTGCGGAACCCCTTGGTGCACAAGACCCACTCGCATTTGGCCGGTTTTTGATAGATTGCGTGGTGGTACGGAACCCTCGGTGGACATGACCCACTCGCATTTGGCCGGTTTTTGATAGATTTTTGTTCGAAAAAAGATTAGTCTTTCAAGGTGTTATAATGAGGATGAGAACACAGACTGATAATGATGATAAATGAAGCTGCTGAGGCTACTATCTTTTAATAAATACGCATTTAATAAAAAATGTATGTTCTCTACATTACCTATCACAATGTATTTTTATCTGTTTCGATCTTCCAACATTCCTTCTGTTTACGTTTCTAACCCTGTGAGCGAAACAAACATCCATGGGGGGAAGACTTGTGTTATATTGGGGCTTTATAAAAGAATTTTCAATTTTAAAGCTCCGTATAGATATTTTAAAATTCCCGTCTGAAATCCAGTCTGCTTTAGGTCCATATGTCTCATGAATTATTCAGGCAGAGCCGCCGCTTGTCCCGCCCGCCCCGTGACATATATGTGTGTTATGTAGGTTACCCGTGAGACAACAGGAATTCAGTACCTGTAGTTAGCATTCATAAGGTTAACTTTAACTTTTTAAGCAGTTAAGACACGTCTTAAAATGTGTTCTATTGACTTTTAAACTGAAAACGGCATTGTAATAAGAAAGTATTACTAAGCTTTTCGTTAAGACGAGCTCTTTGAAGAGCAATATATCTCTTTGTTTTATAGTAGTGCTCTTCATTAGTGACAATAGAGGCATGAACAAAGTAAAAATTGGCGCCAATGTATGACGGTTATGGCGCTAAACACAACTACTTATAATTGCTTTATACCTACAGCGAAATTTTAGATCATGTTTAATTATAGGTGAAATGATACAAGCAAAAATAAATTTTAATCTATCTACCTTATAGGCTAAATGAGACACAACTTACTATGGGCGCAATTCTGAAATCGTAACTAAAAATCAAGTGTTTCATACATTTGAGTCGAGGAAGCGTTGCAGTTTAGTATGGATCAGCTGATTTTATTGCCGATTTCTGGTTCGCTCCCATAATAAAGTTGTTCAGTTTGATGGTGTTAAAACCTGAAAATTACGGGTATTCTCGGCAGTAGTAACGAAGTTAAAAGGAAAACTATCACCAATAGTTGTCCTACTTGTAAAATGTACTTTTAGACTTTTAGCCCATAAACCGTAGTACAAAAAAAAAACCCCTTCTAAGTACGTATATTGTGGGGGGCAATTACGGAACCCTACCCTGCGCGTGGCCCGACACGTACTTAGCCGGTTTTAATTAAATGTATAATCTAGATTTACATAACTATTGTGAAAGCCTTTGATTTGGCTTGGCGTCAGTGTCACTGGCAACACTCGAAGTGTTTCAAGTAACACTGGTGCTAAGCTATTGGCTTGAAACGAATATGACAAAAGGTCAAGGGGCGTTTGGTACAACCTCTCTGACTTTTCGAGGAATAGGAGACCTCATCCTAGCGGGATTTTATAAAATTCATGTTTATTATGAAACTAAAAATACATACACATCGTGAGGAAACCTGCATGCTTCAATTTCGAGGCTTGAATTGTACCCACTATCCATTATGTGGCGACGGGCTCATCCCCCGACACACTGGACAGTTTCGGTACTACTGGTGAAACGTGGATATTCTGAGGTTTCAGAATATCTCAGACTAGCCCCTCGGGGAATATAGTCGTGAGCATATGCATGCATATAAAAATACATAATACTCTATGTATTATGAAATATGAAAGAAAATATTTTCTCTACTAAATAACAGAATAATGGAAAGAGATAAAAGGTTGGTTTTACATATATAAAATGACAGAATTTTGTTTAATGGCTTTTTGGAGACCTTTGAACCCAGTGGGTCCATTCTGCGGTCAACCACTTTAGCGTTGCTTGGCTAATTACTAATTATGAAGGTAGTTTCTGCATAGTACAGTTTATTTACAATGTGGACCTCATCTATTCTCTACATTTAATCAAAGTTTATATACAATATTTTTTAAGGACATATTTATAATAAATAAGTTGTACTTATGGAATAATAATAAATATACAGGAATAAAAAGTTTACTTAAAAAACTATGAAATGAGCTGTTGTTGATAACAAAAGGCACCTACTCCCGCGGCACGATGGTGCGATTAAGCGCTATCGCGCTCTAGCTCCCTTTCTTTTTGCGCGCGAACGAACGAGTTAGCAGGCGCGATAAAACGTTTATCGAGGTACCATGCCGCGGGCGCTAGGTAGATAATATAAATCAGACAAAGTGTAAACTAAATGCGTTACATACTGTAAGGGGTGCGTCAGACCACCAAAAGTATTTAAGGTGTTCAGTTGTATAAACGTCTACTTAATTAGCATATTTAAAGTTTCAAGATGGAATGAATTGACAAGTGTTCATAGGTACCCTTTCTAAAATCAAAATTCACAGATCTTGTGTCGTCCACGACCTTCCAGTATACACGGCTACATCAAGCTACGCAAAACCAAAATAAGCTGGCCGCGTGTAGGTAGAGAAATGTATAACGTCGCGCGGCCAGCTTATGTTGGTTTCGCGTAGCTTGATGTCATTGAAAATTAGTCTGCCAAATGAACTAAATTTACTTTTTACCTCCGCGTCACAAAGGTACAACTTCTGAATAACCCACCAGTGATACGCAGCTCCAATATATTTTTAAATATGGTCTAAAGTCATATCTCTAGGGTTTATTTTTAATTTTTTCTATATCTCATTTAGTTTTTGAGATATGCATTTTTTTCTGACCGAAACCGGGCGAAAAACGAGCGCATTTTAAATTTTTTTTCGATTTTCATAAAATGTTTCCAAAACTTTGGAAAAAAATTTTTCTTTTTGTAGTCCGCATCAAGACGCGTCTTTTCACATCCCAATCTGCCACGTAGTTCCGAAACCTACGAAACCAGGGCAATGTTGCACTTCGCTGAAAATCGGGCCTATACCGAAGCGACAAAAAAAAACATTTTTAAATGTTAAAACACTACATAAGAAACCTTATCTTGCTTGTAAGCCTCGAGCAGAACACCTTCATCTTCATAGTAAGTCCTCGTTATAAGATAACATCTTTGTTATTATTTTAAATATAAAGAGAGCAACAAAAAAAAAGATAATCGTATATACAGGGTGTAAACGAAATTCGTTACATACCTAATATCATCAGAACATCAAACTGACCAACTTTTAGTATAGTGCTAATATCCAAATCGTGTAAAAAATCTGCTGTTCCATAGAAAACGTCAATGATGACCCGACCCAATGGAATAGCAGATTTTTTTTTGCCATTTCAATGTTGGTCTCATAGTGAACGTTGGTCAGCTTGATCGACTGAAGCACCTCCTAGAGTATGTAACACATTTCAGGGTATATTACCGTTGGCGCGCTCCATATAAACGGAGTCTGGTTATATTGTCAATACTAATTAATTATCGTCAATTACATTTTTCAGAAACAATCTAGAAACAAAATCTCTATGCTTTCTATGTTCCCAGATTTTCGTTCAAATGTATAGTTTTAAGGTTTGCCTCAAATATTTCCATACAAATCTTAAATTAATCCTAGAATTGAAACTGTATATTTTAACGAAAATCTGACATCATACAAGCATAGAGATTAGTTTCTAGATTGTTTCTGCAAAATTTCATTGACTTTAATTGGTTAGTATTAAAAATATAACCAGACTTCGTTTGTATGCAGCGCGCATTAACGGTTTTGGAATAAACTTCTCTTAAGTATACACCCTGTTCATAAAGATACAACGCTACTCAAGGATCCTTCGGTCTTACTTTTCATGATCAGAATATTACCAACAAGCGCTTACATGAATTTCGGTAACATTATGATTAATGGTCTATCGACACGCACCTATTTTTTGGAAGGTATACTAAAAAGATATAAGATGTGGGTATATTAAGCTATGGGATGTGTGATTTTAATGGAATAATGAGCTTTCTTTAAGTTATATAAACTATATACAACTCTATTTATACAACGTGTTAGTGATTTAACGCAAAACTAGAAAGTAGTTTGTTTAGAATCGAGAGCAGAATCGAATTATCATGGTTTCAACATAGTTTTTTTTTCTTCAATATATTAAATAGTTTGTAAAATTTTAAATTTTCTGAACTCGATGTCAACCCACCGCTCGGGCACTCTCACCCTACTTACTACCCTAACAAGATTCTTAAAATGTATCCATGAGCACGCTAGCGCTTTCATTCATTGCTGAAATAATATCAAATCGTTTTTGCATGAAAACTTAAAATGCGAATAACTTACAATTTTTATTAATAAAATAATGAAATTATTGTTACAATGCAATTATTTCGTTATAAATCAGTTGGGGTGTATGAGGTTTTGCGCTTATTTATTAACACGTTGTATATTTCTATTTTCTCTACGAAACTTGATGTGGATCTTTGGCTGTACTTTCTTTTAACGATGCATGACTTTACATTGTTTTGACGAAGCATGTTGAGAATTGCTTACTGTAATATTAATGTAATCATCGTGTTTTTGCTTTCACTGTTGTATTTGGTCTTATTTTAAGATAAGTTAAGATAAAATAAGACAAATATTATTTATGTGCACACCAAAATACACAAAAAAAACAACAGTTTATACAGGGTGTAAGGAAAAGTATCATTAACCTAGATTAGAGTTCAGAGTATGTGGCTTAAACCACATACTCTGAACTAAACAACTCATCAAACTAAACAACTTTAACGGTGGGGACAAATCTACTATACTAGAGTATGTGGTTTAAAGGTTAATGATACTCGTACTTTTCCTTACACGAACAGGAAGGCTACAAAAGGCGGCATTATTCTTAAAATTGATTTCTTCCAGATAACCAGTGGATGAAAGAAGTCTTTATTGAGACAAATACTATGGCGGTGTACTAGTCCATTAGTATACTAACTACATAATGTTATAATCAACAAAAAGTATAAAAATATGTAAGTATAATAATTAATTATGTTCTTGAATTTTTTTTCAATACCTAATAAAAGATTATTTGATTATACAGGGTCCAACTTAATATGCTGTCAGTTTTTTAGGAGGATGATCAGACCATCAAACTAAACAACTTTCGCTATGGGACCAACATCTAAATCGCGAAAAAAAATCAGCTGTCCCACACGTTTGGCTCGAGTAGATTTGCAGTTTTGTATGGAAAATCAGATTTATTTTTCGCGATTTCGATATTGGTACCATAGTGAAAGTTGTTCAGTTTGATGGTCTGATCATCCCCTTATAAAAGTGTCAGTATATTAGGAAGTGTTAATGAATTAACGCAAAACTAGAAAGTAGTTTGTTTAGAATCGAGAGTAGAATCGAATTATCATGGTTTCAACATAGGTAATTTTTTTCGAAATATTAAATAATTTTTGTGTAAAATTTAAAATTTACTGAACTCGATCTCAACCCACCGCTCGGGCACTTTCACCCTACTTACTACGAAAACAAGGTTCTTAAAAAGTATCCATGAGCACGTTACGGCTTTCATTCATTGCTGAAATGATAAAAAATCATCTTTGCCTGAAAACTTAAAATGCTATTAACTTTGAATTTTAACTATCAAAATAATGAAATTATTGTTTCAATCTAATTATTTTGTTATAAATCAGTTGGGGTGTATGAGGTTTTGCGCTTATTCATTAACACGTATATTTTAATGATTGTTTTATAATATTGTCTAGCTTGGAAATGGATATGCCTAAAGCATAGTAAAAAATTACCGTTTGTGTTACCTACCGAGTATGGAATCAAAATCAATATCGTAAGGACCGCCTTCCTTTTTCGAACGCTACTCGTTTCAATTATTTTTCGCAATATGCTTCGAAGTTTTAGCTTTCTACGCTTTTTTGTCACCGTCACTTTTTTGCCACTTTTCATAGCTGCACTTTCATGCAAAGCGAGGAGGAAAGACATGGATCACAAGGAACACATAATTTAATTACATGTCAGAAATCAAGAAATATGAGTCAAAAAAGAAAATAATAAAATAAAAGTGGCAATGAGGCGTTTTCCAAGACTAGTAAAACAAAAAAATCAGTAGGAGGATAACTGCCTCCGTGGTCTAATGGTTAAGAGTATTGGACTCTGACGGAGGTTGTTGGTTTTGTATTCCCACGAGGGACACCTAGTGATATGTCACTTTGTGCGTTTTTGCCCAGTTGGTTAGGACATTGCAGGCTGAATCTATCTGAATCTATAGGCTAATCATAAAAATGAAAAAGAGATGATTTCGTGCTTCGGATAACACATTAAGCCGTTGGTTCTAGCTACTACTCTGATGGTAGTGGTCATTATATAAAAACCACGTCAGAGGCCGTAAGACGGTCTGAAGAAACTGTGACAACAGGGCTTGCTGCTCACACGATAAGAAGAAGAAGTAGATGACAATTTTAAAATAAGAAGAAACCTGTCACATTGAAGGTAGAAAAGGGCTTTTTGGATAGGTATCGTTTTTGTTCTGAATGGATCTCGCAGGGAAAGGCGGCGGGAACCCGTTGGATGAGGGCAGCGCAGGACCGATCGTTATGGCGATCCTTGCCTATGTCCTGCAGTGGACGTCCACTGGCTGAGATGATGATGATGGTTTTTATTATCATCATCCATTCATGGTCATTCAGATAAATATTTAAGATTGTAACGCCATTCATCCAGCATCACTGAACTATTTTTTTCTTATCAAAACGCCTCATTGTTTTCAAAAGAAACGTAACATTGTTTTTTGTGTTTATTATGTTATTGTGTGATTACTCGTGAGAGGGGGTATGTGCCCTGCAGTGGGATTCTACAAACCATAACGTACTTTTAATTGTTTTAAGTGTATAATAACCAAAGATGAATCTTTATCGAGACTAAACATAACAATTTCTTTTATTAACTGTTATAGAGGGAAAAAGGGTGGACTGTATTAAAGGAAGAATGGCTAAGTATAATGCTTTTAATAATAACAAGGAAGCAGGAAAAACTTGGGAAAAACTGAAACAGAAAAAAACATAGCAAACACAAAAAAAAGAAAATAAGACAAAGCCCGACACCGAGCGCGCAAGTCATAGACCCAACCATAGAGTCTAAAAAGTATTTACATCCGGCCTGATGGCCAGTTCGTAACATTAACAATGGGATTTAACCTAACAAAATTTCCTTCTAGCTTATTAGTAGAACACTAACTAATACGGAGTGCTTGTTAAATATCTGTAGAATGACTGCGCATGATTCTAAATGGGCCACAATGCACTAAGATAAATGGGGGGATAAACCTCCGACACCCTGTTCGGGCTTACTACTCAGATATATGGCCATTTCAATGCTTAATATGGACTGCAATTGAATATTTATGTCTTTGTGAAGTACAAAATGATTTACGAATATAAATTCAAAGATTCTTGCTAAAATAGAGAAAAATTGAGCTTCATTTTGCGCATGTAAATAATAAAAAAGATGTGAACCTAACTTTTTAATTAAATAGTTAAAAAAACGTTAACTATTACTATCTGATCAAAATAACGAATACAGAAAAGTAGCTTTCTATTACTTTCTAAAGTTTCGATTGGTATTCATAATTTATTTTCATGCATGAACAAACAAATAAAGTTATAGTATCTACATACCTAGATTAGTAGTATTTAAGTATTAACACAATATAATTTGAAGGGTATCACGCAAATAGTTTTCTAATAAGAATTAAATTAAAGTCCACGTTTCATATATTTTTGGTCCAAATGTGAAAGTGCCGGCCAACAAAAACTAATGCTATATTCTGTAGAACTCGTCCATCTAAGCATTTATTGATATCGGATGAAAGCTGTAGCTGTAAGTTTTATTACATCAAAAATTAAACCAAGGATAACCCTACAACTTTGGTGCCATACTAATAAATGCTTAGACGGACAAGTTCTAACATAATATCGCAATCGAATTTATTGATTCTACATGTATGCCATGTTAGCTTAATCAAATTAAAGATTGAAAAAGTCGGGCGGGCGGGGATCAATAAATTCGATTGGAATAAGGTGTGACATCTATATCGCATGAATTCTAATTGTAACATTAGACTTGTGAGTCAGTAGTTTGCATAAACTCTCAGTATTTTGCATAAAGTCTGCTAGATGACGCTGACGTCCCTTAAAGACGATGATATAGATTGAAAATTTCGTCGTGGCCAGCGGGGCGCCAACAGCTCTGTTGGCGTGGAGCATGCCCCGGATAGGCAGGTCGTGGGTTCGAATCCCGCTCGCCGCCCGACTTTTTCAATCTTTAATTTAATATCGCCATATTTCTTTTTGGCCGGCACTTTCACATTTTGGACCAAATTGGATAATGTCTTCTAAAATAATCAAAGATTCCCAAAACCAAATAGAAAGTAAAAGTCAAAACCATAATACAAAAGAAAATTGTTAACTCTCCTCAAAACAAGGTTATTACACTTTGCTCTGCGGTTTGTTCTAAAAGCCTCATTCTACGAACTTAATAACGTTGTACCACTCATTATAACTAAAAGTGTCTACAAACTTTTAATTGTACCATTAAATCAGGGATCTTAACCGGTTTTGAAAAACCGGTTAATATAGTTCATAAAACCGTTATAATTGTGTTCATTCATTAACCGGTTAATCCAGTAACCGGTTTTTAAAAGAACGAAATAATTTTGGTTACCGGTTAATTCAGAGAACGAAATTATAGAACTCGTGCTAACCGATATTATGATCAGAATTAACCGGTTAAACTCACGCCACCCGTGCGCCGGTCGCTGCGCTGTTGCCAGATTGCCGCCAATCTGGCAACGCTGCGCGCGCTGTGCATTCGTTTCGGTGATATGTAGCCCAGTCATTAATTACGGTTTGAGTCGGGATGAATTAAGAATTGTTTTTTTTGGGTGTATCATTTGAGAACCAAATTGGGCCTAGAAATATATCAAAATTTTAAAACACTCACGTCAGCCCACCCCACCCCAAATTTAAAATTATGCATTTATCTCTTCAAAAAATATATTACGGTAAAATTTTTTTATTTCACTTTTTTAATTCTTTACCTTTACAGCCTTCAAACACGGAGTAAATTTAATTGTCTACTTAGAAACCTTTAAAAAATACATTTTTATTTTTTAATGAATAACTAACTCATTTAAAATTAATTTAATTTTAAACTTTTTTGTTTTTTTAACCGAATGCGTCCAAAATCTACATCTGGGGGTTACTGCGATCTCTTGCGACGAATCCGATGTCAGATTTGAGAAAAGTGGCCGCCATCTTGAACTTTTTTGTTTCTCAACCGATTGCTTCCAAAATCGATATCTGAGGATCCGCGTGGACTCCAAACACGGATCCGATGTCAGATTTGAGAAAAGTGGCCGCCATCTTCAACTTTTTTGTTTCTCAACCGATTGCTTCCAAAATCGATATCTGAGGATCCGCGTGGACTCCAAACACGGATCCGATGTCAGATTTGAGAAAAGTGACCGCCATCTTGAACATTTTTGTTTCTCAACCGATTGCTTCCAAAATCGATATCTGAGGATCCGCGTGGACTCCAAACACGGATCCGATGTCAGATTTGAGAAAAGTGGCCGCCATCTTGAACTTTTTGGTTTTTCAACGGATTGCTTTCAAAATCGATGTCTGAGAGTCCGCGTGGACTCCAAACACGGATCCGATGTCAGATTTGAGAAAAGTGGCCGCCATCTTCAACTTTTTTGTTTCTCAACCGATTGCTTCCAAAATCGATATCTGAGGATCCGCGTGGACTCCAAACACGGATCCGATGTCAGATTTGAGAAAAGTGGCCGCCATCTTCAACTTTTTTGTTTCTCAACCGATTGCTTCCAAAATCGATATCTGAGGATCCGCGTGGACTCCAAACACGGATCCGATGTCAGATTTGAGAAAAGTGGCCGCCATCTTGAACTTTTTGGTTTTTCAACGGATTGCTTCCAAAATCGATATCTGAGGATCCGCGTGGACTCCAAACACGGATCCGATGTCCGATTTGAGTAATGTGGCCGCCATCTTGAACTTTTTTGTTTCTCAACCGATTGCTTCCAAAATCGATATCTGAGGATCCGCGTGGACTCCAAACACGGATCCGATGTCAGATTTGAGAAAAGTGGCCGCCATCTTCAACTTTTTTGTTTCTCAACCGATTGCTTCCAAAATCGATATCTGAGGATCCGCGTGGACTCCAAACACGGATCCGATGTCAGATTTGAGAAAAGTGACCGCCATCTTGAACATTTTTGTTTCTCAACCGATTGCTTCCAAAATCGATATCTGAGGATCCGCGTGGACTCCAAACACGGATCCGATGTCAGATTTGAGAAAAGTGGCCGCCATCTTGAACTTTTTGGTTTTTCAACGGATTGCTTTCAAAATCGATGTCTGAGAGTCCGCGTGGACTCCAAACACGGATCCGACGTCAGATTTGAGAAAAGTGGCCGCCATCTTCAACTTTTTTGTTTCTCAACCGATTGCTTCCAAAATCGATATCTGAGGATCCGCGTGGACTCCAAACACGGATCCGATGTCAGATTTGAGAAAAGTGGCCGCCATCTTCAACTTTTTTGTTTCTCAACCGATTGCTTCCAAAATCGATATCTGAGGATCCGCGTGGACTCCAAACACGGATCCGATGTCAGATTTGAGAAAAGTGACCGCCATCTTGAACTTTTTGGTTTTTCAACGGATTGCTTTCAAAATCGATGTCTGAGAGTCCGCGTGGACTCCAAACACGGATCCGACGTCAGATTTGAGAAAAGTGGCCGCCATCTTCAACTTTTTTGTTTCTCAACCGATTGCTTCCAAAATCGATATCTGAGGATCCGCGTGGACTCCAAACACGGATCCGATGTCAGATTTGAGAAAAGTGGCCGCCATCTTCAACTTTTTTGTTTCTCAACCGATTGCTTCCAAAATCGATATCTGAGGATCCGCGTGGACTCCAAACACGGATCCGATGTCAGATTTGAGAAAAGTGACCGCCATCTTGAACATTTTTGTTTCTCAACCGATTGCTTCCAAAATCGATATCTGAGGATCCGCGTGGACTCCAAACACGGATCCGATGTCAGATTTGAGAAAAGTGGCCGCCATCTTGAACTTTTTGGTTTTTCAACGGATTGCTTTCAAAATCGATGTCTGAGAGTCCGCGTGGACTCCAAACACGGATCCGACGTCAGATTTGAGAAAAGTGGCCGCCATCTTCAACTTTTTTGTTTCTCAACCGATTGCTTCCAAAATCGATATCTGAGGATCCGCGAGGACTCCAAACACGGATCCGATGTCAGATTTGAGAAAAGTAGCCGCCATCTTGAACTTATTTGTTTTATAAATCGATTGCTTCCAAAATCAATATCTGAGGATCCGCGTGGACTCCAAACACGGATCCGATGTCAGATTTGAGAAAAGTGGCCGCCATCTTCAACTTTTTTGTTTCTCAACCGATTGCTTCCAAAATCGATATCTGGGAGTTTCTGCGATCTCTTACGACGAATCTGACGTCAGATTTCGGATAAGTGGGTGCCATCTTGATTTTTTTTGTTTTCCACCCGATTGCGTCCAAAATCGATATCTGGGGGTTTCTGCGATCTCTTACGACGAATCTAACGTCAGATTTCCGAAAAGTGGCTGCCATCTTGAACTTTTTTGTTTTTGAATTGATTGCTTCGAAAATTGATATATGAGGGTCCGCGTGGACTCCTAACATGGATCCGATGTCAGATTTGAGAAAAGTGGCCGCCATCTTCAACTTTTTTGTTTCTCAACCGATTGCTTCCAAAATCGATATCTGAGGATCCGCGAGGACTCCAAACACGGATCCGATGTCAGATTTGAGAAAAGTGGCTGCCATCTTGAACTTTTTGTCTTTCAACCGATTGCTTTCAAAATCTATATCTGAGGGTCCGCGTGGACTCCAAGCACGGATCTGATGTCAGATTTGAGAAAAGTGGCGGACATCTTGAACTTTTTTGTTTCTCAAATCGATTGCTTCAATAAATCAATATCTGAGGGTCCGCGTGGACTCCAAACACGGATCCAATATCCGATTTAAGAGTGGCTTTTTTGTTTTTGAAGCGATTGCTTCGAAAATCTGATGATCTGAGGGTCCACGTGAACTTCAAACACGAATCCGATGTAAGATTAGAGAAAAGTGGCGGACATCTTGAACTTCTTACCCAACTGCGACAGAAGGAGAGTTATTTAATTCTCAACCGATTAGGCTAGGTTTAGGTTAGGTTATGTACTGGGCTATAACAGTTGTATAAAATGGCGAATTAAACATTTACATCAATACTGTTAATAGGACAGTTTGGCTGTATAAGGCGAAGATGTACCGTCAAGACGCTTCTATACTACAAGCTGTTACCGCTGACACTTTAGTACAACATTTAGCCAACTTTTTTTAGATTCAAATTTAACATTATAGATTTTGGAAGCAATTGGTTGAGAAACATAGAAGTTCAAGATGGCGACCACTTTTCTCAAATCTGATATCGGATCCGTGTTTGGAGTCCACGCGGACTCTCAGACATAGATTTTGAAAGCAATCGGTTGAGAAACAAAAAAGTTCAAGATGGCGGTCACTTTTCTCAAATCTGACATCGGATCCGTGTTTGAAATCCACGCGGACCCTCAGATATCGATTTTGGACGCAATCGGGTGAAAAACAAAAAAGTTCAAAATGGCGGCCACTTTTCCAAAATCTGACGTCAGATTCGTCGTAGGAGATCACAGAAACCCCCAGATATCGATTTTGGACGCAATCGGTTGAAAAACAAAAAAGTTCAAAATGGCGGCCATTTTTCCGAAATCTGAACGAATCTGTCATTCGTCGTAGGAGATCGCAGAAACCCTCAGATATCGATTTTGGACGGAATCGGTAGAAAAACAAACAAGTGCAAGATGGCGTCTACGTTTCTTAATTCCCTCATCGCTTTCTTGTTTAAAGTTCATGTGGACCTTCAAATATCGATTTTGGAAGCAATCGGTTGGGAAACTAAAAGTTAATTATGGCGGTCCCGACCAAATACCTACAAACCTAGCAGCACCCGCCACCCACTCCACAACCCACCACCAAAACCCACCACCCATCACCAGCCACCCAACATCCACCACCATCCACCGCCACTTACCAAACACTCACCAAATAACCACCAAACCAAAACACCCACTAACCACTTACCAACAGCCATCCATCCATCCATCCATCCACTACACAGTCAAGATTTGACCCAACCAGTCATCACGACTCCATGCTGGTGCGTGGACTTTAATCGTTAATCATTAATCAGATTAAGGCTTTGATTACTTGATTAATCAAAACAAAATTAACTTTGGGCCCACACTGCTATGACCTTGTAGTGGCAAGCCGCAGAAAAAGCGAGAGTTCCGTTATGCAGTAACTACAAGAGATGGCACTCGTTTTTTACTCAAATTAACCGGTTAATTCTGCTCAACAAAATTGAAATTTGTAAAAAACCGGTTTGATAGATTAACCGGTTAAAATACCGGTAACCGAAAACTAAACCGCAATCAATTCAGGTTTGGGGTCAATGACCAAAACCGGTTTCCAAAATTAACCGGTTTCCGATCCCTGCATTAAATTTAGAAAAAAACTGCTCGGAGATAGGTCTGTCATTGAACGAGAATGAATAATTGAATATTTTAACCTCGCGGACATTATTCGAAGGTGGTATTATGTATTCCCCCTCGGGGAATATAGTCGTGAGCATATGCTATGCTATGGTATTATGTATTGACAACGCCTAAAACGTTGAAAAAAAAAAAACATTTCGTGTATCCACATACAATATATATAAAAGACAAAACAGATACTCTGATCAAATCGGTTACGTTTCTTCCTACTGAAAGGTGAGGAGCGGAAATGAAATGAAATGTTTATTCGCCAGAACATAGTAATACTCGTAAGGTGTTACAATAATAATAGGTAAGTATATTATGTTTTACCTTAGATGGCATGCAAATCATGATGTTACAAATATATAATATCATTGGTTAGAAAACAATACAATTTATTAATATCACAATCTTAGTTATTTTCATTTAAAAATTCAATTCAATTCAATTCAATTTTTGTTTAGTGGCATCCGATGTGTTATCACAATTCAGCCAATATCTCGTTATGTGGAGAATATACGAAGGAAAATGATCAGTAGTATTAATTAAGTCTAGCGTGGCAGTTTTGCCAACGCTACTTGCGTTGCGTTTATAATCTCAAGTGATTGTTTTAAGGTTAAAACACAAAAGAGTTCACAAAATGGTGGAGCCACGTGCAAGCCCAACACGCCG